>OZ020519.1:29032933-29632933 GCA_963971425.1 Bryoerythrophyllum caledonicum | reverse complement strand
AGAGTAGTTTTAGGTGATCAGTGGATGATCCAAGTGACTAGCCAGCCTCAAAATCAAGGACTGACTCTGACCAATCACATCCGTCGATCTCTTGCACGGATTGTGGGATGTTGATTTGGGTGCCAAGGTCCTATCCCTTTAGCCACCTGTGCCCACAAGGCACTTAAGGTTGATGAACCAATTGTCTAATGGTCTCCTACCTTGATATGGGTTCACTCATTTCCTTTGAATATATTGCATATACCCTGGTCATCGAATTCAAGGGCGAGGATCATCTCAAATGAGACCAACGGCGATGATTGGCCACAGCCAGTCCTCGATTTCGAGGGTGGATGATGTATACATACATGAGTGATTAGTTAGTTGAGGCTTACAGTTGGGTTGATGTTGTTAGGTCACCTGGTTAAAGATGAGCTCGGAGTCGCACATGATTGTGAGGTGACGCACGCCGCGCTGCAGCGCAGTCTCCATCCCCATCACAAGCGCCGTGAATCCAGCCACGTGAACCGAGCAAAACCGGCCCAAATACTGGCTCACATTCGCAATTTGAAACTTCTGCAAACACCATCATACATTGCCTCCATGAAAAGCCAATCTCTGCTCCAGAAACTGGAAGTATGAAACAGCATCACATGCAGTTATTGGCAGTTGTTCTCCTGACTTTGGCAGTTTCGGAACGCCCATGTATCTCATCTCGGCAATCGAAGCCATGAAACTCCAACAGAACAGGGTGAAGAGAAACTTATACCTTGAGCGGACTGACAATCACAATCCCAACTCCTGCTCGCCCTTGCACTTGCCCTGCCGTTGGCCGAGCGGTTCCACTAAAATACAACCAATAAGGGAACTTCGGAGACCCTGAAGAAATCCACAGACCACAGATGTAACACTCATCCCAAAACCAAGAGAAAAACAATTAGAGTTCTTTCCACAATTGAACCGTAGCCGTCTTTTTCCTCTTTGAACTGATTACAGAAATTAATTAGAAATGAAAAAAGAGGGTCCAAACTCATGGTATCTTTAAGATGACTCTAATAACCACAGAAAAAAAATAACTACATTTTGCAACTGGATTTCATGGAATGGAAATACCAGCCCAAGGTTGGGAATCTCCAGCGAACCTCTCCCGAAACAAGCAGACGAACTCCTTCCACTTGCCCCTCTTCAAGTTGAGCTCCCCGGCCCATTCATACGCATCCCCGAACAAGCCCAGGTGCACCAGTTGGAGCTTCTTCTTGCTGCTGAGATTCTCCTGAGCAGCCCACTCGTCGAAGCTGGTCATCCACTGGCCACCCATATGCTCATCCTCGTCGCCATAAAACGGCGGAATCTCGACGTGCCGGGCAGTTGGGGGCGCGAACTGCAGACCGTACGTTTGCTTGATGTTGTACCGGATGGAGGAGCACATCGCGTACCTTGTGGCGTTGTAGTGGTCATGGTTCCACCCCATGGTCGCATCAGATCAATTCGGCAGCAGCTGGAGGACCTGCCAACCCTCCTCACGAGGTATCATTCTGCACACAAGGATAGCACCTTTCTCCTCTCAAGCGCCAACCTCAGGCGTGTCGCGAGCAAACAGACATAATTTCCATCTGAAAACTGTCTGAAGCAAAAAAGATGGTAACAACTGGGACAGTTGATAATATTAGGTTTGGAGAATCTTCAACATCTCAAAGAGAGGAACACAATTCAGTTACAACACACTCCTGAACCATCTCAAGTCCAAAGAAGGAGAATGTTATGTTTGGAGGATCTCAGACTAGTCTACCATCTGAAGGCAAAAACAACAACAAAAACCTGCTGCACTTTGACATGCCCCACTTGACCTATCTATTTTCAAGGTGTCATGAAACGTTCTATGGCTTAAAGCGAGATACAGAGGATGCTTGCGATCTCATTCTCAAGAGGCAACAACTCTAAGAATCAGCAATTTACGATCGTCCTTTCAGACTTTGATAGTGAAAAAAAAGGACCAAATAGGGAGAAGCAGAAAAAAAAAAGAGGGACGCTGGCGTGTGTGAGAATTTGAACATTGGGAGTCTAGATTGTATAAAGAACCATTGAAGGTGGATACACTTGTTCGGTCAAATTTTGCGCGGCGCTTTCGGTTGGAAAGCCCCGGATTGCCCCTACTGTCCATTGAGACGCAATGCCAGCGCAAATTGCGAATCTCAACGCCTTCTCCAGCTTTTCTTGCTCCAGCAGAAGCTGTGGTTGAATTGTTAATTTCCTGATGATAGCTGCGTGAAAATAACAACAGAAAAAAGTGCGTGAGAAAAACATAGTAGCCTAAACTCAAGAGTCTAACTGTAACTGATTGCTCGACCGTTAGGGTATCAGCCGGCGTTTCATCTCCATTTGAGGGCAGGTCAAACTTTCATGGTTAGCATGTCATTCATTGCAAGCAAGGTGTATGAAGTAAAACAAACAAGGTATTATGAAAAAAAAATCCAGAACAAAACATGGCAGTTTCCTAGTAAAAAGAGGAGAAACTGGGCTTGCTTGCTACAATCAACGTCACTCACACTACTAGATATAAAAATGGTTATAGCTTTTGAGTTTTCCTTCTTCCCAAAGTCACCCAAAGTTTCAATAAGACACCCCTCTTTCGCTTTCCAATACTACTCTTCCTTCACTCTTAATAGCTATCAGATCAATGGAAGAGCTTGGTGGTCTCTAAAGTCAAGTTAGAAGTAGTTCAAGCCGCCTTTCAGTAGGGTATTGCTACAGACAAGAGAAGAGAAATGAGTTACCAGCAATGACCGCGTCTCCAGAGCCAGTTCTATCACAGCTGAAGGGCGCGACAAGCACGTCCTCGGTTCCGGCAACCGATCCGTGGAAGCTGGGAGTGTAGTAGTGGATGCGCCAGGTGCCATCCGTGACGAACAGGATGCGCAGGTCCTTGTGCCACAGCTCCGCGAGCTCCTCCGGCAAGTAGTGGTACTCCTCCCGGCCCGAGGTGAGCTGCTTCATCTCCTCCACGGACTTGGAGAAGTACACGGACTGGCGCGCCCGCTTCTTCTGGTACACCTCCTCGCCCAGCAGAAACTCCAGCTCCTGCTTGGTCACCTCCATCATCGTGGCGCCTCTCCACGCCGCCTCGATCGTCTTCCACGTCGCCTCGCGCGACTTCCAAAAGGGCAGCGGCAGGTTCACGTCGAAGAACGTCTCGGAGCTTCCCTTCCTTGCCGTGTCGATGCTGGAGAGCAGCGTCGATCGCAGCGGCTCGTACATCAAGCTGATGGAGGTGAACTGGAACATACGCGCCTGCAAACACTCACATTCGGAGATAAGAAATGTGAAAGCAAGTGGATATCAATAAGCAAGTGGACATCTTACTTACCTCCTTGAGAATGTCGAGATCTACTTCTTCCAGCTCAAGTGTTGCTTCGACGCTTGGGGTTTCGCATGTCATCTGGATTCCGGCGCCGTTGCCGCCGCGAGTGAGGCGCATCAAGGAGACGCCGGTTCCGTAGCGGTCGGCGATTTTGACTCCCCGTGTTTGAACACCGTTTGTGTTGAGCGTCAGCAGCAATTCGTGTCCGAAAACGTCGTTGCCCACCTTCACACAACCAACCAAGGTTTAGTGAATAAACCCTAAACCCTAAACCCCTATGGTCAATTGGAGAGTGGAAATACCTTGCCCATGAACACGACTCTGCCACCCAACCGAGCCAGGGCCACAGCGACATTAGAAGGGGAGGATCCAGGCGTACGAGCGAACTCGGGAGGACTCCATTGCAGCCCTTTCCAAGAGGAGTAGATATCCTGGTCCATCTGCTTCTCATACGGTCTCACCGACGGAATGAACTCGTAGTGCGCTTCACCGAAGCAGCAAACCAGAGGCGGCCAGTCATACTCTTCCGCCTCTTCGTCCACGGGCTCTTCCTCCTCCACTTCTTCTTCCTCGACCACCTGCTTCTTCCTGGAAATGCGCTTCGTGGCTTTGCCTGCACGTTGCGTCGATGCTTGTAAAGACTGCTGCTACCGATTGCCAACAATCCACAGAGAAGAATAAAATCAACGAATTACCTTTGCTGACAGGTTCGCTCTTGCCCTTGATTGCGGACACGAGAACTGCTCTTCTGGGAAACGGTGTCCTCAGAAGCGGAATCCCTCTGGTTATCAGGAAAATAAACACAACATCATTCACGTAACCAATCCAAACCCTAAAACCCTAAACCCTGAATTAAATCAACTACTCAACACACGATATCAGCTATGAAGGCTATTCATACCTCCCAATCTGAACCTCACATTCCATCTAAATCAAAAACCAGTGCAACAATCACAACACCAAATCGATCTCTGAGAATTTGCGCGAACCTGGATACTGAGGCGAGGCTTCTGACTCGCGCTCCAATTGCGCCAGCATCCATAAATTTGCACACAGAGTCCACGACTTCCAGGTGCTGCATCGCCATCGCCATCTCTCTAGAGGCCAAGCGCGACGAAACCCAGAAAAACCCAAAACCTAACTGGACAGGGCGAGTCGTCGCGGCTCCATTGGCGAGCTTGGAATTCGAAAAACACGCTCAAAATGTCAAATTGCTTCCAACTTGGCAGCGCCCGCGCAGTGAAGCTCTTCAACCTTGTGAGTGGATAAACCTCGAGATAAACCTCGAGAACCGTCTGCTCTCCGTGTTCCCCACTATTCCCACTTTCTATTTCATCCTTGTTCATCTGTAGTTCTCTTCATCCTCAAGTCAAAACCGTCACTATGCCCGAAACGAACACCTCGAATTCTACGCCTTTTGTAGATGCGTGCTGCGTTCAGGAATGGTCATGCGTTTAGGTGACTCTACTTTCCAGTACAAAAGCTGTGTACTTTAAACGGGCACCACCTCTAAAACCGGCAGAATCGACATATGAGTTTCTAAGGTCTATGATACTTATACACAACAACGGCTTTGGGGTTCAGTGACGGGTTATAGTTACGATGACGGCTTTTCGGGGGGGGGGGGTGAAATGGCGGTTTTGAGTAACAGCTACGTTGCCACCGGAATTTGCACAAAGTGTGCAGTCGTCGAGAAATTTTGGAAGATAATGAGTTGTGTTCGTCTCCGGATGCACATCGCACGAATCTCCGCATCGTAATCGCAACTGGGTACGTTTATAATAGTTGATTTTATGCCGTTTGCTGGTGGATTATGCTTCCTTTTTATGGCTGATGAGAGATAGACCAGTTCTCTTCTACGTGATTAGGACTTTCGGACAACCCACTTGAGCATGAAGGTGTAGAATGAGTTCGGTAGAAACAGATTGTGAGTATTGAAGGTGGAATGGGATTTTAGGGTTTGTTGCTGCAACAGGAAGCTCATCGTGCAACAGGATGTCTGCGATTGGGAAGAAGAAGGGTCTGCTGGAGGTCTTCAAATTCGGCACTTACATCGCCATTCCGGTTGTCATGATGTACACGTTTGCGAACAACTCCGACAATTTGGAGAAGGTCATCCGCAACGTAAGCACTTCTGTCTCAGCTTGAAACGAGAGAAATGTCCTGAGAGAAATGCTTCATCGCCTTGGTTGGCTGACCATAGAGCCAAGTTGTCTTGCTTTTATTGTTATGTAAGAGCAACCTTAACGTTTGAGCTGATCATAGGATTTCCTTTTATCCACCACTCATTTCACAGATTGAGTCATGTACGTATGTTAAGTTTTTCTTTTCCCTGGAGATGTTGTTTTCCAGCGTTCATATGTGGTGTATCCGCCAGAAGGCCCTCGCCCTCCATCAGGCGATGAGATCCGGGACATGATCAAGAAGAACAAAGCAGCTTCGTAGGCCATGGAAGCAGCAGATGCAAGTCTTTTCTTCTTGTCTAAGATAGAGGTGGACTCCTCTCCTTTTTGCTTCAACTGATGTCAAACTGAAAGCTTCAAATACAGCACTTAACTTCCGAAGAAGGTGCTGAGTTCATTCTAGGTTTTAGAATTGGAATACATGAGTAGGCGTATGTCCGGAGCGTCTGCTTGTGAGCTTCTTGAGGAAGGTCCAAGACATGCAAGAGATGTTCTCTGTTTCGTTACCGAGTTCTTAACTTTCTGTTCTGTTCATGTCAAACCTTTGTTTGCTCGGTCGTGGAATTATTAGATATTTTTCACTAATATGAACCTCGCTGAACTATCAACACCCTGTTTAGGACCCAATGTTCAGGACACAGACAGCAGAGACGTACATTTGAAATACATCTACTGGATTGTGCAAGATATGAAATAGATTCAATACAAGTGAATAGATGGCTTCCCATAGCTGATAATCAAACGCAGCCGCTAATTTGGTCCACTACCCTATACTACAAAGGGAGTCAACCGTGCAGATGATGAGACTGTTCTTGAGTCTTCAACGAACGATGGACCAACAAATGAGATATGCCTTCTTCATAGAACAATAAAAATGTGTTTTCAACACTCTTGTACACCAATCACCGAGTTCCTGACACTACTGATTTTCGTTTACGACCTGCATCAAGCACACACGACTCACATGAATCACATCGACGCAATGTCACAGCTCACAAACACGCCTTGAGTAGAATTGATTAAGCCGCATACCTTCATGGTCAACAGTACAATCTGAGTGACTGGGACCCATTGCGGCGATATCACGAGCTTCTCAGACACAGCACCCCCAGATGCTCCTTTGGTAGCTAACCCTCTGTCAAACTTCACCAGGCTCTGCACAACAAAGGATGAATTAAGAAAATGACTTGAAAGAAAAATACACGTCTTGAAAGCCATTTAACAGGAGGACAAAAGTGTCCATTGCCATACCCTAAAGGGGCAAAAGTATACACTCATGTGAAGGGGAAGAAGGCAGTTTGCTCTGGAGCATGGGGTAAGGTAGTTTCGACACACGTAAGAAGTATTTGTTTTCATTTAGAGATGTTTAGCTTGGGCACTTGGAGATGACTATGAGGACTCACCTGCTCTTCACCGTGCCGTTGGCCTTCTAGAGTTCGCTGTCATTCCTCCAAGCTAGGAAAGCACGCTCGTTAGAATCGTTCTACCATTACCAAAGCTTTGCATTCCATGTGTCAAGATATTGAAAATCGCCGGAACCGCCATAAGACTAGTGTTTTGTAACTTACGTGAATAATCTGTACAAGCTGTAAATTCTCAGTGACAAACGATCTCGAAGCTTCGTTCTCAGCCAGCTTCATCATCTGCAATGTCACGTAGATCTGCAGCCCACAACTCAAATCAGCCTGAACAGCTCACATCAAGCAGAAAAATGAACGCTGCAAACTGTTCTTCATTTTCCAGTACTAATACTATAGTTGGAAGAAGGGTATCCCCTGATGTACAAGCCACCATAAGAAATCCAGTGTTCAGTAGACAATGCCATTGCGGAATATCTCATAGTGATGTACTACATGAAGAATACCGTGCTGAGCCACTGTGTTCGGTAATATTCCTCTGATGCAGTTAACCGATACCCCGCATTCTCCATCTTAAATTCTTCAATACCGCCTGCCCCATGCTACCATAGCCAACATAAACCCCGCAATTACATTCAAGACCCATACATTTCAAAGCAAAGACTGCTCAAGAACTCTAAAACTGGGTTCAAAGCAAAGAACTGACCACCATCTGCAAATTGAGCTTGTCGAACGAATACCCGGCCATGAACGCATCAACTGCAGCACACACGAATTCATGCAACGCTTGTCCTGCAGACCTCCCCATATTGTGCACACAGATCTGCAACCAAGTAACAGCAGATTCAGTGCCAGTCTTACACCTACAAACCCTAAACCACACATCCGAATCTACAAAAGTACCTCGAAGAAGCACAAATGCAATCGACGGCACACTTCATCGAGGGAAATCTGCGACCGCCCATCGCTCCCCTTCGCAGCCGCATCCACCCTCAGTCGGCTTCGAATCACGCCCACAGCGCCATCCCGTGGAACCCTAATGCAGTCTCGTAACACACGCCCACCAGAGGATTTCACATTGTAGCACGCCACTTTGTTTCCAGGTCGCAACTCAGACGTCCTGGCAAAGCACTTAAAGGCACCGGCTCTCAACCCACAGCCTGCTTGAAGGCTCGCAAATGAAAAACCCATTTGAGTGCTCTGCAACACGAGAGAGAATTGATGCAGCTCATGGACTAGTTCTCTCTTCATATCACTCTTTCTTGATGCTTGATCCCGCCGTCGATTGCGCTTTTCATCGCCCCATTTCAACGGCACAGGAATGCGATTCCAAAGTGGAAGCGCAAACTCTCGGAAGAAAGTAAATTCACATAATTGTCGATAATTCACCATAAACTGTTGCTTTACAAATGTACATGACTCGCTCATCAAATGTTCTAGCACCATGTCAAAATGGTGGAAACTGCAAACAGCAGATTGGATTTTGCTGTGGCAATTCTCACAGGTACTTGACGAAACTTTCTTTGTGACAGATGCTTATATATCCGAACGAGGGGTGAGTCTTTGAAAGAGGGTCTCTACCAGCAATCTAATGCTCTAGAACACTATCTATTTCGAAGTTATAGTACCACTCTCATTAGCTCGCCAGCATGATCCTGACCGATGGACCGGCGACTTCCGCCCTCGCCAGAGCCTTTTTGAAATCCTTCAGATCGTACTTCTCAGCTTCCAGGACTTGGATGACGCCCTCGCTCATGAGCGCGGCGACCTCGTTGGCGCACGCCTCTAGCTTCTCGGGGTTGAGCATAATCTTGAAGAGGGTCCACCCTACGAGCTGCAGGTTCCGCCACAGATCGATGAGATTGACATGCAGAGCGGGCCCGCTCAGCATGCCGTACGCGAAGATCTGGCCGCCATCTCTGGTGCACGAGGCCAGGGTCTGCGTCATGGTGCCCGCCACGGCGTCCAGGACGCCCCACGCACCCGTCCCACCCGTGATCTCGCGCACTCTCGCCGCCACGTCCTCGTCCGCGGAGCAGATCACCTCGTCCGCGCCCAGCGCCTGCAGCTCCGCCTTCTGCTCCGCGCGGCGCACCACGTTGATCAGCTTGATGTTCATGTGGCGCGCTATCGCAATCACCTGCTTGCCCAGCGTCGAGGCCGCCGCGCTCTGGATCAGGTACTCGCCCTCAGGGACCGGCGAGAGCTCCTTCACCATCGAGTAGGATGTCCAGGGGTTGATCACGAACTGCGCCGCTTGCTCGTCGGTGATGCCGTCCGGCACCGCCCACACGAACTCCGCATTCATGCATATGTACTCCTGCCATGTCCCGTTGCCCTTCGGAATCGCCTCCGTGATGACCGGCACCACGCGCTGTCCTTTCAGAAACTTCGTCACGCCTTCTCCCACCTGTAGAAAATCCCACACCACGTCAAGCCTCTCCACATCCGAGCAAGAAACTATCAAGTGAGTCGACCATGTCATGCTCTTACCTCATAAACGATGCCCATTCCCTCACATCCTGGCGTTCCACTCGCAACGCCCGGGCCGCGCAGCGTGATGAAATCGAACACATGGACGTTCCGCAGCTTGACTTGTACCACCACTTGGCCTGGCGCAGGCCTGGGAATGGGCTTGGTCACCAGCTTGAGAGTGCTCAGCACATCCTGGCGCTTGGACCCATCATGCACAATGGCCACGTTCGACATAACTCCAACAGATGCAACGCGGTTCAGGCTGCGAAAACTGGAAGACGACTGCTCAGACTACGAGAATTGGAAGAGGGTTGTGTGAGAGGAGCTGGCTGTGAATGTTTGTGAGTGGAATGCAGCATAAATACTCGTGGCTGGGATCGCGGCATGCGATGTGAAAATTGTGAGGTTCGTTGCAAGGTTCGCGTTGAATTGAAGAATATGCGAATTGAGCAACCACTGCATTTCTAGCTCAAGTTCGTGAGAGTGAGGGGATGTTTCAACCCCTGTTGACGTCACGAGTGGGGCCATGCATACGTGATACGGACGATTGCGTTGTCCACTTCTCGATTGATACATGCGTGGTATCCAGGTGATGACCTGGTGATAGTAATGTGATACTGGGTTGGTACTAAGGCGGCGCACTGTGTATGTGGCGACTTGTTTTGGAATTGTGAAGGATCTGGTCCTGCTTCCTGAAAGAACTGAAAGCAAGTACGTTGCAAGCACTGTGTGGTATAGTAAGCAGGCGCACATGGCAGCCATACTGCCCCCATTTGGTTCTAGGTTCCCCGGATTGGGGCTTGAGGACCAGATAGGATCAGCCTTTGGTCCAGGTAAATTTTTTTACCTATCCTGTTCTGCATAGCTTTAGGGCGAATCCTCATGTAATGCCCGACCCGATTTATCACTGTAGCTTCCCTACTTGCAGAATGTAGGGAATTAAATGAAGGGCCACTTCCATGCTTCACACCCGTCAGCTATTATAATCAACCCAGGTTTTAGGGTGCTTCCTAGTTGGACCCCAATGACCTTTATTAAGAGAATCTGACAAGTCTCACCTCGTAGTTCCCCATGCGTCATTTCTGCTTTCTCTTTCTAGATCCAAATATCACATCCTTTTCTTTTACTTCCTTGAACTCATAAAGGGGCTGAGATTGATGGCAAGGTCCTCTTTGCATCATATCTCTTTGCATATTCTACTAGGGAGCTGTGTCCAGTGATGGGGATTGCCAACATAAATGCACAAAAGGAGGATGTTTCCTTGCAGAAATGAACAAAATGATGTTGTTTCCATTGCAATGCACATGGTAAGTTTCCACTTGATTTGATTGCTCGCAGAAATGCACATGGTTCAGTTTCCACTGCAATGCACATGGTTAGTTTCCACTTGTTTTGTTTCTTGATTTCAGTGATGGCACACTACACACCATTAGGCACATTATAGCACAATGAATGTTGCAGTTTTCCAATATTTTTTCAATACTAATTACTTTCAGAGTGCATTGTTAGTTCATTTTTGTCAGTCACACTTACAACACCATTAGTGCACATCTTAACACATTGAATGTGCATTGATTCATTCATTGTTTTCAGTAGTGAATTTTTTTAGTGTGCTTTGTTAGTTGGATTTTTCAGTAAAGATTTTTGTTAGTGTAATTTGTTAGCTGGATTTGTTATTCAGTTGGATTTTTGAGTAAGGCTTTTTTTTTGTGCCCTTTTCAGGATTGATTTTTGTTTGGGATTTTATATGCCAATGATATGGAAAGGAAATAAATTCAGATTGAGGGGTGAAATATTACTTTGGAGAAGGACAAATCGTTGTTTTTTTTTTCTACTACTGATTTATCTTAAATGCGTGAAATATGCAGAGATCTCTTTAGCAGTTCCTGGTGCATATTTCTAAAAACTTTATCTTATTATTTGGAGCAAAATATTTGGGAGCATTTTCAATTATTTCAAGCTTGATAAGTAATAATATATTTTATTTCAAATATTTTGGCCTTATTTCTTTTTTCAAGTTCACATCTAAGTAATTTTAAGCTCATTTCATGCGGAAGCTTAAAGGTATAAACCCATTCAATATGTAGATGGCTATGGATAATACAATACAATTTTGCAACATGGCTGGTGCTGCAATTTCTATTGGATGGGCGTTAAAGCTAAATTTCGAAGCTTCAAGTGACCCCGGACGTCAAATTACACTTCTCCCTATACTTGATAGCAATATCAGTTCTTCATCTTCAATTACTTCATTACAAGACAGTGTAGTAAAATAGTACACCGGTCAAACAATCTTAGACGAAGAAGATATTTTTTGTTTGATGGCTTCTACAAAGCTGACTCTTCGTGAGCTGAATGGCATTAATTGGGGTCATTGGTATATTAAACCAAGAAGTACACATTGGTGGGATCAATTTTTTGGACATGTTTTGAGAGATGATCCAAAGAGATTTAAGGATTTGTTTCGGGTGTCTGTTTCCACTTTTCACTACATTCCCGAATTGGTTGGGGTCGATCTTGAAAGGAATCCTCCACATGGTCTTCAAAATATACCAAACAGAAAATTGGAGGTCACGAGACAAGTTGCTGTAGCCATTCATAGGTTAGCCACTGGAGATTCTTTTTCTACGATTGGAGAAATGTTTGGTATTGTAGATTCCACAGCATCAAAGATTGTATCGAATTTTGTCCAATCAATTGTCAATCGTGGCCGCCATCATTTAACATGGCCAAATGATGAAGGTTTGGAAAGAGTGAAGGCAAATTTTGAGGCAAAACATGGGATTCCACAAGTATGTGGAGCCATTGATTGCACTCATATACAAGTCGATTTGCTTGGCAATGAGGAAGCCATTGACTTTTTTGACAAGGATAAAAATTATAGCTATACTTTACAAGCTATTGTGGATTCTGAGACAAGGTTCTTGGATATTTTTGCTGGTTTTCCTGGGGTGGTACACGATGCACGAGTCTTTTCAAATTTTGGATTTAAAGCTTCGGTAGATCATGGTGATCGTCTGAATGGAAGACCTCGAGTCATTTGCGGCGTTCCTATTCCTGAATTGCTGATAGGAGATACAGGTTATACTCAAAGCACATGGATGCTTATTCCGATACCGGACTACAATTTAGCCCCGATGTATGATCAGTTCAAGTTCAAACATTCTAGCACAAGAATGTGTGTTGAATGGTCTTTTGGCATCTTGAAAGGTGTGTGGCGCATATTAAAAAGGACTATGCATACAATAGACGTTAGAATGGTGCCACGAATAATTTATAGTTGTTGTATTTTGCACAACATCATGCTCGACATGAGAGATGTTGTTCATGAGGAACTTCCACTTGTTGGCCATCATGATGAAGGAGTTCCACAGTTTAGAAGTAGGAGAGTTATCATCTATGAGGCCTTGGCTATCAGACATGCCATTGTTGAACATTAATGGAGTTTAGAAGGGCACTCAACAACTACTGAATGATTGTAAATACTAGTTCAATGTATTTTTAATACAAAAATATATGTATTACATATTATGATGTTGGTGTGACATATTGTGTGACGTTGTTGTGATCCAATAGTTTTTACCATCAATGTTAATTTATAAGTCCCCAATGCATTTTCGCACCAAAAACACATGAAACTTGCTTGGTTTAGAACAATAACGAAGGTATGGAAAAAATCTATTTGTAGGATCTCATTTAAGATAATTAGGATCTCATTGTTTAGATAAATGACTAGACATGTTGGACTCCATCTTCATCCACATGCATATTGTTATGCCAAAATACATAACTCGTCAAAATGCACAAAATCTTCAATGTGCAAAATTGGAAATCACTTTATAGATTAATTAGTGAAAATCTTCAATGTGCAAAATTGGAAACCACTTTATAGATAAATGACTCAAAATCTTCAATCACACACACTGTCATGCCAAATGCACAACTAGAAGGCACAATCTAGAGAATTGTCTCAAAAATATAATATTAACTGTAATTGCTCATTAGATATTGTAGAGCCAAAATGACAGAAATAGTTTTTTTTTGAAAATTAAGTGTAAAAAGGGTTGTAGATATATGAAGAATAAAAAAATTAATGATTAAGTTTACACTAAGTAGTTAATTAATTGAAAAGTACCTATTCATATCCAAGAATTAGGAAATAATGGGAAAAGGGTTAAACTCACACCCTTTGGGTAAGGTGTACCTTTTCATGAATAGATATGAAGAGATGTGAAGATTCAGTGGAATTAATCTTAATGGTTAATATTAGGGAAGATCTCTTGCCAAGAGGTATACCTCTTGGATGTTGAGTAGAATGACTCGCTTGAATTTTTAGCATTCTTGGCCATTACCATAGAAATTCCTTGGAGGAAGATTGGAGTGAGCCCTAGCTTTAGGTGGAAAAGCTAGTTGATGACTCTTAATGTTGTAAGAGTATTTAATTTTATATATGATTATATAATTACTATTGAATTTGCTTATGTAGAGTCTTGTGTGTGACTTGAGTCATATGTATAATTGCAATAATATGTGATCTTCATCGACTAAATTTGACATTGTGTGTTGTAAATACAAGTGCATGCATTAGGTAGTAATTGAGGATAAAATTCCTATGCATGAATGCATTGTATATTTATTCTTCATGGAATAAGTTAGGGAAATACCCTAACAGCTAAGGTCGTGTGTTTGACCTTATGTGTGTTGGAGCATTAATCATAAGTGTGAAGATTAATGGAGATAATGTGAAATTAAGTGACTTAGTGCATAAGTACTTAATAAGATCTCAAGTGTGAGTGAATATAACTTGAGTATCCTAAGAATAAGAGTGGAGATCTTATTCATGTGAATGCAATTTATGCAATAAACATCAAGAGTGGCATACCTTGATGCATGACAAGAGTATCATATTATGCATACAAAAAATTGGCATTAAGTCTAACCTTAATAGAACGGATTCTCTAAGGTAGGCTAAGTTGTGAGTATTTAAGAATCTATCATAAGAGAGAAAATAAGGAACAAATCCCAAAGAAAGGCTTAAGAAGAAAACATAGAAACTTAAGAATCTTAAGTCCAAGTTTGGATACATAAGCTTATGAAGATTAAGACCATAAGTACGAGGAGACCCTTAAGTTTAAAAGCTTGGACTTAAAGGTATGTATGGGTGAGAATACGGGACATCATTCGCATTCAGTGAAATGCACTCCCTGTTCTGGAAGTCTTAAGACAAAAACTTAAGAACATTGTAAGGCTGAATTGGTCTAGACAATACAGGTTCTTAAGAATCAGTCCTAAGTGAGTAAGTGAGTACTTAAGAACTATGGGCCAGAGACTGTGTCCTTAAGAACATGGAGACGACCGAGAATTAAGTCTTAAGAACTAGTCAGAGATTTTAAAGACTAAATGGTAGAAGTAAGTGTAGAACACCATAGTCTTTAAGGATTAAGTGTGGATAAGCGAACTTAAGTGGAGACTTAAGAGGTGAACTCCTTAAGACTTAAGTTAACTTGTGTATGTGATTTTTGAGTCTAACCTTTGTCTTAAGAATGTGATCACGTGGATTAAGTGGACGGATGTGAAAAGTGGAGCGATTTGCATGAGGTAAGATTTGAATTCTTAAAGGCTGTAATTAAGGAACCAATGCAATGAGACTTAATGGAAACTTCCATTAGCCCAGTGTGACATATGTTTTAGAACTAGTGGCATAAGCACAATCTTAAAAGGACTAATGTTTCTTCTTTAAGGCACGAGAGATCCTTTGGGGTTAGACTTTGTTTGTGTGGATCTCTTAAGAGTGATGCTAACAGCCCTAATTTCCTAAAGATAGGTAGATAACCTTAAGAATTAACTGAGAAGATAGCTTTAAACTACACAATTAAGCTTCAATTACTTAAAACTAGGCATATGATCATCCCCGTAACGAATCCTATGAGGTGTGGATACACTTGGGTGTTTTATTAGAGTGGTGAAAAATCACACTACACATATCAAAATAAATACAACCACATAAATGGTACAACATCAAATATCTACTATATCATAAATAATAGTATAAAAAATAAAAAATAGCTTAATGATATAGTATCTGAATAAAAATAAAAGCTAGAACACTTCAAAGACATATTGAAACCAAGCATATAGAGTTTTGTATCTCATTGATGAACTGATGAATACAACATCTATGCTTTCTACAAATTCTCACAAATTCCTGCCATTGCTTTACTAATGGATAGTAAAGCATGGATAAAGCCTTTGATTGCTTTTTTTGTTGCTGCCAATTTTTCCTTCTCAACCTCGTGCATTTTTTCATTGCTTGCAAGTTGCATGTTCAAGGCCTGTTGTTGTAACAACATTGCATCCTCATGTTTTTTAGTTTCAAACGCCATGATTTCCTTGTGATGTTTGTGTGCTCGCTCTTCACCATCAGCCATAGCTTCAATTGTCCTCTTTCTACTTGTCTCCATTGCAATGGCTAACGTATCAGTGACTCTAGGCAATGATTGACGTCGCTTACCCGTACTTGAAGGATTGGATGCTCGAGTCGAATCATCTCCTTGGTCTCCAGATTGTTCTAAAATACCAAACAAAAGAAGATCAAACCTTAAATATTTATGTAT
This sequence comes from Bryoerythrophyllum caledonicum, assembly GCA_963971425.1. NCBI lineage: Eukaryota > Viridiplantae > Streptophyta > Bryopsida > Pottiales > Pottiaceae > Bryoerythrophyllum > Bryoerythrophyllum caledonicum. Next base: position 29,616,966 of record OZ020519.1, on the reverse strand, counting down.
TCATATTTAAACTAAAAATGCAACAACATATACAACATTGAAATCTAAATAGAGAAAGATAAATCTTACCGTTGTTTGAAGTATCGATAATTTCTACTGGATTAGTAGAACGTGATGAAGACGGCAACCATGAAGCAACATTGTCGTAAACTTCCTTGTACACATTTGCTTTAGTCTTCAAAGCCTTCTTTTCCCCTAAATCCATCTCCCAATAGCTTTTTTGACCACTTGGGATGTTTCTTTCATAATCCCATACTTTCCGCCAATCGGACCGTAGTCCTTCTCATTTGTCCAAACATTGTTGGCTTCATCGCTGAACACCCTGGGCCCAACACTTCTCTGCAATTAGAGCCCACCGCTGATTGTGGGGCAAATGTAGGGCTCTGGATCCTACTGTCCCCGAGCCGTAGGCAAGCTAATCGTGTTTTCGTGCATCAAGTAGTACAAGAACTTCAAACATGTTCCACATACTCTTCTTATAAACCCGAGTTTCTTCCACTATCTCTCGGATCTCATTGTTTACCTCATTGGCATTAAAACCTTCCGGTTCATCTTCCATTTGCGAATCAAAGTTCAAGTCAAAAGAAGGCTGGGATGATGAAGATGGTACATCAGAGCTTCCGAGATTCCGTGCCATCTCTAGATTAGCAGTATTCTGAGAAGTGGCAATATTCTGCCACCATCCATGGTTGAAAGAAGACATAGCAAGAAGACCTTGGATTACCTTAATGTAGATAAATAAAATTAGTATAACTTATTTTCAAACCCCGATGTCTTACAGTCAATTTAGATTTTATATGAGAAGGAAATTAATTCAAAATATGAATACACATGGTTCAATAACTTACAATGCTTGAAGTATGGTAAAACTTGAAAGTGCTCCCAAATATGCTACTCCCAAAAAACAAGATAAATTTCCAATATACTATGCTCCAAAAATTGCTCCAAAACCCTCTGCATTTCTCAAGCACATAAAAGAAAACATTAATAAAAAAAATCAGCCCTAGTTTGTCAGTATTAAATCATCCCAAACAAAATCCCAAGTAAAAAAATCAATACTAACATGATTAGGTCTACAAAATCATCACTATTAAATTAGTGCACATTCAGCGAGCTACATAGTGCATCAATGGTGTTGTAAATGAGCCATTTCTGAAAGCAAAAAAATAAAAACAAACAAAGCAAAACTGACCTTAAATCTTGTGCAGAGCTCCTATGTCAAAATTGCTTCATTGCACTTGTCATCAAAGATCCAAGGTCAAATGCAAAGAGGTCCTTCATGTCACTCACAGGTTCCTTATGTGCAAAAGGAGTAAAAGAAAAAGATGAGATGATTTGGATCTAGAAAGAGGAAGCATAAATGACGCATGGGGAGCACAAGTAGAACCTGACACTTCAATCTAAGATGAGCTAGGGGGGGTTTAAACTTGGAGTCGACCATTATGTGGAAAGTGATTCTGACACAATCCATGGCGCTGTGATTAGTATGTTGGGAGGAAGGTGAGGTTGACGGGCTTGAAAAACGGCTCCACCATGCCCGAGATAATTAGCTACACCTGATGGATCTTTTTCAGGTAGGGTGAATAGCTGGCTACATGGAAGTGACCCGACCCCGTAAGAGATGACGGGTCGGGCATTGCATGGAAGCAGGCTCTTATCTAGGGCAGAGGTTAGCAAACATGGGGAAGTAAATCGGGAAAAGGGGGGAGGGGTATATTCAAACAGGCTCGGGCCCAGGGTTTGAGCATGAACACGTGCACGCTATTCATCTAGGCCCCCATTTGATGGGTCCCACCATGGTCATCCACAACTTGACGGGCCCTGTATGGTTTCATGTGCGGATGCTTGATGGTTCTGTTTAGTTAGAGGCCTCTATTTTTCAGTGTAGCCTGGAGGTGCCATCGACTTAACCAGGTATACAAGGCCCTAGACCGAGGGCTCCTTTAGTTCATCAGGTTGAATCCATCTGGTCACCCGGGTCCAAGTCTCGCGTTTTAGAGACCGGATGAGGGTCAAAAGCCAGCGGCATGGCTGGCATGTGCCATACTTCTTAATTGTTGCTCTCCTGGGAGTTTCTTGAGTGGAGCCTTGCCGCTCCCTCCCTTCAAGCGTTACCCCCTCATCTTTGGGTTTTGAGATTTGAGGTGACATGCGGAGTCACCTCCATATACATTCAGGAAAAACTGTACTAACTTTTCGAGAGTTTTTGAGATTGATTGTGTCAAACTTCACCATTTCATGTATACTCTAGATATTGGTTTTGGGTTTGATTATAGGCTGCTTTACCTTAGTTGTCAAGACCATTTTTGGAACACCTTTTGCATCTAATCCTTGGAAGGACTTCCATCCACATGATGCCATCTACCCTTATTCCAAGCTGAATTCAATATTTTTTTTCTATTTCTTTTGGACAATACTTCACTAATGCCCGTCTAATTTTTGTGACAGCCAAGCGACGAGCGTATCCCATCTACACTAAATTTGGTATTTAATGTTTAAAACACTAATTATTAACTCTAACACTATATGTCAATAATGCCGACAACTATACAACACTAAATGTCAACATGAACACTAAATGCAGAGAATTGTAACTTTGGAGTTTTACTACCTTTACATTTGGTGTTATTAATGAAGAAATCATTTGTAGAGAAATTGAGAAACAACAAAATACTACAAAGTGTATAAATAGTGATTGAATCAAATCTTAACACTAATTTTCTAGAGAAACATAATTAGAGTTATGTGGTGAAGAGAGGTTATAACATTAAATGTAGTGTAACAATAAATACCAAAATCAGTGTAGTGTTATGTACAGGATCACCTTCTTTCTTTCAAGGTCAGACAATGACAAGAAGGGATCTCCCTATTTATCCTGGTCGAGCGTTGCACCAAGCCTAAGCCTTGGCTAGTCCATTTTTCTGGCCTTAGGAGGCCCCTCCTTCAATCAAATAGGGCCCCCCTCCAACACAAAAATAGGGACCGGTTTTGTCCCTACCCTCCTCCACTCTTCCAAGCCTAAGGCTTAGTGCAACGCTCGACCGGGGTATTTAGGGGCGGTTTACACTACGGACCAAGAACTCGTCCCATGCACCTCTAAAATCTGTAATTGGCTCCATCAACTCGTCCCAGGATGACTTGGGTTTACACTACAAGGAAAAAAGAAAAGCGACCAAAGGATTTGAGGTGAGAGAGGCAAAAAGGATTCTCTCTTTGCTGAACGAGGAGACCATGGGCCTGAAATGCCGTTTTATTATTTTTCAATTGTTTTTTTTTTTTTTTTTGGTTTATTTTGGTTTTTTGGAGGGGCCCAACGTTACAGTACATACAATGGCGGCCACCCTTTTTGTCTCTTTGGCATGTTTTATTTTCTTTGTTATTTTAGACAATACTGCCGTTTTTAGGCATTCACTAAAAAAATCAGCATGCCCACTTTTTAGAACATGGTCATTCCTCCCGGTCCAAGTTCGGTTTACACTTAGTGAGAGGCCCAAGGGCTTTAAAAATTACATTTTTATGAAGCGTGACCATGGAAGTGTGACCATGAAGTGTGACCATGGAATTAATCCATTTTCCTTGGTCACGGCTCTTGGTCTGTAGTGTAAACCGCCCCTTAGGCAAATCCGACAAGAAGCACGCTCAGGGGGAGCAATGGAAAGTCACCAATTTTGCGATCCGTGGAGATCAAACTTCTCGAGATCGGACTTGAAAATCCTGACGCGACGAAAGGTACACAGCAATCAATCATATTATTCAAATGCACAGCGTAGTATGTCTCGTAGCTCCATGGTTTGATCGAATATTCTCTTATTTTGAAATGATATGGCTCACCTCTCAAAAAATGAACTGAACGAGTTTAATCACTAGAATGACCAACAACGAGTTCCAGAATTTTTCCTTCCTCGCCTACTTAATTTCCTGCGTTTTTCATTTCCGTTTTTTTTTCCTTGAATCGGTTTCGAACGACCCTGCTCTGATTCCGTCTTATCACTTCCGCATCTTAGACTAAGTGCCATGCGTACTACCCAACGTCGTGGTCGCTTTCGTACATAATTCATTCAAAATGGAGAGTAGGAAAATATATAGTTTTTCTTCAGGTGATTACCCATGTAATGTCAAGGGGCTACCCCTGTAATGCATAAGTGATACCCATGTAATACGTAAGTGATACGCACTATGTCCAAATCACTGTGTTAACCCCTAAGGTACCAAGGCAGTTTTACACCAAAAACACTTAAAATTAATGGATTCTAGTGCAATGAATAAAGAAGGTAACAAAAACTTTTATTTTTAGTTCTAACCGTAGGATCTCAATAGAGGCTTATTAAGTAATACATGTACAAAATTTCATAAACTTTGACCGCACGGATTGAAAGATTATAGTCTTTGAAGTCAAGCAAATGGTTCATTTTCTTCCCTGCGTTTAGTGGATCAGCAGACTTTGACTTCAGTTGGTGTCAAAAATTTTCACTACACAAGGTCTAAATCTATTACCATCTTGATAAGCATGATGTTAGCTCTTTACACACCAATTTTTAGAGGTAGAGATGGGGTGTAGCATATTCAAAACAAGTGTGCAAGGAGTGGAGGCTCGAAATTTGTTAAATCACACCTTAATTTTGTTTGAACTTAATATGTTTTTGATTGATAATCCGAATGGTTAATAAGAAGGTTTACATTACGTATTGTTGTGGAAAAAATAAAAAGTGAAAAATATGAAGATTTCTAGGTTTTATGTGGAAAAGAAGAAGTTTTTTTGATACCTTGCCCGACAATGAGTGACAATGTGTGAAAATGTTTGACTTGGGTTGGTATGCTATTTTCCACTAAAGACAAGAACTTTTTTTTGACAACATGAAGGGAAATAATATTACTTGCGAGTACTAAAAATATCACATTCAATAGAGTGTCCTATCAAAAGTTTTTGGAGGTGCCCGAAGTGCCCGCCCTCCCCATTTGAAATTAAAAACCCTATAACTTTTTCATCAAATGTCCAATTTAGGAAAAAATTGTTTTCCCACTAAGGTCTTGGTAATGCCCTTCTATGATAAGAATTTCAAAGATGAATGTTTGAAATTGACAGCATAGGACCTGACCGAATTTTCAAAAAGCCCGTTTTGGACACTTGGTCCTTTAGGGGTTAAAGAATAATAGTTCTTCCGACCTATATAATGTCAAGGTGCTACCCCTATGATGCTTAAGTAATACCCATGTAATATGTAGGTGATACGCACTGTGTCTGAATCATTGTATTAAAGAAAAATAGTTCTTTCGACCTATATAATGTCAAGGTGCTATCCCTATAATGCATAAGTGATACCCATGTAATTCGTAGGTGATACCTACTTACCTCCAATTTTTTTTCGGAATCCACGTTTGACAGCAATGCTCTGTACAATACTTTTTGGTCGTCTTGGGAGACACGTGCATGGAATTCGAGTTTTGAGGGGAGGGGAGGAGCGAGGGCGAATTTTGGTTGAGGTTTCGGAGGAGAAGTGTTGCCTTTGGTTTGCGTGCGAGTGAGGGATTGCAGTGGGAGTGGATTCAGCTGGAAAGGTGGAGGTCGAGAGGGAAGGAGGGAGACGGAAGACGACGCTTCTGCTCTTGGAGAGCCTCTGCACGAGGAGCAACGCTTGATTACGATTGGGAGAAGGTAACAACGAGAGACGATCTCTGGATTTGGTTGCGTAGAGTGTTGATGGTTTGAGCGAGAGAAACTTTTCTAACAACGTTCGTCATGGACGCCATATTTTCTGGTCTTTGTAAAACCGTGGAGTCTGTGGCGCACCTAGCTTCCCCTGGGAACGTCGAGAATCCTGTGCAGATCAACTCTCAGCAATGCGACCTGCTTGCGAAGAAAGCCTGCGGAGTTCTCCGTGTTCTCGAGGAGCTACGGAGAGTGCTCAGCGTCAAAGATGGGCTGAAACTCACTCACGCCTTGGAAGAGCTTCACCGTGTGCTGAGAGATGCGGAGAGTCTCGTCAGAGACTGCTGCTGCGGGGGGCAGTGGTTGGAAGTAGCCATCACTCGCGGCAACTTGACAGAAATGTTTGCTAAGCTTCTGTACGACGTAGAGTGGCACACATCGGTGCTGTGTGGTGTCCTCCTGACCACGAGGAGCGGCAGGAGCGATGTGTTCGACAGATCGGCTTGCGAGGGCAAGCTAGGAGTTGCAGAGGATTTTCTGCTGTCGCAGGCCGCGAAGCAAGACCGAGTGTTTCTCCATCAGCGTCTAGAAGACACCCATCTCGAGACAAGTAAGTCGGACGTCGCAGTAGACGCGCAATCCAGCATAGCTGCGAAGTTCCGTGCGAAACTGGTTGCTGAAGAGGAGATGAATAGGAGTGCCATCTTGAGCGACAGCCAGTCGCCTTTGTTTCTGTGGGTGCCTTGGGGGGCTCTCAAAACAGGGAGAAAGATCGGAAAGGGCGCATTTGCTGATGTGATGGAGGTGTCATGGCTGGGGCAGACGTATGCACTGAAACTCTTCTTACACGGCACAGATTGGAACGAAATCTTCCGGAAAGAGATCGCGGCCATGGTGGGACTGGATCACCCTCACCTCATCCGCGTCGTCTGCTGCTTAGAAGACGACTACAATATAGGTATCGTCATGGAACTCATGGACAAGAGCTTGTATGAACTCCTCCAAGAGCGGAGACGACACGCTCGCGCTGCTGGCACGACCACTCTATTCCCAATCGGCCAATCCGTCGACTTGATGCTGCAGATCGGCGAGGGCGTGAAGTACCTTCACAGCAAAAACTTGGCTCACCGTGACCTGAAATCGGCCAACATTCTAGTACAAGCCGCTGACCCTCAGGTGAGCCCAGATTCAGCGCACCTCACCGACAGCAGTACTACATCGAATCCCTTCGTTGCGAAGATTGCCGATTTTGGTATGTCGGCGATCAAGAATGCGAGTACCGCGAGGAACACATTCGTAGGGACTACAAAATGGATACCGCCAGAGCTGTTCGGGTACGAGGACATAGAAGAGCTGGAGCCCTCTCCGCGATTCCGCCCCTTCAAAATGGATGCATACAGTTTTGGGATGGTGTGCTACGAGATTCTGACGGGGGAGACGCCGTTCTACAACGTCAAGGCTACTGCCGTGGAGTTCCGCAAGCTTGTGAAACGTGGGGAGCGGCCGGATCTGCCTGCTGAAGTAACTCCCACTAGGCTGGGCGTGCTACTCCAGCGGTGTTGGGACAAGGATTCCAGGAAACGCCCCGACTTCTCTGCTATCTGTACCGAGCTCCGATACATCAAAGGCCTTCTCATGCAAGGTAAGCTTCTCTTCCCCCACATTTTGAAGGAATCAATTACTGTATGTAAATATCAAACACTGTCTTTCTAATGAATCGTCTTCAAAACGTGATTTGGTAGGCAAAAGCGTGGCAGCCGACTTGAAACCAGAAATCAAGGTAAGATTGAGATATTCCGCTTGATTACCCAGTCGGCTTGAATTGATAAACTCGCAAATGTTTGATCAGTACACAGGCGTAGGGGATCGATTCTTTGCTTGTGGTGCACTCTTGTGTGATTCTCTACAACTGATTCGGCGTGTGTAAATCCACAAATCGATTTCGACAGGTACAAGGGCCGTGGGGCGGCGATGGTGGAGGACACTTTTCTGATGGAGTCGTGACGTCCATAAAACAGATTAAGCTGAAGTACGACACGAATCCACGTCCGTGCATCTGGTTTATTGAGACGACGTACGACGTTGATGGAAAACTCTTCACCAGTAGCCATGGCAGTGCCACGCATGGCGCCAGTAAATGCAGCGTACGTCGGAATCGAACTCAGCAAATTCCTTGACAGTACTGTCGGTATCTAGGAGCTTGTATTGTCTCACCCAAATTTACCATATCAATCGTTTACCAGCATTTAGTGAGACGTTGTAGGTTGATAGACATGGAGTCTTTCTCTGATAAAAGTATGTGTGATTCTGTACAGATCGAGATCGATGACCCAAATGAATACCTCACACAGATTGAAGGATCACATGGCATTGTGCCATTGACGGTGGGCCAGCAAACCGTATCGGGCTTGACATCGTTAACTATACGCACCACAGAAAGAACGCTTGGTCCCTATGGGAGGGAGAGTGGGACGAAGTTCAAAAGCGAGCCTGGTCGAATTGTAGGTTTCTACGGGAGGAATGGTTTGGTGATTGATCAGATCGGCTGCTTCACTGCTCCAGCTGAAGATTGATCGATCTACATTATGATATACGTTATTGTAAAGGAATCATGATATACATTATTGTAGAGGACTTATATATGCCTCACACAAAACTCGAATTTAGAAGAACTGAAACCATAGGCTTGAAGATTCTAACAAACACCCTCTATTTTACAGTTCATTACCAGACTATCGGTTGCTCATCTTGCCATTGTCCTTGGCGTCAACGCCGTTGATGATGCCCACCAGCTTCTCCACGGAATGCTCTCTTGTGAAGAACTTGCCCTACGGCACATTGCGTTGGACTAGTCCGTGTCTACTGCGTGCAAACTCCACCGACGCTGTGTTGGTCACTGCACGGCCAACATAAAGAGGTTAGAAAATCTTCACAAGCCCTAAACCCTAAACCCTAAACATTCTAGAACCAGTGCTCGTTGGGGAAGTAGACTCTTCATTCTTAACTTTTTTCTTTCATTGATAACCATCTGTTTCTTTCCTTTGAAGGCCGCTTGCTTCAAAGCTAATTTAGGTCTAACTCTCCTCAAAGATTTCTAGAATCTGAGAATCAAAATCAGCTGACGGTCCTTCCAATAAAGCAACTGGGTTCTATTTATTTATTTTACAATTTTGTTTGTAGGGTGACCTGAAGTTTGAATAATTTGTCAATTTTTTTTTCTTCCTTCTATTTTGGAAAATCAAAATTACCTCTAAACAGCTCCACAACCAGTCCAAAGGATTAGAAAGGTTCCCTAAGGATGACCAAGGGTTAACCCTTAAACATTAGTCGGGAACTACATAGACAGGCACGTATTTTACTCTGTAGAGTACAAAAAATGTATTGAACTTACACCTTTGGATTAACAATATTTCGAGTAACATCTTTCATTTGGAGGTCATTTCAATATGTGAAGCTTATCATGTTCGAATACGACACCATACATGTAGAATAGTGTGGGCACTAGTGGCACCTTTTGACATGTCATGCACAACACTGAACGGAGGATGCTGCTCGAGCTCATCTTATTTGCCTATTATCTTGTCATTAAATTAGACTAAGGTAGAGGCACCCAATTGTGATCACTTAAGCCAGTTGGGGACTCAAATGACATTGTATGTCAAAAACATTCATATAGAAAGATGCAGAATTGGGAATAAAACTCAATAAATATTTTTTCAAATTCAATCTTAAAGATTTGGAATTGATATAGAATTTAAGAGCCTAAAAACCACCAGAGCCCAGAACAAACTATAGAGTAGGTGAGATTTGGTGCCCTCCTTTGCCCAATGCCAATAAGTGAGAGTGAGTAAACGAGAGAAGACATGCCATCAATAAGCAACTCATACAGGGTATTCAATGCTTCATGTCTCTTCTCTTGGGCGATCATCAGTTGCAAGGTCCACAACTCCTCTGTAACACGCCCTGGTCTCTCCCATGGCTTTGTCTTGCTTTTAAACAGACTGAGGTTTAGGGGAGCTGAGGTTTAGGGTTTTGGACAGACATTATAATTTTAAAAAATTGAATTACCCAAATTGAGCAGCCTGTGCCTTACATGGTGGATGATTAACCCTTAAATGTCAGTCGGAAAACGTATATACAAGCACATATGTTATTCTGCCAAGTATAAAAAATGTATTGTAGTTTAGCAAGACTTACACCTTTGGATTGAAGATTCTTCAACTCATATCTTCCATTTGGAGGCTATTCCGATATCTCAACCTTATCAAGTTCAAATACACCACTGTAGAATACAACCTCAGCTCCCCTTGGTGAAAATTCAGGACCTAGAAAGCAGTGATGGATACAGACGAAGCAGATCATACACCTCAGAAAGTAGTAAACCTGCTAAACCCTAAACCTAGACCCTAAACCTCAGCTTCCCTTGGAGAAGAGAAAGTAGGAATTCCACAGACAAACCTAGGTCGGCTTCGAGAACGCAGCGATTCCCGACTTCTCGTAGTTGGCCTCCCAATTCGTGCCATCGTAAGTCTTGGTTTCCACATGCGATATGGTCCCCGCGTCCACGCACTTGACAGTGACCGCGATGCCGTCCGGGTTGGAGCGCGGGACATAGAACGAGGTGATCCCGCACACCTTGCAAAAGTAATGCTTGGCGGTGTGCGTGCCGAACGTGTAGAGCGTGAGGTGCTGCGCGGCCGCCTCCTCCAGCTCGAAGTCGCGCCTGGCCACGATGAAGTGCACGTTGCGGCGCATGGCGCAGTCGGAGCAGTTGCAGTCCCACGCCACGACGCGGGCCGGGGCGCGCACCGTGAAGCGCACGCGCCGGCAGTGGCAGCCGCCGTGGTGCTGCACGAGAGAACACTCCCCCTCCTCCTTCTTCTCCTCCGCCATCGCAACCTCAACACAAACAAACCCCCTCTGAAAGCAGACAGACTACTTCCCTTTCCTGTCAAAACCCCTCAAGGCCTGCCAAAGGAGAATATCCTTCACCTTTTCACTATTATCTTATAGATTCCTTCTATGAAAGCTCCAGGGACCATACAATGCACGATTCAGTCAACAGTCCAAGAACATGCACGATCACGTTATAAAACCCTAAACCCTGACGAGCATTCCAACCCTAAACCCTACCCCTAAACCCTAATGAGCATTCCAAACCCCATTCCAACACCATGTAGACAGACGTCTGACATGCACACACATCCCTCCAAGTCTGTCACCCATCTCCTCACCAGCAATCCTTCCTCGTTCACCCACACTTACCTAGGTTTTAGGGTTTAGGGTTTATACAATGGACGGTTAATAAAGAATATGGGCGATCAACAACACAGAGTTTCCAAACCCCAAACAAGTCGATTATTTCCAAAAGTACATGCAGAAGAGAACGAGCTGCAGAAATTGATGGGCAACATAGTTGTTTTTCCGTGTGCCCATCATCTACAAAAGCATCTTTCACACTACCTTTAGAATACTATCCCTTCACTTAAGCGACAAGTGTGCTGGCAGTGGCAGATTCGCTGCATCAACCAAAAAAAAAACAAGTCTCGGTCAGCAAGCGCTTCATGGATTATCATAAAAACATGAGAGCAATTAAAGTGCTTTGTGCAGTCACCCAGAGTTTCGATGAGATACATCTTGAAATCAGCTGTTGATCTCATGGTTCACTCTCTAAAACACGGCTAAAACTACTTTGACTGAAGTCTGGAGACAATCAAAACGAGAGGATGTCTTCAAGAAAGTACCAGTGACTTAAACATAGGAAAGAGTTGTGTGATGAATCAAAAGAGCGGTAACTTACTGAAACTTTAGGTGAGTTCTAATTTGTGAGGAGAAACCGAGGAAAAAGTGAAGAATAGGAGGAAAACAATGTGAAAGAGCATTGAGGAAGATGTAGAGAAATTTGTGAGGAAAAAAATGCAAGTTGTTTGGGACGAAACGAAAGTAGGCAGGTGGGACTTACTACTTCCAGGTGGGAGGGAGCTTCTTGGTGCGCTTGTAGTAGCGCGCGAGGCGGTGCACACGGCTCTCGATGAGAATGAGGCGGAACTTGGAGTCCTTGTCCTTCCTGTTCCTCTCCAGATGCTTGCGCACCGCCACCGCCTTCTTGATCAAGTGGTACAAATCCTCAGGAATCTCCGGGCCCAAACCTACAAACAATCAGTTGCAAATCCTGAGCCCTCCTAAGACGAAACACCAATATCCCGAATGGATGCCGACAAGAGCAATGCGATGTTCATTTGACCAAGGCTCACTCAGTAGGGTTTCGGGTTTACCGTGGCCCTTGAGGATGCGCAGCACCTTGCTGCCGGTGACGCTGTTGACCTGGGCGATGCCGTGCGAGTCCCGGAGAATGACGCCGATCTGGGACGGGGTGAGCCCCTTCTTGGCCAGCTTGCAGATGTGCTCCTCCACCTCCGCCGTCGTGATCTTCAGCCACGAGGGTGGGCTCTTCTTGTACGGCAGAGCCGACGAGGACATACCCTTCCTGAGGCATCCCACATCATCTCTTAAACCCTAAACCCCAACCACAACACAAACTCTCTCTAACATAAGAGATGAAGCGCCGACAAGGAGACGAATCCCCACCAGTAGTAGTCCTAATCCTCCCCAAAGCACAAACTCCCTCTCCCATGTAAAAACAAGGAGGAATTGTAACCCTAACCAAAACACAACCTCTCAAGCAAATGACTCACCCGGAACTGTGCATACGCCCCATGATGGCAGACTTGAGAGACACCGGCGATTGCCAAACCGAGTGCAAACAAAAGAGAATTCACGTCTCCCGGACACACCAGTTATGCACATCCAGAACCAAAAGAATCCACATTTTCCTAGAATTTTTCTCCTGAAATGTACCAAGCGTACACATTGTTCGTTTAAGGCACATTCCCTCGGTTTCATGCTATCCCGCAAGGTTGGCGTACTGACAGTTATGAGAGGAGAAAGGAATTTGTGAATATTCAAGGTAGGAGATGAGAACAGTGAGGTTTGGAGATCGGATTCTCTTTCGAGGTGTTGAGGCAGTGGAGCTTTATTATCTGTTTCTGTTGTTTTCCATGGGTTGAGATTTTTTGGAGAGATTTTTGCGTGTGGATGGTGATAACAGAAGTGGGTTTTGGTTTGACATTTTTGTGAGCCCTGGAGTGAAGCAAGGGACTATGGATGATGTGTGTTTGGAGCAATCTCTTTGGAATTGAGGACTTCATTTCTGATCAATGGCTTCAAGGTGCAATGTGGTTGTGATGGCGACGCTGCTCCTGTCGTGCCTCCTGCGGATCTCCGTCAGGGTAAGCTTTTCCTCGCCCTTGTTAAGATATCAAGAGTTTGGACCTCTTTTGTCACTCGAAATAGATCTCAATTAATCTCAGAGAGGGAAAATAGGCGGCTAAGATTCATGGCTTCTCCTTCATCCTTCTCAAAGATGACTGAAACTACTCTCAGCTTGTGTTTAGAGACTACCAAGCTCTAATGGCTATTAAGAGTGAGAAAAGGGTAGGAAACCTTTGAGTGACTTTACAAATGATTTTGTTTATCATTTTCGCAGGCTGAGAATCACAGTTTCGTCATAGAGAACGACATGTTTTGGAGAGATGGGGTGCCTTTTCGGATCATCGGTGGCGACGTGCACTACTTCCGTGTCCATCCACAGGCAAGAGCTCATCTCCTTCATTTAGGGATCAGGTCTTGATAAACTCCCCCTCCCTTTTCCCTTTTTTTTTTTGGCTCACTATTTGTGAACTTTGGCTGGCAGCTGTGGAAGGATAGATTGCTCAGAGTGAAAGCATTGGGCTTGAACACCATTCAAACCTATGTTCCATGGAATCTTCATGAGCCTCGGCCTGGTTCATTCCATTTCAATGGCTCTGCAGATCTGTTGTCATTCCTGCAGCTGGCTCAGGACCTGGATCTGTTGGTGATGCTTCGCATTGGACCTTACATCTGTGGAGGTAAATCTGCAAAATTTTCTTCCTTTTTTCTATGGTCTAGATGTTGAGATGAGTGTTTTTTTTCTTTTTTGCAGAGTGGGATCTTGGTGGTCTTCCTGCTTGGCTGCTTGAATTGGAGCCTCCGGTGAAGCTACGGTCCTCGGAGGGACAATACCTGGCCCAGGTTTGTGGAAAATTATGGATTGTACCAATTGACATGTTAATCTGGTTTTGCAGTGTTGAAAGTTTAGGAGGAGTTTGTGTAGGTTGGCAACTGGTGGAAGAAGCTGCTTCCAATGGTAGCCCCCAAGCTCTTCTCAGCAGGCGGTCCGGTTATCATGGCCCAGGTCAACTTCCTCATGTTTTCTATGGACAGGATAGTTATCAGATCAATAGAAGAGCTTTTTTGGTCTAATCCTTCAATTCAGTCAAATAGAGAACGAGTTTGCGGGAGATCAGTCTATTGAGCTGATTCTAGATGTGATTTTTCTACATTCAACATGAAGAAAGAGGGGGTATGTTCTTCAAGTGCTGGGTGAACTTTAAAATGATTTTTCTAAATCCGTGGTCTTGTATTTGTTGATGCAGATTGAAAATGAATATGGGTCATATGGAAGCGACAAATCGTACTTGCAGTTCCTCCAGATTCAAGCTAGGTTACATCTTGGCGACGATGTAATCATGTGAGAACGATGAACCCCTTTTTATGTGGTTCCTAAACTGATTAGTGTCCTGAGTTGTGGACCTCATCAGCTGCATTCTATCTGTGCAGATACACGACTGATGGCGCAGCCACAGGAAATCTACGGAATGGCTCTCTTTCAGAAAACGGCGTCTTTGCAGGTTCTCTTCAAAAATGCATGCGCTGTACTCTCTCCTTGAATTTTGCTGCAGGCTCAAAAACTTATACAATGTAAACTATTTTTCAGCAATAGACTTCGAAACCGGCTCGGATCCAGCTGCTGCTTTTGCTCTTCAGAAGCGGTTCAACCCTCCAGGAACGTCACCGCCACTTTCTGCGTAAGAATTTATCATTTCTTTGAGAATTGTACACATAAGAATGCATTTATTTTTAGTGTTTGGACAGAGTCGAGTTTGGCAATGGATGTCGCCTTTGCAACTTAAATACAACTCACCTTGAACTTGGTAGGATAGAAAGGGTATGTTGTTTATTTTTCATGTACTACACGTTTGTGTAGTTTGTATATGAAAATCATAGTCTTTATTACACTTTACGTGCAGTACCATGTGTAAACATTATTGATTTCTAGTGTGTATCCTGAACAAAATTTTTAACAATCATATAAAAACATGCCGAAGATAATAACTTTCATGGATTGCTTGTGATTTACAGGGAGTTTTACACGGGTTGGCTTACTCATTGGGGAGAGAGATTGGCCCGAACAGATGCAAAAAGCACTGCAGAAGCTCTTGATGATATATTACGCCTCAATGCTTCAGTTGTGCTTTATGTGAGCTCACTGTATTTTGGTCTTTTTCAAGCCTCTGTTCTTGTTCACCTTATTATCCTACCTTTCACCTACCATTATCTTACTCTTACCCCTCTTTCACCCTGTTTTGTGGTTACAGATGGTTCATGGAGGTACAAATTTTGGATTTTACAGTGGGGCCAACACAGGAGCTGGTGCTTCTGACTTCCAACCAGACATCACTTCCTATGATTATGTAATCACCTGTAAATATACTTCATGAGGATGTAACACCATACAAAGCATCACATTTACCCTGAGACCGATGATTAGTCTGATCTATTATTAGAGTCATTTAGGTAACACAAAGTGAGATATCCATGAAATCTACAAGCTATGTCAATTAATCTAACTCGAAGTTTGTTCTAGTTCTAGAATTAGTTCGAGTTTTTGTAAGCTTTTCACGAGTTTTTGTAAGCTTTTCACGAGTTTTTGTAAGCTTTTATGACTGCCTCAGGATGCTCCAATTGGGGAGGGTGGAGACGTTAGCGGTGCCAAGTATCAAGGTAAAGAACTCATGTTGCAGCTTTTCTTATTTCTATAATAGTATTTTTTAGTATATTTTTTCTTTTTTTCTTTTGCCGAGTGTTATTGGTGGAATGCTGCAGAAATAAGGAAAGTGATAAGTAAGTATGTCGTTGGAGAGCTGCCTGAACCTCCCCCTCTTCCTCAGAGAATAGCATATGGGCCAGTGACGATGACAGCAATGGGATCTGTTTTTGATTTCCTGGACCTTGTTAGTACTCCTCCCATGAAGCTGGAGTGGCCTGTCCCAATGGAACATCTCAAACAAGTACGTAATTTCTGCCGGGCTCATTTTCTGTCCTTGATTTTGAGAAATTTACCATAGTTTCTGTCATTGGTGAAGTCGAGCTTGGTGGTTTTTGAAGCTTGCCTTTAAGAACAAAGATTTAGGAGAAGTCATGAGTCATCTTAGCCGCCTGTTTCCCACTTTGAGCTGATTAGAGATGAGTTGAGAGCCACTGAGGGCTTCTTTTAAAATGAGAAAAGAAGTCAAAAGTAGTCACGGTTTACAAAATGAAATTATTATTAAACCTCTGCTTGTTGAACATCCAACAGGGCTCCGGCTTTATCCTGTACAGATCCAATCTTCCAGCAACTGTACGATCAGGAAGCATACTTTCTGTGGTGGAGGTACTTATATATCAGCTGTTTATTTATAATTAGACATTGTTTTACCCATTTTGTTTTCACATGTTTATTTCTTTGGCAGGTTTATGACAGAGCACAGGTGTTTGTTGGAAGCACTAGCGCAAACCGGATATTTCTGGGTACTTTAGAGCGATGGTCCAGCAACTCATTATCATTGCCTGATGCAGCTGCTGTTTCTGGATTGCAGCTTGACATTCTGGTAAAATACTAGACTTGTTCACTTAGATTAGTCGAGTTAAGTTGTAGCCTGGTGATAATGAAGACTCGTTAACAGCACTGTGAAGTTAATTTTTCTTCTTTTTCTGTCACAGCTCAAAACTTTAAGAACTTCCGAAAAGAAGAATGAAGAAAATTTACCAGCTCACAACAACATGGGGCAGTTTGGATACACATAGTCTAATTTGTTTCTTTTATACCTACAGGGTTAATAGGGGTTCCCATGTGGTGATTGGGCAGGTGGAGAACATGGGGCGTGTAAACTATGGATTATTTATGGGTGAAAAGAAGGTGTCTTTTTCATCAGAACTTTTCAATCTCTTTTCTTGCATTCACTTGTGCTTTTGGAAAATACTCGACTTGGTCTTCGTTTTTATCACCTTTTTAATCAATTTAACAGGGTATTACAGAGGCTGTGTTGCTGGACAAGGGTCCCATTCTTGGTTGGGATGTACACACAATTGGCCTTGAAAGTGTTGAAGCACTTGAGCTCAAGAAGATAAGCTACAAGTTGGAGAAAACCTCTGGCTCTCAATTCATACAACAACCACTTTGTAAGTACACCTTAGTAGAAAAGACCTTGTTGCAACTCTTACTATCATTATATAGTGAATTTAACACCTATTTCCAGCATTATCTACAATAAGAGATTGTCAAATTAATTTGCTGTATTTACTATATTTGATACAGTGGTTATGGCAGTGGATCTTGTGAGTGGTCCTGTGTTTTTTGAAGGAGAGTTGGAAGTTGCACAGCCCAGTGACACATTCCTGTCTTTTAGAGGGTGGAACAAGGGAGTGGCCTTCCTTAATGGATTCAACCTGGGAAGATTCTGGCCTGTATGTTCTCTCAACCTCTTTATTCTCAAGAGAGAAAAAACCAAAAATATGTGGGCAAATGGAAAACGAAAAGAGAACAAATTGTTTCACTAGAACCATTCTAGCAAACAATTTTTGCTAGATAAACGAAAATGAGTCTTTGTGTTTTGAGGCATTGAAGGTATTAGAAACGATACCATGAGTTTTGACCTCTTTTCTCATATTTTGATTATTAAAATCAGCTCTCGATTAGCCTAGATAAAAAAAGATGGCCAAGTATATGGTGCAACCTCACTTTCCTTCTTAAAACTAGTTCTAACTTGAGTTTCAAGACCACCACACTCTTCCATTGATGTAATAGCTATTAAGAGTGAGGGAAGAGTAGTGTTATAAATTGGATAGAGGGGTATCTTGTTGAAACATTTGGTGACTTTACAACTGGATAACATAGTTATATTATTCTCTTATTTGTTAATACTAAAAGTTTCATGATGGTGTAATGGCAGAGTATGGGCCCTCAATGTACGCTATACATTCCTGGTCCACTTCTTAGACGTGGGGAAAATAAATTGGTGAGCATCCTTGTCATGGGAAGAATTTATTTTTTAATATAAGATAGAGTTATTTGTGAAGTCAGTAAGACACCGGTCTTTTTAATATATAATACCACTCTTTTCTCTCTTTTAATTCCTATTAAGTCAATGAAAGAGCTTGGTGGTCTCTAAACTCAAGTTTTCTTTGGAGAAGGATGAAGGAGAGGTCATGAATCATAACCTTGTTCTTCCTCTTTGAGTTGATTGTAGATTAATTGAGAGCTATTTAGGGCTGATTTTAATAATTAAAAATGAGAAAAGAGGTCAAATCTCTAGGTATCTTTGCCACATAACTCTAATATCTACATATTTATTTCCTGGTTGTTTGTTTGTGGTGCCAGATTATTTTGGAACTTGAGAGCTCTAGCCCTGTGCACAATGTAGAGTTTATGGACAGAAGCGAGTTTACTTGTGGAAAATTGCCCTAATTTTCTTGTAAAAAATTCTTGACTTTGTGAACAATTCTAAAGAATCTTATCAGGTAATTATAAACCAGGTATTGCTTTCATGTACATTTTTCCTAATTTTGATTGCATCTTTTAGCTTCTATGACATGCTATTGATCATGTCATTCACTTAGCATTTAGATTAAAAAAAAAAACAGTTGTTGCATTGATAGCCTAACAAGATATACTTTGTAACAAATATGTTAGTAATGTCACTACACTAAAAATCACATTTAGTGTCGTCTACACTAAATATGAACTCTTACACTAAAAGGAAGAATTACAATTAGTGTAACGACACAACATTACACTAAATGTGAAACATTACACTATATGTGAATTGCAGTAAAAATGGGTGGTTTTTTTTTTACTTGTGCACAATTAGTGTATGAAAAATCTTGCCGCAGTGAATAAAATCAGCACTATTCAAAGGAGCATAAGTCACTTAAAAAGTATCGGAATTACAGTCATGAGATGTTTTTTGACATCTACATTTTCTGTAGATTTCAAAAAACATATCATATGTTTAATTTGAAGAAAATATGAGTAAGTTATGGGCATTTCCAGATTTTGGTGATGGAAATTCAACAAGAATAGTCAACATAGAGAATAAATACTTGACGGCTAGTAGGCGGTTGGTGGAGGCATCAATAATGATGTTGGCCGCTAACACTAGTTGTGAACAAGTTCGCAAATAGTGTAGTAGGGTAATTACACTATTTGTGTGACTACACTAAATGCAATGTTTAGTGTAGTGTGTATAAATAGTGTCATATGTTATGTTACTAATTATTATTAAAGTTTATTGCAACCATAACTATGTAGGATTGTGGGACATGGGCTTCCAATTGTGTTTCCCAAGATACATTTCCAAGTTGTGGTTTTTTTACGTGATCCATTAATGAGGTCTTGTGTGTCTAGCTATGAGGTTGATAGTGATTTATCTAGGTCCTTTAATTAATTGAACATCTACAAAAAGAAAGTTAGTAAATGTAATGTAAAGAAATGGGATAGTCTATGTTATTAACATTTGAATGATGAATATTGTCATCATTTAGAAGATCTTTGAATTTTCAGTGTAAATGTATCATTTGTGTTTGCTTTTTAAAGGGCCCTATAAATGAATAGTATGTTTTTTTTTCAAACATCTACATCATAATATTAAGATTTTGAGGATTGACATAATGATATACGTATAAAAGGTGAAATGTTTTCATCAATATTCTCATTTACATTTTTGTGTATGTACCAAAATTATGCAATTTATTTTTGTTTGATTCGTTTTTCTAATTATTTGAGAATTTGAATTGATTCTTGAAATAATATGTGAACATAAAGTTTCCTTCAAGGTTATTAAACTTCTTGTGAACATATTAACTCCTAAATTACTTTGACAATTTCACACCAAAAACGCTTCAAAATTGCTCGTTTTAGTAATGAAGAAAAACAACTTTTATTTCTAGTTTGGACCGTTGGATCTCAATATGTATTGATTAAGTAACATACTCACAACATTTCATCAACTTTGACCACACGGACTGAAAGATTGTAATGTTTGAAGTAGAAAATAGGATTTATCTTCTTTCTTGTGTTGAGTGGATCAATAGACTTTGACTTGGTGTCCAATTTTTACACTACACAAGGTCTAAATCCATTACGATCAGGTTAAGCATGATAATAGTTCCTTGTACACCAATTTTTAAAGGTAAAGGAAAGGGTGTAGCATATTCAAAATAATTTTGCAAGGAGTGGAGGTTCAAAAATTGTCAATTCACGTTATGTTTAAGATTGATAATCTGAATGGTCAATAAGAAGGTTTACACCACATATTGTTGTGGAAAAAATAAAAAGTAAAAAGTATAAAGGTCTGTGAGTTTTATGTGGAAAGGAAGAAGTTTTTTTGGTACCTTGCTCGACAATGTGTGAAAATGTTTGACTTGGGTTAATATGCAATTTTGAATTAAAAGGAAAGAACTTTTCTGGGATAATATGAAAGGAAATAATAATATTTGCTAGTGTTGAAAATCTCACATTCAACAGAGTGTCCTAGGAAAAGTTTTTGGAGTTGCCCGACGTGCCCGCTCTCCCCATTTGAATTTCAAAACCCTATAACTTTTTCATCAAATGTTGGACTTTGGAAAAAATTGAATTCGCTCAATGCTTTTGGTAATGTCCATTCACAGTAAAAATTTCAGATAAAAATGTTATAATTTGACTGAGTAGGAACCTACCCAAACCTTCAAGAGTCTCCCCAGGGGACTCTTGGTCATTTCAAGGGGTTAATATACTAGCGAAACGCCGTTGTTCCCAACGGGCTAAGGATGATCCACAATTAAGAAAACATTAGTAGATGTAAATCTTTTACATACCTGCCAAATACTTCATATAAGGGCCAATTTCATCCAAATAATTTGCTTTTTCATCCAACTAAATTCATCCGACATATTTTGGCCCAATTTTATCGGGGATTGCATGTCAAACAATAGAGACCAATGGAACCCTCGTCTTCTCCAACAGACAAAGGCAAATATATAGTCCCAAATAAATGCGTAAACTAAATTGGCTTCCAAATAAACTCCACCACGGACTCAAGAATCATGTTTCACAAAAACTCACTTCCGTTACTAAATCATAAGGAATTTGGGTAGTCAAGACGTAAAGATCCTTGCCTTTAACACGCTCGCAAGAAATTAAAGCCAACATCAAATTAGATTAATTAAATCAATTATAGATTAAATTAGCGATGGCAGTTTTATATTTTCATTTGAGGGTTCTGGTTTGATTTAGAATCTAGGGTTTACGTAAGAGATCAAGGATTAGTTTAAAGGTTTCAATTTTAAAATTGTAGGTTTTTTTAATTGGTTTTGTAATAATGATGCAAAAAGTAGTAGTCTTGTGAGTTTTTTTTTTAAAAACTCCCCATTTGAACTAGAAATGCAGTTTGGAGAAGGATAGTCAAGGAGTTTTCGGGGGTATGGTAACCCAGCCTATCACCGCCACAATAAGCCTTGTGCATATTTAACCCCTAAAGGACCAAACGTCCCCCCGGGGTCATTTTGGATTTTGGGCATGTACCTACAATTCGAAAAAAAATCCTTTTTAATTGAATTTTTTTTCCAAGATAGGATCTGATAAGAGCTTCGTGGGGATATTTTTAAAAAAAAAATTGGATTCGTGGTTTGAAAGTTAGTACCACTTAAAGCCAAAATGGGGACTCCGGGCACCTCCAAAAAATTTGGCAAAACTTTCTATTGACATTGAGATTTTTCACACATATAAGGAATATTTCCTTCTTTAGAAATTTTCAAAAAAAAATCTTGTCTTTAGTGTAAAAAGGCATTTTATTCCAAGTCAAACATTTTCACACATTGTCGGGCAATGGGGGAAAAAAATTTCATCTTTTCTACATAAAACCTAGAGATCTTCATATTTTTCACTTTTTATTTTTTCAACAACAATATGTGGTGAAAACCTTCTTATTGACCGTTTGGATTATCATTCAAATACATACGTAGTTCACAAAAAAATAAAACGTGAAATGGCAATTTTTGAACCTCCTCTACTTGCAAACTTGTTCTGAATATGCTACACCCTTTTTTTACCTCTAAAAATTGGTGTGTTGGGAAATAACATCATGCTTAAGACAATGGTAAAAGATTTAGACCTTGTACAATGCAAAAATTTGATACAAAATGAAGTCAAAGTCAGCTGATCTACTCAACGCAGGGATGAAAATGAACCATTGTTTTGACTTTAAACACTAAAATCTATAAATATGTGCGGTGGATTGCAACCAAAATTTGATGGCATGTTGATATAGAAGTCTTTTTTAAGATCTTACAGTTGAAAATCCGAAATTCACTTTGAAATGTGATTTTCATGTCTCTTTTTGACAGTGGCAGTTTTGGACTGGTTTTGGAGCGAAATAGGTCGTGGTCCTTTAGGGGTTAAAGGGGACGCATAGTAATTTTTCAGCTATAGTACTGAGAATTACTAAGTGATTTCATACTTTTCCAATGAAATGTGAAATGGGCATCTATTGCAACCAACGCCACGAAAACAGGTGCAAGCATTGGCGAGCTACACTGAAGTGGGGTCATGATGTACCTTGTGCGTAGATGTCGTAGAACACTTGTAGACTTTCGCAGGCTGAAAGAGCTCATCAACCTGAAAGGGTCAAATGGGAAGAGCTTGGTGCTCTCCAGAGTAAAGTCAGAGTAGTTTATGTAATTCAAGGAAAATATTGCATGAGACTTCTCTTCTTGGAAATGATTGTTTCTATCAAAACTTTTAATACTGATCTTCACCTTCTTCATCCATTACTATTACTCTTTCTATCATCATTATTATTATTGTTATTATTGTTGATATTATTACTGTTATTATTATTTTTGTTATTCTGATTCATCACCAGAGGAGCTGTCGAATTCATCGTCGGAGTTTTTGGGAGGAGTGGGAGGAGGAGGCGGGGGCTCCACCCAGTGCCCGGGGTACTCCTGCAGCACCATGAGCGTGAACTTGTCCTCCACCACGACCATCAGTTCATGCTTCCGGCTCTTGATGCGCAGCATGTTCAGCTCGTCTTTCACTTCGATCTCTCGCGCGGCGCTGCGCGCCATGGTTGTCAAGGCTGGAATCTCCAGCGCATAGTTCCGTGCATCCTCCTAACACCATCAGATGCATTCATTTGTCAATTTACTTCGAGCTGCAAGAACAGATTCACGTTGGTCGCTCACCTCGGACATTGTCGAGCGTAGGATGTTGCCGTCTTGATCCACGAGCAGCAGACCTATGACATCCTGCAGTGTGCATGTTTAAATGTTGAAACTACTTTGGGTTGACATGAGTTTAGAGACCACCCGTACTTGAAGGATTAAGAGTAGTATACAGACGGGGTACTTACTGAAACCTTAGGTAACTCTAACCACTCAAAGTTTTGAAAACAAGCCGTGGGGTATTTCTACGCAGACAGTAATGTACAGTCGAAGGAAGTTTCAGAATTGCCAGTGGACTAACTCAATGATATGTTTCAGCTATGGTACTTATGACTCATTTGAAGTTTTTATCACCTGCAGGCTGAGGATGCGTTGATACGCTTTCTCCACATCTTCTTTGACTTGTCCCTGCAGAGATTCCCAGCTTCGTCACCGAACGCTTCTGATTGTGTTTCACGTCAAACTCTAATCAACATCCTCAAGGTTGTGAAAAGGGGGCGACGAAGGTGTAGGATGCTTACCATATTATCGCCTCTACCTCAAAACTTGCCGACAGTTTGGAGCTTGCATTCCACGGAAAGTTGGCCCTATTGAATCTGTTGCAACCACAGGAAGAACAGCCATTAATGGAAAACTTGTGATCCGTGTCTTCGAGGTCGCAGGCTACAATAAGATTTTGAATCATGTATCACTAAATCAATGTGTGAATACTGGCAATACAGATCCTCTCTCTGCTACTCCAACAGTTACTTGAGACTGAGTTTATCTAATTACAGACTACCTCTCATCCTTCCAGGTCAAACCGTGACAATGAATTGCTAGAATGTACACACAGATTACCTTCGCATCCACGACAAGCTAGATAGCTGAGTCATGAGTTATATAGATGGGAATGGTTTCCTTGTTCCTCGAAACTCTCATGAAACCGTCAAGTGGGGTACGTCAAAATCTGAGCAGCTCAACACACTGCCCCTCCGATCTCAAGCACAAGATTTTAAGATTAAATTTTATGGACACACATAGAAACACGTGATTGCAGCAGCTGCTGCAACATCAAGTCACTTCGACTCCAAACGTACCTGTCATTTGATATCGTAGACTGGAAAACTCTTCAAACCCCACTTGAACTGCTTCACACCCACTGTCACTCCACGAAGCTGAAAGCTGGAGTGGTGAGTTTCTGAATCGGTTGCGAACACATGTGGAATTGCAGCGCTGTAGGTGTCTGTCGCTGCAAAGGCTGCATGCCAGGACCATCATACGAGCAACGGCTGTCAACTCGGATATTAAGCAACCAGGGAGAACATAATATACATGTGGTAGTGAACAAGGAACTGTGGGTCTGCTGCTTAAGGTGAACAATAACCTCAGAAGCAGTCTAGAGATTCATCGAAAAGTTGCAGCCTGGACGATGATGTCTGTGTTTCAGAGAGAAGATTAGTAGTCCGGACGGTCTGCATTGAGTTATGAGCCTGACTAGGTTCCTCCGATGTGAGGAAACAGTTCCGAGGAGTCGTGGGCGGAGCGGACATGGAACTCCTTGGTCACCCAGTACTCGCCCGTCACCGCCAACGCACACACGTAGGACACCCCGTTCAACACATAGATGAGGAGCTCCAGCATCGCCGAGTGTCGGCTCTTCCCCAAGACCAGCGTCTGCAGGGCCAGCGCGGTGTACATCAAGGTGATGAGAAACAGGATGACCGGGAAGTAGATCCGGGGCGGGAAATTCAAGTGCTTGCTCATGCCCACGATGAAAGCAATCAGGATCGCGGCGAACCCGACCGAGGTGAGCGCCACGCACCAAGCGAGGTGCGAGGTGAAGATGGCGAACCGGGTCTCGATCTTCTCGCACTCCTTGAGGAAGCGCTCCTGGTTGTCGGCGTCCAGGTGCAGCACCAAGGGCTTGTGCAGGAAGCTGGAGAAGTGGTGCAAGCCCACCTTCATCAACAGCAGTAAGTTGAGCACGAAGCAGATGACTTCCACGGGGCTCACGTGCAGCCCCTCCACGGAACGAAACACCACCCCGTAGGTGTACCCAAACGCCTGGATGAAAGACAGCGCCACGCCCAAGCGCGAGTGGCCATGCAGCTTCTTCAGCTCGTCATACGAGGGTAACACATCCGCCTTCAACAGGGCCTCCTTGCCCTCCAACGACAGCGGGATGAAGCTGACGAGCTCCTCATTGAAGCCGCCGATCACGATGGCATTAGATAAGTCGTGCACCTCGATGTCACCCGCGCAGATGCTCTTGAGGTGCTGCAGCTCCTCGTACACCGACGGGGATAACCCATTGATGATCACGTCGCTGGGCACAATAATCTTCACCACGCACTCGCCCCAAGGGAAGCACGAGGGGAACAGGGGCTTCCCCAAGCGGGTGAGCATATGCAAGTAGTCCACCGCGTCATCAGCCACCCCCCAGAAGCTGATGAAGGGGTTCAGCGCGCCCAGCACGAAGATGATCATCGTGTCCACCTTCCCGCTCACCGTATGCCTGTACCGGCCCCAGGAGTCCAACCCCAGGGCGAGGAGCGTCACAATGCAGCCCCACACGGTGCTCACCAGGCGCCGGGAGCATCGCACATGGTGGTACTCATGCCCGATTATTTCAGCTTTCTCTGTGGTCTGGACAGCAGCATCCACATAATGTGCAGATGCAATTGACATAAGGGCAGCCACTGTCAGAAGATGCACAGGTACACGACACATCTTCCACAGAACCTCGAAAGCCCGAAATTTCCCCATCCAAAAATGTCACATTTTGCGTATCAGCTCCTCCATCATGGCTCTACGTCATCCCGTGTTTCTGCGATGCACACGAGAAACGCTCAATTCCAGGGCCACAAAAACCACAACTTCTAAAACCTAATCCGAAATCCGTCTGCCACTATTAAAGTCCAAATTACACAAACATTATCCGCGAAAACACTCGCATCTGCAGATAAAATTGGCACTAAAGCAGACATTGTATGGCTATCCCCAGGTACCTTTGCACGAGATCCACATCCTCCACACAACCTCCACCTCCAACTCCAAGGTCACACGATGCGTATGAGCACTTCCATGAGCTCTATATCATGCTTCGTTTCTGCAATTCACACAAGAAATGCTCAATTCCAGAGGCCACAAACCAGAACTTCTCCTGAATGCGCCTGACACTGTTACAGTCCAGAGAATATAGATTTCCACCTCTCGACAAATGCCGCTCCCGAAATCCAATCCTGTGATCGAAGACGTAATTCACAGCCGCTAAAATCACGACTAAAGCGAAGATTTGAAGGAAATTAGGGCTTCGACGATCACAAACAAAAAAAAATTGCAGAATTATAATGCGATCACCAAAATGCAGGAGTAGAATTTACCTCTCCATCAGTGCCGCCCCCGAAATTCATTTTGCGATCGGTAATCCTTCTGCTGGATGTCTTGTAATTGCGAGACGAAGCGAGGTCGCGGAAATTTCGACCATTTCCTGAGAGTGAGGTTTCCTCTCAGCCGCTGAAATCACGAGGCTAAGCACTGAAGCAAAGTTTGAAGGAAATTAGAATTTCGACGATCTCAAACCAAAAAAATATGCAAAACTACAATTCGATGACCAAAATGCAGGCTTAGAATTTACCTCTCGATCAGTGCCACCCTTGAAATTCATTTTGCGATCAATAATCCTCCTGACGGATGTCTTGAAACTTCGATGTGGCGGAAATTTCAACCATTTCCTGAGAGTGAAGTTTCTTCACAGCCGCTGAAATCACGAGACTAAGCACTGAAGAGAAGTTTTTAAGAAATTAGAATTTCGACGATCACAAACGAAAAAAAGGCAAAATTAGAATTCGATCACCAATATGCAGGAATAGAATTTACCTCTCGATCAGTGCCGCCCTCGAAATTCATTTCTCGATCGATAATCCTTCTGAAAATGCGAGACGAAGCGATGTGGCGAAAATCTCGACCATTCCCTGAGATTAAGGTTTCAATGTCTCCATTTCCTACCAGAAAAAAGAATTCTCTGAGTTTAGAAGAGAAAAACACATTCTACAGATGCGTATATCTCGTAAACGAAACATGCAGTAGCAAGAAATGCCGCAATCGTAAACTAAAACAGCTCACAAAACACCGAGTCACGAATGTGAATACCAAGGTAGGACACCTCAAAACCGTCAAGCGACCCAACACCGCGCACTTCTATACCCTAAAACCACCAGTGATCCAACACCGTGCACTGCTAAAACCTTTGCTAGATTTCATGGACAAATGTAGCCTGTCAGTAAATCACTTGTGAATTTGTTGGTCAATGCAAAAGTCCTGAAAGGACAAGGTTACATTTTCTTTTCATAATCTAGGAAGAAAGTAGAAATGGATGTTACTGGATTCATTCTATCTTTTTTGAATTATTTAATCATGGAATTTTTATTCTTTTAATTTTAATAATAATAATAATCATAATACTAAAATCATAATCCGCGCAGTGAACCACACAGCGATCAATTGCGCAGTCAACTGTGCAGTGAACTATAGGAACGGTGCAGTCAACCGCGCAATTAATTGCGCAGCCAACCGAGTAGTGAATCATGTTACCTTTTTTTTTATATAGTTTGTAATATAAACACTACATTAAAATGGTTGGACTAATGCGTTGCAAAGCATTAGCTAGAGTTTTTGGATGTGACAAATTTGCATTTGTGTGTTGCAATTTGTGCTCTTGATTACAAATTTGACGTTCAAAATATTTTTTGAGTTAAGCACTAAAAGATTGAACTGTAAATTATGAGTTGTAAACTTGGAGTGAAAAAGTTGTGAAGTTGGAGTTGTGATCTTGGAGGTTGGCATACAAAGCTGGAGTTGCAATATTGCATATTCGAGTTGTGGAGATTGAAATTACAAGTTTTGAGGTGAGATTGCAAGTTTTGAGATTGAAATTGCAAATTGAGTTTGTGGGTGTATGAAATTTGCATTTGTGTGTTGCAATTTGTGCTTATCCAAAATAAATTTGAAACTCTTGATTACAAATTTGACGTTCATAACATTTTTGAAATTCCATTTTAAATTGAAAAAATCTAAAACCTAATTAATTTTTTTCTATTCTATTCTATTACATTATTAAAAACTCATGCATAGGTTTCAAAGACATATTTATATTGTATGTAGATTGTTGTTACCTTTCTTTTTTTATATTTTGTGATATAAAATCTACAGTAAAATGGTTGAACTAATGCGTTGCAAAGCAATCGCCAACTGCTAGTCATACTACTAAAATCATAATCCGCGTAGAAAACCACACAGCAATCAATCGCGCAATCAACTGCGCAGTGAACTACATAAATGCTACAGTCAACCACGTAGTCAACCCTGCAATGAACCATGTTACCTTTCTTTTTTTGATATTTTGTAATATAAAAACTATTCAAATGGTTGGAATGATGTGTTGCCCCGTGAGAAAGTCTGTTGCACTTTTACTTTTATTATGGCGTTTTGTAGTGAGTCGTTTTGAAATTTGAACATTGAGTTTGTGAGTGTGTGCAATCTAAAGTGTGTGTTATAATTTGTGCTTACCCAAAACAAATATGAAACTCTTGATTTTAATTTTGAAGCTCTTAATTACAAAAAAATTAAATGTATTTTGATTATTAAAATATTATTGTTAAAATTCATGCATAGGTCATAAAGACATATTTATATATGTAGATTGTTGTTACTTTAAAATATTTTGTGTAATATAAAACCTACATTAAAATTATTGAATTAATGCGTTGCAAAGCAAGTGCCAACCATCATACTACTAAAATCATAATCTGCGCAGTGAACCACGCAGTCAACCGTGCAGTGAACAACAGAAACGTTGTAGTAACCGCACAGTTAATTGTGCAATCCACCATGCAGTGAATTGTGATACCTTTTTCTTTACAGTTTGTAATATAATAACTACATTAAATGGTTGGACTAATGCGTTGCAAAGCAAGCGCCCATTGCTAGTAAATAATTAAATTTGTATCAAATAGAACTTTGAGTGAGAAGCTCAAATTCAACCTCATTTTCATTTTTTTAATCTTCCAATGAATTAAATTCAATAACCTCCTTTCTTTGTTAGAAGAATCATCTATTCTTGAATATATATATAATCTACTGTCATTTTGGTAACGTTATGGTTCACAATTTAGAAGGTAATTAGATTGGGAATTTGGGAGTTAGTGAAAAGTGCATTTTTAGAGAAAGTATGCATGTGATGCCATGTTTACTTTTTGTCATATCAAAACATAATTCATATATTTGTAATTATAAGGTGAAGATACCTATATTGTTCAAGGAGGTGCTCTCTACACATCAATTTTCATCTTTATTCTAGGTTCAAAGTACAAATTTCGATATGACTTCCCCATTCATGGAATTTCGATATCATTTCCTTATTCATAAGGAGTAGCGCCTTGACTTGCAAAACCTTGTTGGAATCGTGGCATTAATCCCTAAAGACCAAGATATTTTGGGGGAATCTCTACTACATACGGTAGATTAAAAATTGCCAAGATAAACTTTTTAAGAATGTAACCATAGGATCTTCTTCTAGACTTAAATGAGATGATGTGGTAATAGAAAATGTGAATTTTGACCATACAATTGAAAGATGATTGTAGTCAAAGTGAAACATTTTGTCCCGGGAGTGAACACATGGTCCTTTTGGAGTAAAGTCAAAGTCAACGGTATCTGGTACGACTAAGCAAAACATGGAGAGTCTTGTCAAGCTGGTGAGGAACTTGTGGGTGTGACTGTCAAAATAATTGTGCATAAGAAAATTTGGCAAACAAGACAATCATTCATGTCATACACAAATTCATGCACAGAATTTGTCGAGAAAGCTCTTCATAGTTTCTATGTTTTCTTATTAAATCCTTCAAATACAACCCTCATAGTTGAGGCGTTGGCAGAGAGAATGTCAGAGATACTAGGCATTTGTAAGGTAACATGCAATTTACTAGGCATTTGTAAGGTAACATGCAATTTACTAGCAGCAGATTCATTCAAAAGGAACTTGCGTACAGTACTACATAAGTACAGTATAGTTGGGTGATATTCAAATTGGCGTTTGGGCAATTTCAGGGATGGTGTCCCACAGTGCTGCCAACTTTGACACCCTTCACAGGGCTGAAAATTTGTTATTTTACCCTAAACTTTTGAGGACAACACCATCTCTATGTTGAAAACATGCTTACCAAATTTCAAGTCCAGGGGACTCATGAAACAAAAGATATTAAAGATTAACCACCATGGGGTAGCTATGAGAAAAGTTTCACATCTGCCAACTTTGACACCCTCCCAAGGATTGAGGAAATCTTTTTTGCCCATGGAATTTTTGTAGTGAAAACACCTTTACGTTGATTGCACGTGTGGAAATTTTCAGGTCCAAAAAATGCACAAAACAAATCACATCCCAAAACTACCAACATGTGTAGTTGTGAGAAACAAAGGGAAAAACCATTTTACTACTTCCAACTTTGACACCCTCCCTAGGGATGAGAGTTTGTTATTTCAACATGAAAATTTTGACACACAGTTATCTTTATGTTGATAACATGTGGGAAAATTTTCAAGGCAAGAAAATGTATTCAAAAGAAGATATTTAAAATCTACTAACATGGGGGTTAGATGTGAGAAAAGTTTTACAGCTGCCCACTTTGACACCCTCCCAAGAATTCAAATTTTTTTAGTTGTCCATGAAATTTTGGGTATGAAGTCACCTTCACGTCAATTGCAATTGTGGAAAATTTCAAATCCAAAAGATCTACACAAGAAAAACATATACCAAGTCTACCAACATGTGTAGTTGTGAGAAACAAAGGGAAAAGCTTACCACTACTTCCAACTTCAACACCCTTCCTAGAATTGAGTTTTTGTTGATACATAATGAAATTTTGGCCACAAGATCACCTCTATGTTGGGAACATGTGAGATAGATTTTAAAGCCAAAAGATGTTCATACAAAAAATATCATTCCATATCTACCTATGTTTGTAAGAATGAGAAACTATATTCAAGGGGCATATTGAGAATGCCAAAATATCTTTGACACCTCGTGCTCGTCATTGATTTTTATTCATGTGACTAAGCAACCAAACATAAATGCTTCTTGAAAAGATTAATGAAATCTTCATGTAGAAGTGAAGAGGTGTTTCATGTAGAAGAAACATGAAACACTCAATGTAAGGTGTGCATTACATACGTATGACGAGTTTTCTCCTCCAAATATCTATTGAGCACTGTGTAAAGGAAATGTTGTGTGTGTTTTGTCATGTGATTAGTGATAGACTTAATGTTGAGATGATATTGAGAGCAAAGAATGTCATATTGTGATGCATGAGTGTTAATTTAGATGTAGGGCATATGGGTTGAGTGGACATATTACATATGGGCTGAGTGTTGCTAACTGTTTGAGTGGACATATCACATATGGGCTGATTCATAAAGTGGACATATCACATATGGATTGATTGATTCATTGAGTGGACATATCATTTTTCTAGTTGAGTTTTGCTCACTGGTTTACTGAGTGTGGACAAATCACATGTGGCATAAGTATGTCCAAGAGTATTTACTGGTTCACTCAATTGATGCACATGCCATGGTGATCACCTAATGCATATGCCAGTGTGAGTATTATGTTATTGACTGATTTACTTAGTGCACATGACATGGACTCAGTCCTTAATGTTCACTGATCCATATAATCCAAATGCCACAGGTTGAGTGTTATATTGACTACTTGTTGATGAGCGTTTAGAATCGTATCAACATCATAAAAAATAGTCCAGAATGGCAATTTCAAATGAAATTTATGCTTGCATTACACGTTTGAGTGAGGGAGGAAATACAAGAGTTCAAATTGCAGCCATTACCGGAGTTTCTCTTAGAACATTTCAAAGGTTAGTAAAAACGTCTAAAGAAGATGGAACTTACAAGCGCAAACCTTGCGGTGGATGTTACGCTAAAAAACTTTGTGAGAGAGATGTGCATAGTATTGTGCGTTATGCAAAAACTCATCCTTGCTCCTCGGTCTGAGAGATTACTAGTATATGCCGTACCCAAGTGTGTAGACGTACTATTCAAAGGGTATTACATAAAAGTCGTATTTTTAGTTGAATAGGAGTCAAGAAATCTTTCTTGATACCTTGTCACATGTCTCAATGGATAGTTTTTGCTTAGAAGTACCGCAGATGGAGTCAAGAAGAATGAGAGCGTATTGTTTGGACAGATGAATCTACTTTTGAGATTGAAAAAAGTTCTTGGCAAATTCATGTTGGAGAAGTGTATAGGAGCGCTATTCATCAAGTTTTATAGTTCCTACTTTTAAAACTCGACGGACATCTTTGATGATTTGGGGTGCATTTGCTCGAGGACAGAAGTCACAACTTGTCTTAATGCCAAAAAGTCAAGGCTGTGCTAAGGATTTTGTAGAAGTGGTCTAAGATGGCGAACTGATTCATTTCTTAGATAGAGTTCCAGAAGGAGTGCTTATGGAAGATGGCGCACTTTTCCATCGCAACAAAACATGTGAAGAATGGAGACAAACTCACCAACACAAAAAGCTCAATTGGCCGGCAAACTCTCCCGATCTCAATCCAATCGAGACTGTCTGGAGGATGCTAAAAGATGTTGTGCAACATAACAAGGAATGCCCTAGAAACTTAGAAGTGTTGAAGGTAGTTCTTGAAAGAGAGTGGAATTATGTCAGTGGTACAAAGCTCCTTCGACTATGTCATTCTAGCCCTCAAGGTTACAAGCGGTGATTGACGCTAAAGGAGGACACACACGTCGGTAGACAAGGAATAATATTTTTTGTATGAACATCTTTTGGCTTTAAAATCTATCTCACATGTTCCCAACATAGAGGTGATCTTGTGGCCAAAATTTCATTATGTATCAACAAAAACTCAATTCTAGGAAGGGTGTTGAAGTTGGAAGTAGTGGTAAGCTTTCCCCTTTGTTTCTCACAACTACACATGTTGGTAGACTTGGTATATGTTTTTCTTGTGTAGATCTTTTGGATTTGAAATTTTCCACAATTGCAATTGACGTGAAGGTGACTTCATACCCAAAATTTCATGGACAACTAAAAAAATTTGAATTCTTGGGAGGGTGTCAAAGTGGGCAGCTGTAAAACTTTTCTCACATCTAACCCCCATGTTAGTAGATTTTAAATATCTTCTTTTGAATACATTTTCTTGCCTTGAAAATTTTCCCACATGTTATCAACATAAAGATAACTGTGTGTCAAAATTTTCATGTTGAAATAACAAACTCTCATCCCTAGGGAGGGTGTCAAAGTTGGAAGTAGTAAAATGGTTTTTCCCTTTGTTTCTCACAACTACACATGTTGGTAGTTTTGGGATGTGATTTGTTTTGTGCATTTCTTGGACCTGAAAATTTCCACACGTGCAATCAACATAAAGATGTTTTCACTACAAAAATTCCATGAGCAAAAAAGATTTCCTCAATCCTTGGGAGGGTGTCAAAGTTGGCAGATGTGAAACTTTTCTCACAGCTACCCCATGGTGGTTAATCTTTAATATCTTTTGTTTCATGAGTCCCCTGGACTTGAAATTTGGTAAGCATGTTTTCAACATAGAGATGGTGTTGTTCTCAAAAGTTTAGGGTAAAATAACAAATTTTCAGCCCTATGGAGGGTGTCAAAGTTGGCAGCACTGTGGGACACCATCCCTAAAATTGCCCAAACGCCAATTTGAATGTCACCCTATTGTACATATTGCTTACGCCCTAAAGGCCCGTGACAATTTCACACCATAATTGTCAATTCTGGTGTGAAATTGTTGATTTTGGTGCAATTGTCGATTTTGGTTTGAATTTGTGGATTCTGGTGCGATGAGTAAGGGAAGAAACAAAAACTTATATTTGTATACCAATTAAGTAACATCCTCACGAAATTTCATAAACTTTGACCGCATGGACTGAAAGATTATAGTGTTTGAAGTCAAGCATATGATTCATTTTCTTCCGTGCATTGAATAGATCAGCAGACTTTGACTTCTATTGGTGTCAAATTTTTGCACTACACAAGGTCTAAATCTTTTACCATTGTGTTAACCCCGAAATTTCCAAGAGTCCTCTCCAGGGACTCTAAAAGGTTTGAGCAGGTTCTTGTGGTGTCAT
This sequence comes from Bryoerythrophyllum caledonicum, assembly GCA_963971425.1. Classification (NCBI taxonomy): domain Eukaryota; kingdom Viridiplantae; phylum Streptophyta; class Bryopsida; order Pottiales; family Pottiaceae; genus Bryoerythrophyllum; species Bryoerythrophyllum caledonicum. Next base: position 29,582,786 of record OZ020519.1, on the reverse strand, counting down.
TTTATAATAGTTTTCTTTGAAATTTTTAGTGTTGATGGACATTACTAAAAGCTTTGTATGAGTCTATTTTTTTTTTCCCAAATCCGAGTTTTAGTAAAGAGTTATAGGGTTTTGAAGTTCATGGGGAGAGCGCGCAAGTCGGGCAACTCCAAAAGCTTTTGCTAGGTCACTCTATTGAATGTGAGATTTCAATACTAGCTAATAATATTATTTCCTTTCATATCGTCAAAATGAATCTCTTGTCTTTAGTGGGAAAAGACATATAAATCCAAGTCAATCATCTTCACACATTATCGCACATTGTCAGGCAAAGTACTCAAAAAAATTCTTCTTCTTCACATTAAAACTTCAAGATCATCGAGTTTTTTACTTTTTATTTTTTTCGCAGCATTATGTGGTGTAAACCTTCTTATTGACTGTTCAAATTCTCATTCTAAAACATACTAAGTTCACAAAAATTATAACGCAGATTGACAATTTTTGAACCTTCACTCTTTCCACAATTTTTTTGAATATGCTACATCTTTTATCAACCTTTAAAAATTGGTGACAAGGAGCTAATATCATGCTTAACATGATGGTAATGATTTTAGACCTTGTGTAGTGCAAAAATTTGACACCAAATGGAGTCAAAGTCTGTTGATTCACTAAACGCAGAGAAGAAAATGTACCCTTTTCTCTACTTCAAACACTACAACATTACAATCTGTGCGGTCAAGCTTTATGAATTTTTTTGATGTAAGTTACTTAATAAGTCTTACTTGAGATCCTATGGTTTAAACTAGAAGTAAAAGTTTATTGTTTTGTCGTTACTCATTGCACTAAAACACGGAGGTTTGAAGTGTTTTTGGTGTGAAATTGTCAAAGAAATTTAGGGGTTAAGCATGATGTTAGTTCCCTATACACCAATTTTTAGAGGTTAAAAAAGAGGTGTAGCATACTCAAATCAAGTGTGCAAGAAGTGGAAGTTGAAAAATTGCCAATTCACGTTTAATTTTCTGTGAATTTAATATGTTAAAGAATGATAATCCAAACGGTCAATAAGAAGGTTTCCACCACATATTATTGTTGAAAAAATAAAAAATGAAAAATATTATGATCTCTAGGTTTTATGTAGAAAGGATGAAGTTCTTTCCCCGCTTGCCCAAAATGTGTAAAAATGTTTGACTTGGGTTAAAATGTTTTTTTCACCAAAGACAAGAACTTTTTTCTTACATCTTTGAAGAAAACAATATTCTCTACATGTATGAAACATCTCAATGTCGATAGAAACTTCTAGCAAAATTTTGGAGCTGCCCGGAGTCCCCATTTCTAGCTTTGAGTGGTACTAACTTTCAAACCATGAATCCAAAAATAATAATATAAATACCTCCACAAAGCTCTTATCATGGACAATCTAGAATTAATTTTTTTTTAAAACATTTCCTTTCGAATTTTACGAACCTGCCCCAAAATCAAAGGGACACTTGGTCCTTTAGGGGTTAAAAAAACGATGTTGTGTCTGCAAAGTCAATGACAGATGTGAATTGAACAGGAATAGCAATCAGTTGATCAACCGCCAACCATAGAGTCCAGTTTGAGATCCATGTGCATGTAGTAGAGCTAATTTTTCTCTGTCCGTGTAGCCACATGGAAAGGTGGTCGTTATACAATACCTATTATACAAGAATAGCAAGGATTTCTATGATGGTACTTTGGTGGAAAAAGCCCACCTGTTACCGTGTGATTTCAGTTTGTAACCTACATTAGAAAAGAGATTTACAAAACCATCATAAATCTTGGTTACGTAACCCATGTGGGTCCCGCATCTCTATGACATGAATGTGCTTCCTTCTAGCCTTATTTATTGTTACTTTCCTAGTAGCACACTAAATTTGATGTTTAGTGTAGGGGACACTAAATGCGATCGAGGACACTAATTGCGAACAATGCAATTAGTGTAAGGACAATGTGTGACACTAAATGTCAACTCCAACACTATTTGCGAACTCTAGTAAAATTTGAAACAATTTCTTTTTTACTTGTTGACATTTAGTGTAGAGATCTGAAATTTAAATTTCAGCAAAAGTGGGAAAGAAAAGTGCAGGAATATTGTTGATTGTCCGCCACTATTCTATAAAAATTCCAGCAACCTTTGGAAGGTCATAAGTCACTCAAAATTCGTTGGAATTGGACGTATGAGGAGGTTTTTGACATCTACGGAAAATGTAGATGCCGAAAAACACCTCGTATGTCCAATTCGGACTAAAATTGAGTGAGTTGATTGCAATTGAATATCCACATCTGCGTAAATATGAAAAATGAGTGTTGAAAGTGAACAAATTTATGAACACATGAAGAAATATTTTCATTTGCAATTAAATGATTGGGTAAATGAAAGCTTTAATATGGAATAAAAATAGAATCGCAACTTAATAATAATAATAATAAAAAATACACAAAGAAAGATAAATATAAACTATAAACTTTAACGTGCGCTAGGTAATTGAGGCACTTCCGATCCTTCAAAATATGTCCGATCTCTTGCAACAATATCTCGAAAGTGTGGAAACAATTGACTGGTAAACCAAGTACCATCTATGTCTAAGGCAAACCACATCTAATCATAGACTTTCTAGCATAAGACATGTTGTCACAATCGACAAGCCAATTCACCACTTCAATTGCATCAACTGCTAATCAATGAAACAATCTCTTACCCGGATTGGTAAGTTTGCCGAACCATTGACTATCACCGCAAGGGTTGTTTTGCCAAGCATTTTGTTGAATAAGCTCCGATTTCTTGGCCTCCCACCGTTTCTCCCACGCATCTCTGATTTTTGAAATGATGAAAGTGTCCGCCGGCTGGCAAAGGTGGGTCACACATGCAGGCAAATAGCTCAAAATGGTTTGTTTTTGAGCTAAAACCGCAGCTAAAGTAGGGGTGATATTGTATGCCGAACAATTATCCACCAAAACAAATTTGGTGCGGTTATAAATATCAGGTTGATTAGCTTGTACTTCCCCAAAATATTGGAGAAAGATAGATTGGTCCATCCAACCTTTTGGACCGGTATGATAACAAACCCTGGGAATATTATCCTCTAATCCACGGATGGGATAATTGCTACTCTCATTGATGAAAATCAACATTGGGGCTTCTATAATGGATCTACGACCCCCGGAAATGCAAACGACCATGGTTATAGCATCCCTCCCTGCTAACAACATCCGCGTATTCAACGCTGGAATCTCCTCAAAAACCTAGTGTTTGCCCATTGTCCATGTTAATGGAAAAGTGGGTTTCATGAAGGTTTTTGAAGAGATTTTCATCAAATGTACCTTGGTAAAAATTGCGTTGTAAAACCCCTAAGTGATAGGCGGTATGCATCTCAATTTGGTTTTCTTTCTCAGGGCTACAATTTAAGCGACCTCATTGTGATAATAAAACTATATTTTGAACATCCATAAATTGAGTCACCCAAGATGTTGAAATTTTTTTAGTTAAAATTCAGTTGTCTCTAAGGTCTCTAGATTTGTGAGTGTAAGGTGAGCTCGAAGCAATTCAAATGCATAAGGCAAGCTCAATGAGGAGTTTGGGGGAAAACTTTACCCCTAATCTCTTGTGTCCTTCAAAAGATTCAAGAAGCCATGGATAGAGCCATTGGACCCAATCTACCCGTTTGGATCCCCTCCCAGCAGCAGCTTTGGTAAGAACTCGTATACGTTTTCTAGAGTTACTTCGGCTACAAGATATGGTGTCGTTGTTGGGGGTCTCTATAGTTGGAAAAAAAACATCCTGTTGTGCCCACCATCAACCCGCTCAAACCATGTTTGTATTTTTTGTGCCCTAAAATACTCCAGAATCGCTCGTATGGTTAGTACATTGAGGCCGATGAGACCGTGAACGGCCTCATCCTCAATCATCCATGCTATGACATTCTTTCAGGCGTGAATGGTAGAGACTTGTTGTAAGGCTCTGTTAAGCGGAGAACCAGGATTAGAGGACCAGGGTAGTAATTTTCATTTTTGGACTCCGGATGAGTTTTTTAGCTCTCCAGTGGATGAACCTGACCAGACGGATGATTTCCTTCCTGGACAGTTTTTCATCCACTAGGCTGGCCGGATGAAACCTGGCTAGGCGGATGATTTCCGTCCTGACCAGTTTCATCCGTCAGTTGGATGAACATGGGCGTCTGGATGGTTCATCCGCCGGATGACTTCCATTAGGGTTTGGTGCACATGGAGGGGGAGCTTGGAATCTCTCTTTCTCTCTCACATACTTGGAACTAGGAGTTAGAGCTTAGACACGATTAGGGTTTAAGTTGTTTAGAGGTTTTGAGGTCACATTGAGTTGAGAAGACTTTGCCATGTACAAACTATGACCTAGCCAATAAAATCCAACGTGATTTGAGGTTTTATAAGGTGTTTTGAGCAAATCAGGGTTCCTTAGGGTTTCTTAGGGTTTCTAGGGTTTATGTGAAAGTGAGTTTGTAGGTCAATCTCCCTTTAACATTGGCGACCATGCACAAGTTCGAATCATGTGGCTCTTGCTACAAGGAGGCAACTAGGGTTTGAAGCTTTGAGATCTAGATCTAGGGTTTTGAAGCTCGTTCTTTGACATTTTGGAAGGCTTTTGAGTTGCATCATAGGTTTAGAGTGCTTCTCTATACAATGCACTAGTAGGTTTTAGTCAGTTTTGTAAAAACCCCAACATTTGTATTTTGAGAAAATACGAAATTAGGGTTTTCGGATGTCTTGGAGCCGGCAGCCAGCAGTCCCAGCCGCAGTCCAGCACAGGTCCAGGCAGCAGCCCAAGACCAGTCCCAGCCGTAGTCCAGGCTAGGTCCATGCGGCAGTCCAGCCCGCCCCAATGCCTAGGAGCAGGAGGCGGAGGTAACCAGGAGCTGGAGCAGGCCGGGCAACAATTCCTTGGGAGCCAGCAAGAGCCAACAACCAACAACAAATCCCCAGGAAAGTTTTCTCCCTTCCCATTTTGAATTTTTTATTTTTTATTTTTTTGCTCCCGGTCACACCTTTGTAATTTGTGTGGACGTTTAGCGGAACCTTATTGACGTTTAGCAAACTTTTCTAGACGTTTAGCGGAACTTACTTGACGTTTAGCGAGCTTTCCTAGACGTTTAGCGAGCTTTCCTAGACGTTTAGCGGCAGTTGTAGAGGCAGTTGTAGAGGCAGTTGTAGAGGCAGTTGTAGAGGCAGTTGTAGAGGCAGTTGTAGAGGCAGTTGTAGAGGCAGTTTTAGAGGCAGTTGTAGAGGCAGTTGTAGAGGCAGTTGTAGAGGCAGTTGTAGAGGCAGTTGTAGAGGCAGTTGTAGAGGCAGTTGTAGAGGCAGTTGTAGAGGCAGTTGTAGAGGCAGTTGTAGAGGCAGTTGTAGAGGCAGTTGTAGAGGCAGTTTTAGAGGCAGTTGTAGAGGCAGTTGTAGAGGCAGTTGTAGAGGCAGTTGTAGAGGCAGTTGTAGAGGCAGTTGTAGAGGCAGTTGTAGAGGCAGTTTTAGAGGCATTTTTAGAGGTAGTTTTAGGGACAGTTTTAGAGTAGTTTTCGAGGTAGTTTTGGCTCCAGCCAACCCGGAGTCCCAACCCGGACATTGGATCATTTCTAGCGACACCCCGAGACCCGGAGGTTTCCAGCTGCAGCCAACCCGAAGTCCCAACCCGGCCATCCCACCACTTCCAGTGACACCCGGAGACTCGGAGGGCCTCCAAACTGAAGTGAACCCGGAGTCTCAACCCGGCCATCCGATCACTTCCAGTGACACCCGGAGACCCAAAGGCTTCCAACTGCAGCCAGCTCGGAGTCCCAACCCAGCCATCTGATCACTCCTAGTCACACCCGGAGACCTGGAGGCTTCCAGCTACAGCCAACCCGGAGTCCCAACCGGGCCATCCGATCTCTTCCGGCAACACCCGGAGGCTTCCAGTTGTAGCGAGCCAGGAGTCATAATCCGGACATCCGATCACTTCCAAGTGACACCCGGAGACGCGGAGACCTTCAAGTAGAAGTCATCTTGGAGTCCCAACCCGGCCATCAACTCACTTCCGGTGATACTCGGAGACCCAGAGGTCTTTCAACTGAAGCCAATCCGGAGTCTCCACCCGGACATCGGGCCACTTCCAGTGACACCCGAAGACCCAGAGGCTTTCAGCTGTAGTCAGCCTAGAGTTCCAACCCGGCCATCCGATTATTTCTAGTGACACCCGTAGACTCGGAGGCCTCCTGGCTGAAATCAACCCGGAGTCCCAACCCGGACATCCGAGCACTTCCGATGACACCCGGAGACCTAGAGACCTTCCAGTTGACGTCAACCCGCAGTCCCAACCCAGCCATCAACTCACTTCCGGGGATACCCGGAGACCTAGAGGCCTTCCAGCTGAAGCCAACCCGGAGTCTCAACCCAAACATCGAGCCACTTCCAGTGACACCCGGAGACCCGGAGGCTTCCAGTTGTCGCCAACCCAAAGTCCCAACTCGGACATCTGATCATTTCCAATGACACCCGGAGACCCGGCGGCCTTCCAACTGTAGACAACCTGGAGTTCCAACCCGGACTTCCAATCAATTCCGGCGACACCCGCAGACCGGAGGCCTTCCAGTTCCAACTCAACCCAGAGGTTCCAGACCGGAAACCCGAACACGTTCAGTGAACACTAGAGACCCGGTAGTCTTCCAGCTGGAGTCCACACTGGCGTACCACCCAGACTAGGGGACTGTTCCACTGTAGGAGAGGGATGGTGCACCCGGACCAGATAAGTTTCGGGAAACACATCTTTCAAGTTAAAAACTAAAAAAATAAAAAATAAAAAATACAAAGGGGAAGAGAGAATTTTTTTTTAAAAATTCAATTATAAAAAATGTTATGTTATGTTAGTAGGTAAAATTGCAAAGGAAAATTTGAGCTACAGTATGCGGACACTAATCACTAGGCAGCATCTAGATTAGAGGAATGCACTGCTAACGGAAAAGGAGGAAAGACAGTGGATAGTTGGCGGGATTGCATGACCAGGGTAGTATATCGGCACCCGAAAAGGGAGGACCACAGGAGGGACGGAGGACAAAGGAGATCCCCGATCACTACCTGGGCACCCAGGGAAGACCGGATACTGAAGTGTTGGTAAGACAACTCGACCAGGCCAACACCGGAAGTCAGTCACCGGAAGCAGAAGACAGTTCACTCAGCATGGATGGTGACCAGGGAGGAGGAGGTCCAGGAGATGTAGGGAGTCAATTCCAACAACCGCACACAACTCGGCTAGTACTGCGGCCGGACAAATTGGAGATTAATACGGTCATGGGCGGACCACATAATACCTCGGAGGCCAGCATACAGCAAGCCTCACATTCACCACACAAAAGAGAAATAGAGGTGCGGAGAGTGGCAGCAAGGCTACTAGGAGTGTGCAAGTTGGAGCTTCTTAGAAGAAACTGACTTGAAGGATATTTAGGTTAGAAGGATGCACTGATGGCTGCCCAGGTGAAGCTTGAAAGTTGGTGTCAAGGCGAAGATTTTGGGACTTGGACAGGGTATCGGCACCCGGACGGACTGAGGAGAGACGAAGGACGAGGAGATCCACGATCTTTACCCGGCCATGGAGATGGCCTGATAACTGGAGCAGCTGGTGAGAAAACACGTTAGGGGCATACTCAAAGGCAACACCAGAAGGAGTCATAGATGACCTTCAATTAAAAAAAAAAAAAGCATCAGAGGACCGATGTAGTTTAGAAGGGGGATAATGTTAAGCGGAGAACCAGGATTAGAGGACCAAGGTAGTAATTTTCATTTTTGGACTCCGGACGAGTTTTTTAGCTCTCCAGTAGATGAACCTGACCAGACGGATGATTTCCTTCCTGGACAGTTTTTCATCCACTAGGCTGGCCGGATGAAACCTGGCTAGGCGGATGATTTCCGTCCTGACCAGTTTCATCCGTCAGTTGGATGAACATGGGCGTCTGGATGGTTCATCCGCCGGATGACTTCCATTAGGGTTTGGTGCACATGGAGGGGGAGCTTGGAATCTCTCTTTCTCTCTCACACACTTGGAACTAGGAGTTAGAGCTTAGACACGATTAGGGTTTAAGTTGTTTAGAGGTTTTGAGGTCACATTGAGTTGAGAAGACTTTGCCATGTACAAACTATGACCTAGCCAATAAAATCCAACGTGATTTGAGGTTTTATAAGGTGTTTTGAGCAAATCAGGGTTCCTTAGGGTTTCTTAGGGTTTCTAGGGTTTATGTGAAAGTGAGTTTGTAGGTCAATCTCCCTTTCACAGGCTCGCGTGGGATGCTCAATCAAGGGATCCATCCCTGCAAAGATATAAAATTTTATTTTCAATCCATAAATATGTAGATATGGAACAACATTGTTAAAATCATTTTTATATCACATCATTAAATCTTATGAAATAAAAAAATAACACATAAAAAAATTCTTCACAACATCATGAGCAACATTTATTGGAGCAATAAAATGTGTAAGTTTCCATAATAGTCTTCTTTTTCCATTAAATAAAAAAGTCTTGACTTGATAGAAGGATTTTTTGCCATAATCACCTTTGATCTACAAACACTATTGTTGTTCAAATAGGCACCTCAAAAAATTTCTAACTTCACTTCAACTTGGAATGACTATGTGTGCGTTCCAAAATAAAATTAAGACTTGGAGGTCTGAACCAAAGTCGTATTTGATCAACACCTAGCAAAAAAATCACATGAATAAATGGATTTGTGTTGGACCAGCACAAATCTGACTTCTACGTTCTCATGAAAATTTGTATTTTAAATGCACTACGCTCTGGACATTATGTTGTCTTTTTTTAAGTGGTATGGCAAGTGACAATGCGACTAAGAACCAACAACTTATGGATAGATGAAGTATTATGTTGTAAAAGAGTTCATTCGGTCATTACACATCCACTCTTCGTCCGAGGGACAATTGCCAACACAAATTTGACTTCATTTTTCACTCAAAAATCCGTACTATAAATGCACTACGTTTACAAACTGTGTTCTTGACTCCAAAATGGTATGGCAAGTGACATTCCAACCAAGACCAAACAACTTACGGACGGATGAAGTATTATTTTGAAGAAGTTCATCCGCTTGTAACGCATCCATTCTTTGTCCGATGGACAATTGCTACATCAACTCGGAATCAGTAGATCACAAAACAGAGCGTGATGTGCTTGGAAATCACTTTCAAGTGAAAACGCAAAAGTCAGAAATACTATACTATGTGCAAAATAGCTTATGCATTGTTATGTGTTTTCAAGTGATGACAAAGGACGACATGTTTGACAAAGGACGACATCACCAGATTGTGTGTGAAGCAAAACTAATGAAGGACAAACATGTGAAATGAAATGGGGAATTTACCTCAAATGATGCTATGAATTACCAGAAAATCATACTTGAATGTGCTTCCAAGGTGGATATGTACAAAAGAGGCCAACTCACAAACCATCATTATTCCATATGGATTACTTGTTGCTGGTCCCTCAAACACAAAAAAAATCCATCCAAATTTTTGAAGTATCCCAAAATAAAAGTGCACAAAATACCTTGCCCTAAATACCAAAGAGCTCAAAAAAACCCCAGAATTGTGTAGGAAGGCTTGCAAAACCTTTCGAGAGGAAGAGAAGGTTGGGAGGGTGGCTCATTGGGGGAGAGAAGAAGGGTGGCTCATTGGGGGAGAGAAGAAGGGTGGCTGGAAGTGGAGGACCGGGTAGGCCCCATGGGAGGTAAAGATGCTCATAATATTAATGAAGTTGGCAGCCTATTAATGAAGTTGGCAACCGACTCATGATGTGGCAAATGACACTAATCCTCAACTTGTTGGCATTTAGTGTAGTGGGGTGACTACACTATTCGTACCACTACACTAAACATCAAATTTAGTGTAGTAAGTACCCCAGTCTCTAGAGGAGGTCAGTGTGAATAGAGTGTTTGTTCATTCCCGTCACTATTTCTTTGTCTAGAGGACCATTATTTTCCTACAGAAATGGGTTATTCACTTACCTTCTCATGTAAGGTAGGTGGCTCTTAAACCGACCCTTTAAGAGCTGATTTGCTTTTTTAGAGGAGCTAAAATCCTTAGAACAATTTTCAGTAAATTTTCGTGGGAAGAGAAATGCAATTGGCATGTGATCCAAGTCGTTTCATATTTTTGGGACCTTCGTGGAATTAGTTACAATTTTTTTGAAGTTGTTTCTAGAACCGACCCCCTCTTGAAATGTACACTGTAGGTACATTGAACAAAGCAAAATGTACCTCTGAGTTAGAGAACGGTTTAAGAAACAGGTCGGTGTAAGAGCCACCTACCTTATGCATATCAATGAGTGTAGACAAAGGGAAATTGTCTTGGTCAGCGGCATTCTTAGACCCTTTCAGGCAGAAGAAAAAGTTCAAAGGGATGATGGTTTGTCACAACAGTTCATCAGGTTTAGGGTTTAGGGTATTCACAATCATCTGCAGGTTTGTCAGGTTGTGGATCTAGCACACCCGGACAATTTGTCTGAATGTTGTACCTCGAAGTTCAACCGTACTTCCTGTAACGTAGTAGGGAAAGCATGACATGACATGACTTGACTTAGGTGCATAACCTGGAACCTGGAACCTGGAGAGCATTATTACGGTACTTGTGAATTATGAGATGTGTGTCGGTTATGGAGTGTATGGTTTGCATGAAGCCAAGCAAGAGAGTGTGGTACACACTTTGTCTCTCGGAGAAAGCTTGAACCAAATATTGCCCAAGGTACTGTGGATTATGATTCTCATATCTTAACCCCTAGTCCAAGTAGAAAAAAACTGCACCAAATACTGCATATAGCGTGGATCAAGCCATTTTGAAATACCTACACTAATTTCAGTACATGCAAATTACAGTGGTCCACCTCAATTCTCAATCCTCATTAAAACATGTTCCTCAGAAAATAGTGTGGGATGTTTCAAAATTGTAGATACAAAATTAATGTGGATTATGGAGAGGTGGTGGCAAGCGAAGAGGAGTGGAAGATATTTGGTAGTGAGTGATGGTTTGGTGGCAAAGAATGGCATCACACATGTTGAAATGTGTCCACATCAATTGTGTTCCAGAAACAAAATTGATGTGGTCCACATCATTTTTCACCCAGATTACCAATGGATCCGCATTGTATTTATTGTTTGGTGTCGTGGAAAAGGGGTGCAACTACACCACAACTTTTTTAAAATAAAATAAAATCAAAAGTGATAATAATAATTCTTATTATTATTCATACTACTATTCTTATTCTTATTATTATTCTTATTATTCTCATTATTATTATTATTATTATTATTATTATTATCATTATTATTATTATTATTATTCGAATTAGTATTTGTATTATTATTCTTATCCTTCTTCTTCTAATTATTTTAAAATTCTCATGTTGCTGCAAGAGCGATTTCATTTTTTCATTTTTTGTAGTACTCTTCGAGATCTTTTCCGAAAATTTCTGCAGAATTCCATGAGTTTCATGAGCTGATTCCAAAGAATATTTAAACTTCAAATATAATTTAAAATAAGCTATGGGTTGATACTACCTACGACAAGTTTGTCAAGTAAGAAAAGTTCCGGAACAATTTTTAAATGTGAAATGATATGGGCCAAAGAATGAAAATACAGTATATTATTTTTTTTTTTTTTTTTTTTTTTTTTGTAGTGATGTGGTATCTTAACGACCCAATTGATTGCATTGGAGCTTTTCATTTGTTTCATTATAGGATAGGAACCTCTTTTTGGGGGTAGAAACTAAGACAACAAGGGGGGCACACTCGAGGTGACGAGGGCGTCTAAAGTGTCCATATGGCATCACTTTTTGGAGGTTTTGGCACCAAGAGTTTGGTCCCTCAAGAGAAGTATGGGTTTCAATTATTGTTTGGACCAAACTCTTGCTAAGGTACCAAACATTTTTTAAATTATAAGTTCAAGATTTGACAAGATCTCAATCGTTAAATTAGGACATTGACATAAATTTACCCTAAAAATTATTTACCCCTGTTTTTTATCCCCAATTTTTATACAAAATGATTTACCTAAAATTTGACCTAAATTTTGTCTGTGCTAGTGCTTGTGCTAATTTTTTTTGTGCATTGAGCATTTTGACCATTTTAAAAAATATTTCTATCAAAAGTTTGTTCTCTTCTAGGCTCCATGACTAATGAAAATCATAGAGGTACTTCTAAGTTGTAAAAAAACTTTTAGATGTAAAAATTGACTTGGCATATGTCAAATGGTTGGGTCAAGGCCTCTCAAATTGGTTCCTTTGGACTTTAACACTACAATGACCCAAACTCCGAAAATTGTATAGAGTAATATTTTATTCCAACTTCAAAACTCGGCATTTGAGCATAGTTTAGTCCTTGATGAACTTGGTCTGAGTGTGAAACCCCCTAAGAGGTTTTAAAACATAGTCATTTACACCGATTTTTTAAATTAATTTTAAATTTCTCTTTGAAAGAACAATTTGGCCAAACTTGGAACCACATAAATTTCGTGTTTGAGGCAAAGTCCAGTTCCACTGAATAATGGAGAGGCAAAGTAATTTCTATTCCCAATTAATGAGATTTACCATCGTTTAATTTGGAAATACGGTAGAATGCTTTCCTGGGGCTGAACGGTGACTGACAGCTGTCGGAAACAAAGTGGGGCCTACCATTGACCATACGGTACTAAAGATTTTGGGAAAAAGTTTCTAGTACGAGAATGTTTTCCAAGAAATTTTGTAGGTAATTAGTAACCTATGTTTAACTTTTACCCAAGGAATTTTTGTATTTGTAACTTTTTTTTTCAAACTTTAGACTAATTGAATTGGAGACCACAACTATGGGATATGGGACTTAGAACAACCTCTTTTTTTTTATCAAAAGACTTCCTCCAATCCTATCCATGTTCCTCCATACCTACACCTACTAAATGCCAAGTGCATGGAGGACCACTTCATATGCTTTATTACAAAGCATCAAATTTTAAATGTACAAATATGAGGTCTCTAGCCTTGTAGTTTATGTTTGTTTGTAATTGAGGTGAATGGTAAGAATGGTCTAGTACAAAGGAGAAAGAATTTATAGTTGTAGCAAACAACCCCTCCGCCCTTCTGAACATTTGTATTTCTAAATTACAGTTTATAAAATTATACCAATAGAAATAGAGATGGCATCCATGGAATATGAAACCTATGGCCACCTCTTTGTCTCAAGAGAGCTCCATCAAACTTTGCCGTGTTTACCATACATGCAACCAGAAGAAGAAGAAGAAAGAAGAAAGAAGAAAGAAGAAAGAAAAAAGAAGAAAGAAGAAAGAAGAAAGAAGAAAGAAGAAAGAAGAAAGAGGAAAGAACGCTGGTCTCCAAAGGAGGCCGGCGTGAATAAAGTGTCTGTTTGTTCCACTACTAAGACCATGCCCACTAGACAAGGAATTAGTAAACTGGAACTACTTCCTTCTCTCGAGGGTAGACACTATGTAACAAGTAGCCAAAGAACCACATATATGTCACAGGCAACCACTATATGTCACAGGCTTGTAGGACCACTTTAAATGCTACATGACAATATATGCATTTTCAATATATACAACTAGAGAATCTCCAACCTCTTATCTTGTGTCTACTTCTAATTGAAGTATGATTAATCCTTTGAGACCTAATGACCATAAACAAATCGTTTTGGCACAAGAACCTTTGTAGCAAGAGCTATAGGCAACCTCAAACGAGAAAATACACCGTGACTTAGAGGTGAAGGAAGTTGGACATTTGTTGAGTCCATCGCTACAACAATTGGTGCAAGCATCGGTGAGCTACAATGATTTCCGTGAACTGGAAACCTAGATTTTTGTGCTGAAAATGTACCCAATGCGTAAATGACATTTTGCGTGATCTGAGACACACGTATACTCTCTCAAGCCAAAAAAGCTCATCGGCCGTAATGGCTTAAAGCCTTACTAAAGTTGATTGCCCTTAATCCATTAAAGGAGATGGCTGAATCTAGTCGCTGACAAAATATATTAGGGTCATAGATTTTTTGACTAAATCTGTGACAATCATAGATTTGCCAGCAACCATAATCAACCATCGTCCTAAAAGGGTAAAGTTACAAGCTTGGACATTCTAGACTATTATTTTTTGGTAGTGCTAGATATGGTTTCATTTCTTTGACCTTGTTTGCGAGATGTATTCATAAAGATTGCATACATATACAACAAGCGATTCAATTTTGAAATATTATATAAGACCACAACCCTAAGATCTAGAACGTAACCAATAGTAAGATCATCAAAAAAAAAAAAAAAACTAGATTTGACAATGAAGCAGTGTTTCAATTTTAATTGGATTCATCATATGAAGGTTTTAACGATAGTCATAAGAAAAATCATGTAGATGATGGTTTAATCCCTATAGGAACAAGGCATTTCAGGCAAATCTCTGATCCAATGATTATATACTCCCAAGAGTTTAATGTAGCCATTGGAGCTTCTTTTAAACTTATACGAACTAATGTAGTAAACATTTTGTGAATCTTGACTGTACACATTGAAAGGTAATTGCAGCAAAAGTGGAAAATATTGTACACTTGATCCTTTAGGAGATAGAAGGAAAAAAAAAAAAAGTTAGTGAAATTCAAATATGTTATTGAAAAGAGCAAAAGACTTCGATGACCTTTTCACGCCCCGAAACCCGTCACGAAACCCAAAACCGTCGTTTTCTCGAAGATCGCACCTGAAATCTACAAAAGAGCAGCAATGTCGGCGGCCTCGGAAAAACCCGTCCAAAGCCCCGGGCCGGGCCGAGCGGGGACGGGCCGGGCGGGTGCGGCGCCCAGCGGGAAGTGGCGACAGAAGCGCTTGCGAGAAGCGCAACACAACGTGTGTGGCGGAGCTTCAAAGCCCAGCAACTAGCGCGAGGCAAGCGCCGAGGCGCACGTCGATGATTGAAGCTGGCACGTTCGATAGATCCACGCATCGCGCGCATTGCAGCTGCTCCCCTCCTCACGTGCATCCGGACACATGCTTTTCTCCGTGATCGAGGTTTCTTTCGCTTCGGTGCGAGGTTTAGAGACGGAGCCGCCGTTCTTGGATGTGCGTGGAGAGCGTTTTTAATTTGTTGTGGATTGCGGGAGAGAGATCGCGTGTTCGAGATCTGCTCCTGCGGGGGTTTGAGGAGGTAGCAGCAGTATGAGCACGGTGGTTTCGCCAGCCGGGGAGTGACGGTAGGCTTTTTTTGAAGTGATTAGGGCGTGAGGACAGTTGGCGCTGGTGAAGTAGCAGTTGTTTTGGAGTGTTGAAGTACGGATTTGAGAGAATGGCGGTCAACGGAGGGCTGCATCTGGAGAGATGCATTTTAGTTACGGGCGGAGCGGGGTACATTGGCAGCCACACGTCGCTGCAGCTGTTACTGGATGGATACAAGGTCGTCATTATGGACAACCTTGTTAATTCGTGTGAAGAAGCCATTCGGAGAGTTGTGGCTCTCGCTGGAAAGCAAGGGAAGAATCTCTCGTTTCACAAGGTATGTGATTTCTGCCACAAGCTTTCATTTCCTCTTTGCTGAAGTTATGCATCTTTGAAGCCGAGGTTCCGCGCAGATCAGCATTGCTGTGCTCCGTATCCTCCCTCTCTGACCAAGCAGGCAGTATTCGGTGAGAGTATATGATAGTCATCACAGTTTTGGCTCTTATCTTAATACGTTGCTTTCGAAATTAAGATCAGGCAACACCTCTCTGAACAGTACCCTGGGCTGGATCTTACAGATAGTTGTACTATGGCCGTTATAGTGACAGGAGAGTGCCTTAACCCTGCTCAAACAAATCTGCGTATATTTACTGCTTTCAGTTTTTTTTAACGGCACGATCTAACGAGGGAAATACTTCGCCGATTGCTTATTATTACTCAGTGCACCCCTTGCCATTTTCGTACCAAGAGCATGTTTGGATCTTGAATGTTCTATTGAACTAGGAAGCAAATTTTGCTTATTATATCAGTGCAGATTGCTTATGGTTGCCATTAGGAGCTCCAATTTTTACATTTTCCCCCCTGAAGTCGTAAAGGTCTCGTCCATATTGTGATCTAAGACAAGTTTCACGCTGCGAACCTAACATTCCCGTGAATCTTGCGCCTTATAATTCTGCGGTAGAAACAATGCTGATGTTAGAGTGTATGACACATCTCGGAGAATGTACTGGATCTTTCTCTGGTAGGATGCAGAAGTCAGCAATGCTACTTAGTTCGGAGGTGCTGAATTACAATCCAGACTTACGAGTTTTCGTACATGACTCGAGTATATGGCTAACGTACTCCTGCATAAGCTTCGTTTGTCGAGTTATTTGAGTGTTTCTTGAGTAGGAGTCCCCCCTGCTCCCTGTAATTCGTATTCATTCAAACTTCTGAGCCGCTTTTTGCAAATTTGTGAACAAATCGAGTACTTGAAGTCCTTTGCAACGTGTGTAGGGCCTGATTTTTTTTTACTGTAGTTCAGCTGTATGAAGCACATATCTCTCTTAATGATCCTGTAATTTTCAATTTGTAATTGCATCTGGCAGGTGGATCTTTGCATCAAAGCCGACATAGAAGCCATTTTTGATCTGTACCAGTATGTTTCTAAACTCGGTTTAAGTATCTCACATTACGTAATAGCAAGATCTTTTATCCTTGCTCCACGTGATCCTCCATTCCTGAAAGGTTGAATGATTTTAGACCTATTAATGTCAATTCTGACTAGGGATGATCAATTTTTGCAGATTCGATGCTGTGATTCATTTCGCTGGTTTGAAGGCAGTTGGAGAAAGCTGTGCGAAACCTTTGCCTTACTACATCAACAACATACTTGGAACGTTGAATCTTTTGGATGTTATGGCCACTCGCAACTGCAAGAAGGTCTAAATTTACTGAGAAGCTACCACCTTTTGTATCTTCCGGCTGCGGGATCAACGACTATTTTGTCATTTTGCATCTTATGATTTAGGCCCTTGTATGTTCTTGTAGAAGTTAGAATACATACTGGAAGTCTCAGTTCAGAATATTCTTCAGAATGATAATCGATTGATGTAAATAACTTAGTTTACAAGTGATTGTTGTCTGCTATGATGAATAGGAGTAGCTGGGACATGTAACACTATTCTTCTTAATAAGCTTTTCGCTGAAATTCGGTCCTTTAGGATAATGTTCCTTGGTCTTTCGGAACTGGTATGACTCCGGTCTTTCTTCTTTGCTGCTGTACTGACTCTGCTAAAGTACTTGCTTATTGCAGTTCGTGTTTTCATCTTCAGCGACTGTTTATGGACAACCGGAGAGCGTTCCAGTCACAGAGGAATCCCGTCTTTTTGTCTTGAATCCTTATGGCCGCACCAAGGTGCGTATGTTGTTAAGTGAACAACTCGTGATCAGCTGGCAGGGATGGTTATCTTAATATTCAGTTTGTGAACAGATCTGGTTAGTGAGTCTTTTTCTCATTGAGTTTGTCCTTGGCGAACATTCTGTAAGTAACTGTGTGTCAATGCTCTATAGCTTCAAGTTGAAGAGATGATGCGCGACATTACTGCTGCGGATCCAGAATGGAGGACCATAGTTTTGCGGTATTTCAATCCTGTGGGAGCTCACCCTAGTGGCCGCCTGGGAGAGGACCCGCAGGGTTTTCCAAACAATTTGATGCCCTTTGTGCAGCAGGTGGCTGTAGGCAGAAGGAAAGAGCTGACTGTGTTTGGCAATGATTACGACACGAAGGATGGCACGGGGGTATGAGCTGTTTACATATGAAATAGGATCGCGTGACTTATTATTCGCCTTCAATTCCTTGTCTTTGTAATTACTCATATCTATCGTGACTCACGCGGCTGAGCAGTGCCTATGAGCAATACTTATTCCCGTTCGAAGATGACACCGTCTACTTTTCTGAATTTACTACTCGTATATTGATTATACTGTTGGGTTCTCCAGGTTCGTGATTACATCCACGTGCAGGATCTTGCTACTGGCCACAGCGCCGCCCTCCAGAAGCTGTTCACAACCTCTGACATCGGTGCAGTTTTTTCCCCTTTTAGAATCTTTTCTTACATCTTGCCCTTGTTGTTCTGGGTAATTGACGTTTCCTTTTCTGACATTGTTTCGTGAATCTTCAGGATGTACCGCTTACAATTTGGGAACAGGCAAGGGGACCTCTGTGCTTGAAATCGTTGCTTCATTCGAGAAGGCTGCAGGATTGGTAAAGTAGCAGGCTCATTTTATTTTTTTCTGATAATGTGTCGTTTTCACATACAAAATCTTCTCTTTGTTATTGGTATTGCGCTTTTCAATGGGTTTAATTACCTAGGTTTGACGTATTGCAACAGAAAATACCGCTGCGAATTGCTGACCGGCGTCCTGGAGACTGCAGTGTAGTTTTTACTTCTACAGACAAGGCAGGGAAAGAACTCGGATGGAAGTAAGTTCTCGGATCGAATTGAATTCAGACATGACTGTCGATGTTTATCGTCGAGCGTATCTTGGTCTATCTCGGTACATCCTGAAGATTCACGAAACATCTTGGTCTTCTCATAATTTGGGCGTTCCGGTTTTCTTGGAGTTTTTTTTTGTTTTTGATCATCTCACAGTGGTTTCTAAACTGGACTGTACTCTAGCTCACAGAAGTTTTGAGTTCCTCGGTCCGTAGGTGAGCCGATCAGTTGGACAGCCCGAAACATGTGCGTTTGTTCTCTATCTGAAACTTTTTTGTGCCAAACCACTGTTGCAGAGCACAGAACGGGATTGATGAGATGTGCCGAGATCAGTGGAAGTGGGCAAGCAATAATCCGAATGGCTATCGAACTGTTCAAGAACAGCCTATTGATTCCAAACCTATCGCAAACGGGAATCTTGAGGCTGTTATGAGCAAAGACATCGTCGTCTAATGCCACACCGAGCTTGCGTTTCCCAGACTACGGTTAGGTACGCTCCCGGCCGCCTCTGGTTGCACCATTTATTTACAGGCTGGCATTCACAACAGCGAGTGCATAGATAGTATCCTGTCGACCAATTCTTTCGTAAGCACAAACCAGAGCCGGCTCTTTATAATTTTAGGATAACTTCTCAGGCGTAGAGGAATCAAACTAGAACAAGGAGTCGTCAGTCGCGTTTTGACATATCAAGAACTGGGAGTGGTAATAGAAGCGAGATTTCTCCCATCTTATCATGGATGTGAGTGCTGAGTAGTAGGGTCACTGCCTGAATAGGTCGTGTAGAGGAGGGTTATTAGATGCGCACTATATGCCATTCACGATTCTTTGTACAGGATAATTCTTTGGACCTAGGAAGATTGCTGGGAGCATCCTTGATGCCGCAGGAGCCAAAAGCAATAAACCGTCAGCAGGTTTTGCATATACCATGTCCTTTTCTCTCTTGATAGGCCAGAAGAAGTTTCACAAGTAAGTTCTTATTGCATCATTGCGTCTGCACCTTCAGCATTCGAAGTTGCAACAGGATCAGTAATTTGTTTCCCTGCATGCATACCAAAAACGCCATTTTATCTAGTCTCACAAGACGAAGAAATGCATATTCAACCGCCATAACGTGTGCTACACTAACCTTTTGAGGAAGAGCTCTTGAGCCTCAGCTTGGCACGCTTCTTCATGAAAAAGGCTCGTCCTGTTTTGGGCGCCTTGGGCTTGGAGGATGTTTGATCACCACTACCTGATCACACATCATATAAATAACTCACAAATCAGAGGAAATCAATCAATTCAGGACATAACTTTCATCCAATAATTAGTGCAATGACTTCCCACCTTCATCGACAGCCATCATCTCAATGTCGTGCATGGAAACAAGTCCAGACTGAAGAGCCTCCTTCTGCGCCTGCAATCGCACACACCAATATCAGACCAAAAACAATGAACTCAAAACAACATTCAACCTGTCATACAGATCTTTACAGGTCAACAGTCATACAGGTCAACACTCAACCTGTCATACTCATAACAAACAATAATTAGTGCAATGACTCCGACGAGAAACCCTAAGTCACTGTCACGAAAGCGCGAACAATGCACTTTCTTGAATTTACCTGTATGCTAGGGTTTCAGAGTACAAGGATAGAGAATCCAACAATCAGTGCACTGACTTCGTCAAGAAACCCTAAGTCACTGTCACGAATGCACTTTCTTGAATTTACCTGTATGCAAGGGTTACAGAGAATCCAATTCACAAAAGAAGCCATGGAATCCTGTTTGAAAGACTCACCTGACGCCATCTCTTGTGCAATTTGCGCGCCTTCTTGCCCGAAACGCCCCTCGGGTGCTTCTGATTCGCAGACGACACCTTGAGCGTGGCCGCGCTGGACCGCAGCTTCCGCTTCGCAGCGCGCTTCGCCCGCCTCTCCTTCTGGAGGTTCCGCCGCGGCAGATTAAACTCGTTCATCTCTCTCTCTCTCTCCCTCAAAATAAACAATCTTCTATTCTATTATGAAAGCTTGTACGACGATGGTTATCGGATCAGACTGACTGACCCTATTGGCGTGGTGGTCCGGCGCCTACGACCGCGACTGTTGCCCTTCACCGTGGTGACCCGCGGGGATGGGTCGGTCCGACCGACCTTGGTGGGGCCCACGGTTGCGACGTTGCCGTGTTGAATGGGGGAACATTATTGGAGCGGTTTGGATGACATTCGGAGAATTTTCATCCACTGTGGTTGGTGAAGTCACTTATTTTACCTCTTAGAGAAAGTGCCCCCCATTTTTTTAGTTTTTTTTTTCCTGGCACTTTCCTCCGGGATGTTCAATTTTAATAGACTTGGGCGCTTTTTAGTTACTAGGTTGATTGACCCCTAAGGGACTATGGGGGTTTAGAGGAATTTCTACTCCATTGATTGAATATTGTTGTTTAGATGGACTTTTTTGGTATCTGACCGTAGGATCTTTTTGTGAACTTTCATGAGATGATGTGGTGAAATTTTTGTGAATTTTGGCCGTATGGATTAAAAGATAATTGCTGTCAAAGTCTTGCGACTGAACACTTAGGGGTTAATGTAGTCCGAAGGGATTTTTACTTGATAAGAAGATAGTATTATTGGAGGGTTGACAATGGCTTGTTTTGAGTCACTTGAATTATTTGTTTTGAGAAGATGATATTAATAGAAGATTTGATGTAGTCGGCATGTTGGATGTTTTGAGGTATGCATGAATAAAATATCTTGTCATCAAGAGGGTAATCTCTAGTATAGATTGTGAGATACAGATATTGGCGCAATTTTTGGGAGTCAAGACATTTTATCCTAATATGAAGGAGATGTAGTCTAATGAAAATGTTGAGTGATAAGAGTGGGATGGACGTGTCTCGAGCACAACGGACTTTCCATGGCGTGATTCCTAGAATGGGTCTTCGGGTGCAACTTGTTCTCGTGAGGTCCCCACCTTTGTTTTAAGAGAAGGGTGATTGATGGGGAAAAAACTGATCAATTTGGTACATGCGATGGATCCACTTGTGTACCAGAGAAGAAACGTAGTTTAAGAACTGCGCTGTGCAGAAAGTGACATACGACTACACTTTAGTGCATAGAACCATAAAAAGGTGATTCACCTTGCCTTCATAGAAGGGGAGAGAGCCGATTGAATGATCACTCACTTCTGTATTCGAACGAGACATACGACTACACTTTAGTGCATAGAACCATAAAAAGGTGATTCACCTTGCCTTCATAGAGGGAGAGGGAGCCGATTGAATGATCACTCACTTCTGTATTCGAACGAGACATACGACTACACTTTAGTGCATAGAACCATAAAAAGGTGATTCACCTTGCCTTCATAGAGGGAGAGGGAGCCGATTGAATGATCACTCACTTCTGTATTCGAACGATCAGGTTGTCTCTCTGAATGAGCGATTTAGAAGAATTGTCAGGAGTTTGCTTCCTTGTTGTGTTTGCCATGGAGTGGGTGACTTAGGAAAGCTTATATTGGTTGAATTGTCTTTCAGGACCTATGATTTAGAGGAATTTCCAAGAGTTTACTATTTTGTTGAGTCTACCATGTAGTGGGTGATTTAGAAAAGCTTATATTGGTCCAGTAAGTCATTTGGCTTTAAAATAGAGGTTCAATTGTTAAATCTTTCCTCTTTAAACTTTGTAGAATACTAACAAGTGTGTAAATTATAGTTTGTGAAAGATTTGATGCTGAGATGGAATTCAGATGATTGATTTGTAAGAAGTGAGACATATTAGAAATATTAGAAGGGGGTTGGTTGAATGGAAATTTTTATCAAGTCAAATCTATTGAAAGGATAGTGTTTGAAGGAGTGATTTTACAAATCAAGGACATTAGAAGGTTAGTTTGTATGTCTAATTCACAGATAGTTACAAATCAGCAAAAGAACTTGATTAGATGGGTTGATGTAAGTCTACAAGGAACAAGGCAATTTAAGACCCCCTCTTTATCAAATAGACCAAATAGTTAAGAAGAACTTCAAAGCCAATAAGATTTTCATCCTTAAACAATGGCACTTAGACTCCATCTTGTCTTTTATATCATACTCTACATATTTTATGGTCTTCCTATCATTTCGTACATGTAACACAATATAATTATAATCCAGTTCTTAGAAATGAAGTGCACCATGTCATCTTTACTAACTTGGTGGTGATTTTTTTTTGCTAGAGATGGCGCCAAAACGGAAGATCACAGTGAGCCGGGTGCACGACCATGGACCGTCACGCTCAAGCTCTCCTACCTCAAACAGACCGAGGCCACTTGATAAGTTCAGCTCGGCGAAGGACTTGCAATCGCCCCATCTTGAAGTGTGGCAGGATGCTGCAGCAAGACGCGGCAACAACAAACAAGGTGACGAGCATCCTCAGGATGTGGCTGAGCTGTGGAAGTACCTGGATAGAATTTGGGTATTCCGAGAAGAGACGCTACTCGTACTCCCGGATTATTCTTACCTGTGCCACTTGTTGATGCCGGGTAATCCGTGGGCATGGACATGGGAATGTAGCCGACAGTTACGCATTCTCGCCCATTGCACAGGCATTGTGTTCCCCCTGCTGCCAGAGCCCGAAGCTTCAACCACCTCAATATGCACAAGCTTTCGCTTCCCTCCCAGTCCAACCAACTCAGATGACTCCGGCACGCTCTACCCGCTGCTTCCTCCGCCGAGTCCAACCAGCTCCGCTGGCAGCAGCAACTTTCCATAAGAAGCGGTAATTTAGCATACATCCTGTATGCTAAATTGTGAAGAATAACCTGTCTTTTTGCATGTGGAATGATGGCTTTTGTAGACTAGCTTAGGGTTCAGTCTTGCCATGTGTGTATGCCTCTGGCTATGTATGTGCAACTAGCTTACGTTCTGGTGTGATCTGGAAAAGACATGGTGTGTGTTTCCTTTCCTCTTTGAATAAATTTTGTGACATGGAACTTGATGACAATCCCGGTCATCATACAGAAACAACAGAGTCAGACTCTGTGCATTGTAACAGTTATTGCGCTGGTACTAAGTTTTGCTGAGGTATTGGATCTCAAGAATCTGGAACTGTAGGTTTGTCATTCAATGTTGACATCTAAACTTCGATGTGCTTATTCTTGGAACGACTCTTGTCTCTGCTGGTGATAAATTCAGATTTTGTGTGAGAGAGTTCATTTTTGAGGGATTTTGGTGACTTGGAGTGGAGATGTTTTTCAACCCGTAGGGGCAGGAGAGTCTACGTGTATAATAGATCATGTAGAACATCATGTACACAGAGGGAACATTTGAGACTCCGGCTCACATTCTCATCGCATGCGTTGGAAGCCCATACATCCACACAAGTAATCTCACTTTGTATATCAGGTTTTGATATCAGGCGGATAATATGCTATTTGCAAATTACTTAAAAGATGACCAAAAGAATCATCCACCTATAAGCGCAGACCACCATTACTTAGTCAGCACCCGCGTAAATGCCCACCAAAAGTGAGGGGTCTTGGCTAATAGCAAACCTCCATTTGGAATGGAGTCGGTGGTAATGGGATGAAAGTGGATTGGATATTCCCCAATTTTAAAGGTGTTGGTTTTGGGTTTTGGGTGGTTATATAGGGGGTTACCTTAAATGCACCAAAGTTTAACTCCTTAGTTCCTATTTTAGTTACTTTGTACTTGATTATGGAATAACACATTGGTGGACCAAAATGGTGGCAAAGGTGTCGTGCACAAACACATCGTACAAAGATAACATCGTGCCAATAGGTGAGAGCACACAATTAGCAACAAACCCAGAGCAGCGGTGACTATTCCATCACCGTTATCTCCGTAAACGACAAAAACAAGAATTCACAAAGAAACTATCAACCACTCAGCAACCTAGGCTAGGAAAAAGAAATAAATATCCAGACCTCAACATATAGTAATTGGTCTACATGGATCCCTTTACTTGCCCCCTTTGCCCGTGCTGAAGCCCCTTTCACACTGACAAACCACACAATTAACGTAAACTGGAGGAACGACCGATCATGAAAACCTCTCAAGTCTAGAGAAATCAAGTTGACCTACCGAAAAGAAACTAATAGACCGTGTAGACAAAGGATAGGTCGGGTGCAATGAGAGCCCCATTGTTAATCGCCTCTAACACTTTTTAATGGCTAGACCTTGTCTACGTAGACTCTTAATGTGCTAAACAATGTGGACACGACCATTGACCCACTGGTACCTCTAGAAGAGGTGGGGTTAGACATTCTAGATGCCACCCCGTAGAACGCAAGTCACAAATGACCATTGTGGTTGCCCATTTGGCACTACCACATAAACGACATCGTAATCCGGCAGAGATGTCAGAACCACTAGGGTGTACCGTGCCATCAGTGTGTGGCAAATAGCAAGGCGCGCAATTGTGCGTGTGATCCTTCCATACCTTACGATCACAATCCTCCAGCAGTAACACTCTTTAGGTCTTTACCTCACAAACTTGTAAGATCACCCGTCCCGGTGTCACATCAAAGGTTGTTGGCACTCTTTGCTCCAAATACACATACCAGTCTCCAAGAGTAAAACATCGCACTTGCGGTTGGTAGCCTCCTCTCCGTATTGTAGCATAGCGCAACGTATCCCAATGTTGAGCAATGAAAAGATTCTCCAATGCTATAGGCATCACCTGTTTATACAAATCCGCATGTTGCTCACATACTTGAGCCCACATATCTGGATTATCCTGTTAGCCAACACGGTGTCAGCATCTCCTTGAATGGCCTTTGGTAACATCGTTTGCCTTCCAAACAACAAGAAATAAGGAGAAAATGACGCTAAAGATGCTAAACCGGTAGCCCATGGCTATCGGCGGTAATTACAAGTCCCAATCTTGATGATGTCCCTTCTTCAAACTATACTTCTGAAGCCCCCTCTTGACGGTTTGCATCATGTGCTCCGCCAATCCATCCGCTTCGGGGTGATCCCTCGAAGTAGTGCGGTGATCTATCATTGCTTGCTCACACAACGTTTGAAACTCACCGAAGAACTCACGTCCTTGGTCTGTGAGAACTTCCGTTGGAGCTCCAAAGCGACTGAGAATAAAATCAAGGAAAGAATAAGCGGCTCCTTCACTGAATTTGTCAGGCAAGGCTACCAACTCTATCCACTTTGAGAAGTATTCAATCATCACTAACACATACTTGTGTTGAGGTTTCACTAGTAATAGACCTGCAAAGTCCAAGCTCCACATGTATTTCAAGCCCATAATTGGTAATGTTGCAATTGTGGCATCAGAGCTTTAAAAGACGCTCGCACATGATCACACACCATGCACCAGGCCACCAAAGTTTGAACTTGTGATTGCATTCCTTGCCACCAATAGTGAAATTGGAGTAAGCCCTCCGTACTCTAAAGTGCCTAGGGTCTTCATGCATGTCCTTAATAAGCTTCATTCTCTCCAATAGAGATGGCACAACCTTCTGCGTATCATCGGGCTACACTCTCAAAAGGTGAGTCCTCTCCCACACTAATCGTTTTGCTCTTTGTAAGACCCAATTTCTCTCCTTAGCGGACCACGTAGACACCACTTCTCCATTCTTCAGAAACTGCATCACGTTCGTGTCCTCATAAATATCTTTAGTGCCCCAAATTCTTCACCGCCATCCCCATCTACTGTGGCCACAATAACTTCTTTGGTGCCATCTCTACGCATCGTCAACACACTTAGAAAGGCCGAACAATGCCAACTTGACAACGGGTCGGCCTCATCCTCATCGTGCCACCTAGCCCCTTGAGTATCGGCTTGGCATAGAATTTGATTGCGGCTAAGGCCGTCGGCATCCATATTCACTAATCCCGCTCTATGAATCACCTTGAAGTTGTACTCCATCAACATTAAGGCCGACCGTACTAGTTTTCCTCTTAGTTTGTCAGATTCCATCAACCACTTTAAAGGTTGAAGATATGTAACAAACAGAAACTCATAACTATAATGGTAGCATACCATGGTGTAACTTCAAGCCGTGGAGCCTTAATCTAGCAAACACCTCCATCAAGTGTAGCCTATGCTGCCTTCGATTCTTGTTAAAGACAACGATGTCGTCAATGTAGCATCTCACGAAATCCAAGCCCGAGAATACTCGATCCATAACCCTCTAGAATTCAGCAGGCGCATTCTTCAATCCAAATGGTAAGAACTTTATTGGAACAACCGGTCCTTCCCATCTTTGTCAATGCCCCAAAACGGTCTTCTCCTTGTCTTCCTCTCTCAGTTCAATCTGCTGGTATTTAGAGCACAAGTCTAACATACTGAACACTATGGGGTGACCAATAGATTCTAAGTTCTCCTCCGACATTGGAATGGCTTAACAATCCGACTTGGTGAATTCATTTATCCTCCTATAGTCTCTACACATCCTCTTTTGGATCCAATTATTGTAGATATCTTTCTTGAATGTCATAAGCGTTGCTGATGCATACTCACAATCCGGTGAAGCCAACTCCACTAGCCTTGCAGCCACCAACTCCTCCATACGAGCGCATATCACCCTCCTTTCAATGTCGCTATACTTGTACGGCTTCCGATATGTTGATGCTTTGTTCGTCAAGTTGATACGTACTTCTTGTCCCTTCAACACTTCCAGGTCCTCTAGACTAAAGGCAAAACAACCATGTACTCCTTGAGGAACTCATGTTCTATTGCCTCAACTGCTCCATCCGCTAGGCCTACTATTGATTTCCAAGTATCCTTGGTCGCCGCCTCCTTTGGTTCCTTTAGAATAGGATTATGTTTCCTTTGTTGCTATTCAATGTCAGATGGAGGAAGTTCTTCTTCCCCCATCCCCATCATCCTTCCAAGTCCTTCCAATCGGCTTAATCTGCCAATCTCCTCTATTTGGTGAACATCTTCTCCACAACTTCCTCTAAGTCCCTTCTTTGGTAGGCCAATCCCTCACTTTGGCTCCAATCCTCCATTCTATGGTGAGGATCCTTAGCCTTAGGCGTTATGAAAAGATTTGCAGTTTCCTATATGTTCCATGAATGAGGTGCTAAGGCCCTCTTGCCCCCAACCACTTTGTCTGTCACCCTGACAGAGACAAATGGTTCTTTGGCCGCCCGCAACTCATAAAATCTTATGTAACCGCTAAAACTAGAAGCTAACCGCTTCTGTTATGCCACTGGCAACGAAACGATCTAGATCAAACAATTTAAATCCATTGTTTGCCCAAGTAAAAATCGTCGTTGATGCTCCAAAATTTTGGGAGCATTGGTAGTGCCTGTGGGAAAGCCCATGGCTCTCTCCTGCTCATCCGCATTGGGCTTCACCATCTCTTGAGACAAGGAATCATGAACAAGCCAAGGACCGATATCCATAAAGGCATACGACCTAGCAAAACTAACCAACGTGGGCAATGTCCTTAGCGGTTCTCCCTTGCGGTTAACCACCGCCAAATGGGCTTGGTCGTCATGGTAAAGACGCCGAGGTGCCCTGTGAGGATCTAAAATATCTCTCACAAAGACATCCGGTCGTTTGATACGATCCACGGCAGACTGTAATAACTCTTGAGGTGCCATATTTGTCCACCACAATTTCAGGCGATGTGATCACGATCTTACCACAGCGGCATCCAACAACACATACAAGCCTAGTGTCTGGTGTATGCGATGCATGCCTTCCAAGGCCCTCGACCTAGAGCTATTCACCACCGGGACATTCTCCACGATGTAACCTAATGGTCGCTTATGAGATTTTTGAAGCAAATGTAGTATGCGGATCATATCATGAAACCGCAAAGAACGAGTATCATTCAAGCCGTTCTGATGTCCAGCCATGGGCATACCTTGACATGACCAACTCGCAATGATAAGGTCTATATGGCCAATCCGGTGAATGTCCTCTGCTAAAAGCAAGGCAATATCACCAACCAGCGTGGAAAATGAAGTCTTGATGGCACTAGTGGCTAACAAGTCCGGGAATTGTGTCCTCAATCGCTGTGAATGCCGCTTGGCCATGTGCGTTGTTGCCTCATCAACATCTTCATAGATGTAGCGGTTGACCTTGATCCCCGCTTGCAACACTACCGCCAAGCCACTCCAATCCCGCCGAATAACTCCAATGACACAATACCATCCTCTTGTGGCTTCCAGTGAATGGTGGAAGTATCCCTAGGTGGTCCTGAATACTAATCCCATCTAGACTCATCTTCCACTTGAGCGAGCATCGAATGCTGCCAAGCATATAAGATGACTTACTCAAGATCCTTTTGAAGTTGAGCCGTGGTAGTCCACGCAGTTTCAATGCCGGATTTATATCTCTCCGTGTCTCCACCACTTGTGTCATCCTCGTGGGTATCCATTTCATTAGAGTCAAAGTCCGCCTGGCTGCTCCCCGCAACTCCTCTTGACCACCGAGATGTTTGTGCTTATGGTGGATTCCTCCTCCCACAAATGTTCCACATTAGGAGCTTGCGCCTTCCTCACCGAGCCATCTTACGGCTCCTCATGACTACCGCACCTCGCGCTTGATGTTGCACACAAGAAGCATCTCAACGCTCTTCTCAGTTGCCACCATGTACTCTGGCCGGGTGCACGTTGTTGATCTCTTGCTTCTGCTCGTCGTTGACAACTCTGTACTTCCTCGCAGACTCGCAACTACCCTTCTCTACCTTGGGGGTGCACCTTAGTTGTACTCAAACTACATTCGCCTCACCACATTGTCCAGGTCTATATCCTCTTGGTGGCGCAGATCAATTGGTGCTTGGCAATGAACAACAGTCGCACTACGGCGTCACACTAAACCTTTCAGCCACGCAACCCAGGGTGAAAGTCCACTAAGGTGGTATATTTATAGTGTCACAAATTGTTTTGGAAAGAGTCACCAGCCTTCTATTCTTGCATAGTGCAAATGTGGGACCAATCTTGGAATTCTATTTGATAGAATGTGATAGTTGCCTTGATTTGAAGTACAAAAACCTCAAAAATGTTGAGTTTTGACTTACGGTTTTTTTAATATAGGTATATCATTCATTAATATATACCTGTCACAAGTATATGACATTTACCAAATATACTTATTTTGAAAGTTCTAGAAAGCCAAATACTTCAAAAAAATTGGAACACATTTGGGCCACAATGTGTTCATATATTATAATTGAAAATTCTAGATCAAAAGCTTATTTTCACTTTTATTGCTAAAAAAACATGATATTTCTTAAGGCTCCTAAAATAGGGATTGATGTTGATTCTTGCTTTGATTTCTTATCCAATTAGATACACCATGTTTAGATCCATCTTGAAACATACTTTTTTCTTTAAAAAAACATTTTCCCATTAATTTGGGCAAAATCACGTGTTTTTTGCCCAAAAAAAAAATACATTAGGTATATTTTTTTGCCCAAAAGCGAGTAACCATAGCTGGCTTATATCCCCTACAACAAGGTCGCATAATCTAAGGCTAAGAGCTCTATCTCTCCCTCAACTGCACCATGTTCAGGAGGATGGTGTAGAGACGAAGCTGAGGACACCTTCCACTATGACGAGGAGCTTGAGCACTTGGACCAAGCAGTGGATTCCAACACGGAACTCCTTCTTTATTCAACAACTCTTGCGTTGCGGCTCTCTCTGCGTGTCGGCAATACTCTGCACTCATACGTCAGCACCTACAACTCCTCCGTTATGCGTAAAGATGTTACCTCATTGAGCACTCCACTTCACAGATAGTGGCGGCATTTTTTGCAATCTTGCCCTCCACGAGCTCCAATTTTTAATTTCCCGTGGACCTAGCACACTCTCTAGAGACCCCCTAGAGCTCGTTGTCCGTCCCACGTAGGAGACTGAAACCCGTAGGATTTATGGAGATTTTCAGGATAAGATTTAGTGCTCCAAACCCTGGACAATCCTGGATTCTCTCAAAACCTGCATTGTTTTTTCAACATTGGGTGCCGGCACGGGCACAACAAATCGACGCTCCAACCTCTATCGTCCGAGCTAAAACTCTTGCTCCTGCTCGCCTTCGTTGATGCCTATTCAAGTGGATGATTCTGAGGCGCAGTTAAGGGTGCCTTCAGCTACGACGATGAGTTTGAGCGCTTGATATACACTGTTGACTCCAATGCCAAGCTCTGACACTTTGTTAGGGACCTTAGCGCTTCCGCTCCAAGGTTTGTGTCCATCGCACTTCTAATTGACCCCAACGTCTACACTCACCCAGATGCCGCCTTTGGAGCTCCTCTCACAAAATTTTCGCCACCAGTTCCTCTGCACTTCCTGGTGAAGGCACAGAATCTAGCTGTCTAGCAGTTCGTTGCAGGTACCAAACTTTATCCTCGCACCCCATAATTCTCAAATATTAGCAACAACAATGATGCTAAAAACCCTTTCACAAATGGTACTTGCACAACGGAACACCATGCTGGTGGAAAGGCTGTAAGCACCACCTCTTTTGCTTCCTTACACAACTACTCCGAGAAGCTTTGCAATGCCGTATAAAAGGAACTGTAGTGCGGACATAAGGGTTTCGAGCAACGTCTACAAAACCCTCATGTAGATGTACAATAATGCCGCGGTTACACCCATTCCCGCAACATGATCTTTCTCAAGTGATAAACAAGTACAAAACACTCGCAACTTACATGATAGTCAAATCCATGCTACTCTTGAAGAATTGAAGCATGATCATGATAATGTTGTCGTGTACAACACTCTCACCTCATCACGTGGAAGACTCAACTAGAGAAAGATGAGTCTCCCTCAACCACACGTAGAGGTCATTTGGGCTCCAAGTCCCAAATGAAGTGTCGAAAGTCACCACCCTTGACCTAGCCGTCACACGATACTAATCATAATCCTAATTATTGATTAGGACTAAGTTGTACGCCTTCCGGTAACTCCACAACTCCCTAGGTGGTTTCTAATTGGAAACCACCTAAATAGATGCCTCCATGCGCCGATCCTGATAAGGGATTGGTGGACAGTTTGAGTGCTAAATTATAGTGCTCTACAAACAATTATAGAAATCAGCAAGGATTTACTTCAATAATTTACAAGAAAATTATAGTAACTCATTTTCAATTAATTATATGAATTTAAGATTCTCAGCCGAAGTTGTAGTGGAAGTGTATTGCATGACTTTAACTATCCCAAGTAATTCCCTCTACCATAATTCTTAACCTTTTATGCTGAGCTAGCTATGATTGATGGTTAGATCTACGAGCGTAATAGATTCTGTAGAACATCATCTATTATACTCGTAGATTCTCCATCAGCCATAAAGCACCACTCGTAGATTGATATCACGCACAATCACTTGCTCATTGCATATGCATGCAAGCCCGCCCTCTAGAAGCCATGGCACCAATGACCCTCCCCTCACTCGTGTTGGCATCAAACAGACACTAGTAGCAACCCTATCGCCCCTCAGTCACTACAATTTCAAGCATTTAAGAAGTGGGTGAGTCAATCGGGTCACAAAAAAACAAGAAAAAATACCCTTTTCCACATTCTACATCAATGAAGGGCGACACTTTTTGAGTGAGGAGCTACAAGGTTCCTTGTAGTGAGAAATCTTACACGGTCCTAAACCCTCAAACCCTAATGTCCACAACCAAGTGCTCTTCGCTAAACCCAAGAAGAAGTCTTAACCCTTCCTTAAACCCTAAACCCTCAAACCTAATGTCCACAACCAAGTGCTCTTCGCTAAACCCAAGAAGAAGTCTTAAGTTTTAACCCTTCCTTAAACCCTAAACCCTAGCACCCACAGGCATGTGCTCTTCACTAAACCTGCCCACCCCATATTCGCAAGTCACCGATCGCCGCTCCAACAAGCCATTCTTCCTCTAGAAAGCAAGGTTTCTTCCGAAATGCGTGATGCTTGTGAACAAGGAGGAATATCTACTCCCTTTCTAGAATCCATCTCCAGAATGTACACCTACATTGGATAGTGGGACCATGTTTTTCATTGTGAAAAAACCGTCACACAACGAAAGCATGAGCTGGTGTAACCTTGCAGATTCTTTTCACAAGTGCCGCAAGTTTTACTTCTCAAGGCCTTGTCATGTTGTAGGTGTCCTTCACATGAATTTAACACTGCTCTTTGGGAAGAGAGTCGAAGCCATCAACTGAAAAATGAAAGCCTGCAGCGTTTGTGGGACGTTGTTGGCCACTGCTACTACACCTAAAGTGCGTGTCTTGTACATTTGACGGCACTAGCGGGATATGTGTAGTTTCTACGTCAAGGCATTGCACACGGTATTCTCACGGCACGTTGGAAAATACTACCATTATATAGCATCATCTCTCCGAAGCATGATTCCCATGAGCTAGAGCCAGCTCAAACACCTACAGTTCGGATTGTGAGGTACAAGCTCAGATCGTCGTAGGCTCTTGACTTGCCTGAAGATTTGTAGCCATCGTCATCATCAGTAGACTTGTTTCATGTGATCTGAGAGTGCACTGACCATTTGCAATGACCATTCCAGTTTTAGTCAGTACATTTCTGCACAAGTTGACTAACGCTAAACAAATTCATGCCTATCAGTCTTTGGTGTTTACATTCTTGCCCATTAAAACGTAGGATATATTTGCCTCACATGAAATGTCCCATTGCAGAATGGCCATCTTAAAATTATGATTCTTTGCATTTTGAAGTGCACAACTTAAATTTGCTAACCTGCTCCTTGTTTGACTTTTGGAATCTACACATCTTGGTCCTAATCCAAACGTTTGCCATGGTGATCAGCTCAGGATTGACTTTCGTGCTCACTGATCATGGCTCAGAAATGTTCGCAAATTATACGTGAAGAGGAGTCTTCGGCGCATCAAGATGCGGCATCCGGAGCGCCACAAGTGCTTCCTGAGTGCGTAGCTTCTTCCATACACTTGGCCATGACATGTGTATTGCTGATCCATGCAGAATCCTTGTTATGAAATAAACATCGTCACAGAGATGGGATGGCTAATATTGTTATGTTGGATGTGTTCGGTGCCCAGCACTTCTAGATTCTAGATGCAATAAAACGTGTTAGCATAAATACGCATGAGTATTACGATTGGGAATATGAAATCCTTCGATTTACTGAAACATAGATTTTGTAACGGAAATCGATGAATTGGAAGTTACTGCAGAAATGATCAAGCGCCACTTTGTGGCAGTGCTGCACAACCAGCGTCCAGACGTCGGGTCCGTCACGGGATGGGAGACGCCTGCTTCGTAGCGCCGCATCCGGACCTCCTCAAGGAGATGATCACCAAGTTCAACGAGCTCAGGGACCGAGCGTTGCAGGAGCTCCCCATCCTGCGCAACTTGCTGCGCCTCAAGGAGCCGCGCACAGCGGGGCTGAACGATGGCCTGCTCCACCTGGACCAGTCGTCTCCGAAGCGCGCGCCGCTCAGGGGCGAAGTCGACGTGATCGTCGTCCTCGTCGACTTCCCTGACAAGCAGTTCACGGGGGGGACGCAGACGGCGTCGCACTACCGCGACCTGTGGTTCGGGGTGGGCAACAACAGCGTGAACGACTTCTACAAGGAGGCGTCCAACAACACGGTGGAGATTAACGGCGAGGTCGTGGGGCCATACCGCATGCCGCACCCGATCACGTACTACGCCAATGGCTCTTACGGGATCGGGAACTACACCCCGAACTCGCGCGACATGGCTACGGACGCCGCCAACCTCGCCAAGGGGAGCGTGGACTTCTCCAAGTATGACAACGACGGCGACGGCACCGTAGAGACGCTGGTGATCATCCACGCCGGGCAGGGAGCGGAGCGCACCGGAAACGTGAACGACATCTGGAGCCACAAGTGGGCCATGTCGACGTACGTGCAAGACAACGGCGTCACGCTGTTCCCGTATCTCACAGTCCCCGCGGATTGCAAGCTCGGCGTGTGCGCGCACGAGCTCGGCCACCTCGCGTTCGACTGGCCGGATCTCTACGACACTGACTACACCAGTGCCGGAATCGGGAACTGGTGCCTCATGGCCGCCGGCTCATACAACGGTGACGAGTCCAATCCGTCGCCGCCCTCGGCGTGGTGCAAAGTGAACCAGGGCTGGGTCTCCGTCACCACCGTCTCCAAAACCTCCAAGTAAAGAATTCTAACCTCTAGCCTTCACGGAGAACTCTAAAATCCTCCCAGGCCATCGCTTGATCCTTGGAGCACTTCCTGAACATGTTGTGTTCTAATTCCGACCCTGCAGAATATCGTTGGCGGACGTGAAGACGGGGCATTCCGTGCTGAAGATTCATGAGAGTGGCGCGCCGGAGACGGAGTACTGGCTGCTGGAGAACCGGCACAAGGTGGGGCGCGACGCGGACCTGCCAGGGGACGGGCTGCTGGTCTGGCACATCGACGACGCGCTGGACAACAACGACGACGAGGCCACCCACTACAAGGTGGGCCTGCTGCAGGCGGACGGGAGACGGGACCTGGAAAATGACGAGGACCGCGGCGACAGCGGCGACCCGTTCCCAGGCGCGGCGGGTGTCCGAGCCATCAGCTCCAGCACCACTCCGTCCACCAAGGCGTACAGCAGCAGCGCCACCACCTCCTTCGCCATGGCTAATATCAGTGACGCCGCCTCCACCATGACCTTCAACATCACCGTGTAGCTGATTTTGGTATTCAGTGTTATGCACAGTAAATGACTTGAAAATGCTATAAGTTTTTACTCTCTGGATGTTTTTTTTTCAACTATGTCTACAATGATCCCCCTCTTTACAGATTGTTGTGCTCTTGGTAAAAATCTTCATCTACATACATTTCTAACCATCTCCACGGTCTTCAATGGAGCAACTTCTGTTTTGAACAAAAGTCGAGCTTATGAAACTTTGCACCACGTCCAGGTAATTGTTTGCATTGTCGACCCACTTGGTATGCATTCTACTTTCTTTACTTCCGAACAGTTCCATACTACTAAACCTTTGTCCACTGGGCATCACTTTAGTGGTGGAACAAACAGACACTTTACTCACGCTTGTTGTTCTTCTTCTACTTCCAGCCATATTGTCATCAGTTAACCTGTACATGGCAGATCAGTATGCATATTTCATGGAATCATTTTTAAAAGCCTCCTATACGAAAAGTAAAGTTGTGATTCCTTTTCAATGTGCGTCTACTGCACTATTAGGCTTCAGATTTGGAGTTTCTAGGTGCAAACAATGCCCTAAAGCACACTCTAGTACATACCATCCATTCATAACTTCAATAGTTGGATATGTCAAACTTCTCCGATCAAAAGGATAATTGAAAAGGGATTGGTAATGTGCAAGGAGCCGCTAAAATGAGATATAATCTTGTCGGGAGTGGCAGGGCAGGTTATTTCCAGGATTAATGTCCCTGACGATGAAAAGAAGGATCACAAAACAGGGATTTGTGATATTGAAAATTGATGCAGAACATCCATAGAAAACCATTAGGGACTGGTACATCAGCAGCCTTCAGATAGTCAGCGTGTAGTAGAGTTTTCCTGAAAGTCAGTAGGAACATGGTGGCAGACAGGACAAATTTTTTTTAAGCATGAGAATTAGAGTTTTCCTGAAAGTGATTCCGGAAGAGGCAAGCCAGGTGGATATGCCCAGGGAAAATTGACCCCCTCATTGGTACTTACCAGAGGGGCCACGAGGTGGTGGGGCCAAACCTGGCCCCTGTTTTGTTTTTGGATGGGGCCCTATTTATAGCAAGGGAGGGTCATCCAAGGTAAACAATGGCTGTAGGCTCCAAATTTGTCCCAAAAATCCAAAAATAGGCTCTGGACCCCCCAAAATAAGAGGGCTAGAAAAATGACCCCATGCATTTAAGACGGGGCCTACCTCGGATAAGTACCAACGAGGGGGTCAATTTGCCCTAGGCGGAGGAATATGGTGCCAGACCGTTTGAGATTTAAAAACGGAAAGAGAGAGAGCATGAGGAATTTGATATCCCTTTTCTTTTGCTCCAATGAAATGCTTAGCAATCCATGCTCTTGGGCCCTACCCCATACAAGCTAAAGCTCCCCCATAGTACCCTAAGTTCTCAAAGAGTTGACCAATAGTTCCCCCACACCTTTCTCAAGCCAAGTCACCATGTGTGTGTGGTCCAAGATACTAATATAAGATCATAAGATTTGGGGTGACTACCCAATGTATTTTGGTGACTTTTCAGGAAAACTCTATAGACTTCCAAAAATCTCATACTCCTTTTTTTTTGTACCAATGAGATGAATGGCAATCAATGCTCTTGGGCCCTACCCCATGCAAGCTAAAGCTCCCTTGTAGTACCCCAAGTTCCCAAAAAGTTGACCGTTGGTTCCCCCACATCTTTTCCAAGCCAAGTCACCATGTATATCATCTGGTCCCAGGTACTAACATAAGACCCAAGGATTCTGGCTGAAAGATCCTCTACTTTCAGGAAAACTCTAGTATGGCTAAAAATGCAATGTTTGGAGCTGCATGAAGGTGCATTGTGGCATTTGTATTCAAGGGAATCAAACCCCGTAATTGTAGGCGCGGTCAGGATATCCCCCACGCTCGGACTTACCCGAGGTGGGCCCCATCTTAATTGCATGGGGCTTTTTTTTTGCCCTCTTATTTTGGAGGGTCCAGAGGCTTTTTTGGATTCTTTTTTGACAAATTTAGGGCCTACGGCTATTGTTAACCATGTTAAACCCTCTTTTACTATAAATAGGGCCCCATCCAAAAACAAAATAGGGGTCGGGTTTGGCCCCACCACCTTGTGGCCCTATGGTGTAAGTCCGAGAATGGGGGATATCCTGTCAAATCGGTAATTGTATGACCAACTTAGTCAGATGGCCTACTTTCCACAATCCTAAACTAAACATACATGTTGCACCCCTAAAGGAGAGAGCTTATGACTATGGCATCAATCCAAATTCCACTCAATTGTGTGCTCTTCTTTTTCAATTCATCTACATCTACATATTAAAGAGGAAGGTTAACCCTTAAACGGATTTGCCAACCCGAGGGGCTTGGTTTTTTCATTTTTCAACTCACTTTGACCATGATTTTCTAATGATGGATATTCATTTTAATGATTTTTCTTTTTCAAAATTCTTTGAATGTATAATAAAAATCATGTGATATAATTAGAATGTAAATGGTAGCTAAATATGGGTGTTAAAATTCAAAGATTCTATAAAATTTCTATAGAAAGATTTGTCCTTTAAGGGTTAACCCCTAAAGGACCAAGTGTCACAAAATTGCATTTTAAAGGGTTGGTAAGGTTACTATGGTGTCAATTTCCAACATTTGTCTTTGAAATTTTTACTGTAGAAGGGCATTACTAAAACCTCAGTGGGAGAACTTTTTTTTTCCTAAATCCGACATTTAATGAAAAAGTTGTAGGGTTTTGAATTTCATACGGGAAAGCAAGCACATCGAGCACCTCCAAAAACTTTTGCTAGGGCACTCTATTGAATGTAAGATTTTCTATACTCGCAAGTATTATTATTTCCTTTCCTATTGTCAAAAAAAAGTTCTTGTCTTTAGTGAAAAATAGCATGTTAACCCAAGTCAAACATTTTCACACATTATCACACATTGTCGGGCAAGGTACCAAAAAAGCTTCATCTTTTCCACATAAAACTTAGAGATCTTCAAATTTAATACTTTTAATTTTTCCACAACAATATGTGGTGTAAACCTTCTTATTGACTATTAGGATTATAAATCTAAAACACATCAAGTTCACAAAAAAAGATAATATTTTTTTGGCACTTTTTGAACCTCTACTCCTTGCACATTTCTTTTGAACATGCTACATCCCTCCTCTACCTCCAAAAATTGGTGTATAAGGAACTAACATCATGCTTAAGAGAATGGTACCGGATTTACTCCTTGTATAGTGCAAAAGCTGACACCAAGTGAAGTCAAAGTCTACTGATCCACTCAACGCAGAGAAGAAAATGAACCATTTGCTTGACTTCAAACACTATTATAATCTTTTAATCCGTGTGGTCAAAGTTTATGAAATCTTGTGAGTATATCAGATTATATATGGATCCTACGGCCAAAACTATACACAGAAGTTTTTATTTCCTTCTTCATTCATTGCACTAGAATCCAACAATTTTGAAGTGTTGTTGGTGTGAAACTGTCATGGCACCTTAGGGTTAAAATTACTTTAAAATTGTGTATGTTGTTCGCTTGTTTCACATGATAAGATTATAATTGGAACCATTGTGTGACACATACACCACCCTCCTCATTTAGATGATAGATATGATGACTTATATTTTGTTTTCTTCATTGTAGCATACTTTTGACTTGGAGTGATTTGAAATGTTAGTGTACGGGGTGTGCAACCAAACTACAATTACAGTTGGGAGAGGCTTGAGGATCTAGACCACTTTCACAACAATGGCCAATTGGTTATCATAGTGACCACCGGGCCCATATGTTTTTTCTAAAAAAGAAAATGTTTGTAAAACCGATCTCAGTGTACTAAATTTTAGAAACTTCTAACTTTTGCTCTAAATCGTATTTTTAGAGTCCACTATTGAAATGAAGCTTATGAAGTCTAGTTTCCATTTTAGTTTAAATTTTTTAAAAATACATAAAATTGCATACGGTATTGCAATTTAAACTTTTGGCCTATTATCACAATTAATTGAGTTAAATACAAAAGTTTCATTTACACCACAAATTTTGGCACTACAATGTAAACCTTTGGTGAAATTTTCAAAAAAATTAAGCATACTTTGAGTTTGATATTTATTTTCCTCACTTTTTCTTCAAGGAATCACAATAATTTCAAATTTACACAAAAAATTTGTGATTTTGTGACATAAACGAGACATGAGATCTTAAAAATAAAATAAAAAATCTTCACTTATATTTAACTAGCATACTGACCCTTTGTCTCCAAGGGGTAATGTAAGTTTAGATAAAGAAACTAAAAGTCTAAAAGTAAAAGTAAAAGTAAAGTCCATGTCTTCCTCATTGCCCAATTATCTCCCATTTAAGTAGTGTGTATCACTCGCATATCAATGATATCCATTATCGTTTTTACATATTATATTAGTACTAGTACTAGAGAATCCCGTGTCGTCCAGACACAATATTAATTCGTAAGCAAAAGCATAAAATAAAAGCTTCCCATGAAGGTAAAAGTGTCAAATCTTCCCATGACATGAATAAGCTTGACGGCACGGACAGACGGAAACCAATTCTATAATTAATATAGAACATACCAACCCGTTAACGGATATTTAACAAAATATGGACAAATGAAAGTCCAGAATTAGTGGTCGGCTGCGAGCCGAAAGCTGCCAAAGCGTCTTATCAATAATCTTCTAAAGTGCTTAACTCACTCATTTTCTATCCAAATGGAGCATATGAGATGTTTTTGGCATCTACAGAAAATGTGGATGTCAAAAAACACCTCATGAGATTGATTTGGACAAAATTTGACTATGTTATGACCGTTTCAAATTTTCATACAAAGAAAAGCATCGGCTTGTAGCCAATAAGAATTCAGAGTCTAATCGGTCCACAAATGGTGATTTCGTCCAGATTTTGTTAAATATCCGTTCGTTGTCTCCAACATGTAGTGTAAGTTAAGGGAAGTTAACTAAAATTGTAAAAGTAAAAATAAAAGTAAATATAATAAAAATAAATGCCACTTGTCGCCACGTCCCATGGCATGATACCTAGGTGATACCCGTAGGCCTTTTCTCTTATTATAAAAGAATCTTGGATGAGAAATGAGCGCGACCATGGATGAACGCATAGATGAAAATCGAGCTCCATGGATGAATGCGTGGATGAAAAATGCTTTTGGATGAAAAACTAAAAGTTAATGTTTTGGATAAAATGAAAAGCTAAAACTTAGGGTTTGGATAAAATGAAAAACTAAAAGTTAGGGTTTTGGATAAAATGAAAAGCTAAAAGTTAGGATTTTGGTTAAAAGGACGGGACGAGGACGGGGATGGGGACGGGGACGGGGTCAGGGTCGGCGACGGGGACGAGGACGGGGACGGGGATGGGGATGGGGACAGGGACGGGGGACGGGGGGACGATGGATTGGAGGGAAAGGGCTAGGGGATGGAGAGGTGGGGACTCAACACAAAAAAATGTTGTGTCCGTAGGACACGGGTAACACTCTAGAGTGTATATATCTCTTATTATAATAGAATACAGGATGATAAATCCGTCGGATGAAAACGGTTCGTCAAGTGGATGAACGCGTCGATGAAAAACACTTTTGGATGAAAAAATAAAAGTTGGGATTTTAAATAAAATGAAAAGCTAAAAATTAGGATTTTGGATAGAATGAAAAGCTAAAAGTTAGGGTTTTGGATGAAATGAAAAGCTAAAAGTTAGGGTTTTGGATAAAATGAAAAGCTAAAAGTTAGGATTTTGGATAAAAAGACGGGACGGGGACGGGGGCGGGGGACGGGGACGGGGGATGGGGACGGGGACGGGGAGGTGGGGACTCAACACAAAAAAAATTTGTGTCCGGAGGACGCGGGTAACACTCTAGTATAATATACTAAAGTGTCACCCGTGTCCTCCGAACACAACATTTTTTTGTGTTGAGTCCCCACCTCCCCATCCCCTAGCCCTTTCCCTTCAATCCATCGTCCCCCCATCCTTGTCCCCTTGTCCCCCGTCCCCGTCCCCGTCCTTTTATCCAAAACCCTAACTTTAAGCTTTTCGTCCAAAAGCGTTTTTCATCGACGCGTTCATCCATCGACGCGTTCATCCAAAAGGATTGTTTGTCATCCTGTACTCTTTTATAGATATAGATACTTTCAGTACTAGTATATCACCCCGTTGTCCTCAACAGATAATGTAAGTAA
This sequence comes from Bryoerythrophyllum caledonicum, assembly GCA_963971425.1. Taxonomy (NCBI): domain Eukaryota; kingdom Viridiplantae; phylum Streptophyta; class Bryopsida; order Pottiales; family Pottiaceae; genus Bryoerythrophyllum; species Bryoerythrophyllum caledonicum. Next base: position 29,541,590 of record OZ020519.1, on the reverse strand, counting down.
GTTAAATAAAATAGTAAAAGTAAAAGAAAATGCCAGGTGTCACCGCGCCCTGTAAAGGGTATCACCTATATATCCCGGGGTTCTACCACCGGGTATCAACCCCTAAAGGCCCAAGCCATTTAAGAGGAATCTCCACTCCATTGATTATAACTTGCCAAAATGAACTTTTTGAGAATGTGTGTAGGATCTTCTTCTAAACTTGTATGAGATAATGTGAATTTTGATTGTACGGATTGAAAATTAATTGCAGTCAAAGTGAAAAAAATTGTACCCCGTAGGTACACTTGGGCCTTTAGGAATTAAGTTCCTTGGATCCGTACCTTACAATGAATGCAGTGAGGTTGTGCGTCAAAGTCTAACCAACAAACTATAGTGACGTTTGTAGTGACCAATCACAACGAAATGTACCCACCGTGTAGAGATGTTCAACATGATTCATTACACTCGTGGATGGAACCAGGCATGGTCACCCCATCGTTCTTAAATACAGCAAAAAAAATTGTGTGTCAAGGCGAGGTTAGCCCTAGGTTGAGGATGTTTTATAAGCACCTTCATCCACCTCCATCACCTTTGAAAAATACCACCAGATTTTGAGAACAAGTATCTTCACAGATCTCAATACTGTACATATGGGTAGTGTGCTGGTTGGCTGGAATTGGAGTGTGGTGCCATTTGATGATTTAAAAGTGTGTCCCAAAAAAATATCTGAGTCTCAGCTTTGGTTGATCTCTAATTTTATATTAATTTTTGGAACAAAGATTTGGTTCATTAAATCAAGAGTGAAGAAAACTACACTAAATATCACTTTTAGTGTAGTGCCCAGTAAATGACTTGTAAATGCAATAAGTTTTTACTCTTGATGCCAATTTTTACCAAGAGCACAACTCTCTATAGTATTCAAATAAAAGGATCATTATAAACATAGTTGGTAAAAATAGTCACTTAAAGAAAAAACTTATAGCATTTACAAGTCATTTACTCGGCCCTACACTAAAAGTGATATTTAGTGTAGCACATATCACGTTCCCGGAGAGAGCAACTTCCGTAATCTGTAGACCACTAGGATCTAGATAGCACTCATAATCTCTCTCGGAGACACACTCTTGAGATCTTTTCACTTGTAAAATTTCCATATGCTTCCTGAAAAAAAAGAGGACTCAACCCAGATTATGAATCAAGAGTCTGAAGAAACCTAGCACATATCACCTTCTCGGAGGGAGCGACTTCCGTAATCTGTAGACCATTAGGATCTAGATAGCACTTCTATTCTCTCTCGGAGAGACACTCTTGAGATTTTTACATAATCTACACACACTTCGCATGTCGTCGGCTTCCTGAAACAGTCCTCACCGAACAGTCGATGAGTCGAGACATGAATCTGCAAGCTTTCAGATTCATCGCTCAAACTCACCACTTGGTTCTGATCAGAGGAGAGAGGAGGCTCTAGTTCGCCACTGTAATTTGCGTTGTTCTAGTCGTGATTGTCCTTGTTATTGTTCTTGTTGTCACCGCCACCGCCGCCCTTGTTGTTGTTGTTGTTACCGCCACCGCCGCCGCCGCCGCCCTTCTTGTCCCCCTCTTTCTTCTTGTTCTCGGGCTCCTTCTTCTTGGGCCACAGCTGCGCGTCGCGCTTCACCTTCTGCGCCTGCTTCAGCACCACCTCCTCCTTCACCGTCGCCTTCACGGTGACGCGATTCTCGTACATGTCGGTAGTCACACCCCCTCTCTCCACCCCTGAACAGCGACGAAGAAGGTCTAGCGTTAGAGAGCAGTACCTGGGTGAGTGAGAGAATTCAACGGTGCAGCTCCCTCACTCACCTTCCAGCTTCTGGATCTTCTTTCGCACTCTGCGCGCGCACGCTTCGCAGCAGAGAGGCACCCGGAGCTCGATCACCTGATCACGGAACAACAGCGTGAGGACGACTCGACCCGGGGGAAATTCATCACCACAGCTCTCACTTACCTTGGCTTTGTTGTCGTCCTTGCCGCCTCCTCCTTTCTTCTCTTTGCCGTCGCCGCCCTCGCCTTTGTTCTCCTTCCCCTTGTTGCCATCACCTCCTCCTCCACCACCTCCACCTCCCCCCTTCTGCTTCCCCTCACCCTTCTTCTTATTCTCGTCCTCCTGCTTCTGATTCTCCTTCCGCACTTCCTCCATGTACATCCGGTTGGGGTAGAACCACTGCACACCCCCACGAAACCAAGATCACCATACAGAAAGCAAAGACTAGAACCACTAGCGCACCAAACTGGACGTGATGAAAACTAGACGTACGTAATCGAGGAGGGAGTTTTCATCTCGGAGCGCGGAGTAGCCGTGGAACTGGCGCGGGTCGCCGTAGTAGTATGTCACCGCCATCGCTGCTCTGCTGTCTGCAACTATTTCTCAAGCTCCCTGAGTGCCAAACTCTCACCGCTGGTGTTGATGCTCTCTATCTCTCTCTCTATCTATCTGGTGTTGATGCTCTCTATCTATCTCTCTATCTATCTGTGTTGATGCTCTCTATCTATCTCTCTATCTATCTGGTGTTGATGCTCTCTATCTATCTATCTCTATCTATCTCTATCTATCTATCTATCTACCTATCTATCTATCTGGTGTTGATGCTACCTATCTAGACGTGGTGTGAGCTAGAGTTGGTGGGAGAGTGGAGAGTGGAGCGGTGGGGATTCGACTGGGGAGTGGTGCTAGACTGTTGATGTAAGGCTGGGTTTGTCCAGTGATATATAGCATCTGGAAGCGGAGTGAGCTGGGTTCGTGTGGGGAGCGTTTGTCGGTACATACAACAAAACTTACTACACTAAATTTTATGTTTTATGACTTGTAAATGCTATAAGTTTTTACTTTTGATGAAGACTTTTTTGTAGGAGCACAAAAATTTATATTATTCAAAGAGGGGATCATTGTAGACATATTTGGTAAAAATCTTCATACAAACTTATAGCATTTACAAGTCATTTAGTATGCATGACATAAAATTTAGTGTACTTCCCTATCATCATCACCAGCGATTCCTGCACTGGTGAAAATTAGTTGAAATCACCTACATGAAAAACGTGGCTCCTGCTAAGCTAGTACGGTGAGAAAAATGGGGGAAATGATGAAGAATTCAGTCTGGAAACCGTATATTATACAAGCAAGTATTTTAGAAAATGTATTAGAGTGTAGCAAGACTTCCACCTTGGGGATGAAGATTCTTCAACTAACGTCTTCCATTTGCAGGTTATTTTAATATCTGAAACTTATCATGTTCAAATGCGACACTATACATGTAGAATAGTGTGGGCCACCATTGGCACCTTCCGATGTTTAAGGGTTAAACGTCAGTTGGGAACTGTATATGTAGGCATGTATTTTATCCTGTACAATACAATGAATGTATTGAAGTTTAGCAAGACCAACACCTTTCGATTGAAGATTCTTTGACCAACTTCTTTTGATTTGGAGGTCATTTCAATGTCTCCGCCTTATCATGTTTAAATACGCCACCATACATGTAGGATATTGTGGCCACGAGTAGCGCTTTCTCACGTTTAAAAGTTGGAAGTATTTAACTACCTTCTATGATGATATCCATGGGTATTACATAGGTGTATCACAGATATTGCAGTGTATTACATATATATTACAAGATATCACCGAGATTGATCTCCACGAAATATATACGTGAATAGGTTACCAAACTCCTTCAAAGTGCAGGTTGTAGCATTTTTACCAATTTTCATACCGTTGATCATGATTTCTATCTAGAGAAAAGGTAAAAATTTGAAAAATAAAATACCATAATAAATGACTAGAGATGATAATTACACCGTTCCCTAAATATAGTGTAGACTAGACTATTTGAAATTTCCTACACTAATTAAAATTTTACATGCAATTGTTGACTGACACACTAAGGCTTGCTTGAGAACAAATACCCAATCAGAACTTGGCATGCACATGCTTTGATGGAAATTAGTGTAGGTGATCCACATCAATAATGAATCCACACTATATTCAATGTTTAGTGTAGTGAAGTGACTGGTGGTCAACTTACCAGTGCAGTAAGTTCTTTCGACAGTACCTCCGTGTATTTGGAGTTTGTTGGAGTTCTGAGATAGGCTTTTTAATTCATTATGGTTAACAATTTCTAATCTTCTTTTGTTGTTTGTGTGGGCCAACCCTTATTTTTTGGTTTTAGTGGGATAGCCATAGTGGCTACAAGACTTCTGGCTTTCTCCTCAAACCATACAAAACCAAATCTTCTCCTTAAATATCCACTTTTGAGAATTCATCTCCATAAACATAGAATTGTACATCCTTTTTGGCGATAGGATGGAGTCCCAGTTGTTCATTAGTGGCAATATGACGATATAGCAACAACCATCAATGAAGTTTTGGCGACATGGAATCATAAATTTTCCACTGGGGAATATTCTTTTTGGGGGAATTTTTTTGCAATTTGGCTCCAGATCAACCAAAAAAAGGGGGGGGGGCTGGTGTGGGCTCTACCATGGTACAGTTTTTTTTGTCGCCTTTGAGGATGCAAATATGAGGGGCATTATTGGGTATATAATCTTCAAAGCGTCCCCAATTTGTGAAAGGGAAGATGGAAAGCTTTTTTACCAGTCAAATTGGATATTACTGGATAGGGTTTTTTTTTCCTCCACCTCCTTGAGTTTTTTTTTTGTGAGGCAAGGTTCCTGAGACTACTAAACTATAAAATTGACTGGTAGATTATTGATTCACTTTATATTGTGGATTGAAAGTTAATATAGATCATTCACATTGATACACTACATCAAGCATGTCTATGTCATGTTTTGAAGACGGTATTTAGTCTCAATGAAGAAGAAGAAGAACTACGATCATCTCTCTGTACAAAAACATATGATACAACAACAATTTCATTACAACAAGCGGCTTGAGTCAGAACAAAAAATTTGCTCTTTATAACAGCAACACTTGTTGTAACACCCACAATCCACCCTTTCTACTATAAAAATCATTAAAAATAGCAGCCTTCGTGTATAACATACAAAGACAAATAAGGCTATTATAAAGGGAGCTAATCAAACTATGGTCCTTAAATTTTAACATGCAAAAAATAGATTCTTGCAAGATTTTTTTTACTAAAATAAGATAAACTAAATAAAATTGGGGTAAGGTAAGCCCCCCTAAAACCGACAAGTTAAGGAATGTGCATATATGGAGAGAGGAGATAATTATACTTTTACTTTTTTGTGATAGCCAATAGAATTACAATTCCAACCCAAGTGATTTCATATTTATTTGATGAAAACTGAATTAGTTATGAATTTTCAAAGTGTGCAACCATGTTTAGTGGGTGGCCAACACTAGGTACCCCTTATAACCAACGACCAAAAGTAAGGGTCTTGACTAATAGCAAACCTCCATTTGGAACTGAGTTGGTGGAAATGGGATGGAAGAGGGTTGGATATACCCCAATTTTATAGGCGTTGGCTATGGGTTTTCGTTGTTTATGGGGGGCTTACCTTAACTGGTCTTAAAGCCAAGATGTAACAAGAATTTTTAATTTTTTTTCATGGGTGAGAAAACAAATTGATGAGAATATTTGTTTTGTCAAACATGACGATGAATATTTGACCCTCGAGTACGATATGTCACAAAACATTCTGCTTTATCCCACATTTCTAAGGAATCCCACTCGATCAAATATAGGGATGAAGGATAAATCATTGGTACTCTTACCACACAAGCTTTGTAAATTTTACTACATAAAGAGTTTAGTTATTCCAAAAATTGACAGAAGTCTTGTGGATTACTGGTACATTCTGGGGGAGTTCCACCAACTTGCGTACTGTTAGTAATTGGACTCATCACTGCTCAGTGCTAGGCTTTGGCCACTGGTTTTTATAATTTTCTGTTGGGAAATCGCATGGTGAGCATTTGTCTGCAGGCACAGATCTCCTGCAACTCATTCAAGGTTCTACTTATAGGATGGATGGTGACCATGTTGCAGTTGCGAAAACAAAGGTTATCAAATACATATACTCGAACAACTGAATACATGTATTCAAATGTACTCACTATATACAAAGATGTTCTAGTACACATTGTACTCCAGTTGTTGGGGACGACACATTTATTGCTGACCTCCTTCTTTGCAGCTTCTCTCTATGTCACTCAATCATGTATTTGGGGCATATTCGGTATATGGAGAATGGAGTATATCTAAATATATGTATTTGTATTTGGAATACAAATACATAGATTCCATCCTTGTAACCTTGGACCGGAACGAGAATCTGAGAACTTAATGTGGTGTTGTTTCGCCACTTGAGAGTCCACATCCAATTCCCAATGTCTTACTTTTCGAAACAAGATGGAAAAAATATGATATTGTTGCGTACCTATTTGGTGGTAATGCAAGTTCTTGTTTTTCATGAATGTGTTAACCCAGGCGGTTTACACTACGGACCAAGAACTCGTCCCATGCACCTCTAAAATCTGTGATTGGCCAATCGAGTTGAAGGAGCCAATCACAGATTTTAGAGGTGCATGGGAAGAGTTCTTGGTCCGTAGTGTAAACCGCCCCTCAGTGTTCACATATTCACAACCGTAACGGGCATGTATCAAATCACACAAATGGACGTTTACTGTTGCATATCTGCCATACCCATCACTCTGGTCAAACCAATTATATTTTGTTAACACACTGGTTTGGACACTATGGGTATCACCTAGGTATTACATAAGCATTGCTTAGATACTATAAGGATATGAACTTGGCAGTACATGGGGATCCCCTTAGACAAGCATGTTATATTTTCCAAACATTTTGGTCACCCTCCATTTTGAATTAATTATGTACAAACCCCACCAACGCGTAGGGTATTTGTAAAGCACTGTTGTGCAATATGTAATGATATGACTTTATGAGCTGAGGGTTTGCATCCAATTTCCAATGAGTTTTTTTTGTACTTGGTAGTAATTGCATAGCATTAAAATTAAATTGTATCTAGGTCCAAGATGCTATAAGCCGAGGAGCAAATTGGAAAACGAGAGATGATTTAGTGTAGAATTTGAACCAATTGAACAACTCGTGTATGCCCAACCATCACAAAGGACTCATGAGAAGGTGTGATAAGAAGGCAATGAATGTTGTGTGTGGATGAATGTGTTATTTTTTCAACTATTACAATCTTTAGAGAATTAGCTCTAGATAGTTTGACAACTTTAATTGAGACTGACCAATTCTTGAGTGGTTGAGCCTTGATCAATGTTGAGAATGAAGTATCCTACCCAAGGGTCGGATTTGGCACTTGTCTGCTGAATAATTATCCATGTCTAAAAATAGAAGTTTGACCGAGTTCATAAAAATAGTTTGTTATTCAAAATCCATTTTTTCACCCAATGACAATTATGATGTTTTTGGAAAAGAATTTCCAAAGATTTCAGTAGCTATTTTCAAAGATATTTTTGCACATAATACAATACTACACTCTATTGAATAAAGATGGAGCTCTATTGTTCATTAGCTCCAGTCACTAAGTTGCTCTAAGTTAACCCTTTAACCCCTAAATGCAAAAAGTCCCGAGGTGGGCTTCTAGTGATTTCGGGTAGCTTACACGAGTGTCAATTTAGATCATGAATTTCCAAAAAAATTGTCATAGATGTGTAAAAGTGATAGCTTGGAAGGGGAATAAAATAATTCTAAAACAAATTCACAAAGAAAAAGTTATTGAGATTCAAAGTTTGAAACGGGGAGTGCGGGCAAGGCGAGCAAGGTACTTTGAATAGTACCACTATTAAGGTGAATAGTGCACTTCTTTGTGGCGGGTAGCAATGAAGGAAAGTTCTTGGCAACCTTCATTGTGTTTATTTGAAAACACATAGAAATCAAGGCTTTCACTTTTTTTGGAATTAATTCTATTGATAGAATAAGGCATGATAGTTCTACCCACTATTTGGATTTCAGATCCAAAAAATATTTTTCTATTTAAAAATAAAATTGCTTTCCTGAGTAAATGGCTACTTTCTATACTCCTTGTCATTGCAAGTTTTTTTTTCCTTATCCTAAACACCTCTATTACTTGTGATTTTTTGCGTGCAATGACCTAACACAAGGTAGAACATAGATTTATAAAATTTATGCAGTGTGTAGTGGAAAAGTATGCCAATATCTTGAGTCAAAGTACGTTGACCCTGTCTGGGTAGGGAAGAATCAAACCACACTGCACTTTTCAAACGTATGTATCTTACAATCCGTGCGGTCAAAGTTTGTGAATTTTTTCGAGCGTCACCTTGTAGTAGTTAAATTGAAGATCCTGCGATAGAAAGTAGTAAAAGTTGTCTCAATTAGTCTTGCAACGTTGCATCTTAGAGAGGTAGTTTTGAAGTGTTCTTGGTGTGAAATTATCAAGGAAATTTAGGGGTGAAGGACGACACCTCTAACCATGCTTGGAAGATGCCGCGAGAGGGTACATTTCCCCGCAATTGGCTACTTCATCTGTTACACAATGGACACATTTCATCGTGGTTGGTCACTATAAACATCACTGTAGCTTGCTCGTCAGACTCCGGCACATATTCTAACCGCATTTGTTGGGAGCACATGGATCCAAGGAACTTAAACTAGGCCACGGATCAAACATAGATGAAGTGTCGGTCCACCAATTTACAAATTACTCCTAAAGTGACCAACTATGGGCCTCTTGTCCCTGAAGGGCTAATTTACATTTTGCTGAAAAAAAAATATTCAAATATTGTAGCTGGTTCCGGACTGCTATTGACTAGTATGGCATAGGAGAATTATGACTTTGATACATGATTCTGTGACCTGCCAACACTGAGGCTAGTAGAAACAAGGCGGCGAACCTTTTCGACTCCACTTGGGGTTGTCATGAGTTGCTGTGTAGCGTTCAAGGCGACCGCATTGTCTGGGTCAAAGAGTTTCATGCTAAGGTAAGGGTCTCTTGATCCGACCCTGTTTCTTAAACCGTCCCCCTCTGACATGTACACTGTAGGTACACTGTAGGTACTCTGAGTTAGAGGACGGTTTAAGAAACAGGGTCGGATCAAGAGACCCTTACCTTAGTTCGGAGTCTTGAGTCCTTGGTGTGACCGGAGCTGGCACACTTGTCTTGTACTGGTACCTTTTTGCAATCAACTTGGTTTTGATTTGTTTCAAGAAAAAAAAAGATACATGATTCTGTGACTTGGGAAAATTGGCAAGATATGAGTCATATGACCCTAGAAAGGGGGACCTCATTGGCCTTTGAAAAGTGGCACCTGAGAAGTGGGTCACCACTGACACATTCTGGGGGTTGTGGCTCGTGAGCCTGATGAGTCCTGAGATTTGTATCTCCACACCCGCACATCATGCCAGATTTTGGGTACTGCACTACACTAAAATTTATGTTTAGTGTAGTGGAACTTAATGCAAACTTGGACTTGAACGACCCATTTCGTGTAGGGACAATACGGTACGTTAAATGCCGACTTGATCACTTTTTGTCAATTCTAGTAAAATTTGGAACAATTTTTATATCGTGAGATTGTTTAGTGTAGAGATATGATAAATAACAAAATGTGGAAAGAAAAAGAGTCTAGAATTATAGTTGGATGTCTGCCAGGAGTTGTGAAAATATCAACAAGCTTTGGAAGATCATAACACAAATTTTGTCCAAATTGGACAAATGGGGTGTTTTTTTACATTTATGAAAAATGTAAATGTCAAAAAACACCTCATATGTCCAATTTGGAAGAAAATTGAGCGAGTTATGGGCATGTGGAAGTCCACATTTGGTTAAATATCATATCAAATTGATGGAGGCGTTTGAAGTTTGTGAGTAAGGGCTGCTTCACACTATGCCCAAGTCGAGAGGCCGGCCGTCAAAATGAGTGGCCAAACTATGGCGAGAGGCCAAACTTTTTTGCCAAAAAAATACATTAAATAATATAGATTGAAGGTTTGGCCGGTCGTGGTGTGAAGCCCCAAAGGCCAAGTCCAAAGTCCAAACCCCATATCATTACTCAAAAAAAAATCAGCCCAAAAAAATCAGCCAATCAAAATCAGCCAAAAAAATCAGCCCAAAAAAAATCAGCCAAAAAAATCAGCCCAAAAATTCGGTCTCTTTCATCTAACGGTCTACATCTTGTCACTTTTTGATTATTTCAATAAAAAAAATCGAAGGACTCTCGATTGTAGTTTGGGTCGAGCAAAATGGGCGACCCAAGTTTTGCTCGAGAGGCCATCACTTTGGCGCCAAAACTACCCAAAAGTGTTGCCATGTAGGATGACGGCCTTTGGAGTTTGGGCACAAGTGTGAAGGTCCAAAGTCCGGACTTTGGCCATTCTAGCAATCTCATTGGTGGAAATCGACGGCCTCTCGACTTGGCCACCAAGTGTGAAGCGGCCCTAACTTAGAAGATGTTAGTACTCTCGCCCATCTGTACCTCTCTCTGATCCACTTGTCTATGGTTTGAGGTTTGACTTTGTCCCCATTGGACGGCACCTTCATGCTTAGTTTAGGTCGTAATCCTTACATAAGCAAGGCTCTTACTTTATAATCATCCTCTTAACCCGTAAAAGCCCGTGACAATTTCACACCAAAAACACTTCAAAATTATTGATTCTAGTGCAATGAGTAAGGAAGGAAATAAAATCTTATATTTATAGTTTTGATCGTAGGATCTCCATAAAAACTTACTAAGTAACATACTCAGAAAATTTCATACACTTTGACCACACCGATTGAAAGATTATAGTGTTTGAAGTCAAGCAAATGGTTCATTTTCTTCCCTGCGTTGAGTGGATCAACAGACTTTGGCTCCACTTGGTATAAATTTTTTGCACTACACAAGGTCTAAATCTTTTACCATTGTGTTGAGCATGATGTTAGTTCCGTGTACAACAATTTTTAGAGGTAGAAAAGGCGTGTAGCATATTCAATACAAGTATGCAAGGACTGGAGGTTCAAAAATTGTCAATTCATAATTTTTTTAAATTTGAGAATTTAATATGTTTTAGAATGATAATCTAAACAGTCAATAAGAAGGTTTACACCCAAAAAAAAAAAAAAAAAAAAAGAAGAAGAAGAAGAACGCCGGTTTCCGAAGGAGGCCGGCGTGAATAAAGTGTCTGTTCGTTCTGGTTTACACCACATATTGTTGTAGAAAAAATCAAAAGTGAAAATAATGAAGATCTCTAGGTTTTATGTAGAAAAGATGAAGTTTTTTTCCCTGATTTCCTGAAATGTGTAAAAATGTTTGACTTGAGTTAAAATGTTTCTTTTACAGTAAAGGCAAGAATTTTCTTTTGACATCTTCAAAGACGGTAATATTCCCTACATGTACGGAAAATCTCAATGTCAATAGAGACTTCTAGCAAAATTTTGGAGCTGCCCGGAGTCCCCATTTTCTAACTTTGAGTGGTTCCAACTTTCAAACCATGAATCCAAAAATCATAATAAAAATATCTCCATGGAGCTCTCATCGGGGACAATCTAGCATAAGAGTTTCAAACAAAAAGATTTTTTTTTAATAATTTTAGGAACCTATCCAAAATCCCAAACGTACGCCCCACGTACACTTGGGCTTTTAGGGGTTAATACATCACAGTCTTCAAGAGCGGGCCTCTACCTACAATCTTTGTTTGGGACGAACAAAGTTGCTATCCTCACTCATCATACTACTAAAATCATAATATGCGAAGTGAACCACGCAACGATCAACCACGCAGTGAATTGTGCAGTGAACTATAGAAACGCTGCAATCAACCGCGCAGTTAATGGCGCGGTCAACCGTGTAGTGAATTATGTTTTTTTTTAAAGAAATAAAAACTACATTGAAATGGTTGGACTATTGCGTTGCATAGCAAGCGCCAATTGCTAATTATTGTGTGGTTTATTGCGTTGTTTTGAAATTTAGGGTCTTGAGTTTCTTGGTGTGTCAAATTTGCATTTGTGTGTTGCAATTTGTGTGCTCTTGATTACAAATTTGACATTCAAAATATTTTTTGAGTTAAGCACTTAAAGATTGAATTGTAAATTATGAGTTGTAAACTTGGAGTACAAAAATTGTGAAGTTGATGTTGTGATCTTGGAGGTTGGCATATAAAGTTGGAGTTGCAAAATTGCATATTTGAGTTGTGGAGATTGAAATTACAAGTTTTGAGGTGAGATTGCAAGTTTTGAGATTGTAATTGCAAATTGAGTTTGTGGGTGTGTGAAATTGAGATTGTAATTGCAAGTTGTGTTTGTGGGTGTGTGAAATTTGCATTTGTGTGTTGCAATTTGTGCTTATCCAAAACAAATTTGAAACTCTTTATTACAAATTTGACGTTCAAAACATTTTTGAAATTCCATGTTAAAATGCAAATAATCTAAAACCTAATTTATTTTTCTATTCTATTCTATTACATTATTAAAATCCATGCATAGGTCTCAAAGACATATTTATATTTTATGTAGATTGTTGTTACCTTTTTTAAAAATATTTTGTGATACAAAAACTACATTAAAATGGTTGAACTAATGCGTTGCAAAGCAAGCGCCAACTGCTAGTCTCTTAGAAGAAACCAGACCATCGAGTCTGTTGAAGTAAGGTAAGCCTCCCCATAACCATCCAAAACCCATAGCCAACGCCTATAAATCTGGGGTACATCCAACCCTCTTTCATCCCATTACCACCAACTTAGCTCCAAATGGAGATTTGCTATTAGTCAAGACCCTTACTTTTGGTCGTTGGTTATGGGGGGTACCTATTCCTGGCCACCCACTAAACATCGCTGCACAATTTGAAAATTCATAACTAATGCAGTTTTCATTGAAAAAATATGAAATCACCTGGGTTGGAATTGTAATTCTATTGGCTATCATTGAAAAATGATAGTATAATTATCTCCTCTCTCCATATATGCACATTCCTTAACTTGTCGGTTTTAGGGGGGCTTACCTTAATCTTACTTCGTCACTCACACTCTTCAAGTGATCTCACCTCAAACTCATTTTCTGTTCAGTCACCCAAATCTCATTTCTTGTTCTGTGTTCATCCAATCTCAGTTGCTTCGCCGTAAGCTGGTTTTCAGCATTCAAAACGTCACAGGCCGGTTCTACCGCCACAGACATTCAAAAGCAACGCTGAAGGGAACATCCAAGTCGACAGGGAGAGCACCATTTTTCCGAAGCCAACCTGCTCGACCCCACCTGTACCTGCAACCAAGAGTTCCTTTCTATCAGCATCATTGGGGTACAACAAGGAAGTCGCAGAAGGCTCAAAATTGCAAGGTGCTACAAACTACGCAATGTGGTCGTATAAAGTCAGTACGACTTCGAAGGGCGACGAGCTCTGGAGCTTGGTAGCTCCTCGCATAACTACATCCTCATCTCCCATCTCAGACATGGGCAAAGCGACCGCATCACTAACAACAGCGCGCGACAAATTAAGAGAGACACTCACCACCGACGAAGCGGATGATCCCATTCAACTCAAAAAACAGACGAACAAAGGCGATCCGCATCATCGCATCATCAGTTAAGGATTCTTTACTTCCTCATATCATGCATTTATCCAAACCTAGAGAAATATGGGTTAATTTATGCAGTCTCTATCAGTCTAAATCTACAAGTAGAAGGCTCACACTCGGAACTCAACTCTACAATCTGAGAATGACAGAAAAAACTACTGTAGACGAAACGTTAGCTCAATAATAGGGCATTTTGCAAATGTAAACGTCATGATCCCAGATGACGAACTAGTGGACCGAGTTCTCACCTAGAGTTTGCCAGGAAGATGGTCGGTTCTTAGACAAATTGTAGCCTCAAGAGAAAACCCGATTTCTTTCAGAGAACTCAAGGCACTGCTACTATATGAAGAGGGGAACAAGACTCGCTTTGTACAGTACCCACCAATAAGTATACGTTCATGAACGTTTCCACACTACATTGCTGCCAACTTTGACACCCTCCTGAGGGCTAAAAAAATGTCATTTTACCATGAAATTTTTGGCACAAGATCATTTCTATGTTGACAACATGTGTGCCAAATTTCAAGGCCAGAAGATGAATATAGAAAAGGATATACCAAATTTACCAACATGTGTAGTTGTAAGCCATTCACTACTGCCAATTTTGACACCCTCTTGAGGGCTGAAAAATTGATATTTTACCATGAAAGTTTTATCAAAAGATCATCTCTATGCTCATAACATGTGTGTTAAATTTCAAAGCCATGTGATGAATACAATAATAGATACACAAGATTGTTTCTCATAGTTACACATGTTGGTAGATTTTGAATATGGGTTTCTTTATTCATCTTCTGGCCTTGAAAATTGGCGCACATGTTATATTCATAGAAGTGATCATGTGTTAAAAATTTCATAGTAAAATAACAATTTTTCAAACCTAGGGAAGGTGCCAAAGTTGAAATGGTACCCTTGGTTGTTTGTCACAATTAGTACGTTGGTAGATTTTGAATTTTTTCTTTTCTATCGTGGATATTTTAGACTTGAAATTAAGCACACATGTAATCAACATAGAGATGGTCTCATGTCCAAAATCTCATGGGAAAAAATATAGAACTCAATCCATGGGAGGGTGACAAATTTGGCAAGAGTGAAATGTTTCTCACAACTACACATGTTGGTAGATTTCAATTTTTTTTTGCTATGTAGGTATTCTCGCCTTAAAACTTGGCACACATGTATTTGATATAGAAATGGTTTCATGCCAAAAATTTCATGCGCAAAAACAAAAGAGTTAATCCTTGGGAGTGTGTCAAAGTTGGCTAGGAGTGAAATGTTTCTTACAACTACACTCACAACTACACATGTTGCTAGATTTTAAATATGTCTCTTTGTGTGGATGTTTTAGACTTTAAACATGTAATAAACAGAGAGGCCGTCCCATGCCAAAAATTACATGGGCATAAACAAAAAAATTCAATCCTTGGGAGGGTGTCAAAGTTCGTAGCTATGAAACTTTTCTTAGTGCTACCCATGTTGGTAGATCTTGAATATCTTTTTTTTAATTCAACTTCCGACCTTGAAATTTTGCACACATGTTGTCAACGTAGAAACAATCTTGTGCCAAAAATTTCATGGTGAAATGACAATTTTTCAGCCTTTAAAAGGGTGTCAAAGTTGGCAGCAGTGTTAAGTGGAAACGTACGTATGCAAAATGAACGTACACTTATTGGTGGGTATTGTACAGTAGGGTGACATTCAAATTGGCGTTTGGGCAATTCCAGGGATGGTGTCCCAGACTGCTGCCAACTTTGATGCCCTCCACAGGGCTGAAAAATTGTTCTTTTACCCTGAAATTTTGGGAACAGCATCACCTCTATGTTAAAAACATGCATACCAAATTTCAAGTCCAAAAGAGTTATAAAACAAAAGATATTAAAAATTAACCACCATGGGGTAGCTGTGAGAAAAGTTTCTCAACCGCCAACTTTGACACCATCCCAAGGATTGAGGAAATTTTTTTTGCCCATGGAATTTTTGGAGTGAGAACACCTTTATGTTGATTACATGTGTGGAAATTTTCAAGTCCAAAAAATGCACAAAAAAAATCACATCCCAAATCTACCAACATGTGTAATTGTGAGAAAAAAAGGGAAAAACCATTTTACTACTTCCAACTTTGACACCCTCCCTAGGATGGAGGGTTTGTTATTTCAACATGAAATTTTTGACACATGGTAACCTTTATGTTGATAACATGTGGGAAAATTTTCAAGGCCAAAAATGTATTCAAAAGAAGATATTCAAAATCTACTAACATGGGGGTTAGTTGTGAGAAAAGTTTCACAGCTGCCCACTTTGACACCCTCCCAAGAATTCAAAAAAATTTATTTGTCCATGAAATTTTGGGTATGAAGTCACCTTCACGTCAAATACAAGTATGGAAAATTTCAAAATCCAAAAGATTTACACAAAAAACATATACCAAGTCTACCAACATGTATTGTTGTGACAAACAAAGGGGAAAGTTTACCACTACTTCCAACTTCAACACCCTTTCTAGGATTGAGTTTTTGTTGATACACAATGAAATTTTGGCCACAAGATCATCTCTATATTGGTAACATATGAGATAGATTTCAAAGCCAAAAGATGTATATACAAAAAAAAATTATTCCATATCTACCAACGTGTATGTCCTCCATTAGCATCAATCACCGCTTGTAACCTTGAGGGCATAGAATGACATAGTTGAAGGAGCTTTGTACCACTAACCAAATTCCACTCTTTTTTAAGAACTACCTTCATCACTTCTAAGTTTCTAGGGCATTCCTTGCCATGTTGCACAACATCTTTTAGCATCCTCCAGACATTCTCGATTGGATTGAGATCGGGAGAGTTTGCAGGCCAATTGAGCTTTTCGAGTTGGTGGGTTTGTCTCCATTCTTCACATATTTTGCTACGATGAACAGGTGCACCATCTTCCATTAGCACTCCTACTGGAAGTCTACTCAAGAAATGAATCAATTCGCCATCGTAGACCACTTCAACAAAATCTTTAGCAGAACGTTGAGTTTTTGGCATAAAGACAAGTTGTGACTTTTGTCCTCCAGCAAATGCACCCCAAATCATCAAAGATGTCCGTCCACTTTTAAAAGTAGGAACTATACAACTTGATGAATAACGCTCATATGCACTTCTCCAAATATGAATTTGCCGAGAACTTTTTCCAATCTCAAAAGTAGATTCATCTGTCCAAACAATACGCTCCCACTCTTTTGGACTCCATCCATGGTACTTCTGAGCAAAAGCTAACCGTTGAGACATGTGATGGGATGTCAAGAAAGGTTTTTTGACTGCAATTCGACTAAAAATACCACTTTTATGTAATACCCTTTGAATAGTACGTCTACACACTTGAGTACGGCACATATTAGTAATCTCTGAGACCGAGGAACGACGATGAGTTTTTGCATAACGCACAATATTATTCACATCTCTCTCACTAAGTTTTTTAGCGTGACTTCCACCGCAAGGTTTGCGCTTATAAGTTCCATCTTCTTTAAACGTTTTTACTATCCTCTGAACTGTTCTAACAGAAACTCCAGTAATGGCTGCAATTTGAACTCCTGTATTTCCTCCCTCACTCAAACCTATAATGCGAGCACGGATTTCATCTGAAATTGCCATTATAGACTATTTTTTATGATGTTGATACAATACTAAATGCTCTTCAATAAGTAATCAATATAACACTTAACCTATGGCAATTGGATTATATAATTCAGTAAACACAAAGGACTCAGCTTATGGCATGTGCATTAAGTAAATCAATCAACAACATAACACTCACATTGGCATGTGCATTAGGTGATAACCATGGCATGTGCATTAGATGATAACCATGGCATGTGCATCAATTGAGTGAACCAAAAAATACTCTTAGACATACTCATGCCACATGTGATTCGTCAACACTCAGTAAACTAGTCAACAACACTCAAAAAAATAAATATATATATCCACTCAATAAATCAACCCATATGTGATATGCCCACTCAATGGATCAGCCCATATGTGATTTGTCTACTCAATCAGTCAACAACACTCAGCCCATATCTAATATGTCCACTCAATACCATCTCAACATTCACTCTATTACAAATCACATGACAAAATACACACAACATTTCCTTTACATAGTGCTCAACAGATATTTGGAGGAGAAAACTCGTCATACGTGCATAATGCACACCAAACCTTATCACAAGTGGATTCTTCTACACAAAACAACTCTGCAATTCTACATGTAGATTTCATTGATCTTTTCAAGATGCATTTATGTTTGGTAGCTTAGTCACATGAATAAAATCAATGAAGAGTACGAGGTGTCAAAGATAATTTGACATTCTCAATATGCCCCTTCAATATAGTTTCTCATTGTTACAAACATTGGTAGATATGGAATAATTTTTTTTTGTATATACATCTTTTGGCTTTGAAATCTATCTCATATGTTACCAATATAGAGATGATCTTGTGGCCAAAATTTCATTATGTATCAACAAAAACTCAATCCTAGGAAGGGTGTTGAAGTTGGAAGTAGTGGTAAACTTTCCCCTTTGTTTGTCACAACAATACATGTTGGTAGACTTGGTATATGTTTTTTGTGTAAATCTTTTGGATTTTGAAATTTTCCATACTTGTATTTGACGTGAAGGTGACTTCATACCCAAAATTTCATGGACAAATAAATTTTTTTGAATTCTTGGGAGGGTGTCAAAGTGGGCAGCTGTGAAACTTTTCTCACAACTAACCCCCATGTTAGTAGATTTTGAATATCTTCTTTTGAATACATTTTTGGCCTTGAAAATTTTCCCACATGTTATCAACATAAAGGTTACCATGTGTCAAAAATTTCATGTTGAAATAACAAACCCTCCATCCTAGGGAGGGTGTCAAAGTTGGAAGTAGTAAAATGGTTTTTCCCTTTTTTTCTCACAATTACACATGTTGGTAGATTTGGGATGTGATTTTTTTTGTGCATTTTTTGGACTTGAAAATTTCCACACATGTAATCAACATAAAGGTGTTCTCACTCCAAAAATTCCATGGGCAAAAAAAATTTCCTCAATCCTTGGGATGGTGTCAAAGTTGGCGGTTGAGAAACTTTTCTCACAGCTACCCCATGGTGGTTAATTTTTAATATCTTTTGTTTTATAACTCTTTTGGACTTGAAATTTGATATGCATGTTTTTAACATAGAGGTGATGCTGTTCCCAAAATTTCAGGGTAAAAGAACAATTTTTCAGCCCTGTGGAGGGCGTCAAAGTTGGCAGCAGTCTAGGACACCATCCCTGGAATTGCCCAAACGCCAATTTGAATGTCACCCTACTATACAATAGGGTGACATTCAAATTGGCCGTTTAGTAGTTCCAGGGATAGTGTCCTACACTGCTACCAACTTTGACACCCTCCCCAAAGCTGAGAAATTGTTATTTTACCATGAAAATTTGGGGACAGCATCACCTTTATGTTGAAAACATGCATACCAAATTTCAAGTCCAGGAGACTTATACAAAAACACTTATGCAAGATCTACCAACATGGGATAGCTGTGAGAAAAGTTTCACAGCTACCAACTTTGACACCCTCCCAAGAATTGAGGAAATTTTTTTTGCCCATGAAATTTTTGGAGCAAAAACATTTTTATGTTGTTTGCATGTGTGGAAAATTTCAAGTCCAAAAGACCCATACAAAAAATAATATTCCAAATCTACCAACATGTGTAGTTTTGAGAAACAAAGGGGAAAACCATTTTACTACTTCCAACTTTGACGCCCTCCTTAGGATTGAGTTTTTGTTGATACATAATGAAATTTTTGGCACAAGATCATCTCTACGCTGGTAACATGTGAGATAAATTTCAAAGCCAAAAGACATACATAAAAATAGTTATTCCATATCTATCAACATGTGTAACTATGATAAACAATTTGAAGGTCATATTGAAAATGTCAAAATATCTTTGACACCTCATGCTTTTTCATTGAACTCAATCATGTGAGTAAGCCACCAAACATAAATGCTTCTCAAAAAGATCAATAAATCTAAATGAAGAAGTGAAGAGGTGTCCCATGCAGAAGAATCCACTTGGCCATAAAGTATACATTAGATACATGACAAAAATTTTCTTCTAAATATCTATTGAACACTATGTAAAAGGAATGGTGTGTGTGATTTGTGATAGAATGAATGTTGAAACAATCCTCAAAACAGAGAGTGTTGTATTGTGGGATGCATGAGTGTTGATTCACATTGGGCATACATGATGAGTGATTAAGAGCAAAACGATTTTTCATGTATGCGTATGGGCTTGTGTTTTGGCGACCCTTCTCTCTCCTATCTGCTCCAGCGCCTTGGATCCCTTCTCTCCCCCTTGCTCTGCTCCAGCCCTGTTCTCCTTCCTCTGCCAATTGTCACGTGTCAATCCTGCAACCCCCTTTGCTCTACTCTAGCCCCTTGGCCCCCTTCTCTCCCCCTTGCTCTGCTCTAACCCCTACTCTACTGCTATAGCTAGCATCACGCACTCTATAAGTTTATGATGGCAATTTCAGATGAAATTCGTGCTCGCATCATAGGTTTGAGTGAGGGAGGATTTACAGGAGTTCAAATTGCAGCTACTATTGGAGTTCCTATTAGAACAGTTACAAGGTTAGTAAAAACATTTAGAGAAGATGGAACCTACAAGCGCAAACCTTGCGGTGGAAGTCACGCTAAAACGCTTAGTGATAGAGATGTTCGTAGTATTGTGCATTACTCAAAAATTCACCGTTGCTCTTCACTCTCAGAGATTACCAATGCATGTCCTACTTAAGTGTGTAGACGTACTTTTCAAAGGGTCTTACATAAAAATGGCATTTTTAGTCGAATTGCAGTCAAAAAACCTTTTTTGACACCTCGTCACATGTCTCAACGATTAGCTTTTGCTCACAAGTACCGTGGATGGAGTGCAAAAGAGTGGAAGCGTGTTGTTTGGACAGATGAATCTACTTTTGAAATTGGAAAAAATTCTCGGCAAATTCATGTTTGGAGAAGTGCATACGAGCGTTATTCATCAAGTTGTCTAGCTCCTACTTTTAAAAGTGGAAGGACTTCTTTAATGATTTGGGGCGCATTTGCCGGAAGACAAAAGTCAGAACTTGTCTTTATGCCTAAAGGTCAACGTTCTACTAAGGATTTTATAGAAGTGGTTTACGATGCCAAATTGGTTCATTTCATGGGTTAAATTCCACAAGGAGTGTTTATGGAAGATGGGGCACCCGTCCATAGGAGCAAAATATGTGAAGAATGGAGACAAAGCCACCTTCTCGAAAAGCTCAACTGGCCTGCAAACTCTCCCAATCTCAATCCAATCGAGAACGTTTGGAGGATGTTAAAAGATGTTGTGCAACATGGCAAACAACGCCCTAAAAGCTTAGATGTGTTGAAGGTAGTTCTTGAAAGAGAGTGGAAGTTAGTCAATGGTACAAAGCTCCTTCAACTATGTCATTCTATGCCTTCTAGGTTACTAGCAGTGATTGACGCTAATGGAGCGATTTGACAGGACATCCCCCACGCTTGTACTTACCGGGTGGGGGATGAGGTGGTGGGGCCAAAACCTGGCCCCTATTTTGTTTTTGAATGGGGGCCTAAATTTAGCCAAAGGGGGACCTGTAGTCTAAATTGGGGCCGTAGGCCCCAATTTTGTAAAAAAAAAGCCAAAAAAAGCCTCTGACCCCCCAAAATGGGAGGGCCAGAAAAATGAACCCATGCAATTAAGACGGGGGCCCACCTCGGGTAAGTCCGAGCGTGGGGGACGTCCTGTCCGCGCCCTAATGGAGGACATATACGTTGGTAGATATGGAATAACTTTTTTGTGTACATCTTTTGGCTTTGAAATTTATCTCACATGTTACCAGCGTAGAGATGATCTTGTGCCAAAAATTTCACTACGTATCAACAAAAATTCAATCCTAAGGAGGGCGTCAAAGTTGGAAGTAGTAAAATGGTTTTCCCCTTTGTTTCTCAAAACTACACATGTTGGTAGATTTGGAATATTATTTTTTGTATGGGTCTTTTGGACTTGAAATTTTCCACACATGCAAACAACATAAAAATGTTTTTGCTCCAAAAATTTCATGGGCAAAAAAAATTTCCTCAATTCTTGGGAGGGTGTCAAAGTTGGCAGCTGTGACACTTTTCTCACAGCTATCCCATGTTGGTAGATCTTGCATAAGTGTTTTTGTATAAGTCTCCTGGACTTGAAATTTGGTATGCATGTTTTCAACATAAAGGTGATGCTGTCCCCAAATTTTCATGGTAAAATAACAATTTCTCAGCTTTGGAGAGGGTGTCAAAGTTGGCAGCAGTGTAGGACACTATCCCTGGAACTACTAAATGGCCAATTTGAATGTCACCCTATTGTACATAAAACCACGCTACAATTGTTGCTTCTTTAAAAAGCAAGTCCCTAGGTGTTGCTTAGGAATTTTTCAAAACGTGGCTAAACACCATGTTTTCTTGTAGTGGTGGCGTATTTTAGGATTGTGGGCAGCCCCAAGGCTGAGGTTATACCTCCTAAAACCACACGAAAACATCTGGCACACTCCAAGCACTGGACAGTCCCATCAAGGAGGGCGCGGCGCATCTCACAACTGCCTAGGCCGCAACAACAACATATATAACAATAGTAGCAACAACCATGGAAGCAGTAGTAGCGGCAGCGATCAAGGCTATCATCCACGTAATCAAAACTCCAACTCCTCCCAAGGTAAGGTAAAAGCACCTAATTCCGATCACTTAAGCCAATTTGGGACACAAATGACATTGTATGTCAAAAACATTTGTGTAGAAAGATGCAGAATTAGGAATGAAATTCAACAAATATTTTCAAATTTAGTCTCAAAGATTTGGAATTGATATAGAATTTAAAAGCCCCCTTCTAACATACGTTGGGTCTACACCCAATACTCTTCCAAACCGGCCCAACCTGATTCTAAACAACTACCCTCAGAGACAATCACTCTTGACCAACTCCCTATCTACCAACACACTAGTCAACACACCCACATCTTCAATCGGTCAGGAATGCTCTTCACAACAACTAAACCTCATCCTTCAACATGACCTTTCCCAACATCCACCTCACCGCTCCACGCGCTTCTGCAAACATAGCATAATGTTAGATGACTACGTAATATCTATCATACCTGAGAACTTTGATTTATGCCTATAGAAGCAACACCTCATCTACAAGGCGACGATATCATGTTCAAACAAGCCTAGGCACACCTAGGGTGGATTCGCGCAATGCAAGATGAGATTGCCACCATATCCAAGAATCATACTTAGGACCTTGTCACACCCCACCCGGCATCAAATCCATCACCGCCAAATGGATCTACAAGACTAAGACAGTGTTCCCATGACAAGCATCCCGATTTAAAGCAAGACTTGTTGCACGCCGCTTTCAACAAAAGCAAGGTATCGACTTTGACAAGGTATTTGCCCTTGTTGTCAAGTGGTCCACCATCCGCACTAATACCGCCTGTGCCGCCAAACTAGGTCACGCTATCCACCATCTAGAGGTTAACATGGCCTTCTTATATGGTCATTTCAACAAAGATGTCCACAAGGGTTCATCGCTCCTGGCACCAAACACTTAGGATGCAACTTAAACCGCGCACACTATGGCTTGCGCCAAAGCCCACGCATGTGGTATGAACAAATCCGTGCATGACTTCTCTCCAAGGGTTTTACACAACGTGACACTGATTAAAATATGTATTACAAGGGCATCGGCCGAAACAAAATTGTACTCGTGGTATATGTTGATGATCTATTCATTACGGAGGGAGATGACTATGACATTAAGTCAATCAAGCGCCAACTAAAACATGAATTTGGTATCACTGACCTCACTATCGTTACTCGCTACCTCGGTGTCAAATTTTAAAATCTACCTCTTGGTATATTTTAAAACCAAAGACAATATGCGCTACAAATCTTAGAAGAACATGGCATGACCAAATGCAAACCCAGACACATACCTCTCCTGGCCAACCTAGTTCTCCTCATTGACATGGACACATCACATGTTGATGCCACTGCCTATTATCAATTAGTTGAGAAGCTTATTTTCCTCACTACCACGAGGCAAGATCTCGCCTTTGCGGTTGGTTTTGTATCTCATTTCATGAACGCACCTCAAACACCTCATCTCAACGTCGTGCTTTGTATCCTGCAAAATGTAAATTAAACAACAAGCTTTGGTCTATTTTATTCACACAACAACACATCTTTTATTCAAGGATATACAGACGCAGATTGGGCCACATGCAACAAAACTAGACGCTCCACAAGTGAATATTGTTTTTTTACTCTCCGGCGTCGCAATCACTTGGCAAAGTAAGAAACAAGCGACCGTAGCAAAGAGTTCAATAGAAAGCAAATACCTAAGCCTTTCAATCCGTGCCTCCAAAGCGGCTTGGCTCTGACGCCTCCTTCAAGAGGTCCCATTTGACCCCTCACCTCCCACAACTCTCTCTCTTACACTCTCAAACCCGGAAATTTGCACCAACTTGCAAGTCATCCATCCCATCTATGTGCAATGCAACAACCAATCCGCCACTAAGTAAGCAAAAAAACCCTGTTTTTCACGCCTGCACGAAACACATTGAGGTTCATCATCATTTTGTGTGCAAGCGATTTTTGCGGGGGGAAATAGAGTTACATTATGTGTCCACCAATTTACAACCGGAAAATATTTTCTCAAAGCCTCTCTCCCAAACAAAATTCCAGACACACATTGACAACCCATCTCTAAGAAGAAGAACACCGGTTCCCGAAGGGAACCAACGTGAATAAAGTGTCTGTTCGTTCCATTGCTAAGACCATGCCCACCGGACAAGGAATTAGGAACTGGAACTACTTCCCCCTTACGAGGGTAGACCAACCCATCTCTATACTACATTGAAACGAATCATACATGTATCTAGGCACAAATTTGGTCCCCATACTAAAATGGAAATACAAATTCCTATCACTACCACAAAAGTTACTAAACAATGCAAAGAACTAATAACATGCCCAGCTACTATGAAACAAAAAAAATAAGAATGGTAGACACAATACTTAAACTTGGAGTTGCATACAGTTTCTACACAGATCCATACTCTGTGCTTGCTTATTTTCTAGTGCAAATTATGATATTGTAAAATTTCAAGCTTCACGTTGTAAAATTTCAGCGGTTACAAATTGTTAGAGCTTGCTTTATAATTCTTATTTTAGTATTTGATTGAATCTAGCTAATTATTGTACAATTTTTTATGTTTACTAGATGCAAAGCCTAAACCCACAAAGTTCCTAGACTATTTGGCATTAAAAAACATCAAAATTGCCCATTTTATTGTAAGGAATGGAAAAAGAAAAGAATCAACTTTTATTTTAGGTAGCTCTAAAATCTCTCTCTACATTAGTAAAATAACATGCTCATGTAATTATATAATCTTTTACCACATAGATTGGAAGATTGTAATGTTTTAGTCGGAAAAAGTTCCATTTTCTACCTTACCTAAAGAAGATCAATAGAATATGACTTCACTTGGTGTCAAATTGTAATTATTTGGAATACAACTTTGTTAGAGAATGAAAATCCAAGTGGCCGAAAAGAAGTTTCATACCACATATAGTGGTAGTAAAATTTAAAATAAAAAACTATCAAAAGGTCGAGTCATAGCATGAATTCATTCAAAATTGAAGTTTAATGATCGAGATCTTAATAATGCATTGTTCAAATAACTACTCTGTCAAAGCTTTCCCATTGGCTTTGGCTCTCTTTACTTCTTGAACAATTGGGAGCCTAACATTCCCAAATCCTTGCATGAGATTCCTAATATACCATGTTCTTATATCCTTGACTCCTGCAAATTACTTACGTGACAGTTGTTTTGTAACCAACAACATGCTATGGTGATCCTTACCACTCTATCAACTTTAGATTTGAAGTACTTCACATTTCGTCATCTGTTCTTTGAAAATCTAAACACATTTTTTACAGCAACCCTCCTTAAGTTCATAGCACTATCAAATCTCTTCTTGTCTTCATCTTGTGTGGCTTCAAGTTCTTCTACAAATAAGTGCGGATTGGATAAGCAAAATCACCAATCAAGTTGGGGAGCGGTATTAGGTCGCCGGTCGGCTTTTTATTGTCCTACCTTACTTTTTTTTCCTTAACACCCAATAGAATCTACATCCTCCATAGACTTGGAATCAGCCACGGGTTTGGGTAACACCTTCCTCCGTTCCCCACGCAAGGGAACTTGGTCACTCCTCACAAAGACCTCGAGAAAAGCTTAACAGTATGGTACCCGAAACAATACCCGACCACCACAATCTACGCATTTCGGACATTCCAGTACTCCAACGGTTTCAGATGCAGCCACGGGTTTACGATCTCCTCCGCTCCCCAAAAGGGAACGTACCCTGGGAACTTCGTCTCTCCCAAACTTTCACCGCGAGTGTTTGCTTTTTGGTTTGGTCCGTTGTCGATGTTTCTGCAGCAGTGAGAGCAGAAGCTTCACTACTCGCTGTGCAGCAGTGGCCGCGGGACGACACCACGGACGCCACAACACAGACACATACACTCACACACACACACGCGCTCGCTCGCTCTCTCTCTTTCTCCTCTAGGGTTTCTCTTTGACGTCGACCTCTTCCTCACTCGTCTGTACCCTAATCGCACATGGAGCTCGCTGCCGTCGTCACTCAGGTGATTTTTTCCGATTTAGGAATTGGGTTCGGATTGGTGTACCAGTTGCGGATCGTTTCTGAGGTGAATTGCGTCTGGGTTTCGAGTTTAGTTGTGGGATCGAGTGGGTGGAGATGGAGTTTTCGGGTGTTTTAGTTCCAGCTCCTGTTTGTGAAATTGAAGTGGAGGGAAATCGAGTGTTAGGGTGTTTGTTTTTCATTGATTGGGCGATTCAATTGAGGTGTTGAATCTTGGGTGAGGTGGTTACATGACGAATTTTGGTCTGTCGATTGAGAGTTTTTATTTTTATTTTTATGAATTTCGTGTTTATTCAGGTGGTATTCAATCGGCTTGCGGCGGTTTGAGACGGCATGGTTGTTGATACCTGTTGCCGTCTGTATCGCCAATTGCGGGTAATTCGACTGACTTTGTGTAGAGTTCTGGATTAATACTACTGCTGGTGTTTTTCTTGGTCAGTCAATTAAGAAAAGTTATGATACTGGGGCAAGAGACCATGGTTTTAGTGCAGATCTCCTCGCAGCACTGTCTGGCATTAAATCGTGTCCAGCATCTCCGGATAAGCTACAGAGTTGGGCATTTTATTGATCGTTAGTGACGGAAAGAGCTGTGGTGAATTTTCTTTGTTCCATAGAGTTTCTTATGGTGATGGACTGTATATCCGTTCTCAGTGGATCCTCTGTTAATTGCACAAACACGTTGTGGTTTCATCGCAGTTTGAATCAATCTTTTTGTGATTTTTAGGGTTTACCATCAGCAATGTTCATGTTTGTTCTTGAGTATATGTGTATGTGTTTTGATTGCTGCAGGTGTATGACTCTGACAGAGTGGAATCATGCAAGAAATAAGTGGTGGTGTGGCGAGCACGGGAGGCGAAATCCGTCCTCTCCATGTCGTGCCGAAGAACGGGAGCATATCGCCCAAGATGGAGGGCGCTGACAAAGGCCAGAGAGGTCTACGCTGGACGAAGCACGAGTCGCTGATCCTTGTAGCAGCCAAGAGCAAGGAGCTGGACAAGTCGCTGGACAGCACAGCGCGGGGAGTGGACGCGTCGGACGTGAAGTGGGTGACCATCTTCCAGTACTGCAAGGACCTGGGGGTGGAGCGCGACGCCAGCCAGTGCAGAAAGCGGTGGCACAGCCTGTACAAGGACTACAAGAAGATCAAGGACTACGAGAAGCTGCACGGGGGCTCGTACTGGACCATGACGGCGGAGCAGCGGCGAGAGCAGAAGCTGGCGTCCAGCTTTGAGCAGGAAGTGTTTGAGGTTCTGGATAACTACTGCAAAAAGCTGCCTGCCACTTCTGCCAAGGTGGCTCCCGAAACGCCTCGCGCCGGCAAAGAGGAGGTGGATATAATGCCTCTTGACGAGGACGAAGGCCGCGGAAACGCTGCGTCGTCGGAGGAATGTGGTCCTGGATGCTCCACCGATGTCACAGGTACAGGAATTGTTGCCTGGATTCTTAGCCAAATACTAAACTCTCTGACTTTCTGCTGACGTTCTACCTCAGTAATATCTGCATCTTATTGTAGCTGCTTTCGATTTCACTGGTTGTAGCGCCGCCGTTGCCATATCTACTACAGTGTGCTTCCATGTGTGTGTTACATGAATTGAGAACTGAAATAGTTTTGGTTGTGTTGGATTAGGTTGCGTTCTTACCTCGCTTATAATTTGAGGTTTTTGCACTGCTATCTTCTTGGAAAGCCTCATCGGGATGAAAGATGAGAATTCCTTCTGATCCTGAGATTGTGTTGGATTGCCTGCAGCAGAGTTCTAGGATAAGATGCAATGTGAAGTTACGTACTCAGGAATGTTCATGCGTTGTTTTCCAGGCTGTCCCAAGCAAGAAGAAAGCGGCCTGACGAAGAGGAGAAAAAGGAAGAGGCGGCCTGAGACTACAGAGGAGAGGCTGCTGGCCGCCTTGGAGAGCACAAGCCGCAACTTGCAGCTCCAGCTCCGCCATGATCGTGAGCTGCGGATAGAGGAAGGAAAGGGCCTCATGATCGTACTGGACAAGTTGCTTACGAGCGTTGGTCGAATCGCTGACGCCTTGGAATTGCGCAAAAGCTGACAAGATTTTAGGTGTCTTCCTCCCTTTTTTTCATGTGGAAATTTGTGCGTACAACCTGTGGTGGCTGTAACTGATACACCACGATAGCATACCCTTTACTTGTAATTTTCAGAGACCCTACAGACAGAAAGCACATACTTGATCCTCACTCTCACCTTGCCTAGACATTGATCATAGCCCGCCCTTCTGTAGTATATGTGGATATAGGCCTTCGTAGAACCCACGAATGAAGCTCTCAAACTGGTTGCGGACTGCTTTTGTAAAGCTATTCATACCGGAGGTAAGAACTCCTTATGTACAATTATTGTATTCTATTGTGTATCAATACTGAATAGATTGGTGAGGGTTCCTCTGTTAAATCACCAACAGGTGCAACCTTTTCAGTTCTTGTAAGAGATGGTTGGTATATTATATGGATTTTTTTGGCGCAGTGCCGAATATTGTTTAGCAGACATAAATGAAGGCAGACTTTTCGTAATTCCTAGTCAGGAAATTTGGTTGATGTGTGTCGATTGTAGTTTTAGACATCACTTGAGGTGCCGAATCTTTGTTGAAGACCTACGAACGTATTTTGATTTGTAATTTTCTATGTTTTGATCAAAATACACGTGACAATCATATGAAGGCACCATACGAACCGACAAGCACCCTACATCAAACGGTCCAAGACAGGAAAGTTTACAGTAAATGATATATTGCAGAGCTACTGAACAAAGATTTGCTTCATATCACGGCCTATCCCGTCTGCAAAAAGCCCCAAACGTGACACATATGTTTCTCAAAGTCCTCATCGTAGCAAGAGCTAGATACAAGATGTGCTTCCAATACATCAGAAGAATAGATACAGGGACTTAGATCGCAACTCGCTGAAAGCAGACAGCCAGAGAAAGTACATTACGCCATTATTTTGGCCGACTTCAAGTAGAGGCTATCTACCACCTTGCTAATGTTAGATATCGTTTCGAGTGTCGATGGATATATTCCATCCGGTTTCACATCATCAAAAATGATCAAACAGCCTGCTCCTTGGTCCAACGTACCCGCGAATTTCTTGTCCAGGATCATTTGCGAGAGCTTCTTCTCCACGTTTTCACTTGGGAGGCCAATAAGCTCAGAGATGTGAGATATCTCCACTCGAGAAAAGGGCTCAATCAATCGGCACAGGTTCTGCTCTAGTAAGGTATCATACAACGACGATAGATGTCGATGCACAATAGGATCCTCCTCTAACTGCTCCCTGTACACATTCAATGCCTCTTCAAATTTCTTAAGGGATCGCTTGCTGTAAGCCTCTGCAACAGCCTTCATTGCGTCCAGCTCCACACCTGCAATAAAATTTCAATCAGGAGCTGAGTATCCTTCAAATGAAAATGACAGAAAACATCACAGAGTACCCTTCAAATAAAGCCATAAGCAACAAAATTGACGGCTAACAAACGCATGCTCAACCTGGATTCACATAATCCGCTCCATTTTATAAATCTACTTCATAAACTACGAGATTTCTAAGAAAATATACCAGGTTCAGACGGATGATAGCTGGGAAAATCTGAACCGAAAAAGTCTAATTATTAAATGCATACGAAAAATACTTCGCAACTCTCAATCACTCGACTACTACGACTGATCACGCTCTAATGACCACCTAGAGCATTTTCAAACATGAACCAGCCCAACATGAATAGACTCTAGGACTTTGTCTCAGTCTAACGTCATTCAAACTGCGATAATTGACACTAGCGGGTGCCTCTCAATCATTCACTTCACCTGAAGTACTAAACCCTAATCCCAACATAGCCACATCGATCCAACAGCAACACATCAAAATGTATCTGACGAGACAGCGGGGAGGGTCATGTTGCAACAGGCACAAGTAGTAGCCCCAAGCTCGCTCTAGATCTACAAAAGTTCCAAATGCGAATCTACTAAACCCTTACCCTGGGAGCCCAGAGCGATGCTGAGGTGAACAAAAAGACATCAATGACTAACTACGGATAGGCTGGCAAACTAGTGACGCCAACATGAAACCACGAACTGAGAACTGTCCTCACTGCCATAAATCTAAGAGATGCAGAGTCCAGAAGACAATGTCGAGAGCCACACTTACCAGTATATTTCAGCCCAGCCTTGGAGGAGATGAGACTTCCCACGTCATCTGCCTGGTTGATCATGATCTTACATAGCAGCATGTACTTCAAACTAAAGACAGCTCGAGGGTCGTCCAGAGCATTAAAAGCCTCGAACGCTTCAAAGAAATAGCTGAACCCGGTCTTATAGTCCTTCTCTTCAGCGTGCAAAATCCCGCTCTGGAGGTCGATCGTGCCCTGCTGCGCCGGCGGCACATAAATAGCATTCGCCGCGGTCCTGGCCGCAGTCAGGGCAGCCTTCGCCTTGGGCAAATTCCGCAACGAGAAGTGCAGCTTGCACTCCAGCAAGTCGATATCAACCAGCAACAGCTTATCATCCAACCGGCGAACCTCGCGAACTAAATTGGTCAAGAGCGTGAGCGCCTCGGAATACTCCTTATTCTCCATCAACAGAGCGGCGAGCCTCGCTTCCACTCGCTGCCGCAGGAACATCCGCTTCTCGGCCCTCGTCCACTCCACCATCTCGCGGCACAACGAAACCTGCAAATCCGAGGTCCCGGGGA
Organism: Bryoerythrophyllum caledonicum; assembly: GCA_963971425.1. Lineage (NCBI taxonomy): Eukaryota > Viridiplantae > Streptophyta > Bryopsida > Pottiales > Pottiaceae > Bryoerythrophyllum > Bryoerythrophyllum caledonicum. Next base: position 29,510,627 of record OZ020519.1, on the reverse strand, counting down.
TCTTCGCCACGGCATCGATGATGCCACGCACGATCTTGGCCGTCTTGGCCTTGGGAATTAGATTGAAATACGGCCGCAAGTCCGTCAACAAACCCCGAAGCTCCTCCGCCTTCTTCTCCTGCGACAGCAAGTCCGAGAGCGCCGTAATGGCCTGCTCTTTGATGCGCAGCACCTCGGCCGTGGACGTCGGGTGGTAGAGAATCTCGCGCAGCAGCGCAATCGCCCTCTCCGGGTCGCTGTCCTTGAACTCCAGCGCATGCGCTAGGGTTTCGCTGCTAGGGCTGGCTCCCGGCGCAGCAGCAGCGTCCTTCTCCTTCAACGCCGACACCGGCCGGCCCACCGCAGTGGACGCCATGACTGGGCAGGCTCCCCTCTCGTCTGCGTGCTCTCTGCCACAGCAATTACGGCGGCAACGGATGGTCTCGGCAACAATGGCGACACGGCAAGTCCCGCAATGCTTCTTCACAAGGCAACGTTGCTTCAACGCTTCGTCTGTGTCTCTCTCGCAGTTCCGGACTCTTCTTCCTGTGCTCGGTGCGTTCCCATGTTCTCCACGACGCTCTCTTCTTTGGGAACAACCTTTCCCTGCTCCAGTTCCTTTTTGCCACACGCTCTGCAGCCGTCCTTGCCCCTCAGTCGGTCATCGTTAATACATTGACCTTCCTCAGTCGGTCATCGTTAATACAATGACCTTCTCAGTCGGTCATCTTTAATACAGTTGACCTATAAAATTACAACATTCGAAATGAGTTGCATAGCCTTGAAAGGGAGTAACAAGTTTTAGAAAGACTTCTTAGAAAATAATAATGTGAGGTCATATAATTCCAAGTCTGAAACTCAGGTCCTCAATCACTGAGGTCCTCTTTTTTCTAGCTTTTATTATTTTGAGGGTCCAAAAGTTTTTTTTTTTTTGGAGATTTTTTTGCCAAATTTGGGTCCTGAACCCCAAATTACCGTCAATGGCCCCACCTTGGTCAACGTAGGGCCCCCTCCAACATGAGAATAGGGGCTAGGTTATGTCTACACCCCCCTTTCCCTTATCATCCGTCTACATGGTTTAAAGAAATTCCCTCTTGCACCTTGGTGGTACTTCTTGTTGTCAATATTCCTCACTTTTTCACTTCTTTAGCATATTTGCAAGCTACCCAAAGGTACTATTCATGTAGTCATTTCCAAGCTCCCTCATAGTTCTAATACTTGCGCCGTAGGTTATAATATAGGAAACTCTCAATCTTGTGTGCAGAGGTTTAGAAATCAACAATTATCTAGTTTATATTGTCATTGTGCAAGTAAACCTAATGCGTTGGCATGTGCACAAGAGAGTTTTAATTTGTATTGTGATGGCAGGAGGTCATGATATTGCAAGTACTCCAATTAGAGAGGTGAAGAAGGAATTGGGAATGAATGTACATAATTCCACCATTTGTAGAGCTTTGAAAAGAGCAAGCTTATTGAGTGAATGGAGGAGGGTTATTCTCATATGAATGCAAGATTGTTCGTTTCAATATAGATGAACGATTATAGTGTTGGATTCATGATGGGTAGGTCGGTTAACATGTGAACGAAATGGTGAAGCTCGATGGTTGATCAATAATGGTATGGGCGTGCATGACCATTTATGATTGCGGACTCATCATCAAAGAGCGATGAAATGGTAAATCAATACTAGAGTTATCCGCAAAGTACCCCAAATCCTCAGTTTCTAACCTGTAAAATGGAAAAGCCAGGGTTGCCGAGTCCACTGGCAGGGTTTCACTGTAGACCTTGAATAGAACAGTGGATAGACTAGTTTTTGAGCCGTAGAATTCCCAAAACTCGAGTTTGTGCCTGGCTTTTATTTTAAGCAAACTGTGACCCTTCACATCATGCACAACTCTAGGATTGTAGGATACATGCCAGAATGTCATGACGTTCATGATTGTTCTTGTTTGTTTTTGGGAGATTTGTGCCACTTGTGCCATAAATAACACCTCCTCAAAACCCTCAAACCCTGAATTTTTTTTCACATGATTACTTTGCGGCTACACTCAAATACATGTTAGATTCTCTTTTGCGTGAAGAAAGGAGGACAAAAGACCGGTTCCCTTTATGAATAACTCAATTGTATAAGAAGATCTTGGAGGTTGGCCTCTCTTCAACCATTTCTCAATATGAATTGGACCAAAGATTCATTATTTTTCAACAAGATAATGCATCAATTCACAATATTAATATTCTCAACAATGATCTAGGCTCAACCTTTTAGTTTGTTGCAGTGGCGAGCTTAATCACCTAATTTGAATCCAATCAAGCTTGTGTTGGCATTGGTAAAAAGATTATCATTCAAGTCAACATGAAATCATACCGTTTGACATGATTGGAATTGTGGGATTGTGTACAAGAATTTGGATGCTCAATTTTTGTTAAAAAGTGTAGGCGACTCTATGAAAGTATGCCTAGACGTGTTGCAATGGTTCTTACCCTCAAAAGCATGGACTTGGTACTAAATGTAAACTTCATATTTTACATGTGAGGAAAATTTAGAGGTGAACCAAGATGAACGTCTACAGAGACCGGCGCCACCAAAATCGATACAATGATTTCCGTGAAGTCGGGCCACGATGAAATGTCCCAAACTTTCCTTGGAGGTGGCTTGTAGCACTTGCTACAAAGATCAACCTGCCCAAATGACCTAAAAATGAACATTAGGCTTTAGTGGGTTAAACTAGGGACTTGAACTAGACTTGAACTTGGGGTAGACTTGGACTTGGGGTAGACTTAGCAAAGGAAGTAGGAGAATCATGGCTGCATGAGCGTGGACGGAATTAGGGTTGCAGACATTTCAGTGTGGACGCAAGGAGAAGGGTCATTACGCAAATCGTGCTCTCGCCCGTGCACACGCACAGCCATGGAGCTCGCGGGCTCGCCGCGCCACTTCTACTCTGTCTTCGACGTCGACATTCTCCAGCGGGAGCTTCAGCGCATCGGCGTCAAGCCGCTGCACGTCTTCACTATTTGGACGTTCGTGCTCTTTCTCACTTCCTGCTCTCGTTTTTGGTGGTGTTTTCTCGGCCTGGGAAGGTCGGCGAGGGTTCAGGTTTGCGTTCGTGTTGACCGGGGATTTAACGAGTATTTCTCCAGCTGTTTGCTCTTTACCGAATTTATGCATCCATGCTGAAGCTCTGATTCTTCAATCTCTGTACAATTGAGCTGGAGTTTTTTGAGTTGTGCTGCGTTCGTATTTCGTGGAATTCACGAATTGGTTGAGGACAAGAGACTCTGTTAGTTGGATGAAGCGGCAGGAATTATTCAGCGTCTTCTGGGAATTCAGTTTCTTTTTGGCATTTGAACCTAGGCGTCTTTCGTTACTGTCCCCGAAGGCACTGCCTTTATACTTCTCTCCTTGTTGAAGAATTTGATCGCGTTTCTGTTTCGTGATTTCTGGATCTGATTCTGTCACATTTGTTTAGTTGTTGCGCTCGTTTGCAGTGGATGAGAAACGTTTTGGAGTTCTTGTTCCGTAAGTACTCTAACACGTGCAAGGAATGCTGTGGCAGGCATGTATTGGCACATTTAGACACTGAAGCACATGATGTTCCTGGACTGCCTCATGCTGCCATCGCGATGATAAGAGACAAATTCAAGACATTGACATCGCAAGTTCAAGACCAGCAAACATCTGCGGATGGCACGACAACAAAGCTTTTGATCAAACTACAGGTTAGTTTTTCCGGGTCTTGCATAAAGGTTGTGATTTCGATGTCTTGCAGCTACGAAAGCAAGATGAACTGTGATTAGAAGTGTTGAATTCTTTTATAGAGAGAAATGAACATGATGGCTGAATATTTATGCCTGGATGTGCAGAGTGGGCAGTCTGTGGAAGCAGTGATTATGAGACACGATACAGGAGCAGGGAAGTACGCTGGTGGGCCCCGGCAAGCTGGCTCCCGGGCCACTTTGTGTGTTTCATCGCAGGTCCGATAACTGTGGATAAATTTTTAGTTTCTATTTTGTAAGTTGTTGACTTTCACCTTCTAGACATTCTTGTCGCTCCAGTTTCACGGTACAACTATCGTCGGACAATTGTCAAGTCAAATACCTTTTCATTTTTTGATTGTGAAATACGTATTATTAACTAACTTCATATTTTGTTTGGTACTCAAGATGGGGTGCCAAATGGGTTGCACATTCTGCGCAACTGGCACTATGGGACTTAAAGGTAACCTGTCTGCTGGAGAAATCGTGGAACAGCTGGTTCATGCTTCTCAAGTTGTTCCTATTCGTAACATTGTCTTCATGGTACGACATCCGCCTTGCTTATACAAAACTTTGGACTCCTGTCATACCTCACGGTGTGGATAATGCCATCGAGTTGTGGCTTGGTTTTTATTGTTACGCCCAATGGTCCAAGGTTTAGGTTTTCCTGGTTGTGATTTGAGTTTTGGTGCTTGTTCAGGGCATGGGAGAACCTTTGAACAACTACAAGGCAGTTGTGGAAGGGACACGGATAATGACTGGACGCTGCTTCGGTCTGTCACCAACTCACATTACCATCTCTACTGTACGCAGTCTGTTGCATGTGCCAAACTCTTATCTCCTTCATGTTTTTGATCTTATTGTTGAGCCTAATGTTCTCAAAGTTTTGTTGGTTTCGTCGTGATTTTTCTTGCCTTTTTGTGTAGGGTGCTTATGATGGAATGTGGGAATCAGCCGTTTAGAATTGTTTTTTTCTACTCCTTTATGCGGTGCTGATTGTCCTGCTTCCTTGCTAGAAGTAGTAGCTCGTCATGCTCTCGTTTATACCTCTGCTGTGAATTTAGCATTAGGATCAGTCGGTATCAATGTTCTACTTGTTTCTTGATCTCAGGTTGGAGTGATTCCACGCATGCTATCAATAGCCAATGACTTGCCTGGAGTAAATTTAGCACTTTCTCTTCATGCCCCAACGCAAGGTCTTCGGTGCCAAATCGTACCGACTGCAAAAGCTTATCCTCTAGACAAACTTATGGGGGCTTTGAATTCTTATCAAACAACCAGGTTCACATGCGATCCTCCATAACCGTTTATCCTCTGATTTCTGTTTCTGGAAGCGAAGTTGGTGCTACATTTCATTTTCATTTTTTATTCCTCATTTTGGCTGTTCCACGGAAATTCTGATTTGATTGTGCTTCTGTCTTGACTTGGTGTAGATCTCTTAAGTTTAGGATCTGTATGGACGACACTCCCTGCTAGGTGCGTTGTGGTGCTGACTTACTGTTATTTCAACGCAGTGGACGGCGTGTGTTGGTGGAGTATGTAATGCTTGCTGGTATCAACGATTCTGAAGAAGTGGCACACCAGCTTGGGGCCCTTTTGAAGGATCACGAAGTGGTAGAATCCCGCCACATACATCTCATTTTCTGGACTGGCTTTCTGGTGCTTTCATCACATGTATGGTTTATGTGATTTTGGCTTTAACTCTTTTCTTTGGTCTTTTCAGCCTGTAATTTGCTAAGGTAGATGTTCCACTTGCAGACCATCAATTTGATTCCTTACAACCCAGCTACTTCATCGAGCTTCAGGCCTACCGCACCAGAGGATTTAACATCTTTCCAGAAGATCTTGAGAGGGCTGTACGGCATAAGAACAACCATCAGGCAAGAAATGGGGCAAGACATCGCAGGGGCATGTGGGCAGCTTGTGATTGCTCAGTCGGTTAAACAAACGCCCAAGGTAATCGACATAGAAGAGTTGTGCGCAGCGTAACAGGGATTAAAAGCTGTAGACACTTCTGGCACCTGGAGCAACAGCGCAGGAGCACGTTTAGCGCTCTGGTGCTACCTTTGTCTCTAAGCTGAAGTTGTGGTATACATTGTTCACTTCCCAGTGCCGTGCTCGTAGTTTGCTTGTAGCAAGGGTGCGCAGTTTGTAACAAAGACATTCATAGACAATCAATACAGAACCTTGCAATTCAGTCAGTAGCTGACCCATTCAATAATTATAATAATAATAACGTATATCTGTCGGACCCAGTCTCAAAAAAAAACCCCTCAAAAGGTAAGCAACTATGCCCGAAACTCAGTTTACTTGGATCTACACTTATCCTACTTTTCCACCCCGAGAGCCTTAAGTTGGAGGCTCAACTGACCTAATTACCTTAAAAACTGCCAATGAGGCTCTCACCCTCCTCACATGGACCAACGTGGATATCAATGTTGTCATTTCTCCAGCTCCTCACCCTGCAGCATGATCTCCTTGGCATCTGCACACAATGCCAGACCATGTGAATTTGCAATAAGACAACTTCGAACTCACAGCGCTTGTCTTACTACTGACATAAAAATCTAGAAGCAGGTTCACCCTAACTTTCTCAGGCTGGTGATGCATCACACGAAGAATAAAGTTTGCAACTTGGATGTGCAGGTGACGCATGAATAGTCATATGGCAGCAGATGGATGTGTAAGAGAGACTACCTGATACCAAGACGCATCCATCTTCTCCCGCTTCACCTGGATTCGCTGCACAGCGCTCAACGGTTGCAAATGATCCGCGCACTCCTGTTTTTCCTCGTTGAATTCTCGCAGAAACACGCCCCTCATCACGTCACCGTCATCAGAAGGAGCCGTGATCGAGTCCATGAAGAATCGCGTGGGCTGCTTGCAAACATCCTCCGGATTATCCCTCGTGTTGAATGGGAACTCCACTTTGCTGCGCTCCCTGTGCCACGACTTGAATGTCTTCTGCGGAACCTCAAGCTCACGAGGACTGACGAACCCCTTGTGCACTTGGACCACGTAGCCCCACGACACGGTGAACGACCATTTCAGATGCTGTGCGTAGCAGATGGACTGTTGGACGATACTCCCTGTTTCCACGTCGGCAGCCTTGAGCAGGTGCTTCAGAGCACGCACACGCGTGTAGTTCTTCGTGGCCGTGTTGGGAAAGATGGGGTGGATTATGTCCAGGTGATGGAGCGTCACGAGGGGCGCCACCGGATGTGCGGCTAGAAGACCTGATATGTCTCCCACGATGTCCAGCTGCGGAAAACAACAGCAGCGTTACTGATCGATCCATGTATCAGATGCTCCAGTTCAACATAGGCGAGGAGTACCAACCTGATGGAAACCGGGCTCCTTCGTCAGAGGAATGCCAAGCTCTGCCATGCATGCATGCATCCGATCATCGCTCCCAAACAGGTACGGGTATCTGACGATGGCCAGGCGATAGTGAGACCATTTTCATCAACAGAAAGAGCTATACCAACCTAGGTCACGAGACAGACCTCGACAAGCAGCCGTCCTGCATTTTCGCGAGTGCTTTGGCAAGCGGCGCGCTGATGGCGAACCCGCCGCCGCCGAAGGCCATGCTGTAGGAGAACAAGATGTTCTGGAGGTGGCTTTCGGAGTTGCTGCCGATGTAATACATCTTGCGGTGGTCGTACTTGGACAGCACCTGCACGAGATTTTCCGCGAAGAACAGTGTGTCGTCGTCGCCCATGACGAACCAGTCCACATGAGGCAACCCGAGGCGCACCATCTCCGACACGATGCGCGAGATTCGGATCGCGGACCGCCAACCTCCTTTGTACGTGTACCGGAAGTGGGACGTGTTCTCTGAGATTCGATACGGCGGCCACTCCGCGGGCCAGTAGTTCCCGTACGGCTCCTTGTCCAGAAACACGAACCCGCGCATCTTGGACGGCCTCCACCACAGCTTCAGATACTCTTTCCGCCCCCACCAGATGTCCCTCGCCGCCCCAATCCCGAACACGATCCGCGACAAGTCCGTTCCCACCACATCCTCCTCAACCCTGGACACATTGAGGATGTCGCAAGGCGCAGATTGGCACGGAGCAGAAGCTGCAGCGGTACTCCAGCACGCCGGGTGCGCGCTCATGAGCAGCAGCGACAGCACGTAGACCACCGAACACGCGCACGCCATGCCCACCACCATGCTCACCTTCCCGTCACCAGCCACCGGCGCCCAGTAGTAGAAGCTGCTGTGCTTCCCATTCCCATGGCCCACTCCCATGGCAGCAGCTGCTCCGTCCTCCTCACAACGCCCTATCAACACATGAGCACCGATCAAACAACCCTACTCACCCCAACCCAAGGTCAAAGCTTGCAGCAAGGCCACATGCAAGAAAGAAATATCTAAGGGAGTGATCATCAAAAAAGAGCAAATAATGAAGCCCGAACGACTGATTGAGCTGCAGCGAAGCGGAATCAAACTCACGTCGCGGCTATGGCAGCTGCGTGATCGCATTACCAGCGAAAGGCTGAGGTTGCCGAGGCCGCAACCATGCTCAGCCTCGCCACTGACTGACAGGCTGCCTGCAGCTCGACGCTGTCTCGTGTGGAGCGCGACATGCAGCACGCTCATTTATGGGTCAATATTCCACCTGAGCTCCGTCACGCGCATTATGGCCTGCTCATCATTTCCTGCATGTACAGTTGGTGCCACCAGACATTTTTCTTTGCCTTTGCCAACTGAGATTTAAGGTAAGCCCCCCTAAAAAATGACAAGTTAAGGAATGAGCATATATGGAGAGAGGAGATAATTATTCTATTATTTTTCAGTGATAGCCAATAAAAATTCAATTCCTATCTAAGTGATTTCATATTTTTTTTGGATGAAAATTGAATTAGTTATGAATTTTGAAACTGTGCAGCCATGTTTAGTGGGTGGCCAGCAGTAGGTACCCCCCATAACCAACGACCAAAAGTAAGGGTCTTGATTAATAGCAAACCTCCATTTGGAGCTGAGTTGGTGGTAATGGGATGGAAGAGGGTTGGATATATTCTCCAATTTTATAGGCGTTGGCTATGGGTTTTGGTTGGTTATGGGGAGGCCTACCTTAGTGTGTTGCTCTCACAAGCATTTTTGTTCATTCCAACTTTTTATGTGAAACCAAGTTCTCTCTTGCAAGTGCGGAAATTATTATGGATGGGTACTGCAATGGTTGTTGTAATTTACCCTTTTAACCCGCCTTTCAGGACAAGTGACCCATTTTGGGTTGTTTTGGCACAATAATCTCGATAGCAACTGCTGCTACATGCCACTTCTTTTAAAACTATAACTATGAGAATGAGGTGGAGGAAGATGGGCATTTGTTGAGACAATCGCCATGAAAATCGGTACAAAACATTGGGGAGCGACAATGATTTTTGGTTGTAATGAAATGTACCCTCTACGTAGATGTTGTTTTGGATGATCTAGAACGCTTGTAGATTCTTGTAGGCTCGAGAAGCTCATGAGCCTTGAAGAGTTAAAGATGACGACATATTTATATGCAGCGTATAAGGTAAGCTCCCCATAACCAACGCCTATAAAAATGGGGTATATCCAACCCATTACCACCCATTCATTTCCAAATTGAGGTTGGATATTAGTCAAGACCCCTAGCTTTTGGAGGTGCCTATTGGTGGCCACCCACTAAATGACGTGGATTAAAATGTAAATTAGTTATTAACTTTCAAAGTGTACTGCCATGTTTAGCCGGTGGCCACTAGTAGGTACCTACTACGAGCGCCAACTAGAAAGAAAGGATCTTGATTAAAAGCAAACTTCCATTCAGAGGTGAATGGATGGTAATGGAATGAAAGTGGGTTGGATATACTCAAATTTAATTAGTGTCGGTATGGTTTTTGATTGGCTACCTGCGGTTTACTTCAGTTGTAACTTGTGTTTACAACACTTATTATCTCCAATTGCTTTTCTCATCCTATTTACCAAAGCACTTTCTATTTTGTAAGATCTCAAAAATGGTGAGGGCGTAAATTTATACTAAGTGGTATTACTTTCCAATGAATGGTGTCTTTGCTAAGTAGATACATGTCACCAAGAAGCCTCTGGCTTCCAAATCCTACATTTTAAATGACATTAATTTTATACTAAGGAGAAATGTCAAGTTACTAATTTACCTCCATCACTATGATATCACCCCCACTCTCTAGTAGGGATAATTAGTGGTGTGTTTTAATTTAAGTGAGTTATATTAAAATAAATTGGAATTCTTAAATTTTAATTTTTTAATAAAATTCTAACATATAGTGGCAAGCATAAATAGCTATACAAGAGAAGTTTTTTTTAGAAAAACAACTATTAAATCTACATAAACTCTCATAAAATAGTAAAAATACAGTTACAAGAGCGTATAGTTCCAGCAAGCATAAATCACAAATTTTTTGATGAAAATATGAACTAGAAAAACATACAATAATTCAAATGTGTAATGAGCTTCTAACTCATATTTATTGCATATCAACTATAGAAAACAAGACCATAGATTACAAAACACCTTTACAACTCAATGATTCAACTCATAAGCAGTTGCAAACACTACCACCAGTGTCGTGAATGCATTCAATAGATATTGTAAATAGATAGATTTATTAAGAAAAGACAAGAAAATGAATGGTTAGGGCTATAGGATGAGACATGATTAGCGATTTAATCTTCAATTTCACAGTCATACATTGCCAACAACATCTTTATCTTAGAGAATCTTTATTGCATCTTGTCATTAGCTCAAGGTTTAAGAACGTCCACGGGCTGATTTCCAACTGATTCCAGGAGCCCCCTAACCATGCGTGCGCCACCCGCTCTGACGAGCCAAAAAATTGAACCTAGAACATCAAAGTGCAACAAAATGTTTAGCTAGCAGAACTGAGCTGCGGTCGATGACAACACTTGGACTTTAATTACATTCAAGCCATTATCTAACTCTTCTAAGATCAAAAAATCTAAGCAGAGTGCTATGGTGTTTTAGTTTGTAATAAAAGTAAGAAATATTAGTGTTTAGAGTCAAGTTAAAGGGAGAAAAATAGGGGCACCTAATGGTAGAAGTAGTAAATAAGTGATAAAAAAGAGTCTAGGCTTATGTGGAAAAATATGGGTAAGAATTTGGAGGTAAATTGATTCAATTGATTAAAGTTTGGTCCGAAGAGGAGGCTTGAAGGCTTGGGTTAATGTAAGGTAGTCACGTCTAAAATCAACAATATTCCATGACTGACAGCTAGTTTTTCACTAGAAATCGCCAATAATTGCACATGTAACCAACTTCCTAATTTAGCGCCGGTAGCAAAATGCATGGGTAGCGGAAGTTGGTTTCAATGCTGGTGGTTTTAGGGATAAATGAATAGAAGGGTGAATTTTTTTATTACAAAATTTGAATTTGATAATCAAAAATATTCATGGCAATAAATTATAATGGAGAGACAAAGTGGTGGAAATAGGACTGGCAATCAACGCCCATAGGTGATTATTACTACAGCTTTAAGTTGATGACAAAGTTGGTTTTATGCCCCAAAAATCATATTACAAAGGTAGTTGGCCACCTCAAGAGATGCATTAATGAAGCATCAACCTCCAAACCCATCACACAAGAGATTGGACAAGGATGGTTTGTACAACGCAATTTGCAATGGGATTTTGGGTTCAAAATATTAGTTTGTGAGGACTTTCTATCATGCTCAAATCTTTCGAGACAAAGCAATGGAGGGAAGAGCAGGGAAGAGGGAGGAGAGATGTCAACTAGATAGGAGTAGAGTAATTGGAAATGAATATTGTAACTTGAGCAAGAAACTAATCCATCAAGTTTTGTTTGATCGTGGAGATGAAGAAGCTAGTGATGATGATTGTGATTGCGGTCATTTCTTCTCGCACGGACAATCATCAAAATTAGCCCAATAATGGACCATGGAGGATTGAAGCCACACAAGCGATATAGGAGATCTTGCGAAGGAAGACACACAACATCAAGAGGAAGTTGAGGAACCTTGGAGCAAAGACAATGACAGTGATGCATATTGGATGTTGGAGCCAAGGGGAGTAAGGATACTTGGCAAGGGGAGCAAGAATTGACAACAACAAATACTAGGTAGACAAACACAAGGATGGAAAGGAAAAGCGCAACAATTTATTGAGCACACAACAGTGATCCAAGGACATCAAGATCGCCATCTAGGAGCTCAGAGTGAGATGAGAGTGATGGAAAATGGTGACAAAACACATGATTGGCCGATACAAGATAGAGAAGACACTAGTTCAAGAGAAGATGATGTACATACATGGGAGGATGACGAAAACAACAAGACCTTTGGAGAAGAAGGAGATCTAACCAAACATGGCAACAACCAGAGTGGCGCACGTCCAAGGAAGCGTCCAGCTCTAGCACATACCAAAATATTGGAGCCCTTGAAAAAAAAGGACAAACATTGTAAGGTGAAAACATCACTGGAAATTGGTCTATTGAAGCTCTATCTAAGGCAATTGAGGCAGTGAACAACGGGTGGAGTGTGCAATCAACACGTGATTTCTGTGGTATTCCAAGGACATCTCTAAGAGATCATCTAATTGGAAAAATAAGAAGTAGAAAGAAAGGACCTTAGGAAGTATTATCACAAGACGAAGTGGCAGCTTTAGTATAATACCTAGAACAAATGACCAAATGGGGCCATCCCTTATCCGTGCAGCAACTGAAATTGAAAGTGGCGGAGATGACACAGAACGGTGTCACTGCATTCAAGAATGGAATCCGGGAAACACCTGGTTACGCTGGTTTAGACAAAGACATCATGAATTCACAATGAGAACGCCACAAGCATTAGAGACAGATAGAGCCAGGGCCTTGACACCATCAAATGTCAAAAGGTTTCATCAAAACTTGGCTCAATTATATGCTGAAAATGGCTACACATCCAAAAGATAATGGAACGTGGATGAAAGCCGATGTCAAGCATATCCCTATGGGCAAGCAAATGTGCTAGCAGAAAAAGAGACTAGATCAGTGCATACTATTATACCAGGTGAAAGACAAGTTCTAACGATATTATCAAGTATAAACGCAGCAGGGGAGAGCATTCCTAACTTCTACAATTTGAAAGGAATGAGGAGAAAAAGAGATTACATCAGCAAATGTGAACATGGAGCGACGATGGCAATGCAAGATAATGCCTGGATGACATTGTACCCTTTCAACAAGTGGATGGACCACTTTATCAAGGCCATGGAGCAGAAAAAAGGCATTTCACTTGAAAGAAGACATGTAATGATTTTTGATGGCCACAACTCTCATGTTACAATAGAAGTGATTTTGAAAGCAAGAGATGCAGGGTTAGATATGTTAACCTTACCCTCCCACACTTCACATGCATTACAACCACTTGATGTGGCGGCTTTCAAGCCTTTTAAGATGACATTCCGGGCATATCGGGATATCTGGAGTATGACAAATAAGGGAGTTAAAACAATGAAGGAGGATATTGCATAGTGGGTATCACTTGCAATGAAAAAAGCCATGACAATTGACAACAAAAAATTAGGATTTTTGAGCCACATGAATATGGCCTTTAGATGGATATGCAATGGAGAAAAAAATGGGGCCTAGTTAAGGATTTAGAAACATTACCTTGGATGTTGCCATATCTGAGATCATGGCCGAGGAAGGGCCTTCCACCTAGGAAAACATGACATATTATTACATCGATGGGGAAAGAGAAGGAGATCTTTGCACCCGGCCATCTAGCTAGGACATGGACACTCCACAACTAGGACATGAACATGTTAGCAATTTCTTACTTTTACCTCAACAAGTAACAAGACCATCAACAACAAGAGCGCAACCATTGGTTGACTACTCCAAGTCACGCATCCTAACTTCAAAGCAACATTGTGAGACTCTAGAGTATATTACAGAAAAAAGAGTTGAGGCAATGGAAGAAAAAGAAAGGAAAAGAGAAGAGGCGACACTTACCATAGTGAGGAGGATGGAGGACAAAGCCCTCAAGCTCAAGCAAAAATTCAACGCATAGAAGACATGAAGGCAAAGAAGATATTCAACAAAGCATGGAGTCCTTAAGCAATTAGAGAGGCTGGAGAAAACTTCAAAGATTGGTTAGACAAGGTGGTGTTCCTACATCCTTTGCACCTCACTATGGATTCCAACCACCCTCTTGCAAGCAAAATCAAGAGATTGCTATAGCAAGGCTAAAAGCAAAGAGGGCCAAAAGTGAAGATGGCATAGACCACCTTAGCTTTCCAAGATTCCATCACATTCCATGGAGCTATGCATGGTCAATGAATCAACATCAATTCAACAAATGGACAAGGACAACATTCTATACAAGAAATGGACAAAGACAACAGTAGTTATGGAGAAAAGAGAGGAAAGGGGCAACAATACACACAGAGAACGAGAGGGCAACAATACACACAGAGAAGGAGAGGAGCAACAATATACACGGAGAGGAGGAAAGGGGCAACAATACACACGGAGAAAAGAAAGAAAGGAACAACAATACACACGGAGGAAAAGAAGAAAGGGGCAACAGAACACACGGAGAAATTGGGCAAGCAAAGACATTGAAGAAGGGATGCTAAAAAGGCTAGTTTGAGCTAGTAAGTTACAAACTATAAGTTTTGTAAGTTTTTGTTGTAAGGTTGAAATATTTTGAACAATTAACACAATCTAAACCACCGCTTTTTAGATTTCCAGCAAGTGAATGCACTCCTTGTATAGCTTGGTTTTGTTTACATTGGAATTTGATCCATGGTGATAGCAAGATGTTGGAGCCGATAATTGTAGACGCCTTCAATCTGGGAATTCCAGGGCCATGGCTAGTCACAATGAGAAGACAATCAATGCATTAATGTGCATGAACTTAAGCATCCGCATCATTACCTTGAGTTTGTAATCTTCAAGCTCTTGCCGAGTGGATTCAAGCCGGGTTTGCAAAGGATTTGCGAGCTTTGTAGATGCATTAGAACATAAACTTGCTCGCAAACTTGTCAATAAAAGAACCAACGCTGTCAAAGTTAGATGATTTTTTCAGGACGTAAATTATGAGCATAGTTGCACAGAGGACAATGAACACCAATATAGACGTTACCATGCCTCTTTGTTCCTGGGTCTCCTCTGCCTGCAACCATCTAGCAAACCAGAACCATTTTTAACTGATACAAACACACTCGACACTGATCAGAAACTTCAAGAGAAGCTTCACTTTCAATTGATGAAAGCATAATAAGGTTTTCACCTTCACAAGCTCCTTCACTCCTTGCTCAAGTGAGGAAGCACCATTGGTGATGTTGTAACCAATACAATCAACTATCGTTCCCTATTTCATATTGATCATGCACAGTCTTAGAGCCAACCAAAGAGAACGTACTTGAAGTGTAAAAAACAATCCAAAAGCAAGAGCATGGGAGAGGTTTAAGCGAGAAAAATGACATATTGAAGTAATACACTTGATCAATGACGAGAACCGCAAGATCCTTCATAATTTGTGCGAGGTCATTGACAGATTCCACAATGTGAATGAACACAAACAAAGCATGTTAACTATAAGGCACACCTCCTCTCTAATAATGGAGTCATAATCAAGTTGTCATTTGTATTTACTTTCATATTAAATAACAAGTCTACTACAATAATCAAACAAAAGAAAAACGGTAACTCCAAGGTGTATGCACTATCTTATTGCTACACCTTCAGTGGAATTATGCTAAAAAGCCACAACCTAGAAAAAAGACTAGTCTGATTGATCTCCTTCTCTCGCTCAACAAACAAAGCTTCATTATGTCTTAGTTGCACAAGGTGTTGATTTGAGAAACTTTGCAAACATGATAGTAAAAAATGAGCTCATGGTACATAGTCCTCTCCAATTTAATATTAATGGCTGCAAAGCCAACCACATCTAAATCCCTAAGAAGCACCACGACACTAGAAATCTATAAACCAAACTGGGGCCAAACCAAAATGGAACCAAGATGGTGCTACAGCCTGACACAGACGCGAAGTTGCCAACACAATAAAATAGAACTTCCCGTCTCTTTCAACTTATGGCTTAACCTAGTGAGATCAACACCATTGTCTTGGATCCAAACTTAACAAATGGAGATCAAATTTCTTGGTGGTTCACTAAAGCGCTACTTCTGCAAACTATCAAAGGAGGCTGCATCATCGCATCACCCATATACACAAATGTAAACTAGTAGCAACCTGAGAGAAGTCATCGTCTTTGCTTACGTTTGAGTGCTTTTTCAATCCAATGCCATCATCAACAGCTTGTCCCTAGTTGAGCAACAATAGATAGGGAAAATTCAGCACGAATGTAAGACCAAAACAAACACAGCCGCCCCCCACATGGATAGTAGATGTGAAAACCGAATAACACACACAAATCTGTGTCACAAAGTCGTACGTACTAATTGCTAGACAAATCTCAACCTCTAAATGCAGAACAAAATAGGTCACACCTTGCCAAATTTGTATCCGACACAGTGAGAGGATCCACCTATTCACAACCTCCTTCAATAACATTGAACAAACCTGAACTAATTCATTACAATCAAAGTGGGCACATATAGAAAGGGCAAGAGGTGCACTTCTTGTTGCCGTTGCAATCTATTTAAGTAGCCTTTTTGTTGTTTCCAAAAATCCATGGACATGGTTTGCAAATGGTTTAGATTCCAGAAGAACCACAGAAAACAAACAAAAAGACGGAACAAGATCCTCAGAATACACCACAATCCACCTCAACCAACAAGCCTCTCACTACACGGCCTCCACCAAACATGATCAACACATCCTCAAATCTTAGGACTAGAGCACCAACTAGGGTCTTTGGAATCATCGAAATCAGTTGCCGAGATTGCATCAATGCGCGCTCCTCCAACCACTGCTTCTCCGCCGAATACTGCAACAATTCCACCACAAACAATTCTTTCCGCCATCAGAATCTTGTAAAACACAACCTCCACAAAGTTCCGGCTCGTCATTACAAATCCTTCAATTTCATTGTAACACCACTCCTTTGCACAACTAGTCGTTAATACTCTAACTCAAAAACCATGGAATTCCACCAAACATCGCTCAAATGAATCATCGTAGGAGGAGCAGCGGTCCGCGTCCACCAAAGATGGCAATGAAGGCGAGGTTCAAGATCAGCGACGTTGTAAGCGCCGCATTCCTCACGTTCCATGCTGATGATCTCTTGTCGTATAGACGCGGCAAAAGCTGCTCCCCGTCAACCATGCTGTGATCGTTGTCTCTCTCCCTCGCGCCTACACACGAGGCAAAACACAAGATTGTGTCATGGTTTGACCTCTTTTTTGAAAGGAACGAGCACACGAAATGTGTGGAAGCCTGGGAGAAACTTGTTGCCAAAACCAATGGAGAGACAAGGCCGCATGGCAACCAATCTCTCGAGTGAAGAAAGAGAGGTTGGGGTGCAGCGAGAAAGAGAGGCGCCTCACAGCAGGCAAGAGTGATGACACAAAAGGAGGAGAGATGCTGGAGTAGGCGAACTCCACGGAAAGATCCACTTGCGAACGGACACTTCAGAGAGGCATGAAGAAAAAGTCGTTTGCGCCACATTGGCTGAATTATTGGCTTCTAAAAATGGTGTTTGTAGGCTCCTTCTAGGGTAGATTTGCCAAGTATTATTGGCGGTTTTTCATCATGGCATGAATGGGCATGGACTACTGTCAAAATTAGTAAATGCGTCAGAGTGCACGTACAATGGAGAGAAATAGGATTTTTCAAATTTAGTTTTTAAGTGAATAATACCGGCCGGTTTCCACTTTTTGTTGGTGGTTTTTGGCCATTTGTGGGAGGGTCATGGCCCCCACCTACTAACGCTCACCCAAATTTCTTCACATGTGACTTTGGAAATTCATAACCAATTTATATTACATCGAAAAAATATGAAATCACTTGGATTGAAACTCTAATTCTATTAGCTATCATTGAAAATTAATTTAATTATTCTCTGGGCTCTCCATACATGCAAACTGCTTAATTTGACGGTTGTGGGGGTTTATCTTAGGTCCTTGATTTCCTTTTCCTTCCTCTCACGCTTGAATCTTTCTCCCAAGACTACAAATAACGTTCGGGTCTCTAGGTGTGGCATTGCAAGTTTTTGGAACTTGATTATGATATTTTAAATTATTATTTTTTGTGTTGTTAGTTTTTTAGAGATGTATCACACGCTTCAATCAGAGTTGTGATCAAGCGGTGGTGTAGATTTGAATTAAAATGGGGTTAAAATTTATGGCAGTGGTGTACATGGATTTTGAAGGGATAGATCTCCGTGGTTGTTGTAAGGACGAGATTGAAACTTTGAGGGTGGCATTTCAAGTGTCTTATAAACCTTGTGTTAAAATCTTGATTACTTAAGATTTCTGAGCAAAACGTTATAAGCATTTTTGTAAACGAGAGTTTTAGAGCCAAGTTCGGGTACAATTTAGAGAAAGGAATCTAGACCATAAGGGATGATTGGAGAAGTTTTTCACTGTCATATTTTGTGAGGGTGTTTTATGCCATATAAATAATGTGTGTGTAAAATTTGAGATTATAATTCATTATAAGATAGGGGTAATGAAGAGAGGAAGTGAAAGGAGTCTAATATTCTAGGCAGTAAACTTTGAGGTTGTGGATCTCATTCAATAATAGATTTTTAGTAATGACATTTGGTAGATAGCATTTTGGAAGGTTACTGAAGGTTGTATCAAAATTAGAAAAATGATAAGAGTCCAAAACTCCCCATCTGCATGCTTGCACTTCTTCGCCCATTGCAATCGACATACTCAATGTTTCTTGGTTAAAATTGGCTTCTTGGTCTTCACACTTGCTCTCAACCCTTGCCTCCGAAGACTCCTTTCAAGTATCATCACACATTTGCATGACCTTAGATTGTAACGCTCTTCCTATTGCTGCAGCCTGCCAATGTACTAGTCTTTAAATCATTTAACCTCCTCATAATGTCAGGTCTTCCACGCTCATCAAGAATTCTAGGTCTATCGGGTGAAGTTTGTCTGTCACACTCCCTTTCTCACAAAACCTTTGCACTATGTCAGAATAAGTGCTTTGAGGAATGCCCAAAACTGCTGAAATCTAGCCATATGAGTTGCCTCGCTTTTACATTTGAAAAACTCGCCCTACGCTGATTTGCCCAACGACCTTGGACTATGCCTCTTTTACAACATTTTGCGTAGTTCGAGTTTCTACACTAATTGGAAAATTTACATGTAATCATCGATTGGCACACACTTGCTTGAAAACAAATATCCAATAAAAAATTGACATGCATGTTGCTTGAAGTATATTAATGTCAAGTAATCCAAATCAATAATGAATCTACATACATATATTGAATTGAACTATAGTGAACATTATATAAATAAAAAGCTAACTTCAAACCTTTATAAATGGAGGTAAAAACTGTATTTGTGTATCCAAACTAGCATGTACGTATGGATAATCTCTCTCCTTTTCATTAATATACAATGCAATTGTTTACCTAAAATTTCTAATAGCTCATTCCACTAAGGGATGCTTTGCAAACCTGCCCGCGCAACCACGTCCGAGGTGAGCTTGTACGAGGGCGGATTGAACTTGACATTTGTCACTGGCGAAAACGTGTGACATCTTGTTCTTGCTCTAGATTCCCCTCACATGACACTTGCAGTTCCTTGCCAGCACCGCTTGCACATGCTTCGTCATCCTCAATGGCGAGTAAATTTACAAATCACGACACGTACGGCCAGTCACCACTAAATCTGCTCTCAATCTGCCTTGCCTTCCTACATCTACAACATTATTTTTTGTGGACGATTACAACATCAGTGCCTCAGTAGCAACTCGCATTGGGCAAGCTCACTACACTAAACACTAAATATAGTGTAGATTCATCAATGATGTAGATCACCCACACTAATTTCCATCAAAGCATGTGCATGCCAAGTTCTGATTGGGTATTTGTTCTCAAGCAAGTGTGTGTCAGTCAACAATTGCATGTAAATTTTCAAGTAGTGTAGGAAATTTCAAATAGTCTAGACTGCACTATTTTCGGGGAACAGTATAGTGTGTGAACACCTCATTGGTCTACAGGTCTAAGCAAATTCTTTCATCTTCTTTGGCACGTAAACTTGCGGCCTTAATCCTAAACCCTAAACCCTAAACCGCTTGCATAACCACTAAAGTTGTAATCTTCAATAGCCACCTACATTCACATCGTGGGCATCTAGACACATATCATGAAAACAACATGGTACTCAAGAGGCTGTTGTGAAGCAAAATTGTGAACAAATTACGTTGTGTTCAAAGAAAAAGATATATTGCAGAATGAGCTTGCCCAATGCGGGAAGAACCCGTCATCTCGCAACCAGAAGTTGATCTCCGAGATGTACCATGCTAAGATGAGATGAGTTGAGATGGATTATTTTACAGGACTACCTGCCTCAAAGAATATTTTCTGCTTGTAAAAGGCACCATGACCTTGGTGTAGTGGTTTGGGTCATGGCACACCGGTGAGGTGGTTGTGAGTTCAAGTCCTATTGCCGGCGTGGTGCCTACCACCATAGTCCACCCAATTATGTTGGGCGGTCCCAAGGCCTCGTTGTATGGGGATCCACAAAGCCCTTGGGGGAGATGACATGTCGGATGTCTCTAAGACAACTAGTGTAGGGAAGCACTTAGTGTAGAAAAGTGTTTACCCTCAAGAGGGAGGAGTAGTTCTACTACACTACACTAAAGATCACATTTAGTGTATGAGCGTGAATAGTGTAATTACCTTAATATACTATTTGTGAACAAGTTCGCAATTAGTGTTAGATGCCAATGTCATTAATGACACCACCAAACAACCACTTAGTGGCCGTCATAGATTCATGCATCAAGATTCTTCAAATCATTCTATAAGATTCTCCAACATTCTCAACATTTCACACAAGATTCTCCAAAAGATTCTCAAAAAGATCCATCAAAAGATTCCTAAATGATTCCTACAAGATTCCTCAAAACTCTCCATAATTCTCTAGGATTCCTCCAAATTCCATAAAATTTCTTTACATTTGTCTATATTCCTCAATATTATGTAATATTCCTTAATATTCCTTAGAATCTCTTAATATTCCTCATTATTTCTCATTACTTTTTTTGCAAGTCTTCCTTTCTTTCCTTGTTTCTCTTGCAAGTTCTGTTATATTTAATCAACGTTCTTCCTCCAAATGGTTGTTTTGTGTCTTAATGAACATACTATGTTGTATAACTTTTCATACACTACATGTGCACGAGTAAAATATAATCTGTTACAATCTTTACTGAAATTCACATAAAGTGTAGTCTTTCACGTTTACTGTATGGTTGTGTCACTACACCAATTGCGAATTTTGCATTTACTGTATGGCTTCGTATTTAGTGTATGCTACACTAAATGTGATCTTTAGTGTAGCCTATGTCCCCTGGCCATATGCTTAGTGAAGAGAATGAACAAACACTGTATTCACGCCGGTCTCCTTCGGAAACCGGAGTTCTTCTTGTTCTAAGGTTGGATGACCTATAACCACCAACTTAAGCTTGCTAACCTATTTATAGCATTTGTATACATGGTAAGACATTTTTTGGGAATTCAAAATAGGATTTCATGAATATTGCAATTGTCGTGACCATTTATTTCTTCATATTGAAATTGCTACAAATTTTCAAAGTGGATAGTAAGCAGCGACCCATCCCTCGACATACAAAACTCTCTATTTCCACACTAAGTTGTACAAATAACCACTTCTGCATTGACTAAAAACCAACAGCTTTGAACCAATCATGAACTGATACCCAATCATATCTCACTTCTTAAAATTTCGGAAATGGGGTGGGTCTGTGGTGGATTTGGTCCACTTCAGCTTATCCGTTCTGGGTTCGTGGTGGTTATAGGTCATCCAACCTTATTCTGCTCGTACTGTGATCAAAATTGGGGAAGTGAAGTTTTCAGTGTTGTTGAGGTGGGAAAGGTCCGGGGGCGCCGTTCCATCCGTGCACGCATCGGAGAAGAGGGCGGATGAGCTTGCCCTCGGACATGGCCTCGAACACCTTCTGGATCTCGGTTCCGGGCGACACTGTCCGCAGCCCCGACAGGAGCTGCGTCCCGAGCTCGCCCCGCACGAATTCATACAATGGATACGTTCTGCAGCGGTGGATCCTGTTGGCGACGGACGACAATCCCTTGTTGTCGTACGCTTCTCGGACGATCGGCACCACGATGCGCAGCCGCTCCTGCACCTCCGCTTCGAAGGCGGGTATCTGGGCGAACACAGAGCTGGAGGCGTCCTTGTTGACTAGCTTGAGCGCGTCGGAGATGAGCGCCGCGCGCAGCTTCTCCATCAAGGGATAGGATTCGCTGGCGGCGTCGTCGATGTAGGAGAAGACGGGCTGGCGCTCGACGACGAGCAGGAGGTCCTTCTCGCAGAAGCGCGACGGGAGGAGCGTGCCGTCCTTGCTCATGAACAGCGTCTTCTTGGCTGCTTGCGAGACGACCTGCTTCACGGCCGCCTGCATGGTTTCCTCCACATGGCGGAGGTCGATGGCCTGGCAGAGCGCCACCAGGAACGACGAGCTCATGAGCTTGAGGATCTCCACGGCCTCCTCGGTTTTGCGCGCGGACACGAGCCCCAGGGAGTTCACGTCCTGGTTGTGCTGCTCGGCGCTCTGGACGTGCGTGGTGACCGGGTTGGCGAGGTAGTTGAGCTCGGAGAGGTACGACGCCATCGCGATCTCGGCGCCCTTCATGCCGTAGTCGAGGCTGGGGTTGGGGCCCCCGGAGAGGTTGGAGGGCAGGCCGTTGTTGTAGTAGTCGTTCACAAGCTCGCTGAACTGCGCGAACATGAGCTTGCCGATGGCCGCCACCGCGAGGCGCAGGTTGTCCATGGAGACCCCGATGGGTGTCCCTTGGAAGTTGCCGCCGTGGAGGGCAATGCCTCGCGCGGCGTCGATGATGGGGTTGTCATTCACGGAGTTGATCTCGCGCTCGATGGCGTGGGTGGCAGCGCGCACCACTTCGACCTGCGGCCCGAGCCACTGCGGGGACGTGCGCAGCGCGTACCGGTCCTGCTTCGGCTTCTTCAAAGGATCGGTCTCGTTCACCTTGGCGGCGGCCTTCATGAAGTCGCTCCCATCCAAGAGCCACTCCATCACGGCCGCGGCCTCCATCTGCCCGGGGTGATGCTTCAGCTTGTGCGTCAAGGGATCAGCAAACTCCGGCTTCCCCTGCATCACCTCGCAGAAGAGCGCGGACAGAACCTCAGCGAGAAGCGCGAGCAGATTCGCGTCGAAGCAGACGGTGGACGCCAGCGCAGACCCCACTGCGGTGCCGTTCACGAGCGCCAGCCCTTCCTTGGGCTGCAGCTCGAACGGCTTCTCGACGCCGGCGATGCGCAAGCCCTCCAGAGCGGACACCTCACGTCCGTCTTCCGTGATGGCGACGGAGTTCGGGCGCGCGGTGAGCAGCCCGGCGATGTACGACAAGGGCACCAAGTCGCCGGACGCCGTCACGGTCCCGCGCAGCGGCAGCTTGGGCGTGACGTGCGCGTTCAGGAGCTTCTCCATGGCCGCGAGAATCTCCCACCGGATGCCCGAGTAGCCCTGCATCAGCGTGTTGGTGCGCACCAGCATTGCGGCGCGGGCGGTCTCGGCCGGCAGCGAGTGGCCCTTCACGAGCACGCCCGCATTCAGGAAGCGGATCAGCTCGCGCTGGAGCTCCACGCCCTGCTGCGTGCGGCGGTGCGAGGTGGCACCGAACCCCGTGGTGACGCCGTAGATGTCCCCGCCGCTCATGATCTTGGTGAGCACCCAGTTGGACGACTCGTCCACCCTCGCCTTCGCATTGGCCGCGTCCAGCACGACCTGGACCTCCGGCCTGCGCGCTATGGCGGTCACTTGGCCCACGGTCAGGTTCACGCCCTCGATTGCGACTTCCTCCGAGCTGAAGTATGTCGCCACCATGCGCTTGATCTCGTCCAAATGGTTGCCCTCCATGGCCGCCGCTGTCTTGGCCCAGTTGAGAGGATCCGCGCCTACTGATCCATTGCAGAAAGCCGCCTCATCGAGCTTCATCTGTGGAGCCATAGAGCTCAGTGTGCTGCACTTTGTCCAATCAGAAACCTCTCAGCCTGTGATGTCCCACGATGCTGAATATTTATTTCTGGCTAAAGAGCTGATCTCAGAAATCTCTACTCAAACGAATGATTGAAGCACCTCGACTGAGGTCGATGAGGAGCTGGACTGTGAGACCGAGGACATGTATGAGAATGAAGCGCCTCGACTGAGATGAGGAGTTGGAGTGTGAAGCCAAGGATTTACATGAGAACGGACACGGAGAGAAACGACGTGACTTTGAATTCCATGGCGACTGTGGGGTCAAATGGGGCTTGCATGAGGACGTCGGCGTTTCCAAGTCTCATAATCTCGGGGCACACCCTTTGACCTTTCAATGAGAGAAACTCAGAACAAGGGGGGCCGTCAATGTGGTGACGTACGTAAAATTGTAGTACACAGTTGAGGGCTTGAACCGCCATTTCGTTGTCGGATAAATTATTGACCTGGAGTCGTCTTCAGGTCTTCATTACGGGAGCGCAGTTGAAAATACAGGGTGACATTTCCGAGCTCGACTTTCAGATTCTCTCACTGTTCATGCTATTTGTGGTTTCCTTTCCTCGGCGCTGTTCATGGACGCGCTCTTCCGTGACGACAAATCACGGAGCTTGCGGAGAGAACATTCGCCTGACCAGGCTACCGATACAGCTCTCACCATCTCTGGAAAAGGACGTCTCACTCCACAGTTTCGCACCCTTTCGTGGATCATATTCCAAGACACCGATGGTGCGTGAAGTTTTCTGGGGTAATGCACAGCTGATCATGCAGTGTGAAGTATTGCTGGCGTTCGGGCATCGCTTTGGTATCCCTCATGCTAGGTGGACGTACTGCGAGGCTGGGATGGTGAGGATCTGGGAGTTTGGTCGTGAGTTTGATCTGGAGCCTGATGGAAAGAGTATATAATTCTAGTGAACATCGGAAGTAGTTTCGGTGGTCCTTCAATAGTAAACTCCATTTAGTATATATTTTGCAACTCATTACCAATCTCCCGGTTTTTTCCGCCTAACTCGTACCCTTGAGAGAGACCTCTAGTGTCTGTCCTTCGTGGTCAACCATGGAAAGTCAAGTTTTGTCTGCTGGTGTCGTCTGGCTACGTCACCAAAACCGCTCCTTCATTCTAGAGTTTGAGTGACTTATCATCACATTGAGTTCACTGGAAGCCCTAGGCACCAAAACTAGATTTTCGTGAACTTTGTGAATTCCATGAATATTGTAAAACGACCGCCGTCACCCTGGTGGCCATTGTCATCCACTGCAACTTCTACTTCGCCTGCAAGTCGTATCACCAGGAAATCATCGACTGGGCCGCGTTGGCGGAAAAGCTGTCGTTGTCTACTTGCCCCTCACTGGCCCTGCAGACTCAGTCGGCGCTCTAGATGTCGAGCTCGAAGAAATTTGAAGCAAATAAGGAGTGAAGGAAATCGTAGAAAGGCCTGATGAGTTCTACAACTGTCCCAGTATCCCCTCCACGGAGTTTCTGACTGAGGACGACACTTACTGTGTCGTTGTCTACTGAGGACGCCGCACAGATCTACTCACCTCGACGTTTCCTTCCTCATCTTCATAGTCTGAAACGACTCCTTCAGTATGATTGGCAATGTTTGGCAAGCAGACGGTCGCTATGTTATTTTGTTCATGCATCGATAACTGGGTGTTTTCCAAGCTAGCAAGGGTGAGACGAGATTTGCGAGCCAGGTTGATCTGTTTGGGATGATTGATCGCTGGCATGAAGACTTGACCCAGGCTCATGGTGTTAGGGCACTGGTTGTTGTTGTTGCAACACGATATTCTCCCGCGCGTGTTGAAAAGGTTTCCGTGGGATCTCCCTATTTTGCCTCGTCGAGCGTTGCACCAAGCGTGAGTCCATTTTTCTGGCCTTCTAACTTTTGGGGCTCTGGAGGCTTTTTTGGGAATTGTTTTGACCCTCGGAGGCCCCCCCTTGGATCAAAAAGGGGCCCCCTCCGACATAAAAATAGGGGTTGGTTTTGTCCACACCCTCCCCCACCCTTCCAAGCCTGAGGCTTGGTGCAGCACTCGACCGGGGTATTTAGGCAAATCCGTTGCCATGCCTGCTTTGAATAGAAACCTCTTCCACGTGCCATCTCCACCCTAAACGCAACATCTTCAACTCCATCTGCAGCAGCACTTCTCAATCAAGCAAGCGTAGCAGATCAAGGTGATCCGGATATTCGTATCATCAGTTAAGGACGCCCTTTTACCTCACATCATGATTTTCACTAAACCTAGACAAATATTTAGCAAGTTACGGGCACTGTTTGAGTTCAAGTTTATCAATCATAGAGTTACCTTGAGATCTCAGTTGTTCAACTTAAAAATGCTAGAAAAGACCAGCATTGAGGATCACCTTAAACTTATCACAACAGTAGTTGCCAAACTGGCCAATCTAGACATCATTGTCCCAGACGATGAGCTAGTCGACTGCACTCTCACAAGCCTGCCTCACAGTTGAGCAATTTTTTGTGAGATTATATCTTCAAGGGAAACGCAAATTAGTTTCTCTAAATTGGAATCTAGATTACTACAGGAAGATGAAAAACGTTCCAGAAAGAAAGCTACTGAAGAAGCTTTAGCCGCTACTAACGAAACAACAAACTATATTCACAAGCGTGGCGGCGCCGGATCACAGCGTGGTCGTGGTCGTAGTGGCCTACAAGACTCACATCAAGGCGGCTGGAATTTCAGCGGCGGCAGCAGCAACTCAAGCGGTGGCGGTCGTGGTTCCAGCGCCGCAAATAGTCAAAGTCAGATTGTTAACCAATGAAGTCAGAATTCAAACAATTGGACCTATAATCGTGGGACTCCCCGCAGTAACTCCGGCAAGATCAGATTATGCTACTTGTGCAGTAGCTATGACCACTAGGCCGACCAATGCGAAATTAGATCATTTTAGAACTGCATTCAGGAACTTTGAAATGGTACCTCGCAGGAGGGAAATCAAGCTCAAATTACAAAAACTGTTCCTCCAAATGTCACTACACCGTTCACTGAATATAGTGTAGAGGTATAGGTAATGTGGATGAAAATTGAGGTGGACCACATCAATTCTAGTTTTGGATGAAAATTGATGTGGACCACATCAATTTTGGTTATTAATATAGTATTAATATGTTATTAGTATATATGATATTATTGTATATAATATTAATATTATAATATATGTTATTATGTTATTCATATATGTTATTATTATGATATTATTATATTATTATGTTATTATGTTATATTATTATGTTAATATTATATTCTTTTATATTATATTATAATATTATGTTTATATTCTTATGTAATAAAATAATATTATTATGTTATTATATTATTATGTAATATTATATTATTATGTTATTATATTATTATGTTATTATTTTATTATGTTATCATGTTATTATTATGTTATTATATTATAATTTTAGTTTTAGGGTACAACTTGTAAAAACTTATCCACATCAATTCCCGTGTCTTTTATTTTGAAACAAGCCACACTATTTCTAATGGACATGATTTGATGTGGATGGAAAATTGAAGTGGACCACTTTAATTTGCGTTTAATGAAATTAGTGTAGGAAATTTCAAATAGTCTAGTCTACACTATATTCAGGGAACGGTGTAGTGAAGAGACTCCACCTTCACAGACCACTCATGAGATCTATGCAATATAATTTCATGGAGATGAATCAAACTGGTACTTAGATAGTGGAGCAAGTACACATATTACGGGAAATAGAGGGTTACTCATAGACATTAGAGCTAAACCAAATTCTCAGGTCAAAACTGCAAGTGGCCGTGCTCTCCCTGTAAACGCACAAGGTGCTATTACTTTACATGGAAATAAACGGATCTCAGATATTTTGTATGTATCTGGTCTATGCAAGAATCTCTTATCTGTGGGAAAACTTGCTAATGCTGGACACTACACGCTCTTTGGCCCAAGAAACTTCTGGACTTTTGAAAAAGGAAATTTCAACAAAGTTATCCTCACATGTGACAAACAACACACCAACAAACTGTATTGTCTTCATTCATCTATTCCAAAGGCTTCTACAACATTATTTATTTCACCACCTCCCTATTTTGCAAACGCTATTTCTATGACTACACCAGGTCTCACAGAACTCACACCCAAGCATTTAGGTCACTTGAATTTTCAGTCTCTCTCAAACCTCTCCAGGCACGGCATGGTAATAGGACTTCCTGTTGGATATACACAGTACATAAGTAGTACACTAGTCGCAATCTTCAGATATATAACAACTCTATACACAGATATAGAGAGTCGTGTCTTTACAGATGATCTCATGAGACTCTTAGTTGAAATATGATGTAATCCTCATTACATATTCGATACAATTTAATTTTGTACACTTACAATGATTCATATTATTCACTAATAATTTCTACATGGTATCAGAGCGAATCCCGATGAATTTCAGTTTCTAATGTTAAAAGCAAAATTGCTTATAATTTATACCAAAAGAAAATGAATATATATCAACAATCCTACATGGAGATTGAGGCTGGTGAAAAGTATCCGGTCTACAACTTCATTGGAAACAATTTCGATCCTGCTAAAATAGAATTGAAATTCATAAGTAAAATGGAAATTATAGTGATTCAATCTGAATCTTTAATCTTATGAAGAAATTTGAAGTTCATTTTATTAAGCATTAGAAATGACTCACAAAGTTGACATAAGCCACATTACTAAGTTTGATGGCACTTATTTTAACATTTGGCAACATAGATTGAAATTAGTCTTCAAGAGTGAAAAATTATGGTCTGTGGTAAGTGGTAGTGAACCCTTACCTATAGCACGTGATGCAGCAGAAATTGTTGCAGGTGCCCCAGCTTTGCCTGCCACAGGAGCAGGAAGTATTAGCAACTGGGAAGAAAGAGATACAATATCTCTAACCATAATTAACAATTGTCTTGAAAATAGTGTGGTATCACACATTCAATCATGTAGTACATCAAATGAAGCATGGAAAGAATTAAAGAGCATCTTTGAATCACAGGATGCCGTAACTAAGATGTATCTTAAAGATAAGTTACATACTCTCAAAATGAAAGAAAATGAGAGTATTACTAAACATATTCATGTTTTTAGATCTCACTTGGAGCAATTATCAGCAGCCGGATGTCCAACACAAGATGATGAAGCAATCTTAACTCTTATGAGGAGTTTGCCACCGTCTTATCGATCTTTCATTAGTTCTTTAAGAAGGCAGCCAGGCATTACTCTACAATCATTGATAACAGAGTTAATACAAGAGGAAACCTTAATGAAGGATATGAATTTAAACTTGGATAACAAATCAGCCCTATATGTTGGAAGAAAACAATCTTATAATAATAAGAAACAATATTA
This sequence comes from Bryoerythrophyllum caledonicum, assembly GCA_963971425.1. Classification (NCBI taxonomy): domain Eukaryota; kingdom Viridiplantae; phylum Streptophyta; class Bryopsida; order Pottiales; family Pottiaceae; genus Bryoerythrophyllum; species Bryoerythrophyllum caledonicum. Next base: position 29,481,356 of record OZ020519.1, on the reverse strand, counting down.
TAACAAAAACTACAAGAAATTCTCAAATTCAAATTCAAAAGATGAAAGTTCTTCCCGACCTTTTGAGAAGAAGAAGGATTATTCTGCTGATAAGAAATGCTTCTATTGTAAGAAATCTGGACATCTAATTCAAGATTGTAGAACAAGAATAGCTGCTGAAAAGAGAAAACAGTCAAATATGGTTATAAAACCAAATAGACTTTATGTGGCTGCACTCATAACTAATGAAATATCTACATCTACATGGTATGTAGACTCTGGTGCGACACAACACATGTGTCATGAACCAAATGCCTTCACTAATTATACAAAGTATGAAGAGCAGCAATTTGTATATTTAGGAGATGATAGTACATCTTATAAAATAGAAGGACTCGGTGATGTTACAGTTAGACTTTCAAATGGTATGGAGAAAGTCATACCTGATGTCTTACATGTACCCGGGTTGGCGAAGAATTTATTTTCTGCCAAACAATTAGACAGAGCTGGAGGTGAAATTCGTATCAAATCTAGAATTTCAATATTATTGAATAAATCAGGCCAAACAATTGCAAAATGCAAGTTAAACCCTGACTTATACGAATTGGGTACAACTGTAATCCCAAATAAGAAAATATTAGCTATACCAGCTACAATACAAAGTTTGAGTAAAGCTGACTTATGGCATTTAAGACTAGGCCATATCAATCAATACAGATTAAAACAAATCCAATCAATGTCCAAAGGCATTGATACTTTTGATGTACATAACATGACTTTTTGCAAATCATGTGTTGAGGGCAAACAACACAAAGGCAAATTTCCTAAAGGAGGAGGACAAGGAGCTACAGAACTTTTAGGATTAATACATTCTGACATTTGTGGCCCTATGCAAGTAGGTACACATTCTGGATGTAAATATTTTATCACCTTTATAGATGATTTATCTAGATATTGTCACATCTACTTAATGAGACAAAAATTTGAAGCTTTTGATAAATTCATCCTTTACAAGAATTTTGTAGAAAAGCAAACTAACTGCCAAATCAAAATTTTACGGTCTGACCGTGGCGGTGAATACATGTCTGATTCATTTAATAGTTTTTGTAAAGCACAAGGCATTAAACAGGAATTCACTACAGCCTATACACCTCAACAAAATGGTGTATCTGAAAGGAAAAATCGAACTTTAGTGGGCTCAATCCTAGCTATGTTATCTTATGCTACACTACCCAAAATATTTTGGAACGAAGCACTTCAAACAACAAATTATTTGCAAAACAGAAGTCCCACTAAAGCTATAACAACAAACAAAACACCTTATGAAATGTGGTTTGGTAGACCACCAAATTTGTCATATTTAAAAATCTTTGGGAGTACAGCTCATATCCTTGTTCAGAAGGAGACTAGACGAAAATTGGACTCCCATTCTATAGAGGCAATTTTTCTAGGATATAGTGAAGAATCAAAGGCTTATCGCCTTATGGACAAACACAATAAGAAAATTGTCATATCTCGAGATGTTATTTTTAATGAAAATGTACATGTTGGAGCAAGTATTCACATCAATGACGATGAAGAAGAATTGATAGATCCTAGTTTATTTAGACCTCTATCTATCACTCCAAGGAAGACACAACCATTACTTCAACAAATACAACCACAAACATTACCTCAACAAGTACAGCCCCTATCTACTCAACCATTATCAACTCAGTCTTTAAACAGGGACTATCCACAAAGTGACATCAATCCACCTTCTCACAATGACATAATAGAGAATTTTTCACACCTTTCTCTAGATGAGAATACAGCTGATTTACCTCATGATGATGACGAAGTTACTTCTACTGTAAGAGATCCTCCTCCTCCAGTAAGTTCTTCTCGCCCTAAAAGAACCATTAAACCAACCACACCATTATTGGAGTCAATCCAAAGTACATCATCACCTAAACGAGCTTGTCCTATCACAAGTCTCGCCATCAAGCTAATATGGCTAAGTCAACACATATTTCTTTAGAACCTCTTCAAACCATTACTGAAGCTTTAACTAGACCTGATAGCCATCATTGGCAAGCTGCTATTACAGCTGAATTGCAATCCTTGGAGAAAAATAAAACTTGGAAGCTAACACCTCTTCCACCTGATAGAAAACCAATCAGCTCTAAATGGGTTTTTAAGATTAAAACTCATGTTGATGGCACTATTGATAAATACAAGGCTAGACTTGTAGCACGTGGTTTTACACAAGTAGAAGGCATTGACTATATGGAAACATTTTCTCCTGTTGTAAAACTTAACTCTATAAAAGTCTTATTAGCCCTAGCTACTCAATACAATTTAGAAATACATCAATTAGATGTAAAAACCGCTTTTCTTCATGGGTATATTAACGAAGACATATACATGTCTATCCCTGAAGGATTATCAGCCCCTTCAAACCTCGTGTGTAAACTTATTAAATCCTTATATGGACTTAAACAATCATCACGAGCTTGGTACATGCGTTTTGACACTTATCTTATTCAACAAGGCTTTAAAAGATTAGAAGCTAGTGCCAACATCTATATTCAACAAGATAATGATGATGGATTTACTATTTTGACAGTCTATGTTGATGACTGCATCCTTATCAGTAATCATATCTCACTTATTCACAAAGTTAAAGCAATACTTCACACGACATTTGAAATGACGGATGAAGGTGAAATACATTACATACTTGGCAATTCTATTGTTCGAAATCGGCACGAAGGCTGGACTATCTTACACCAACAAAAATATTTACTTGATAAACTTGAAGAATATAATATGTCAAATTGTAATCCTTTAAGTACACCTATGCAATGTGGCATCCGATTAAGTAAAGATGATTCTCCCTCTACTGTAGAAGAAAAAGCCCTTGTGCGCGCTTATCCATATTCTCAATTGGTGGGTAGCCTCATGCATGCTCAAGTTAATTCAAGACCAGATTGTGCTTATACTATTAATAGTTTGGCCCAATATTTATTAAATCCTGGTCCTACACATATTCAAACTCTCAAAAGAACAATGCGCTACATCAAAGGAACCCTTGCTTTTGGCATCAAATATCAAAAATCACTTAACGGAGACATTCTCCATGGTTTTTCTGATGCTGACTGGGCGGGAGATAAAGATACTCGTAGGTCAACTTCTGGTTATTGTTTTTTATTGGCTACTGGGGTTATTTCATGGGGTAGCAAAAAGCAACAAAGTGTTGCCTTATCCTCAACTGAATCTGAATATATGGCCTTAGCTAAAGCCACAGCTGAAGCGGTCTGGCTACGCAAATTATTATGTGAATTAGGGTTTCCACAGTCAAATCCTACCACTATTTATTGCGACAGCCAAAGTGCAATAGCCTTAAGTGAAAACCCCAAATACCATTCCTGCAGCAAGCATGTGGACACCCAATATCATTTTACAAGAGAAAAGGTTCTTGCTCACGAAATTCAGTTATGTTCTGTTTCTACAGCTGACATGACTGCTGATATTTTAACCAAGTCTTTACCTAAAGATAAACATCAGCACTGTATGACCAATTTAGGCATGTGTTTGATTCCAGCTTCAAAGATTCAAGCCTTGACCACTTATACCAAACATTTTGGTTCTTCTTTACACTCTTCCCACTTATGTGGGAGTTACTTACAACCATGTATATATGGTTGCTGCCCTAAACGACTATCACATCCATTATCCACGACGGATGATTTACTCTCTCAATTTTTGTATCCTTTATTGAGTTCTTTTGCCACAACAATCAATCAATCAAGACATTTTGATAAGTCTTGGAGTGGGAGATATCCAAGACAACCTTATTGTTCATTATCCAAGACCAATCAAAGTGCAATGTTTTCAAAAGCTAATCAACGTATACAACCTCACTGCAGTCAACAAACTTGGCGTAAACATATTTCAAACGATTTCAATCATTCAAAAAGCAATCATCAGCAACACTTATCTAAGACAAAAGTTTGCCACTTTTATAAAGAATGTCGACATATACAGAGGTTTTGTCTGCTGGACAAACATGATAACAAAGAAGCAAATTTTCAAACAAGTCAACATCAAAGACACTCTGTAAGCTCATATCCATCAAGTAGAAAATTCATTAAGCCAAGAAAGCACAAGCAAGTTATGTGTGGACAGCACTTACCTCGCAACGAGCATCTTCATAAAGGTCAAACTTCATTACTTCGACCTGACATGATCAAATGTCAGGCACTCAGCTTCAACAAAGCACCTGCAGCAAACAACTCAAGAGAAACAAAAGTTACTCAATTGATTCAAAGTGTCAACCAAAACCTTAACGAAGCTACGTACAGAATGCGTGTACTAACCAGGTACCTCAATCTCAAAGAGCAATGGGCAGTTGTCGCAGAAGCAAGGCAACAACATACCGATCACGCAGCTGGTGTCGCGGGCGAGGAAGCAAACCGTGGAACTGGTTATGAGTTTCCTCATCGTCACCTCAAGTTGTCTCGTGCGCATGCTGACGGCCGCCGCCATGATCCACCACCTGGAGGAAAAATAGGTCTCTCCCAAGATCTGCAACATCGTCTCTCACACTACGGAGCAACGAAACACAAACACGCACTTCAAGTTGCATATCGCACCAAGTTGCACGGCGCACCAAGGTGCACAGAGACAGGACGTCGCCACTGCCGCGCGAGAGGAACAAACACAGCGCCGCAGGAAGAAAGAGCTTCTGAAAACCCTAAGCGACGTTGACAAGATCAGTAGCAGAATGGATGAAACATGGATGGATGATACATCGAGACTAGTGTCCTAGTGGGAGTGTTGGATATACACAGTACATAAGTAGTACACTAGTCGCAATCTTCAGATACATAACAACTCTATACACAGATATAGAGAGTCGTGTCTTTACAGATGATCTCATGAGACTCTTAGTTGAAATATGATGTAATCCTCATTACATATTCGATACAATTTAATTTTGTACACTTACAATGATTCATATTATTCACTAATAATTTCTACACTTCCCTCACTCAAACACTCTCATCACACCTGTGAAGCATGTATCTTAGGCAAGCAACATATCCATGCTATTCCTAAACAGGTGACACCTTTCACCACAAGACCTCTTGAACTTCTTCACTCTGACTTATGCGGACCATTTCCGAGACAATCCCTCTTTGGAAATATATATATTCTTACATTTATTGATGATTTTTCAAGGCGAACATGGGTTTATTTTCTAGCTATCAAAAGCGACACCTTTTAAACATTTTAAATCTTTGAGCGCCGTGTGGAGCAGGAAACCTCACTATCTATTGCTTGGCTTAGGACTCATCGTGGCGGTGAATTTTTATCCACAGAGTTCAACACCTATTGCTCTCAGCAAGGACTACAGAGACAACTCACTGCCGCTCACACCCCTCAACAGAATGGTATTGCAGAACAAAAAAACCGACATCTCTGTGAAACAATGCATACACTCTTATTTGGCGCTTTTCTTCCTACTTACCTTTGGGAGGAAGCCGTTCGCACCGCCAATTATCTTGCAAACCGCATGCCACACCGCTCCCTTACACAATCCACACCTCTTGAATGCTTCACAGGCAGGAAACCCGATATCTCACACCTTCGCATTTTTGGATGCAAAGCATATGTTCACCTCAAAGGGGTAAACAAACTTGATCACAAATCCCTCATCACTATACATGTTGGCTATGACGATCAAACTAAGGCGTATAGATGCTATGACTATTCCCGAAGAAAAATTTATTATCTCACATGACGTACTCTTTGATGAACGACTTCTAGGTTTTTTATCTCACACTCAAAACCTTCAGCCAACATATGACATCATGTACGACTTTCTACGTTTCCAACATACACCCCCTGAGTCCATCACCAACCTCCATCAGCTCGCCCCAACCGATCGACAGGCTCCTACTGAAACTGAACAGAGGTCTACCGTATGGGCGCCCTCCACCAGGCCACTTTCCATTGGAGATACAACTACTCCCTCACTCACGCCAGTCCACAAGGCATCTCCCATGCTCGTGAGCCCCTCATCACCAAGCTTTCCCACGGACTCCCCACCCTCCGACTCACCACTGCAATTTTCTCCGGCCAGTCCAATGTCACCCGATCACAGGGACTTTCTTTCTCTGCCTCTGCAGAGTAGACCTGCAAACACCAAAATTATTTCTGATTCAACTTTTGTAACTCAGTCGGATATTCCACAACCTCCATGCCAATCTACAAGATTTCGAAAACAAAGTATCAAATTGGATGATTACATTCTATCAGTTACACCCGAAGACTTTGATCTTTGTCTCACTGAACGTATACCTGAAGACCTTGCGATGACATCACCTATGCTCAAGCCGCTGCACATCCTGGTTGGTCCAAGGCAATGCAAGATGAAATGGACTCGATATACAAAAATGACACTTGGGGTTTAGTCTCTTTACCTCCTGGCAAGAAAGCCATATTTGCAAAATGGATATAAAAAGAAGACTCCTTTACCCGGTCAAACGCCTCGTCTTAAAGCTCGCTTAGAAGCTCGTGGTTTCCAACAACGACAAGGCAGAGACTTTGATGAAGTCTTTGCTCCCGTCGTAAAATGGTCCACTATTCGCACTCTTACGACCTATGCTGCCCGCCTCGGTTAAGACATTTACCACCTTGACCCTTCCTCTATGGACATCTTCTAGAAGACGTCTATATGACGCAACCCCAAGGTTTCGAGGTTCTTGGCACCAAACACCTCGTTTGTAAGTTAAAACGCTCACTTTGTGGCCTAAAACAAAGTCCACGAATGTGGTATGAAGAATTTCATACCTACCTATTATCCCTTGGATTTACTCGTAGCACCACCGACTCAAACCTCTATTACAAAGGACAAGGACGCGCAAAAATATTACATGCTATATACGCCGATGACATCTTCATTACAAGGGGGAGCAGAAAGGACTTCATTACTCTCACACAACAAATTGAAGAAAAATTTGATTGTACTTTCCTCGGCATTGTAGCACGCTATCTAGGTGTTCAATTCATGAAACGACACAATGGTATATTTCTAAATCAAACACAATATGCTCTCCAAATACTCAAGGATCACGGTATGGAAAATTCAAAACCTAAACACATTCCTCTTCCCGCTGGTCTCATTCTTCTTAGTGACAAGAAGAAGAAGAAGAACGTTGGTCCCGGGGGGACCGGCGTGAATAAAGTGTCTGTTCACACCACCACAAAGACCATGCCCACCAGGCAAGGAATTAGTAGTATGGGGCTACTTCCCCCTCTTGAGTTAAATGGATGCAGCACCGGGACTTCTCGGGAGGTCACCCATCCCAGTACTATTCCGGCCCAAAGGCGCTTAACTTCAGAGTTCTGATGGGATCTGGTGTAGTAGCCTTGGTATGACCGCATCACTCTTCTTAGTGACATGAATGCCACATCAGTCAACGTCACCTCTTATTGTCAAATTGTCGGCCAACTCATTTTTCTTACAACCACTTGACCTGACATAGCATTTGTTGTCGGCCTTGTCTCCCGCTTTATGGCAGCTCCTCAAGTCCCTCAAATGAATGTCGTCCTCTACATTTTACGCTATATGAAAAAGACAATCGATTTTGGCTTATTCTACCAACGTACATGTCATCAAACCCCAGTTCAAGGGTATACCGATGCCGGTTGGGCTTCCTGCAATGACACCAAAAAATCCATAGGTGGCTACTCTTTTTTATGGGCAGGGTCTACTATTACATGGCAAAGTAAACAACAACCTACAGTTTCCAAGAGTTCCACCAACTCGGAATATCTCAGTCTATCAAACAGCGCGTCCGAAGCACTATGGCTTAAACGACTCTTAGAAGAACTAGAATCCAACCCGACACACACACCTGCCCTTTCTGTCACCCTCAACAACTCAAACATTCATAAAAACCTACAACAAACCACCACTATATCCATGCACTCTGACAATCAATCTGCAATCAAGCTTGCCAATAACCCCGTTTTTCACGCCCGAACCAAGCATATCGACGTACACCATCATTTTATACGAGAAAGGGTTTCGCGGGGGACGTAGCGCTATATAATGTATCAACAGATGAACAAACAGCTGACATTTTTACCAAACCCCTCTCCCGTCACAAGTTTGAAAAACATAGAGATACACTTGGTATCACTAGCTTTCTACTCTAGTCAAATCCTTTTAGATACAAGACAACCTTCTCCATATCTTTAAAACCTTGAAATTCAGCACCACTAAATCCTTTTACTTGGTGCTCACATTCTTTCCAAGTATAAAACAGACCAGTACGGTATGCTCTTCTTACACCATACACCTTAAACCTACTGCCGATACCTAGAATTGCTTTATCTCCTGAAACCCTAACCTCCCTTACGGAATCTGTATCAAAACTCTCCTTCACAGTTTCGTCCTTACTACTCGATGAAGCTCAAAGCAATGGCAGCTTCTCCGAAGACCATTCACCTTGCCTCCCTATCCCCGGCACAACATCGTCACTGTTGAACTGGTGACCTCTTCGACCAACGACCTCTCCCACGGCACCAAAGAACGCCGCCAACATCCGCAGTAACAAATAGGCACTCATCACCACCTAGTCAACGAACAACTCCACCTACGACACAACATCATCTCTTCAGCGATCTTCAACAACAACGAAGCGCGGATTATTCAAAGAAAATTCCTTACCAACTCCCTCGCAGTACTCATCTTCGACGCCGTGTCTCGCTCCTGTTTTTCACTTCTCACTACAAACCTCTTGTAGAATATCACATCCGCAGTAACATCTGGAAAACAACATCCGCAGTAACATCTGGAAAACAACATCCGCAGTAACATCTGGAAAACAACATCCGCAGTAACATCTGGAAAACAACATCCGCAGTAACATCTGGAAAACAACATCCGCAGTAACATCTGGAAAACAACATCCGCAGTAACATACGCAGTAACATACGCAATAATATCTGCAGTAACAATATAACCTCCAGCCTTGAACGTACTCCTTGCCTGATTCTAGACTTCTGACCCCCAGTTTTCTTCGAGTGATGTTCTTCTGCTGAGCATGCATGTTCCGGGATCACTTGGAAGATCAGTACGTACATGTATGTCTTGATTTTAAGCATGAGCTCGAGTGTAATCTTGCTTTGGAAAACTCAATTCGGAAAAATTGATCATTCCGTCAATTTTCGTGGACATTATGGCATTTTGACAACACTTCTGGGATGATCACACTCTTTTGTTTTGCAGTTTCATCACGGTTCTGGCATCCACTTTTACTTTTGTTTTTACTTTTATTGTCTTCCTCCATCACTTCCTGCCTCTTTTACTTTCTTCCTTCGTATATAAGTGCCTGTCATGTCAGATAGATTTCTATTACACGTTATATATGTTTTGACTATATATATATTTATATATAGAGAGAGTAGATGGTCATTGGTAAGCTTTAAGTTTTTCTTGTTAATTTTTCCTAGAGATGGTGCCAAAACGGAAGATCACAGTGAGCCGGGTGCATGACCATGGACCGCCACGCTCAAGCTCTTCTACCTCAAAGCATCCGAGGCCACTTAATAAATTCAGCTCGGCGAAGGATTGGCAATCGCCTCATCTTGAGGTGTGGCAAAATGCTGCAACAAGACGCGGTCACACCAAACAAGGCAACAAGCATCCTCAAAATGCAGTCGAGCTGTGGGAGTATCTAGACAAAATCTGGGAGTTCCAGAAAGAGACGCTATTCATGTTGCCGGACTACTCACATTTGTGGCATTTGTTAATGCCAGGCACTCCGTGGACATGGACATGGGAATGCAACAGACAATTACGCATTCTGGCCCATTGCACGGGCATTGTATTCCCGCAACTACCAAAGCGTGTAACTCCAACCAACTCAGAGGATTCAGACACGTTCTACTCTCTAACTCCTCCACTGAGTCCAACCAACTCTTTTGGGAGCTATAGTGAAGTTCTAGAGCAATAAGAAGCTGTAAACACACAATTTTTGCCCTCACCATTTAAAAAAGCACTTGAGTACAATGGCGGCTGTTGTAGGCAAAAATGTCAAACTTGCAAAATTTTTGTTCTAATATTTTATTTAAAAACAAGTTTGTGCAACGATATTGTATACAATCAAGTTTTTTAATGGCATTTTCAACAACTCTTTAGTGGCACTTTGTTAATTTTTATAAATATCTATTTAATGCCATTGTGCAAAATTTCAAAGATAAATTGTAAAGATTGTAGTGTACAAAAAGACGCAATCACCAATAATTATACAATAAACAACAATTGTCAATTCATAAGAAGATATTCAACATAATACATGATATACAAATCAAAGAAAATAAAGATAGATGCATCTATACATGGACTCAGGGATGTAATTTAGGAATCAAATTTGGAGCCTACGGCCATTGTTTACCCTAGTAGACCCTCCCTTGCTATAAATAGGGCCCCATCCAAAAACAAAATAGGGGCCAGGTTTGGCCCGACCGCCTCGTGGCCCCTCGGGTAAGTACCAACCAGTGGGTTAGTTCGCCCTGGGCTTAAAATGGGGCCGGTTTTGTCCAAACCCTCCCCACCCTTCCAAGACTGAGGCTTGGTGCAACGCTCGACCAGGCTATATAGGGAGATCTCACGGCAACCTTTTCAACACGCGCGGGAGATTATCGTGTTGCAACAACAACAACCAGTGCCCTAACACCATGAGCCTGGGTCAAGTCTTCATGCCAGCGATCAAATTTCAATCATCCCAAACAGATCAACCTGGCTTGCAAATCTCGTCTCATCCCAGGCAACTTAGAAAACGCCCAGTTATCGATGCATGAACAAGATAACATAGCGACCGTCTGCATTCCAAACATTGCCAATCATACTGAAGGAGTCGTTTCAGTCTATGAAGATTGGCTATATAGGGAGATCTCACGGCAACCAGGGTGACGGCGGTAGTTTTACGAAATTCATGAAATTCACAAAGTTCACGAAAATCTAGTTTTAGTCCCTAGGGCTTCCAGTGAACTCAATGTGATGATAAGTCACTCAAACTTTAGAATGAAGGAGCGGCTTTGGTGACGTAACCAGACGACACCAGCAGACAAAACTTGACTTTCCATGGTTGACCATGAAGGACAGACACTAGAGGTCTCACTCAAGGGTACGAGTTAGGCGGAAAAAACCGGGAGATTGGTAATGAGTTGCAAAATATACTAAATGGAGTTTACTATTGAAGGACCACCGAAACTACAATAAACACTGCATATAGTGTAGACGGATTATTGATGTAGATCACTCACACTAATTTCCAGAAAAGCATGTACATGCCAAGTTCTGATTAGGTAATTGTTCCCAAGCTAGTGTGTGTCAGTCAACAATTGCATGTAAATTTTTAAATAGTATAGGAATTTTCAAATACTCTGGTCTACACTATATTCACGGAACAATGTACTTCCGTTGTTCACTAGAATTATATACTCTTTCCATCAGGCTCCAGATCAAACTCACGACCAAACTCCCAGATCCTCACCATCCCAGCCTCGCAGTACGTCCACCTAGCATGAGGGATACCAAAGCGATGCCCGAACGCCAGCAATACTTCACACTGCATGATCAGCTGTGCATTACCCCAGAAAACTTCACGCACCATCGGTGTCTTGGAATATGATCCACGAAAGGGTGCGAAACTGTGGAGTGAGACGTCCTTTTCCAGAGATGGTGAGAGCTGTATCGGTAGCCTGGTCAGGCGAATGTTCTCTCCGCAAGCTCCGTGATTTGTCGTCACGGAAGAGCGCGTCCATGAACAGCGCCGAGGAAAGGAAACCACAAATAGCATGAACAGTGAGAGAATCTGAAAGTCGAGCTCGGAAATGTCACCCTGTATTTTCAACTGCGCTCCCGTAATGAAGACCTGAAGACGACTCCAGGTCAATAATTTATCCGACAACGAAATGGCGGTTCAAGCCCTCAACTGTGTACTACAATTTTACGTACGTCACCACATTGACGGCCCCCCTTGTTCTGAGTTTCTCTCATTGAAAGGTCAAAGGGTGTGCCCCGAGATTATGAGACTTGGAAACGCCGACGTCCTCATGCAAGCCCCATTTGACCCCACAGTCGCCATGGAATTCAAAGTCACGTCGTTTCTCTCCGTGTCCGTTCTCATGTAAATCCTTGGCTTCACACTCCAACTCCTCATCTCAGTCGAGGCGCTTCATTCTCATACATGTCCTCGGTCTCACAGTCCAGCTCCTCATCGACCTCAGTCGAGGTGCTTCAATCATTCGTTTGAGTAGAGATTTCTGAGATCAGCTCTTTAGCCAGAAATAAATATTCAGCATCGTGGGACATCACAGGCTGAGAGGTTTCTGATTGGACAAAGTGCAGCACACTGAGCTCTATGGCTCCACAGATGAAGCTCGATGAGGCGGCTTTCTGCAATGGATCAGTAGGCGCGGATCCTCTCAACTGGGCCAAGACAGCGGCGGCCATGGAGGGCAACCATTTGGACGAGATCAAGCGCATGGTGGCGACATACTTCAGCTCGGAGGAAGTCGCAATCGAGGGCGTGAACCTGACCGTGGGCCAAGTGACCGCCATAGCGCGCAGGCCGGAGGTCCAGGTCGTGCTGGACGCGGCCAATGCGAAGGCGAGGGTGGACGAGTCGTCCAACTGGGTGCTCACCAAGATCATGAGCGGCGGGGACATCTACGGCGTCACCACGGGGTTCGGTGCCACCTCGCACCGCCGCACGCAGCAGGGCGTGGAGCTCCAGCGCGAGCTGATCCGCTTCCTGAATGCGGGCGTGCTCGTGAAGGGCCACTCGCTGCCGGCCGAGACCGCCCGCGCCGCAATGCTGGTGCGCACCAACACGCTGATGCAGGGCTACTCGGGCATCCGGTGGGAGATTCTCGCGGCCATGGAGAAGCTCCTGAACGCGCACGTCACGCCCAAGCTGCCGCTGCGCGGGACCGTGACGGCGTCCGGCGACTTGGTGCCCTTGTCGTACATCGCCGGGCTGCTCACCGCGCGCCCGAACTCCGTCGCCATCACGGAAGACGGACGTGAGGTGTCCGCTCTGGAGGGCTTGCGCATCGCCGGCGTCGAGAAGCCGTTCGAGCTGCAGCCCAAGGAAGGGCTGGCGCTCGTGAACGGCACCGCAGTGGGGTCTGCGCTGGCGTCCACCGTCTGCTTCGACGCGAATCTGCTCGCGCTTCTCGCTGAGGTTCTGTCCGCGCTCTTCTGCGAGGTGATGCAGGGGAAGCCGGAGTTTGCTGATCCCTTGACGCACAAGCTGAAGCATCACCCCGGGCAGATGGAGGCCGCGGCCGTGATGGAGTGGCTCTTGGATGGGAGCGACTTCATGAAGGCCGCCGCCAAGGTGAACGAGACCGATCCTTTGAAGAAGCCGAAGCAGGACCGGTACGCGCTGCGCACGTCCCCGCAGTGGCTCGGGCCGCAGGTCGAAGTGGTGCGCGCTGCCACCCACGCCATCGAGCGCGAGATCAACTCCGTGAATGACAACCCCATCATCGACGCCGCGCGAGGCATTGCCCTCCACGGCGGCAACTTCCAAGGGACACCCATCGGGGTCTCCATGGACAACCTGCGCCTCGCGGTGGCGGCCATCGGCAAGCTCATGTTCGCGCAGTTCAGCGAGCTTGTGAACGACTACTACAACAACGGCCTGCCCTCCAACCTCTCCGGGGGCCCCAACCCCAGCCTCGACTACGGCATGAAGGGCGCCGAGATCGCGATGGCGTCGTACCTCTCCGAGCTCAACTACCTCGCCAACCCGGTCACCACGCACGTCCAGAGCGCCGAGCAGCACAACCAGGACGTGAACTCCCTGGGGCTCGTGTCCGCGCGCAAAACCGAGGAGGCCGTGGAGATCCTCAAGCTCATGAGCTCGTCGTTCCTGGTGGCGCTCTGCCAGGCCATCGACCTCCGCCATGTGGAGGAAACCATGCAGGCGGCCGTGAAGCAGGTCGTCTCGCAAGCAGCCAAGAAGACGCTGTTCATGAGCAAGGACGGCACGCTCCTCCCGTCGCGCTTCTGCGAGAAGGACCTCCTGCTCGTCGTCGAGCGCCAGCCCGTCTTCTCCTACATCGACGACGCCGCCAGCGAATCCTATCCCTTGATGGAGAAGCTGCGCGCGGCGCTCATCTCCGACGCGCTCAAGCTAGTCAACAAGGACGCCTCCAGCTCTGTGTTCGCCCAGATACCCGCCTTCGAAGCGGAGGTGCAGGAGCGGCTGCGCATCGTGGTGCCGATCGTCCGAGAAGCGTACGACAACAAGGGATTGTCGTCCGTCGCCAACAGGATCCACCGCTGCAGAACGTATCCATTGTATGAATTCGTGCGGGGCGAGCTCGGGACGCAGCTCCTGTCGGGGCTGCGGACAGTGTCGCCCGGAACCGAGATCCAGAAGGTGTTCGAGGCCATGTCCGAGGGCAAGCTCATCCGCCCTCTTCTCCGATGCGTGCACGGATGGAACGGCGCCCCCGGACCTTTCCCACCCCAGCAACACTGAAAACTTCACTTCCCTAATTTTGATCACAGTACGAGCAGAAACTGTTCTTTGTGGCAGGTAGTCCTGTGAAGTAATCTATCTCAGCTCATCTCATCTTAGCATGGTACATCTCGGAGACCAACTTCTGGTTGCGAGATGACGGATGCTTCCTGCATTGGGCAAGCTCATTTGCAATATATTGGTAGAGGCACCCATTTCCGATCAGTAGAGTATGCATGGCATGGTGCATGAAAATAACAAATGCATGAAATGGTGCATGAAGATAGCAAATTCATGAAATGGTGCATGAAGTGACCCGAAACTGATAACTCAAATTCTGAGAACAACAGTCGTTATCAGCATTGGGTCATGAAGTGTGCAATTTTGGGTTGCTACACCTCAACTGAGCGCTCATTGTTGGCATTGCCTCAAAAGTCAAACAGAGCCGATCGGCATTGGGTATCCTCCATGAGTTGGTTATCTATGGCATGTCTTTTCTCTTTTACTCACTCTCTTTTATTGGCATTGGGCAAAAGAGGGCACTAAATCTCACCTACTCTACAATTTGATTAATATGGGCTCCGGTGGTTTTTGGGCTTTTAACTCTATATCAATTGCAAATCTTTGAGATTATATTTGAAATTTTTTTTGTTGAGTTTCATTCCTAATTCCGCATCTTTCTACGTAAATGTTTTGACATACAATGTCATTTGAGTCCCCAACTCGCTTAAGTGATCGGAATTGGATGCCTTTACCTTATTCTTCTTTGAACACTACGTTGTTTATAAAATTGCTTCACAATAGCCTCTTGAGTACCTTGTTGTTTGATGAAATGTGTCTAGATGCCCGCGATGTGAATGTAGGTGGTTATTGAAGATCACAACTTAGTGGTTATGCCATTTGGATTTAGGCCGCTAGTTCACGTGCCAAAGTAGATGAAAGAATTTGCTTAGACCTGTAGACCAATGAGGTGTTCACTCACTACACTAAAATGGCTATTTCGTGGTCGAGACACTAATTACGAACCTCAACACTATATGTCAACAACGCCGATAATGTTACAACACTAAATGTCAACATTAACACTAAATGCAGAGAATTGTAACTTTGGAGTTTTACTACCTCTACATTTAGTGTTATTAAAGACAAAACAATTTGTAAGAAATTGAGAAATAACAATTTTAGTAAAGGTTAAATCTACTTCCTAAGGTTAGGAAAACCTTAATAAATTAATTAGTTAATTAATATTTTAATTAATTAACATATTATATCTAATTAATTAACATAATTAGTGAACATAATCGATTATTAATTCATTAACATAATAAATTAATTAAACAATTGATAAATTAATAATAAATTAATAATAAATAATAATAATTTATTAATGAATTAATAATAATTTATTAATGAATTAATAATAATTTATTAATGAATTCATAATAATTTATTAATGAATTCATAATAATTTATTAATGAATTCATAATAATTTATTAATGAATTCATAATAATTTATTAATGAATTCATAATAATTTATTAATGAATTAATAATAATTTATTAATGAATTCATAATAATTTATTAATGAATTAATAATAATTTATTAATGAATTCATAATAATTTATTAATGAATTCATAATAATTTATTAATGAATTCATAAAAATTTATTAATGAATTCATAAAAATTTATTAATGAATTCATAATAATTTATTAATGAATTCATAATAATTTATTAATGAATTCATAATAATTTATTAATGAATTCATAATAATTTATTAATGAATTCATAATAATTTATTAATGAATTCATAATAATTTATTAATGAATTCATAATAATTTATTAATGAATTCATAATAATTTATTAATGAATTCATCAATTAAAAATATATCAATAAAAAATAACAAATTAAAAATAAATCAATAAAAAATAACAAATTAATACTAAATTAATAAATTAATAATAAATTAATTAGTTAATAATAAATTAATTAATTAATAATAAATTAATTAATTAATAATAAATTAATTAATTAATTATTAATTAATTAATAATAAATAAATAAATTAATTATTAATTAATTATTAATTAATTATTAATTAATTATTAATTAATTATTAATTAATTATTAATTAATTATTAATTAATTATTAATTAATTATTAATTAATTATTAATTAATTATTAATTAATTATTAATTAATTATTAATTAATTATTAATTAATTATTAATTAACATATTAACTAATAAATCTACTTGCTAAGGTTAGGAAAACCTTAATAAATTAATTAGTTAATTAATGAGTAATTACTGAAACCTTAGGAAGTAGATGTTAATTAATGAGCCTTAACACTAAATGTCTAGAAAAATATATTTAGAGTTGGGTGGTAAAGAGATGTTGTAACATTAAATGTAGTGTCACACTAAATAGCCATTTTAGTGTAGTGATATTCTTCTACTGAGCATGCATGTTCCGGGATCACTTGGAAGATCAGTAGGTACAGTCCCCTCCACAAAAAAAGGTAACCACTTGTTGTTTCTCACACACACAGGAAGAGACCAACAAGAAAACTTGACTAATGCTACCTCATGTACACATCAAATATAGAATTTTTTTCCTTGAATAGCTAGCTTTATACACATTGTAGAAGCTTCTTGCTAAAAAATACAAATCTTTTGTAATCATTTCTAACCTGAAAATGGGATTGATCAACAACTACTACTTCCAGTGTATGCTACCTCCTCTGGCATCAATAACAGCTTGTATCCATTTTGGCATGCTTGCAACTAACTTGTCTAACATCTCCATTGGTATGCTCTCCCAAGCTGCTTGCACTGCATTCCACATTTGCTCTTTGGTTTTTGGTCTTTTCATCATCTGGACCCTATCTTTACAAATCATCCACATGTTTTCTAGAGGGTCTAAGTCAGGAGAATTTGGAAGCCAATTGAGCATCTTTAAACCAATATCTTTGATGCAATTTTTTGTCACTTTGGCTATATGTGTTGGTGCACCATCCAACATAAATACTAATTCTTCATGGTTAGCATGGTGGTAGAAGTAGGGCAATAATCCTTGCTCACATACAATCTCTACAAAGTCCATAGCTGTGCGTTGTCTAAAAGGAATTAAAATAAAAAACACTTACTAGTTGCAGTAAAAGCACCCGAAACCATGATTGACATCTTTCCAGACTTGAATGTTGGTGCTAAACATTGTGAATGAAATTTTTGTGAAGTAGCCCGCCATACTCGAGTTTGACGTGAATAAGCACCGATCTCAAATGACGACTCATCACTCCAAATAACCAACTTCCATTGTTCCACTGTCCAATGTTTATGCTCTTTCGCAAAGCTAACCTCAATTTCTTGTGTCTCTAATTCAAGAAAGGTTTCTTCTTGGCAATTCGGTTGCCAAATCCAAGGTCATGCACTTCTTTTCGTATGGTATTCATACTCACAGAAATGGGCAAGCTACTAGCAAGTTCAGCAAGAGGTATTCTACAATTCATCACAATCTCATATTTGAGAACTTGTCGATCAATCTCTTGCACATTTTTTGGACATCCAGGTCTTTTTGCTATTTGTACTGAACCTTGCTCTGGATATCTCTTGAGGACTACTGAAATGCTCTTTTTTGATTTTCCAACTACATCTGCAATTTCACTCAAAGATGCTCCAGCGTGTTAATTACTACAATAAAACTCTGCTCTTCTATTGATAAGAAGTAACTTGTCATTGTACTAGTGAAGGAGAGTGAAAATGAACTTGCTAAATGACAGACACAACAATTCTATGAGCTACTAAACCAACAACTACAACATCACAAGAAATCAAATTTTGTAGCAAAACCTTCTAGGTATGAGTGACCTTCTCAACTCACGGATCATCACAACTACTCAACTTCATGACATTACAACCAAAATTGAGCAACTTAGGTACTCACAGAGCTCCCTATTCTCAAAAATATCTGCATTGCTTCAAAAAGCTTCACATACTACATGGTACTCAAATTGATGTAACATATGGAATTTCTAGTCTAGAAGCCACTGACGACTCATAAATGCATTCTCAGATACTACAATTATATAATTGCAATTTATCTTGGTTGAATCAGCTTCCTAATTTGGATGTTCAATCAAATCAACTGTGTAAGACATGTAAGCTGACCCATGGGGGGGTACCTTACTTTGTGGAGGGGATTGTACTGTACAGTTGGTGCCACCAGACATTTTTCTTTGCCTTTGCTAACTGAGATTTGAGGTAAGCCCCCCTAAAACCGACAAGTTAAGGAATGAGCATATATGGAGAGAGGAGCAATAATACTACTATTTTCCAGTGATAGCCGATAGAATTACAAACCCAACCCAAGTGATCTCATATTTTTCCAATTAGAATTGAATTAGTTATGAATTTTCAAATTGTGCAGCCATGTTTAGTGGGTGGCCAATAATTGGTACCCCCCATAACCAATGATCAAGAGTAAGGGTCTTGACTAATAGTAAACCTCAATTTGGAGCTGAGTTCGTGGTAATGGGATGGAAGAGGGTTGGATATACCCCAATCTATAGGCGTTGGCTATGGGTTTTGGTTGGGAATGGGGGGCTTACCTTAGAGTGCTGCTCTTACAAGCATTTTTGTCCATTCCAACTTTTTATGTAAAACCAAGTTCTCTCTTGCAAGTGCGGAAAATATTATGGATGGGTACTGCAATGGTTGTTGTAATTTACCCTTTTAACCCGCCTTTAACGCGCCTTTAACGACAAGCAACCCATTTTGGGTTTTTTTGTCACAATAATCTCAATAGCAATTGCTGCTATAGGCCACTTCTTTTAAAACTAAAACTATGAGGATGAGGTGGAGGAAGATCGGCATCTATTGAGACAATCGCCACAAAAATTGGTGCAAACATTGGAGAGCGACAATGATTTCCGGTTGTGATGAAATGTATCCCCTGCGTAGATGTTGTTCTGCATGATCTAGAACACTTGTAGATTCTTATAGGCTAGAGAAGCTCATGAGCCTTGAAGAGTTAAAGATGGCGGCATATTTATATGCAGTGTACAAGGTAAGCCCTTGATAACAAACGCCTACAAAATTGGGGTATATCCAACCCATTACCACCCATTCATTTCCAAATTGAGGTTGGATATTAGTCAAGACCCCTAGCTTTTGGTCATTGCTTTTGGAGGTGCCTATTGGTGGTCATCCACTAAATCACGTGGATTAAAATTTTAATTTACATATTCTTCTTATGAAATGTAAATTACTTATGAACTTTCAAAGTGTGCTGCCATGTTTAGCCGGTGGCCACCAATAGGTACCGACTATGAGCGCCAACTACAAGGAAAGGGTCTTGACTAAAAGCAAACCTCCATTCAGAGGTGAATGGATGGTAATGGGATGAAAGTGGGTTGGATATACCCAAATTTAATTAGTATTGGTTATGGTTTTTGGTTGGCTACCTGCGGTTTACTTCAATTGTAACTTGTGTTCACAACACTTACTATCCCCGATTGTTTTTGTGATCCTATTTACCAAAGCACTTTCTATTTTGTAAGATCTCAAAATTGGTGAGGGCGTAAATTTTCACTAAGTGGTATTACTTTCCAATGAATGGTGTCTTTGCTAAGTAGATACATGTCACCAAGAAGCCTTTGACTTCCAAATCCTACATTTTAAATGACACTAATTTTATATTACAGAGCATGTCAAGTTACTAATTTACCTCCATCACTATGATATCACCCCCACTCTCTAGTAGGGATGATTAGTGGTGTGTTTGAATTTAAGTAAGTTGTATTAAAATAAATTGGAATTCTCTCATTTTTAAAATTTTATAAAATTCTAACATACAGTGGCAAGCATAAATAGTTGTACAAGAGAAGTTTTTTTAGAAAATGAACTATCAAATCTACATAAACTCTCATAAAATAGTAAAAATACAATTACAAGAGCATATAGTTCCAGCAAGCATAAATCACAAAATTTTCAATGAAAATATGAACTAGAAAAACATACGATAATTTAAATGTGTAACAAGCTTCTAACTCATTTTTATTGCATATTGACTATAGAAAACAAGACCATAGATTACAAAACACCTTTACAACTCAATGATTCAACTCATAAGCATTTGCAAACACTACCACCAGTGTGGTGAAAGCATTCAATAGATATTGTAAATAGACAGATTTATAAAAAAAAGGAGAAAATGAATAGTTAGGGCCGTAGGGTGAAGACATGATTAGCGATTTAATCTTCAATTACGTAGTCATACATTGCCCAACAACATCTATATCTTAGAGAATCTTTATTGCATCTTGTCATTAGCTCAAGGTTTAAGAACGTTCAACGCTTGATTTCCTACTGATTCCAGGAGCCGCCTAACCACGCGTGCGTCATCCGCTCTCACAAGTGAAAAAATTGAACCTAAAACATCAAAGGGCGACGGAATGCTTAGCTAGCAAAACTGAGCCGCATTCGATGACAATATTTATACTTTGATTACATTTAAGTTATTATCTAACTCTTCTAAGATCAAAAAATTTAAACAGAGTGCTATTGTAATAAAAGTAAGAAATGTTAGTGTTTATAGTCAAGTTAGAGGGAGAAAAATAGGGGCAACTAGTGGTAGAAGTAATGGATAAGAGATAACAAGGAATCGAGGCTTATATGGGAAAATATGGGTGAGAGTTAGGAGGTAAATTGATTTACATAACCAAAGTTTGATCCAAAGAGGAGGCTTGAAGGCGTGGATTGATGTAAGTCCTTGATTTCATTTTCCTTCCTCTCTCCCTTAAATCTTTCTTCCAAGACTACAAATAACGTTTGGGTTTCTGGGTGTGGCATTGCGAGTTTTTTAAACTTGATTATCACATTTTAAGTTGTTGTGTTTTTTGTTGTAAGCTTTTAAGAGATGTATCACACGCTTCAATCAGAGTTGTGATAAAGTCGTGGTGTGGATTTGAAATAAATGGGATTAGAAACTATGGCAGTGGTGTATATGGACTTGAAGGATTGGATCTTTGTGGTTGTTGTGAGGACGAGATTGAAACTTTGAGGGTAGCATTGCAAGTGTCTTATATACCTTGTATAAAAATCTTGATTACATAAGATCTTTGAGCTAAATGTAAGAAGCATTTTTATAAGTGAGATTTTTAGAGCCGAGTTCGGGTACAGTTTAGAGAAAGAAATCTAAACCATAAGAGATGATTGGAGAAGCTTTTCACTTTCATATTTTGTAAGGATGTTTAATGTCATATAAATGATGTGTGTAAAATTTGAGATTCTAATTCATTATTAGATAGAGGTAATGAAGAGAGGAAGTGAAGGGGTCTAATATATTAGGCAGTAAACTTTGAGGTTGTGGTTCTCCTTCAATAACAAATTTGTAGTAATGAAATTTAGTAGACATCATTTTGGAAGGTTACTGAAGGTTGTATCAAAATTTTAGAATCATCGGACCTTTAAGATAGAAGTTATAGGAGAATTTGAGTTTGGGTTTTTAAGGGCAATGTTTGGTATTGGGGCTTTTGAATTTTTGAATATCATGGGAAAGGATTAGGGATTATTACAAGTATGGGGGCTTTTACATGATTATTTAAGCTAAGTACAGAAAACAAACCTTGTACTTGACTACCTGAAGGCAAAAAAAGACCTAGAATTTCATGAAGCAAAGTAATCTTAACCCGGCACCGTATGTAGCCACTTCTTCCCTGGTAGACATGAAGAGCTTTTTGAGGCATAGAACATATCAACTTCCTAACAACATCAAGCTCTCTATTGTACCAAATTTCTTGGATCTTCACCCATAAGTCATGTTTTCTAGTGGGTTTCTTCTTAGACCTCCTGAGACGGTTATCTACTTTATTCCAAAGATATTCTATTGGATTTGAATTCAGGCAACTGTAGAGGGTAATTCAGTAAGGAGAAATTTTTAGGACACAACCAATTTATAATATAATGTGCAATATGCTTTGGATCATTGTCATGTTGGAAAATAACTTGATTCTCTTCTAAAGCTTGCATCTGTATAGTGACTATAAGTTCCGTTTCTAACATATTACAATATACATATTTATCCATCTTCTTTTCAATTAGACAAAACTTGCCAATTTCTTCCCAATTCATACAATTTCAAACGGTTATGTTTCCTTCCTCATATTTGACTCTAGATCGCATATACTGATTCAAAAGACGTTCTCCACTCTTTCTCTAACAATACTAACACCCATCTAAGCCAAAAGATTGAATTTGGACTCATTAGAAAAATGATAAGAGTCCAAAACTCCCGATCTACATGCTTGCACTTCTTTGCCCATTGCAATCGACATACTCAATGTTTCTTTGTTAAAAGTGGCTTCTTAGTTTTCACACTTGCTCTCAATCCTTGCCTCCAAAGACTCTTTTTAAGCATATCATCACACATTTGCATGACTTTAGATCGTAACGTTCTTCCTATTGCTGCCGATGTACTAGTCTTTAAATCATTTAACCTCCTTATAATGTCACGGTCTCCACGTTCATCAAGAATTCTAGGTCTATCGGGTGAAGTTTGTCTGTTAGACTCCCTTTCTCACGAAACCTTTGCACTATGTCAGAATATGTGGATTCGAGGAATGCCCAAAACTACTGAAATCTAGCCATATGAGTTGCCTCGCTTTTACATCTGAAAAACTCGCCCTACGCTGATTTGTCCAATGACATTGGACTATGCCTCTTTTACAATATTATGAGTAGTTCGAGCTTCTACACTAATTGGAAAGTTAACATGTAATCATTGATTGGCACAAACTTGCTTGAAAACAAATATCCAATTAAAAATTGACATGCATGTCGCTTGAAGTATATTAATGTCAAGTAATCCAAATCAATAATGAATCCACATACGTATATCGAATTGAACTATAGTGAACATTATATAAATAAAAAGCTAACCTCAAACCTTTATAAATGGAGGTAAAAACTATTTTTTTGTAGCCAAACTAGCATGTCCATATGGATAATCTCTCTCCATTTCATTAATATACAATGCAGCCGTTCACCTAAAATTGCTTATAGCTTGTTCCACCGAGGGATGCTTTGCAAACTTGCATGCGCAGCCACACCCGAGTTGTGCCTGTGTGAGGCCGGATTGAACTTGGCGTTTGTCAATGACGAAAACGTAAACATCTTGTTCGTGCTCCAGATCCCCCACATGACACTTACAGTTCCCTATGGGCACCGCTTGCATAGGCTTTGTCATCCTCAATGGCTAGTAAATATACAAATCGCGACACGGCCAGTCACCACTAAATCTGCTCTCATCTGCCTTGCCTTCCCACATCTTATTTCTACAACATTATTTTTTTGTGGACGATTACAACATCAGCGCCTCAATAGCAACTCGCATTGGGCAAGCTCACTACACTAAAATGGCTATTTAGTGTGACACTACATTTAATGTTACAACATCTCTTTACCACCCAACTCTAAATATATTTTTCTAGACATTTAGTGTTAAGGCTCATTAATTAACATCTACTTCCTAAGGTATCAGTAATTACTCATTAATTAACTAATTAATTTATTAAGGTTTCCTAACCTTAGCAAGTAGATTTATTAATTAATATGTTAATTTATTATTAATTAATTAATAATAATTAATAATTTATTAATTATTAACTAATAATTATTAATTAATAAATAAATAAATAAATAAATAAATATTATTAATTAATTAATTAATTAATTAATAATAAATTAATTAATTAATAAATAAATAAATAATTAATTATTATTAATTAATTTATTAATTATTAATTATTAATTAATTATTCATTATTAATTAATTATTCATTAGTAATTAATTATCAATTATTAATTAATTAATTAATTATTAATTAATTAATTAATTAATTATTAATTTATTAATTTATTATTAATTTATTAATTTATTATTAATTTGTTATTTTTTTATTGATTTATTTTTAATTCATTAACTCATTATTAATTTATTATTAATTTATTATTAATTTATTATTAATTTATTATTAATTTATTATTAATTTATTATTAATTTATTATTAATTTATTATTAATTTATTATTAATTTATTATTAATTTATTATTAATTTATTATTAATTTATTATTAATTTATTATTAATTTATTATTAATTTATTATTAATTTATCATTTTAAAAATTCATTTATTATGTTAATTAATTAATAATCGATTATGTTCACTAATTATGTTAATTAATTAGATTTAATATGTTAATTAATTAACAAATTAATTAACTAATTTATTTATTAAGGTTTTCCTAACCTTAGGAAGTAGATTTAACCTTTACTAAAATTGTTACTTCTCAATTTCTTACAAACTGTTTTGTCTTTAATAACACTAAATGTAGAGGTAGTAAAACTCCAAAGTTACAATTCTCTGCATTTAGTGTTAATGTTGACATTTAGTGTTGTAACATTATCGGCGTTGTTGACATATAGTGTTGAGGTTTGTAATTAGTGTCTCGACCACTAAATAGCCATTTTAGTGTACATGAAAACTGGGGGTCAGAAGTCTAGAATCAGGCAAGGAGTACTACGTTCAAGGCTGGAGGATATAGATTCCTTGTGTGTGTGGAGTTACCGATAGAAATGACTGGCCAAGATGAGGTGGGTGAGGTTTTCGAGCAAGGGCCGAGAGATTCTCATCACCTGGTCTGTAGTTTCCATTGCGGAAAGAAGCGCGTGTTGTGGCGCTTCGGGGCAACGCTGAATGCAAGTTTCTGGATTGTAGCCTGGCTCCAGATCTTCGCTGGCCTGTGACGCAGCATGCAATACTGAGGTCAAAACGCAAACGATACACAGGCCAGTGTGCCGTGTATCCCAAATTAGGACACAAGTTAGCATGATAGAGGAAAGGAGAGGGGAATATATCATCCGCTTCAACGATGTGGTTTCCACTTCCAGACACTCCTGATACTGGCTCTCGCTCACACCTTCCCTGACGAGTAGGAAATTCCACTTTGAGTTCGAGCGATGACGAGATGATCATACAGATGGTGATGAGTGGATTTTCTCGTAAATGAAGATAGTCACGTTCTCACTTGACTTCGGCAGCTTCCGAAGCCCTCTCGAAGCACTCTCCTAACAGGGAAATGTGGTAGCGCTGCCCTTCCACAATGTTGCACAGCTGAAAAAACAGGAAATCCACCACCACCTCCAAATGTCACAAAAGCTCGCTCGTTAACGAAGGTGAAATGAAACAAAGAAACCTAGGTACCCAGATATATATAAGGTTCTATTCGTTTCTTAGGCCATATCTCTTGGTACTTCATTTAACATGTCCTACACAACAGAGCGTACGTACACACTTACGCCGTCAAAAAACTAGAATTGTTTGAATATTAACTGAAATACGCATCTGAAAAAGTTCCGCACAAAATCCAACGGCAGTGCTACCTACCAAAAACCGCCAGAAATAGAACAAATATTGGCATAAATGTGTATTGCTGACCTTTCGGGGGAGAAACTGGTTATATTCTCGAACCAACAATCCCAAGTCAATGCATCCATTATAACTGGTGTGTTAACTTTTAAAGAGAGCAGCTGAGCTGATGCAGCGACCTGTCAGACTAACCACTACAGTAGCCCATTCAGCCTCAGGTGGCTAATTAGTCCACTATAAATTACAACCGCCGTGTACATGGATCGCATCATCCTCAGCTCAGTTCTGCAACATCCCTGCTTCTTGTTCAGTGCCCCCAGAAACTCCCCTCTCTAGCCTGTGTGACCAGCAGTTCGCAACCAAGAACCATGGCTGGATCCAAGCGCGTTGCCGTAGCTCTGGTGAGCATCGGGGTGCTGGTGGTGATGGCCATGGTGGCGGAATCCAGCGCCGCGGGAGTGTGCAACCCCAACGCGCTGTACCCGTGCCTGGGCGCCATCCAAGGAGCGCGGCCAGCGTGGCCGAGCAGGCAGTGTTGCAACGTGGTGAAGAGCGTGGACAAGACGTGCATGTGCAACCAGCTCAAGTCGGGCTCGTTCCCCGCCCAGATGGTCACCAACGGGCTGCAGCTGCCCAAGAAGTGCGGCCGCACGGACCTGCGAGGCTTCCGCTGCGGACGTGAGTGCTCCATTCCCTGCCACATAGTTTTCATCTGCCTTGGTGTTGTTGATGTCGTGCTCAGACGCGTCGTCCTTCTTGACGTGGAGTTGTTTGCGGGTGAAGTGGCACTGACATGTGGTTTGTCGTTTCAGGTTACACATTTCCTTACTGAGGGATGACGCTGGTCCCGGCCCCAGGAACGAAGTTGCGGACGTGCAGTGAGTGCTCATCTGCGAAACGATGACAAAGCTGGAG
The DNA here is from genome assembly GCA_963971425.1 of Bryoerythrophyllum caledonicum. Lineage (NCBI taxonomy): Eukaryota > Viridiplantae > Streptophyta > Bryopsida > Pottiales > Pottiaceae > Bryoerythrophyllum > Bryoerythrophyllum caledonicum. Next base: position 29,454,491 of record OZ020519.1, on the reverse strand, counting down.
CTGGATCAAGTGTTTATGACATTACATACTGATGATGTCGTAGTTACTAGTGTGGGAAGGCCAGTGAGGTTGGTGCTGTATGATGACGAATGAGAATCTCTTCAGACAGTCGTAATTCAGAGCTGCCAATGGCTTGTTGGATGGATACATTTTTCCAACGAAGCTGATTAGAACTCGCATTCTTCATGTCGGTCTGGGAGTTCATCAATATAATTTCTCACGTATCTGACCTGTTATGGCCTGCGAGTTCCTGTGCATGTTGCACCTCCCCGATGCGTCTTAAATGTGATAATTATATTTTCTATCGTTCGAAACTAGTTCTCATTCTTGTCGATGATCTGAAAATCTCAAGTGAAGAACTTGCTAACTTATAACCTCTCGATGTCACTCAATAACTTAGTTGTCTTCTCCCAACACTCTACACAGAGAAAAAATAGGTATTAATAGGAAAAACTTCTCAGAGTGACAGACATACCAAATATTTACTTGTGGCAATAACTTTGTACTCAAGAGGAACATTTATAACCAACTTATAAGATGTTAATACTATTCCCACAGGAGGAGTCCTCAGAGTAGTATATATAAAATTATTCATCATGAGTAAAAACTTGTATTATTTTGGAAACAATTGGTGCAGGTGACACTAAATATTAATTTTAGTGTGCCATTACGTTGCTCACCATGACATAGTTTCGGAAATTAGGTAACTTTCACATGTAGTGAATTGTTTCCGAACGGCATAAGACCAAAGTATAGATTTTGCTTGGTGCGTGAGTTGCTAGATGCCATTACGATGGATCAGGGGCTCGTGGATGGAAACCGGCAGCCGATTTAGAAACCACTAAACCGTAAACATAAACCTTGAAACCCTGATACCAACACACCTACTCCAGAAACAAAATTGAAAATTCTCTTCACTGTACCTCTACCTACTGTAATTGGCAAGAGAAGAGGGGAGCCGTCATGAGGTGAGAATCACTGAAGCGCAGGGTCTCACAAAACTCTGCCTAGAAAATGCATCCAAATCATTTCAGCGAAAAGGGTCCTGCACACCAACTCCATATGTAGACTCTAAACGCAGGGACCAGTTCCGCCACCTACCTAGTCTTCTTGCATACCCCTAAAAAATGCAATGCACTAAAATGGCTTCATCTATATAGTATACAGAAACACAGGGAGAGTGCTCAACCCTATTTAAGGAAACATATTTTCCAAACCTCATGCCTCAGTAAGTGTCACTACCAATCTTTTTATTTTTTGACGAGAGCGCCCATGTTAGCATGTGGACCTGCACAGCAACACAATGGGACAAAAAGGTTAATTACATCTTTCAGAGCGTCAATTGTTTAGCCGGCTTCAGAAATAACTCTGATGAGTGCTAAAGCTACTTTTAACCCTGACCACCAAGCTCTTCCACACTTAGTTGAAGAATAAGACCACCAGGCTCTTCTATTAATCGAATAACTACTAGAGTGAGAAAGATTAGTAAAAAGGAAGGTGTTATCTTATTGGATTTTCGGTGGCTTTAGATATATCTGTCATGACTGCTAAAACTACTTTTGCTGTGAGTTTAGAGACCACCAAGCTCTTCCATTGAGGATAAGACCACCAGGCTCTTCTGTTGATCTAGTACCTATTAACAGTGAGGAAAGAGAAGTAGGAAAAGAGGAGGTGAAAGCTTGATGAGAAGACTCACCAGTGGTCGCCTTGTGACATGGGCATGTCCATGTCCACGTCCTGGTCGTCGTCGTCCATGGGCGAGGACCCGCTGGTGTCGTCCGAGAGGGAGTCGTCCTCCACATCATTCAGCTCCTGCTGCCGCCGCGCAACCTCCGCTTCCAATACCTTCAACGTCGCCTCATTGTCGTTGTCCCTCGCTTCGTCCAAAGGCGTGTATCCGTGCCTGTCGCAAAACCAAAACAGTATCATCAGGCCCTTCCGTCAAGATCAAAAACCTCAGCCACAGTTTCAATGAGACACTCCTCTTTTTACTACTTTTTCCTTACTCTAGATAGCTATTAGATCAATGGAGAAGCTTGATGGTGTCTCAACTAGAATATCCTCCAATTCAATCAATGGAAGAGGTTGGTGGTCTCTAAACCCAAGTTAGAACTAATTTTAGCCACCATTGAGATTGATCATGGAAATCATGTCATACCATGAATTGTACCACCCTTTTTTTCTCTTTAAGCTGATCATGGGTATTTAAAGCTATTGCATATAGTTATTTAAAGGCGAGAAAAGAGGTCAAAACTCAAGGTATTTTTGTCTCATTTTTACCAAGCACGGTCAAAGTTACAACAGTATCGATAGCATACCGGTCCTTGACAAGCACGTCGGCGCCCTTTTGTACCAGAAACTCCACATCTTTGGCAGTGCCATCCGCTGCCACAATGTGCAACGGCGTCCGTTGCGAGTAATCCGCCTCGTTGGGATCCACCCCAGCTTTCACAAGCCTCTCCACAAAGTGAATGTCGCCGTTGGCTGCCGCTTTGCACATCTCAGTCCCAGCATCCTGCCCAGAAAATCGGGGCCAGGAAACAGATGAGAGAGACGATCCAAATATCCAGAGAACTCCAAGTTTGTTGATGAGACAAGGTGAAGAAAAGAAGTATCATATAGAAAACACTTACCTTAATATCAGGCCTGGCTCCATTGTTACGAAGAAGCTTTGCAACCGCGTCATGGCCTCCTTTCAAAGCGGTCAAAAGTGGGCTTGCTCCGTCATGGTCTGCTCGTGCCAAAGGTCCATCAGTAAGAAAGAGCATACTATACTTCTACAATCAGTCGTTCGTTCCTAATCCGATACATGGAATGGAACATTACCAGGTGATGCGTGTACAAGAGTCGGTCCGTCCACTAACAAATACAGGGCTCTACAAGGATTCGCTTCAATAATCCATAGGACTCTAAAATTTGAAAAAACAAATTGTGAATGTACATAACAAATGACAGGTGAAGCAAAAACACTAAAGTAACACAAAAAAGAGAATATCGATAGTCAAGGCTCACCTTTCACATTGACCTCAGCGCCCCTCTCCACCAACAAGGTTACACACTCCAAATGGCCCTTCCCGGCAGCAAGGTGCTGCAGCAACAAACAAACAAACAACCAAGAGAAAGAAACGTTAACTCTTCAGTGGCCTTGAACATCACAGGATCAATAGGACCCATTTTGAACATGAAATTTTCTATGTGTATCCAAACTACCCCATTTCATAGGATCGACTTTCTTCTCTCCATCAGTACACAAATCAGCCTCTTCCCGGAAAATTTCTAGAGTTTTCTTTGAGGTTCAATGAGCTAGACACCTTTGTCGTCATGGGAACTCAGAGTTTAAAGACTTCTAGCCCACAGAAAACCCTCTGCAAATTAGCATGGTTTGCTAAAATGGCCAAAAAATGGTCCTAAGAAGGCTCGTTGTATACTTCGGCAACAAATTTTGAGTCGACCTGCCTGAGCGTTGGATTCAAAATGTTAGCAATTTATCCTAGGTATAATGAGCTGTGACAGTGGACACTTTTAACGTCATGGACACTTATGAATTAGAGACTGACATCCGACATGACACCAAAACACTTGGCTAAGTCCAAACCAACATTCAAACGGCGTCCTCCCCTCACTTTGCAAATAACTCTATCGCATCCAAAAAAAAATGGCTTTGGTAGCATTTGAGGATTTCTACAATCACATACCAACAGAATGTCACAGATAACTCTAGAATGTTAGAGATTTGGTACTAGCATTTGGGGATATTTGCAATCACATACCAACGGCGTGCGCCCCTCGTAATCCGCTTCGGCCACATCCGAGCCGCCATCCAGAGCCTCCTGCAGCTGCGCCACATCGCCCTTCGCCGCGGCGTCCCACACGTTCACCCCGGGCATCCCCGGCGACCGCGTGCTCGCGTCCCCGGTCGCGTGCGCCTCCTGGAACTCCTCGCCCAGCATGTGGATGGCCTTCACCATCTCCAGCGCCGCCACTGTGTACTGCGCCGCCTGGATGGGGGTGAGCACCACGTAGAGCTCCTTGAGCGTGCGCAGCCGCAGCTTCTCCGCCTCGATGAAGATGTCGCGCAGCCCTGCCAGCTTGGGCTCCATGGCTTCGCGAACCTCTGCCATGTTCAAGGTTTCAGATGGCGGAGGGTCTGCCGTGGTCGCACGCGTCATTTGCTGGTCTGCTACCAACATCTGTAACACTAACACAACATGTCATTTTTCGGTCTGCTGCTAACATCTGTAACACTAACACAAAACAAAGTAACAAGGAACAAAAATCAGGATCGCCACACTATAAGCTGAGAAGTTATGATAATACTCATGCCTTGTTCATAGTTCTCCATATAAAACCTTAATGTCCTTAAAGTCTAGAAGAGGAAAACGAGGTAGGAAAGAGAGTCTGCATCACCAATTTATATGCCCTCTTAGAAGAGAAGCCGAAACAGCATTATGAGAGTTACCTAATACATCGGATAGCTACCAGAATCTTCAATATTCGTGCTGTTCTCTCATTCAAGAGTCATTGCTTAGTTTGTGCTCTACGATTTCTCATTTCTCAATTTGTGCTGTACCAAGTCATATCCAGAGGGATCACCTCTACTATTCATGCCATGCATGTATCTTGTATCCTACTCAGACAACAATTTTAGGCCGAAACAAGAGGTAAATCTAATGAAGCCCATCAAAACCATACCTGTAACACAGCGAGGCGATTCGAAATTTCGTCCTCTGTGGTTGAAGTGTGCTGTTGAATTACATTCAACCTACAAATCAAAAAAAGACATCGCAATAAGATCGCCAAACCCTGGAAATGTGTGATCGCCAAACCCTGGATATGTGTGATCGCTAAACCCTAGAAACAGCAGGAAAAGAGAGAAAACAAAAAAGACAAGAAGCCGCCTCACTTGGCGAGCTGCTTCGCCGACAGCGAAGCCATGGACGGCAAGTTGATTCCCTCCAGCAGCCGCTGCAGCCCGCTCTCCATCTGGATCCCCATGAGCGAGTACGCCATGACAATCGCCGTGGTGGGGCGCCACCCGCCCATCCACATGAGCCCGGCTTCGAACGGCGTCTTCCAGGCGCCCGTGGTAATGTACGACGCGTCCTCGTGCGCGGCGCAGATCTTTGCATGTACGACCTCGGAGTAATGCTGGTAGCACTGGCGCACCATCCGCACCAACTGCTGCTCGCTGTGTGGGTTCTCCACTGCGCGTTTCAGATCCAGCAGTAACGCGTTCTCCTGCTCCAGCCATACCGCGTAGAACCGCTGGAACGATGAGATGGATAGCTGCGACGCCTGGCTCTGCACATCCTCCTCCACCTTCGTGGCGTCTAGCGTGCGCAGGTCCAGATTCTCCATCATGTCGCCCGCCACTGCGCATCTCACAGACACAAACACACGCTCAGGTTCTGGTTCTAGACCGTGTGTAGAAGAAGATTGGGAGGAAAATGTGCTTTACCTGAGCGAGTGCGTGCATCTAGCAGCACTGGTCCACGCATTTTCGCAGAGGCGGCGTGCAGCTTCCCCGGAGAGAGAAGCGCGACCCGCTCAAGATTCTCGTCACGCCATGACCTGCTCAGGCTGCTGCTCCCACTCTCAGTCGTCGCGGCCACCAGAGCTCCCCAATCCAAGCTCGATTCCACCCTAACCCAAACTCCTCTCGCCGCCAAATTTCACGATCTCCAAAAAAACGTTCACAAAACCCAGCAATCCGGCAAAAAGCACAACACCCGTCGAACACACATAAACCCAAACCAAGGTCACGAGCTGCTGCGAGTTTGAGCGAAAGTGAAGCCCAATTGCGACGATCTGGAGAAAGAAGACGCACGAGTGATCCGCAGGTGAATATTTTTCTAGCGATGGTGATGAGGATCCTTCCTAAAGCTGGGAAAATGGGAATAACGTCTCCGCGTGAGTCTGTCTCCCGCTTCGAGAACCAGAAGCGAGTTCGTTCCTCGTTCCCCTCGTTTCCCGCACGGCCTTGGGCCACTTTTCTTTCCCCCGCGGCATTGGGCGCCCCTTTTGTCCCTACCCATCTGAAATCATTTCCTATGCCCATAACATCGTATTACAAATACCGTAGGGCAACTTTCTCCCTTGTTGCTTACCCTACGCGTTGTTGCCTTACATAACTACTTCAAATTTTCTGGAAAATACAAGGGATTTGTCTAAGGTCATACCCATGTAACACCGAGGTGATACCCGTTGTGTTCGAACGACTGTGGATTGGAATAAATAATTAATTCGACATGGAGTGTCCGAACCCGATAGAATTGAGTACTCCTTGAATTTCCTAAAATATCATATTCACGCCATTTGAACTCGGGTATTTGCTCGTTCAACACTGAAGGTAAGAAACAAATATCTTACTTCAGCCGGATTTTAGCTAGCCAGATGATGATTACACTTGGTTCGCCCGCTCACTAGGTTCAATCCGTGTTCGGGCTGTCAGGCCCTGTTTTGGTCTTCTTTCCGTCTCCCGCGGCCGTCCCCCAAAAGCATCTTTCCGCCCCCTTGTCCGCGTCTTTTCCTTCCAGCGCCTCTCGCCCTTTCCGAGATCCCTGCCCGATCCATCCCGATAAGCGCCTGCCCGCCCCTGCTATCGGCGCAGACCCCGAGACCCGATAACACCATATCGGCTATCGGCCTAGGAACGGATCCACGCCCACGTGTACCGGTGGGACCCATCCACCCGCCCTCCGCCGCCGATAAGCCAGTATCATCCGGGCAATCCGAGGAGCGGATATGATGTAAATGATTTATGTTGGACTCGGCTTGCAACGTCTCCCCAGCCCGTGTTCATTGCGGCGCCATTTGTTGTGCTCGCGGGAGAGTAGAGTGTCACCGATAGGCAGCGGGAATGGAGTTCCTGGATCTGAATCTCCTACCGCCGGTCTTCCCAGGTGTGGATGCAAGTGAGGTACCAGTTCGGAGTGGAGCCGATAACAGGGTGGCAGCGAGAGGATGGAGGCGGCAGGGTCGAAAGAAGCCTGCTGGTGTGCGTGAGGAGGGTGTGCAAGATCTAGATATAGCTATCCGAGAAGGCCCGCACGCTCGGTACCTTATGAAGCATGGTCACAAGGTTCTTAGGATGCGTGATGCATTACATATGCCTCCACCTGGTTTGCTAACTTGGAAAGATCTGAGGTGGAATATTGAGGCCGAGAGGGAGACGAAGTCCGCTGTTGATGACCTCCATGGTCTTCCTGATCATGACCCCGGTGAGGGAAGCAATCGAAGCTTATCGCCTACATTCCATGGGATAGAGTAATGGATTTCGTGAACGGTGAGCAATCAGGCCGAAAGGACGTCGAGACCACATTCGTGCGGGATAAATTCGACCGCACGAACGTGGGAGATAAGACCCACTATCGCTGGAACTGCCCCATCGAGCTTCAACGGTAAGATGGTCATTGCTGTTACGAGGGTTACTGTCATATCGTCTACTGCGCACTGTATCCATCACTAAAAGTTCTCGGCTGTCGTTGCAGATGGCGTTGTCAATACGGTCCCCAAGACAATAGAGACAAGATCGACGATATCACTCCCGATATGGCACCCACAGCACGACGATACAATCGGAAAGGAAAACAAATATACTCAGGACGTGGTCAGAAAGGCCCTCGTGCTACTGACGCGAAGGAGGGAGGGTCTATGAAGGTGGGCTGCCAATGTAGATTCTATGTAAAGAGGTACTACTTTCTACCATCTATCGCCGAGATAGGGTACTTCTGCAAAGATCACGTTGATAGAGAGGGCATTATCGTTCACGATAAGGTAAACATCACCAGGGGGAGACTCAGATTCCGAAAGTGCATATCGGAGGAGGTTAGAGATTGGGTTCTACGGCAGTACGACGAGCTCGTTCCTATGGAATCGATTAAACTAAAGCATCAGAGGTTGGTACTCAAAGGACGCGATGAGGGCACGCTCACACCTTCTCGGGATTGTTTCCTGAGCATGGAGGATATTCGGAACATTTGTGGCGTCCGTGCGCAAGAACTCTACATGAAGCACCATAATGATGCCGAGAGTGTTAGAATGTGGGTACGAGAGAATCGAGAGATGGTATTCTACTACCAGGATCCGGGGACTAAGATAGAAGGGGTCCTGAACTCTGACAACGTGCCCTTCGTGATAGGGATTCAGACCCCCTTTCAGCTGCGGATGATGCTCAACTATGGACACGATAGCATTATTGCGATAGACGGGACCTTCGCTACAAACAACAAGAAGGTATGTGCCTTTACGATTCGCTCTGAATGTGTCTACTCATCCTATCTACGAACTTCTGCTACATCGATTCGTATCTTCTAGTACTAATATTTCCTATTGTTTACAGTACCCTCTATTCACGATGATGGTGTTCGACGACTGGAGGAATGGCGTGCCCGTCGCCTTTATAATCACCGCGAGATCAAAACAAAGTGATCTAGTGCCTTGGATGCACGCTCTAAAAGAGAAGCTAGAGCAAATCAACCCAGGATGGAGACCTACAGCATTCGTACTCGACGACGCCGATAACGAGATCAACTCACTCCGGTAAGAAACTATAGAGACTCACAGAATACCCCCTCTGGTTTCATATCTTGCCTTTTGTACGTCAGGTTCAGGTCGGGATGATCCGACATATCGGCGTTCCGGCTTTCTCGTATCGTGCCGGGTTATCTGATGGGTTATCGTGTTTTTACTTATCGCAGGGAAGTTTGGCCTCGGTCGTTTCTGTTCCTATGCTTGTGGCACGTGCGTCGAGCCTGGCAAAAGAACGCTTGTGCGAAGTTGAAAGACATGGAGACGAGAGCTGCTGCATTGCGTATTGTAGGGGATCTTATGTACATGTCGGAGACACCAAGTGATTGCGATGACCCTGCTACGAGAGGACCTCCTACGAGGATCTGGACGTTGTTAGAGTGGGTTCAACACGTCTATATGGAGGCAAAGGCACGCATTCCAGATGCAAAGGAGTACTCGAAGTATTTTGACAAGGAATGGATGCCGAAAATCCATATGTGGGTAGTGGGAGACAGAAAGATCCCTCATGCGGGCCAGGATACCACAGCTGCGATAGAGTCATTCCATTCGAACATGAAATCCGTCTTGCGACAGTCGAAAAGGAAGCTTATCGGCCGACGGATGGACTGGCTTATCTATGAGCTCACTGGGAATGTCATTGAGAAATATGACTACACCGACTGGAGTAAACAAAACGGGTTCGTGAAGAACAAGAAGTTGAGGCAGATTATGGTAAACTCCATTATTCAAGCCAATTCGATCCCAAACGAGAACGTCGTATTGCCAATGTATATTGGAGGACCGGCTTTGGTTAGGTCTTCGAAACGAGGTCACATTGCGTACGCTGTATACAATCCCTGCACAGAGTGGGCCGTCTGCGAGTGTGTGTATTCCCAGAAAGGGAACATCTGCAAGCATCAAGTTAAAGTACTCGAGTTAACGAGACCCGACCTCGCCTCGGGCAAGATTGCCCGATACCTCGGCTCTCTACGCGGCACGGCCCAAGGAGGTATGACAAATCTCCTGCTCTCCAACGACCAGAGATCGGAAATCCTACGGCCTGTTCTCGATATCGACGCCAACGATATCTTGCCTTCAAGATCATGTGACCGAGATGTATGTTTCGAGACATCGCCAACACGAGAACTGGGAAGTGTGTGGTCAGATGACTTCGACCGCATGCACCAACTCATTTTGAAGCTCCTCGATAAGGCGTATCGGCAACCGATACTGGCGCGGCACTTGGACGCCGGGTTACGAAGTATGGATGCGACATTGTCCAGAATCGAGGCAGATATTGATGCCGGCATGCTTCATCCACTGCTGCAGATTGCTCATTCCCTCCCTTGTAACCGAGACGGGCTCGGAATGAGGCTTCAAAGACTGCGCGATTTCTTAGATTCGCGAGGTTACCGACATTCCTCGGCTCGTGCTCCCGAGAACCTTATGCAGTAAGCATAGCCAATAGGCTATATTCTTAATTTAGAGATCCGATAACGCCACCGCGTTATCGGGTTGCCATATTGTGGTCCATCGTCCTCTCCTACATATGTTCATCTTATCGGAAGAGGTATACTGCTCTCGCTCCTATAGTTCTTATCGCGGGAGGTATAGTCCTCGACAGGATACAAATAGGATTGGTAGGACAAATACACATTATTATGCATAGATAAACGATAGCCAGGATAGATAGACATCTTCGCGATCATTTCATTACCAACACATTCTTGTACATAATGGAATGTACAGTACAGATTCGTCCGGTATTTGATCGGAAAATGAATGTATACACACCTATCGTCGGACGATATGTCTGAGCCTAACCTATCGTACATATAAAATACAAGAAGAAGAAGCTCTGAGCCTACTTCTTCTTCGGCTTTCTCTTCGTGCCCGGCTTCTTCACCCCTTTCCTAGGTGCTTCGCCGAGAGGCTGCCTCACACGACATCCCTTGAGCTGCAATGCTATCGTCTTCTCGATACCCAAGTCGATAGCAGCCCTCGTCGTATTCCTCCTTCCTGTTTCCTGGCTCATCTCCATGGTTTCATCATCGCCCTCCATGTCCTCGCTGGCGAGAACATATGCCTGTACAGGACTCCAGACATCAACTGTAGGCTTAGAAAACCCATTGGGCGGGGAAATAAGCTCGAGATAGAACGCCTGAACTAACCACAGTCGCGCTTTTGACCCCGCCCAGTCCTGCCATTTGTGGTTCTGCAGCAAATCCGGATCGGACACTGGACTACTCCCACGTATGACGAGGTACTGCCAGAATGCCAAGCACGACACGTAACCGCACTCCCACGACAACGCTTGCTTTGGAATCGGCAACCTCTTCACCTTCCGTCCTTGCCACTTCCTCCACATGGCCGACTTAGGCGAAACACCCCTCGCCATCGCCCACGCCATGTGCAACACAAACTCGAAGTTGCCCGCTCGCTCTTCCCGGTGCATATTCAACGTGTCGAATTGTATCGTCTGGGAGTCCTCCACGACAAATATACTCCAGTGACCTATGTTCTGGTAGGGCACCACTAGTATGTCCTCGAGTCGAGATACGGTACGCACGGTACGATAGATGTAATACACGACTTCGTCCCATGTGCTTGCGTCATCGATTTTCGACTGCATGCAATTGGACATCCAGTTGTGAGTCAACGCGTAGTGCCGTCGTACCTCCGGGTCAGCGCGGTATACAATATGCCGGAGTAGGAAGTCCATAAGAGAGCCGTCGAGCTCTCGCCGGTCCTGGAGAATGCAGCCCCAGTCGGCACGATTGAGCGATATGGTCACAGCTTTCCTCTTGTCCGGGCCGAAGACGAGCATATCGTCTACAATGTCATCGAGTTTCTTGCCAGGGGGTCTGCGGGACAGAAATGACACTGTGAGTTAGCAAACGATACGTGCATTTGTACAGTACAAGTCATATCGTATTAAGGGGTTATCGTTCACAAGATATCGAACATGAACTATACTTGAGGAAGCAAATCGGAAAGTATCGGACAATAAGAGTAAAAAAACTAAACCTGTGCTTCAGAAGCTCGACGATAAGACCCAAACTTTGCTCGACCAGCTCCGGAGAGTGACTTGCAGCCTCGAAGCATAGAGTGGGCTCTCTATTCCAGTCGGGCATCCGAGACGTGCAGATGTGGCGGTTCTCGGGCAACATACACTCATACGGGGGTGGGTTATCAGGGACGCGTTTCGCGAGCGATTCCAGAAGTCCTGGATGATACACAATGGACTCCCTCTTCTCCATCACGCCCTCGATGACTTGCGCTAGAGTTCGTTCTCTCCATTGTTCCGATAACCCGTCCTACAAAAACCAAGAATCTATAGTCGTTAGGGGCGTAGTCTCTATGACACGGATTCGAGGGGAAGCAAACAACATAGCATACATAGGCGGATATCGCGATAGGTTAAAAGGACGGTTTTGTCTATTTATTCCCTCGGCAACCTTCACGGCTCGTTGTGTTCTTACCCCGTGTAACAATCGTAAGTCCTCGGGGGTTCGATTCCCGTGTAGGTTTAGCAACCCATCTCCAAGCGTGAGGTCAGCCATTACCTGGGTCCATCCGAGAGGCGTTTCGTCCCCGTCGTCCGCCACAACAGGCTCCGATGGCGTTGCCGCTCCTTCTTCAGGTACGATAGGCTCCGAAGGCATTGCCGCTTCTTCTTCAGACACAATAGGCTCCGATGGCTGCGAATCCCTCTCAACGATAGGCGGATCGTTGTTTTCCTTAGCCCGACATTCCTTCTCGGCTTCGATAGGAACCGGGACCATGTAAGAAGCGACGCCTGACATATCGCCTTCGGCAGTAGCACCGCCTGCAGATGTAGTGCGCCGGTCCGCTAGGTTCTCAGCTTCCTGGCTGACCTCGGCGTTGTCAGGTGTGACATCGGCTTCTCGCTCCTCGCTCCCACGGCTTAAATTCAGGACGTCATCGAACCCGGGGTCGGGGATACTGGCATCTCCTTCGTTACCCGAGATCTCCTCCCTCTCGGAGTCGACGTCCATCGTCTCCTCCCCCTCCCGAGATGCAGCTTCTGAAGGACTCTCATCTTTCTTATCGCCGACGTCCTCCACCACGATATGCGGCGGGAGAGAGACCTTCTCTACGTGCTCCCTTCTTTGAGCAGGTTCTCGTCGCTCTCCGAGCCCAATCGGAGTTCCATCGTGGACGGCGATAAGAGCCTGGGCACCCTCGATGTCTCGAGTATTCCGAGAAGAATCCTCCGTGACGTCTTCGGATCGAATACGTGACACCGATGCTGCGCATTGCTTCCGGCAGAAACTTGTTATCGCCGTGAGACAAGCCTGCATCTCGGGCCCGTCATGGACTCCGATAAGGTGACCACCTACCATATCTGTACACACGTGACAGTGGATAAACATAAGTACTCACACACGATATGCATAAAATTGTAAGTGAAGATCGTAAACGATGTGGCGGACGGCTTACTCGATCCACTACCGACATATAGTAAGTCGATGTCTTCCCGAAACAGGCATTGCTCTTCGAGAAGCTCCCATGGCATGTACGACGCCAGATCGGTTTGACACCACCTCAGCTCAAACTGGACCTCGTGTCTACAGGCCATGTCGATGACTGTCCGCGCTCTTACGTGATGGGTGAACTGTATTACAGCTCTGCCGCATTCACGCGCTTCGTTAACGAGCATCTGATGGAGTTCTACCACCTCCGGATCTTCATCCGCGTACTCCACATGCCCGAAGAGAAACCTCCCTAGCTTCTCGTACAGAAACAATGCGCCATCCCAAGGCGAATGTGCGTTATCGGAGTTCCTATCAATCATCAGCGGCGTCATTCGCGCGTGGGGATGGCACATATTTGTTCCACTGCAATTCAAACAACAGTCAGCCGATAACTCATAAGCGATACCTCCAATCCAGTAGTTGTTAAAACGACAAAAAACTCTGAACTGGAACGAGAATCCGATAGCATTGAAGCCCTAAAATAGCTGGTAAAATAGATGATGATAATAGAGGGGGGACAAACCGGTTACTGAAACCGTTGGCGATAAACCAGCACTTCAGGAGCCTCGCTTCTCGTGGAGGACTCATGGGATCGATACTTGCTGCCTTCAAGATCGATAACACCACTCTCGCCTCTTCGGAGTTGTGTTTCCATGGCATGGGCGGCAAGAGCTCGCGAATGAAGGGGTTATCGGCGCAGAAGTGGAACAGGAGATTGTAGTCCTACACCAAGGCCTCCCATTCCACAGACCGCTCCTTGTCGTAGGAGGCAATTCGGGAGACCAGTTCCGCCTCGCGGTCTTGTTGGATCCTGGCGGCCCTAGCTCTTCCCGAGACCTCCCATTCTTGGGCCTCCTTCTCTCGTTGAAGAAATAGCCACGTCTCCCTCACAGTAGCAACCCACCGAATTCTCAGCTTCTCGCTCCACGGAAACTGCGCCAGCTCCACGATAGGCTTGCACTCATTTAGCTCGTCGGTGGAGATGGCTTGCGTGCAGAACGCTTGCCCGATAGCAGACGTAAAACGCCACTGCCCTTGCGCCACAACGTCCTGCATCATCTGAAGTAGATGATCCTCGGACGATATGTTGCGACGCTCCTCTTCAGACAGCAAACCATTCTTCATGAGAATCCACAAAGGGGTTCGGGTTCGCCTCACTGGAGGTATGTCGGTTTGGATGGACGCCGCGTACTTTTCGTCCACGTCGAGACGAATGCGCTCTATTTCGCGAATGCGCATTTCCTCCAATTCCCGCGCCCTCGCTTCTCTGTCCGGGTTACTGTACCTCGGCCTAGCGCCCCCCGCGAGGTATTGTCTGATACTTAACCTCTCGTCGGAGATATCGGCGAGAGTCGCGCTAGGTCCATCGTCCCTCCGCACCACCTTGTACTGTTCGCGCACTTCCGGTGCATTCCCTACGGAATATGGATCGTCTTCTCCATGGAAATCCGGGGCAGTGATGCTGTCAAAGGGACACATCGCACGCGCAGTAAAGTTCGGTTTGGGGCTCCTCGCACGCCGAGAGGATGTTGCAACCTCCTGGCCTATCGTAGGCCTCTTCTCGACGTTCCCGGAGCTGCATTGCCCACCCTTCGCCGTCGCTGGATGCCTGACCGGGATCGCTTCATTGGGACGCGCATCGGTATCTTCGCGCGCCTCAGAGGACTCGCTATCCTCTCGCGACCCGTCCTGGTCCTCCTCATCCGATGTGGTCGTATCGGACGGGGGCTGTGCATGCACTGCTCTCGATGCCCGAGAGGACGATGAACCTCGCTTTATCGAGTGCATGTCCCGACCACGAGCACTTGATGTAACAATCGCCTGGCTTATCGGGGCTCTGGAAGCGACATTCCCGGAAACGAAGTGCCCACTTTCCGATGTCGCTGGAACGCTGTAGGCGACGATGTCCATGGGCCTAGCATCGACATCTTCGCGGTCCTCAGACCTATCGCCATCCTCGCCCGCCTCGTACTGATCGTCGTCATCCGATGACGACTCCTCGTCATCGGCTTCCAATCGGACTTCTCTCGATGCCCAAGAGGACGACGCACCTCGCTTTCTTGCGCGCGTGTCCCGAGATCCAGTCCCGGCCGCTCTCTTCCCGCCGCCTCTCGGCTTCCTGCTAGCCCTATCGAGTGGGACGATATGCTGGAAAGCAGCAATGACTTCGTCCACTGTTGTAGAATCCACCATCTTCTGTATGAATTGAGGTTGATTCTTGATGTCGAGGTTCGGATAAGCAGGCATTTTCCTGTTAGGTCGCCCAGGGCACTTCGCGTGATTCAGGTGCAGATTGATCCTATGTTTCTGCCCGACCTCCTTGCAATACGGACAGTGAAAAGCTTTCTTCTCCGGAGACAGTTCACTGGTCTTGTAAATCTGCGAGTCTGGCCCGTGCATCGCCAGAATCATTCTCCTGGCCGTGAGAGGATCCCAGCTGTCTTGCCAGTAATGCCCCTCCACCTTGAAAACTTGCTCTATCCTCTTCAGCCTATCGTTGTACTTCGGGTGGGTGGGAACAGCCTCCACCCCTCTCGGTAACTCACTGACGCAGTTGCATCTCGGCATTTTTGCAGACCTACAGCATACAGAGCAAATCAGTCATGAAACTTATTATGAAACGTGGTACATGAGAAGCTATAAACCCTAAACCAAAACCGAGAAGTTAAAGCCTTTTAGTATTCCAAACGGTATCTCCCTTGGTACTCCTATCAGCGCGGCACTTGGAATTCCAATCGTTATATCCTTTCGTACTCCAATCGACACAGTATATTCTATCATGAACTCCACGCTCACGCTTACTGACAACGTAAGAATAGAAAATCACCTGAGTGCCTTATCGTATACGGCTAAACAAATCCGACAGATCGCTAAACCCCAAAATCCTTATCGTCTACAGATAAACTTCAGTATGATTCCAGAAAAACTAGTACAGAGAATATCGAGTTCCAGAAACCCTAACTATCAACTTCCTGCGTCCACTTCACAACTCGATATGAGCCTATAGGTTTACAAACTGAATGAGAGCGGGAGGGTTTGCATGCTTACCAGAAGGCGTCGTCGGAGATGGAAGATGTCAAGGAATTCTCTGAGATCGAGCTCGCAAAAGAACAGCGCAAACGATAATAGCGAGTACAAACAAACGGGTTTGCAAATGAGAGAGAAAACGAGCCAACAGCAGCCTTCGCCATTTGAACAACGCCGCCGGAACATTTGAAATTGATGGCGACAATGATGAGACTCTAATTCTCCTATCGAGACTACCAGCCGCCAACCACAGAACTATAGCTATCAAAACCATCTCACGCTTTACCATGAGAGCACATCGCCTCGACCAAATCAAGAGACCGCCCTGTCATTCAATCCGCGATAGCTCCATCGAAACCCTATGCAAAAAATGATTGCTTTCAGATTCAATCGATTTGGATTCCGGCTGATTGCAACCCTCCTGCGATGGATGATTGTGACCATCCCCGGATGATACTGGCTTATCGGCGGCGGAGGGCGGGTGGATGGGTCCCACCGGTACACGTGGGCGTGGATCCGTTCCTAGGCCGATAGCCGATATGGTGTTATCGGGTCTCGGGGTCTGCGCCGACAGTAGGGGCGGGCAGGCGCTTATCGGGATGGATCGGGCAGGGATCTCGGAAAGGGCGAGAGGCGCTGGAAGGAAAAGACGCGGACAAGGGGGCGGAAAGATGCTTTTGGGGGACGGCCGCGGGAGACGGAAAGAAGACCAAAACAGGGCCTGACAGCCCGAACACGGATTGAACCTAGTGAGCGGGCTTGGTTCGTACTGTTTGTTGTTGCGACGTTGCGTAGTGTGGATGAATGAATCCACTTGATGCTATTCTTGGAGTGTTTGGCGGAGTTTCGTGAATGGGAGTGGATAGGGGAAGGAAAGGAGCTTGTCAAGTTGGGGGCCCTAACTCGAGTTACTTGAGTGCACCTTCGCTCTACAGGCTCTAAGGTTGGAGTGGTTGAACTTTGCTCCAGCTTCAACCTTGAAGTAAGCGACTGGATGAAAGAAAAGTCTACGACGGTGATAGACTACGTTGGTCTGAAGTGAGCCCAGGATCTAAGGTTGGATGACCTATAACCACCAACTTAAGCTTGCTGACCTATTTATAGCGTTTGTATACGTGGTAAGACATTATTTGGGAATTCAAAATAGGATTTCATGAATATTGCAATTGTCGTGACCATTTATTTCTTCATATTGAAATTGCTACAAATTTTCAAAGTGGATAGTAAGCCGTGACCCATTCCTCGACATACAAAACTCTCTATTTCCACACTGAGTTGTACTAATAACCACTTCTGCATTGACTAAAAACCAACATCTTTGAACCAATCATGAACTGACACCCAATCATAAATGACTTCCTGAAATTTCGGAAATGGGGTGGATCTGTGGTGGTTTTGGTCCACTTTAGCTTGTCCGTTCTGGGGTTCGTGGTGGTTATGGGTCATCCAACCTTAACCTGAGAGCAATGAGGAGGCCCCAGTTCAAAGGTAACTTACTTTCAAAGTCGCAAAGCGTACAGATGCAAAGCTGGAGGTGCAGTCATGTGCAAGTTGGGGGATGGCATTCTGGAAAGCAATTGGTCGCCGCTGGAGCCTCCTGCAACTTGCACCCCTTTTTCCGTGCCCCTCTATCCGGAGCCACCCACCACTTTCACTCCAAGTTGCCCAGCAAATTGGAGCCATACGTTTTTTACTGGTGAATTGTCTCCAGCTTGCTCCCATTTTTACGAATTTCTCATATTCCAGCATCAAACCTCTGACACCCATTTCCAGGGCAAATTGCAGCCATCAGTTTTTTCATCTGGTTCATCCCATTCCAGCTTTTTCGGGGCAGTAGAACTAATATTTTGGATGAACATTCTGGTTTCGGATGAACAGTGTGTGAAAATGGTACCTGACTGGAAGACAGTCATGACATTCATGATGCACATATTCAAATTCTGTCACCGATCTGGGCTCTGCTAGAAATGGAAATAGCTGAATATTATTTTCCAGATCCCCGATTGGACCGTAATTTTTGTGGTCACCATCTTCCCATCGTCCCATCGTCCTCACTCCGACTGGATCCCATCAGATGGGAATTCCGGTTTCGTCTGATTACCGGATTTCGCTTCTTTCCTTTTTCTCGCCATTTCCAGTTCGGCACCCGTTGCATCGACCCAAGTGGCGCTCAGTCGCTCCAGTAACGTGACTTTAGCATTCTCAGAAAGATGTCAAGCGTTTCTTCTGTAGAAACTTCTTTGTGCGAAGACTCCAGGATATCACTGGCAGTCGCAGCATATTCTTGGTTAAATGGAGTGCAACTTGCACCTGGCCAACAACTTCACGCAACTTGCAGAGTAACTATTTAATAACTTAAGTTCGACCCCATAACTTGGAAACAGGAGCTCGGAAGTGACCACATGAGCCGAACATTCGTTAGGAGAGGGCGACGCCAGAATGGCTCTGAACACGGAGCATGCAACACCACCACCGACATCATGAGCGCCGAAGGTCCAGTCACACCTCGAATAACATTTGGATAAGAATCCTATACCATCCCAATAATATAAGATATTCTACAGCCTGGAAGTTCCTTCACTTGGAAACCCGGAGTAGCATCAATTCTCACAGACGATACCCGGAGTAGTTCCTGGTACTAACACTGTAATTACACAATTCGGGTGGATGGCGGATACCAACTCCATGCGTAGGTGGTGATACCCGGAGACGAATGTTGTGCAGTTTGGCAGGTGTGAGTTCGGATGGACAAGTGGCTTCTTCTTTTGAAGCAGCATCCATCTGGCGATGACTGTGGATTGCATGCTACTGAAGTGCAATCCTTGTGAGGATTTATTTCAAGGTGTTGTCCTAACTTGTGAGGGTTCATTGCAAATTGAAGTCGATCTGGTGACCTGAAAGTCGATTGGATTGAAGCAGTCGTTTCGTCTCTGTGTGTGGGTAAGTCTCATGCAGAATGGTCTTCAATCTCTCAATAGCTTTGCCACTGTATCTTCTTTCTTCATTTTCAAGCAATAAAGGATAAGGGTTAGACTGCAAGAACCGGGATTGGCAATCTCTAAGAACTAAGAACTCGAGTTCACAGGTGCCAATCTCTTCGTTTGCCTTCTTCCATTGTTTTTTTCTTGTGGCTTTTGTGCAAGTAGTGTTGTTATGTCGGATCCAGTGGACCCGAGGTTGAGGCATGGCACGGTTCGGACGATTCATGTGGCCCAAGAAGAGGAGCCCAAGACAGAGCCTGCAGCTGGGAATGAGCCGGGGACCGTTCACAAGTCCACCGACATAGCCACTGCAAAGCCCACTGATGTGGAGTCTAATGGCTTTGTCACCACTCCGGAGATGGATAGGTCCAACAGCATCGATTGGATTCGTGGAAACAATTAGAACATGTTGTTGTGTTTTCCTTCTACAAACTGGCTTTGTATGCTTTTCCCGCTTTCAAGGTTAACCACTCGAGACTTTTTTGTAAATATCAACAATACTTCAGTTGATTTTTGGGACTATTGGTTGCAGGTATTGGTTGCATTGTTATGGAGTGTTATTTTGTGTGATCTGTTATTGGAGCAAACCAAGGTGACATGTCAATCTACATCTATTTCTTTCTGGAGTCTAGAGTTCTGATGGTGAGAGTTTCCAAATGAAAGTAGTTGTTCATAGAACTAAAGAGAAAGTTGTACAGTCGGCTTCCTTTACAACAGCTTCGTTGGTTCTGCCTGCTATATTGAGAGGCTGTTATAATGGAAAGGGGGTAAATGAGTTTACTCAAAATGTTGCTGTTATAAAGGGAGAAGATTGGTTCTGATTTCAACTAGTTGTTTTAACGAAATTGCTGTTGTATCTGCTTGTATAAAGAGAGTTGACTGTATAGGTACCAGGGACTAAGGTATAAAGTACAATTCATTGTGGAAATCAAATTCAACCACGTTTTAGAGTTTTATTGACTGAAACAACAGAAATTCACTTTTCTTCGGAAGTCTTAGACAGATGAATTATATTGTTTGGGTGCACAATGGACTCTCATTGAATGGAGTGTAAAGAAGTACATTTACAGATTCTCACCTCCATTGAAATATATCATTCTAATGAAGAATTTATCTCTCTCAGAAGAATTCTGCAACTTTCAAGCCAGCCATGATGAGCCAGCATTTGTGACATTTTTCAGACTCAAAGCAAAGGGTCGTTTGTTTTTTTACCTTTTGTCTAAGGTGCTCTGCGATCTTCAACATGTCCTGCAATTTAGCCAATTTACATAAAAGACAGGCTTTCATAAATCCATTGAAGGTGGTTATGGGATATTTCACTTTGACACTGTAATAATGGCAGTCAATTTCGGTTTTTAAAACTGAACACCGTTAGATAAAAATAATTTTGATGTAGAAAATTAATATTAGAAGCTCAAGATAGGTTACAAGTTAGCAAATTCTTCACTTGAGATTTTCAGATCAACGACAAGAATGAGAACCAGTTTGGAACAGATAGACAATACCCATTTCCGGTCCTCCTCTCTCAGCAGTCTTTACGAAGAGACTACTGTTGCCATCTGAGCTCTTCACGGCGGATCAGAGTATGAAGAATGCAGTGACCACGCTCACTGGGGGTCGTGTCTTGGAGTATGTAAAGCTTGTGGATCCTGTAAAGGAATTCGGATAAAACGGTGGTTGCAATTCCAAGAATATCGTTCTAAAAGTCGGTGTTGGTGGATCTAGATTACATTTAGTCTGCCTCCACTGAGTCGTAAATGGAGACGAGGCCATTCAACCGCACCGATCAAACAAGCAATATCTGGATATCGTCTTAAGCGAAGTCCCGAAGCTGCTCTTCTGAGTTGAAATTAGTAAATCGGGTGTTGTCATCTGAGCGTAAGCGAATTCGCAAATTCCAGTGATTCGGTGTTCAACTACCAAATGCATATACCACATCAGCAAGCGGCAACATGCACAGGAACTCGCAGGGCCATTACAGGTCAGATACGTGAGAAATTAAATTGATATATTCAAGCCAGACCGACATGAAGAATGTGAGTTTTAATCAGCTCGTTGACAGAATGTATCCATCCAACAAACCATCAGCTCTGAATTACGACTGCCTAACGAGACCCTCATTCTTCATCTGCCAGTACCAACCTCACTGGCCTTCCCACATTACTAACTACTACATCATCAGTATGTAATGTCATGAACCCTTGATCCAGCTCCAGCTTCGTCAGCGTACGCAGATGAGCACTCACTGCACGTCCGCATCTTCGCTCCTGGGCCGGGGCCAGCGTCATCCCTCAGTAAGGAAATGTGTAACCTGGAGCAACAACCCACATGTCAGTGCCACTTCACCCGCAAACAACTCCACGTCAAGAAGGACGACGCGTCTGAACACGACATCAACAACACCAGGCAGATGAAAACTATGTGGCAGGGAATGGAGCACTCACGTCCGCAGCGGAAGCCTCGCAGGTCCGTGCGGCCGCACTTCTTGGGCAGCTGCAGCCCGTTGGTGACCATCTGGGCGGGGAACGAGCCCGACTTGAGCTGGTTGCACATGCACGTCTTGTCCACGCTCTTCACCACGTTGCAGCACTGCCTGCTCGGCCACGCGGGCCGCGCTCCTTGGATGGCGCCCAGGCACGGGTACAGCGCGTTGGGGTTGCACACTCCCGCGGCGCTGGATTCCGCCACCATGGCCATCACCACCAGCACCCCAATGCTCACCAAAGCCACGGCAACGCGCTTGGATCCGGCCATGGTTCTTGGTTGCGAACTGCTGGTCACACAGGCTAGAGAGGAGAGTTGCTGGGGGCACTGAACAAGAATCGGGATGTTGCAGAACTGAGCTAAGGATGATGTGATCCATGTACACGGCGGTTGTAATTTATAGTGGATTTATTAGCCACCTGAGGCTGAATGAGCTTGTGGAAAGTCTGACAGGTCGCTGCATCAGCTCAGCTGCTGTCTTGAAAGCGGAGCAAGTTGACACACCAGATATATACTTGTGAATCGTTATAAATGCTTTGACTTGGGATTGTTGGTTCCAGAATATAACTAGTTTGTGATGCAGAATGTCAGCATTCCCAGAGATTTCTAGAGCCTGAATATGAAGTGGCTTGTCACTGCAGGCTTACTGAACAAGATGCAAGGTTGTGGTACAAATTTTCTATCTATTTTGCTAACGTAATTACCATGCTGTGAACAGAATTCATTTCTATTCAAGTAAAAAATATTTTGTCAACATGAGAATTGTAGAAATTAATCACGTTTGGTAGAGTTCACTCACACCCGAGCTGCACTTTAATATTCTATACTGTAGCAGATTTTGGGTGGGGGTGCGGTAATGGGTTCCTCCACCTTAGTACCTGGACAATCACCCGAAGCTAAGTGGCGCTTCCCAATCTCACACTGCACCCAAACCGTTACATGTCCCATCAGACGGACAGGTAACGGTTTGGATGCACCTTTTCTATTCCCACTTCCTCTCCATCATTCTCTTTCACCTCATCACTTTGCTTTCAAATGCTCTCTTTGCTTCAGATACTCTCTTTCAAATACTCTTATAGCCTATTTCATCACAGAAGTACTGCTCATCTCTTTCCATGATTACTAGCACCAAGGACGCCGCTGCGCACAAGGTCGAGGGCGCCATGAATGCGGCCCACGACAAGGCTGGCGACGCCCAGCAAACCGGCAAAGTGATTGTTTGTTCTATCTACGAGTACCAATGCTTTTTTACGAATCAGTACTTTGGTTTGATCACATGAACTCGGACGATTCAATGCAACAGGATACTGCTGGAGCTACCAATGACAAGGCCCACGATTTAGCAGGAGCTGCCGGCAACAAGGCCAACCACGCTGGCAGTGTGGCGGGGGACAAGTGGGATGAGAGCAAGCAAAGCGCCGCAAATGCTGCTGGCGCTGCCCTCGACAAGGCCCACAACGCTGGCAACGTGGCGGGGGAGAAGTGGGATCAGACCAAGCAAGGCGCCTCCAATGCTGCTGGCGCTATTAACCAGACGGCCCACGATGCTGCGGGAGCGGCCGGCGACAAGGCCAAACAAGCTGGCAACGTTGCCGGGGAGAAGTGGGAGCAGATGAAGCAAGCGTCCTCGGACGCTGCCAGAATGGCGTCTGACAAGGCTGGACAGGCGAAGCAGGCGTCGTCGGACGCTGCCGGAGCGGCTTACGAGAAGGCTGCACAGGCTGCCGGAGCGGCGTCTGAGAAGGCTGCTCAGGCGAAGCAGGCGTCGTCGGACGCTGCCGGAGGAGCGTATGAGAAAGCAGCATCGGCTGCCGAAGCGGCGTCTGACCAGGCTGCACAGGTGAAGGACGCGGCGGCAGACAAGACTGGACAGGCGAAGGACGGTGCGGTGGGGTTGTTACAGCAGGCAGGAAACGCTTTGGGGAATGCGGTGCAGAGTGTGAAGGAGGCCGTGACCTCTAAGTCGTAGAGGTAGTGCGTAGAGAATAGTCAAGGTTGGGAATAATGTAAAGAAATCTGACTAAGGTTGATACAAATTTGCACAAAAGTCTGGATTACGGAGTCGGTGCTTGAAGTTCGTACGTGCTAGTCCGTCTTGCACGGTTGGTCCATCGATGTCTGGAGCGCTCTTTTCTGATAATGCGCACCTCGCTGCAACGAGACAGATTGATGCGAGATCGTATAGCCGCCCTGTTCAACCAACCAAAATTGCGAATCGATTCGAAGGCACAACCAGTGCATAGGCCGTTAATCGATCAACATCAACGGAACACGCTGGGCATCGTACGAACATGGCAGTGACGTGTATCAAATTAGGCTGACCATATTATAATAGCATCGGCACAACACCCATGCATTCACAAGCGAGGGTCCTTGACAGATCTGGTAGAGAGGTGACTGAATTGATATATTCAAGCCAGACCGACATGAAGAATCTGAGTTTTGATCAGCTTCGTTGACCGAATGTATCCATGATCCAACAAACCATCAGCTCCAAATTACGACTGCCTAACGAGACCCTCATTCTTCATCTGCCAGCACTTCCCACATTCAAAGTAACTACTACATCATCAGTATGTAACGTCATGAACCCTTGATCCAGCTCCAGCTTTGTCAGCGTTTCGCAGATGAGCACTCACTGCACGTCCGCATCTTCGCTCCTGGGCCGGGGCCAGCGTCATCCCTCAGTAAGGAAATGTGTAACCTGGAACGACAAACCACATGTCAGTGCCACTTCACCCGCAAACAACTCCATGTCAATACGGACGACGCGTCTGAACACGGCATCAACAACACCAAGGCAGATGAAAACTATATGGCTGGGAATGGAGCACTCACGTCCGCAGCGGAAGCCTCGCAGGTCCGTGCGGCCGCACTTCTTGGGCAGCTGCAGCCCGTTGGTGACCATCTGGGCTGGGAACGAGCCCGACTTGAGCTGGTTGCACATGCACGTCTTGTCCACGCTCTTCACCACGTTGCAGCACTGCCTGCTCGGCCACGCGGGCCGCGCTCCCTGGATGGCGCCCAGGCACGGGTACAGCGCGTTGGGGTTGCACACTCCCGCGGCGCTGGATTCCGCCACCATGGCCATCAACACCAGCACCCCGATGCTCACCAGAGCCGCGGCAACGGGCTTGGATCCGGCCATGGTTCTTGGTTGCGAACTGCTGGTCACACTGGCTAGACAGGAGAGTTGCTGGGGGCACTGAACAAGAAGCGGGGATGTTGCAGAACTGAGCTGAGGATGATGTGATTGGTGTACACGGCGGTGTTTTATAGTGGTTTGTAAGCCATGGCTGAATGGGCTACTGTAGTGGTTAGTCTGGGAGGTCGGTGCATCAGCTCAGCTGCTCTCTTCAAAGCGGAGCTGGTAAACTTGCCAGTTCTGACTCAAAATGTTGAATATATTTGATTGACAATGATTATGAATAAATGCTGACGAGTAGAAAGATTTAGGTGAAAAAGTCAATTGACTGGTTTCCCCATTGCAGGCAATTGAAAGTATGAGTGCAGGCGTTGACAACGGAAACCAGAATGAATGGGCTGGTGGGATTTGCAAGTGACGTGTAAGAATGATCATTACGACAACTGCTCTAGTATGGCAAACAACTTTGTGAGCAGTGTTTCACATGTTGCTACTTCTTCGGATCACCTGACAGCAATCACTTCACTAGAGTATGCCTCGACTTTGTAGAGAGGAGATTGTAACTCAGCCGGCTGGCAGCAAAATTTCTATCATACTGAATCAAATGAGATGCATTGACTTCGGAAACTGCTTCCAGAATTTAAATTCATGATAACATTACGAGCATTTGTGATGTTAAAAGAAATCTAAATGAACGCGAAGTTTCAAGTCGTAACCTAATTAAGCATCACAATGTCATACGCTTCAGCCCACTCTCAAGATCTGTGGCAGCGCGGTCGTATTTGGTTGATTGTGGCTTTTACGCGGGTGAATCAGGGATTGCAATGGCGAGATTATGTTATGTGAATGAAGAACTGCATTGACGAGATTACAAAGAACTGGTAAAAGTATCTCACTTTGAATAGATGTGGTTCTAGCTGGTCCTGAACAACAGCTGCAACCGCAGATTCAGTCGCGGGAATGTGCGAGCACAACAGACCCTTCAATTCTATACATAGTCTGTGAAAAGCATCAAGATGCATACGTGAAGAATATGATCGGTTCATATAAAACACCAATCTCCCAGATTATATTGTTCTCGTCTCAAGCCGAGGGCACCAACAGCAGTCCAAACAAATGGCAAACAGGCAAAGCAACGACTTTCGAAACGCATCAACAAGATCTGAAGTGGAACCAGTTTTGGTCCCGAAATCCAAGAGAATATTACCTTACCCAATCCGCGCTACTCCTACCATTCTGATATCGCCTCTAACCTAGTCTTGACCTTCCGGTATGAAGAATGGAGTGACCCCGGCTCACTGGGTGTCGTGTTTTGGAGTATAGTATAGAGGGCTTGTGAATCCTGTAAAAGAAATCGGTTGAAATGGTGGTTGCAATTTCCAGAATATCGTTCTACAAGTTGGTGTTGGTGGATCGAGATTACATTTAGTCTTCCTCCACTGGTTTGTAAATACCGACTACTACATACTGCAGAGGATTATGTATTAGAAGGGGGCATTCAACCGCACCGATCAACTGAGCGGTTTCTGGATATTGTCACAAGCGGAATCCCGAAGCTCTTTTGAGTTCGAATTACTAAAGCACGTGTTGTCATCCGAGGGGAAGCAAAATCAGGAATTGAAGGAACGTTCCAGTGATTGAGAGTCCAACTACCAAATGATTAATGCATTTTATGCACATCGGCGCTGCAACATACACAGGAACTGAAAGGGCCATAACAGGTCAGACAGGTGAGAAGCTATATTGATGTAATCCCACACCGACATGAGGAATGAAAGTTATAATCAGCTTCGTTGACAGAATGTATCCATCCAACAAACCATCAGCTCCTAATTACGACTGTAAAAAGAGAGTCACATTCTTCATCTGCCAGTACCAACCTCACTGGCCTTCCCACATTAGTAACTACTACATCATCAGTATGTAATGTCATGAACACTTGATCCAGCTCCAGCTTTGTCATCGTTTCGCAGATGAGCACTCACTGCACGTCCGCATCTTCGCTCCTGGGCCGGGGCTAGCGTCATCCCTCAGTAAGGAAATGTGTAACCTGGAACAACAAACCACATGTCAGTGCCACTTCACCCGCAAACAACTCCATGTCAATACGGACGACTCGTCTGAGCACGACATCAACAACACCAAGGCAGATGAAAACCATATGGCAGGGAATGGAGCACTCACGTCCGCAGCGGAAGCCTCGCAGGTCCGTGCGGCCGCACTTCTTGGGCAGCTGCAGCCCGTTGGTGACCATCTGGGCTGGGAACGAGCCCGACTTGAGCTGGTTGCACATGCACGTCTTGTCCACGCTCTTCACCACGTTGCAGCACTGCCTGCTCGGCCACGCGGGCCGCGCTCCTTGGATGGCGCCCAGGCACGGGTACAGCGCGTTGGGGTTGCACACTCCCGCGGCGCTGGATTCCGCCACCATGGCCATCAACACCAGCACCCCGATGCTCACCAGAGCCGCGGCAACGCGCTTGGATCCAGCCATGGTTCTTGGTTGCGAACTGCTGGTCACACAGGCTAGACAGGAGAGTTGCTGGGGGCACTGAACAAGAAGCGGGGATGTTGCAGAACTGAGCTGAGGATGATGTGATCGGTGTACACGGCGGTGTTTTATAGTGGTTTATAAGCCAGTGGCTGAATGGGCCACTGCAGTGGTTAGTCTGGGAGGTCGCTGCATCAGCTCAGCTGCTCTCTTCAAAGCGGAGCAGGTAAACTCAAAATGTTGAATATATTTGATTGTTGATGATTATGAAAAAATGCTGACGAGTAGGAAGAATTAGGTGAAAAAGTCAAATGACTGGTTTCCCCATTGCAGGCGTTGACAACGGAATCTAGGATAAATGGGCTGGTGGTATTTGGAACTCGATTGTAAGAATGTTCATGACGTCCAGTTCTCTAATTTGGCAAACAATTTTGAGAGCAGTGTTTCGTACGTCAACTGCTAATTCTGCGGCTTAGCTGACAGCAATCAGTTCACAAAAGAATGCCTCGTCTATGTAGAGAAGAGATTGTAAGTCAGCCGAGTGGCAGCCACTAATCTGCCATACTGAATCAAATGAGCTGCGTTGACTTTGGGAAGACTTTGCTTCCAGAATTTGAAATTCGTGATAACGAGCGTTCGTGATATATATAGAATTCAAAATGTATGCGATGTTTCATGTCGTTGCCTGATCATGCATCACAATGTCATACGCTTCAGACCACTCACAATATTTGTGCCAGCGTGGTCATATTTGGTTAATTGTGGCCTCGACAGACGAGTATATCGCGGATGATTTAGGATAGCAATGACGAGATTACAGGTTATTGACTAAAGTATCTCACTTGCATTAGATTTACCGGTAAATCTGCACAACGTCATCGACTGCGGCAACCGCAAATTCGTCTTTCCGAAGCCGACCTGAGGGACTGGGAATCATAATATTTGATTCTACATTATTGGCACAGCATTGGAATACAGTTTTAGGTGATTGGATTCGCCGGTTGACTTATATGCTCAACCTGTGCACTATGTGCACTGTGCATGGGAAGTCTCTCAGCATGCCGAGAGTGAAATGTACCGACACAGGCATTACTTTCAGGGATATCCCACCGGAAATAAACTCTCGAAATCCCGGATTCGTACGCAGAAAACTGTAGTATACTCTGGAATTAGTGAGGACAGGATACGGATAGAGAGCTAAAGAATATCACTGCTCAGAACGACAGTGCTGAAACGTGTATGATATCAAGTTCCAATCACAACCTCAAATACATCTTTTCAAGGGAACCGCTGTAGCTCAGTCGCAGGAATGTGAGTGCACAACGGACCCTTCAATTCTGTACATAGTCCATGCAAGGCATCAAGACGCATACGTGAAAGAACATGATCGGCTGACACCAAACACCAGGCTCCCAGATATCATTGTTCCAGTGTCAAGCCGAGAGCACCAACAGCAGTCCAAACAACGTTAAAGCCAATTTGGTAACAATCGAAGATTTTATTTGCTAGCAGTTGCAAAAATTTAACTACAAGCCACAACGTCGATTGAATTCGCCTAATCTATGATACATGGCAGGTAGCTTTGCCCCTGCCCATGTCGTTTCGTCGAATTTCAGTCTAGTTTCCGGGGGTGAAGTTGGTGGCGTACGCCCACGCGTTGTTCGCCACGGGGTCAGCCAAGTGGTCGTTCAGGTTCTCCAGAGGGCCCTTTCCGGTCACGATCGCCTGCACGAAGAACCCGAACACCGAAAACATCGCCAGACGCCCGTTCTTGATCTCCTTCACCTTCAGCTCCGCGAACGTGTCGGGGTCGTCGGCCAAGCCCAACGGGTCGAAGCTGCCTCCCGGGTAGATCGGGTCGCTCACATCGCCCAAAGGTCCTCCAGCGACTCGGTACCCCTCCACGGCTCCCATCAGGATCACCTGGGAAGCCCAGATCGCCAAGATGCTCTGCGCGTGCACCAGGCTCGGGTTGCCCAGGTAGTCAAGCCCGCCCTCGCTGAAGATCTGCGCTCCGGCCTTGAACCACACGGCCTCGCCGAACTTCACACCGCTCTTCGCCAGCAGCTCCGGGGTCACGCACCCCAGAGCTCCGAGCATGGCCCAGCGCGCGTGGATGACCTCCAACTCCCTGTTGCGGGCGAAGGTCTCGGGGTCGGACGAGAGTCCGGCGGTGTCCCACCCGTAGTCACCAGCGAACTCACCATTCAGGTACGAGGGGGTCTCGCCGGAGAATGGGCCCAAAAACTTGGGTCGGTCGGCGCCATACCTTCAGGAGCAGACCAAGCAAAGAATCAGAACGATGTCTCGGCTGCGGACATTGTCCACGCATGAGGGCCTCAACATTGTTGCAGCTAACGCCAGTTCGAGTGCACTGTCTGCCAAACATGCATGTGGCAGACATCGCCACGGCCTCACACTGAACGACACAGAGAAAAATCACAGTTTGGATAAGGTATGCGCAACAGCATTTCACAAGATCAAACTATGGGCAACACACTCACCACATGCTGTCGCTGCCCGAGGACTTGCTGACAGTCTTGCGCATGGAGATCCGAGCTTCGCCACTGCCCACCTTGCTCGACAGCTCGTTGACGGGCTTGAGCAGAGCCTGCCCAGCCAAGGCGGTGGAGTGCATCGCAGTAGCAGCGCCCATGGTTTCAAAACTTAGGGGCTGCCGGGAAACCTGAGACCCTGGCAAGTGGAATGTACATATAATTGTGAGTGTGGTACTCATCGACTTTACTAGTTCACCTTTCTTAAACATTCTGTTACCTTTCTTTGCCGTTCACTCATTTTCGGGGAATGGTCAAGAAACGAATTCACTATCTCCTCCATTGAAGGCCTAATAAGAGGATTCAAATGCCAACACCTGCTCAATAAGAAATGTGTCCAATCATCAACATGCTTAGGGACCACTAGTTGTGGCCCACATAGAACCACATCATACTCATTAAGAGCATGACTTTCAAATGGGAGCTTCCCTGTCAAGATCTCATAACATATCATGCCATAGCTATATATGTCGGCAGCTTTTGAAAACACCTCTTGACTTGAGCTCAACTTCTTATCCTGTAAAGCTTGTAATATCTCCGGTGCTCGAAAGAATTCTGTTCCTACAACTCCAACTGAACATTCATAGTCTACAATGAAACAACTCCACTTTGGCCATCCACTATTGAACTCATGTACAAGCACATTTGATGCCTTCAAGTCTCTATGAACAATGTCATGCTCATGTAGCCATTTCACCCCAATCGCGACATGGTACATTAACCATTCAGCATCGTCATGAGAGAATGGTCCACCGTCTTCATTGCTTCCCAATTTCACATTCCGCTGAATCAAACTCCAAAGATCAAAATGTTCCTTCATCATCAAAAATGCAAATCTTCCATTCTCGAATAATATCCCATTGACTATATGACAAAAATATCTTGGAGTCAACTTAGGTGTAGCAGACTCCCAATTTTCCACCTCTTTCGCCACAAAATTCAAGTATCCATCAGGTAGTTGCTTGTACAACTGGCGCAAGAAAGTACCCTCCTTGAATACCTTCACCACCCACTCACGTCCATGCTTCAAATCCCAATTCTTGGGCCTCACATCCCTCCACATAACCTTCGCATGGTAGAGTTCAGCCTGCCCTCCCTCCGCAAACTTCTCCCCCAACACCAACTCACCCAAGCTTCTATACCTTCCTCCCACTTCTTGACCAAATGTACCAAAGAAATGACACCAAGTGGGATGCACTTCCAGAGCCTTGAAAACTTCCACATTGTCCACTTCAGCCACAACTCCCTCACCAACTTCGCCAAACTCCGCCAACAAGCTCCAATGTTGCTTGGACCGCTCAATCTCCTCCTCAAGTCTACTCTCACCACTCTCCCCCGCATTCACAATCTCCAACCCCCCAACTATGCTCTCGCGCTGCGCCGACAAAAATGACTCACGATACGGCGATCCAAGCACACTCTTCGTCGCATGGGCCGTGACATACTCCGACACCAACACCTCGCTTGACTCACCCATCCCACAACCTGCATTCGACACTTTCACTTCGCTCAGCTGCTGCACGCTTCCACTGCTGCTCGCCATCACTGCCTTCGATTATCTCCAAACTCGGAGGCTCCGGGAAGCCTAGAGATCGCTCCTGATAACAACCCTCACAGACCTTGTTTAAGTTTTTCTAAGGGAGACACGCGCATACACGAGCTCAGAAAACCCACGCCCTCGGAGAAGCTCCGCCACCGACAACCAAACGCATATAATGGCGCTCGCGAAGAGACAGAAAACTAGTGAGGGCCACAACGTCCACGGTTGATGAGATGGCAACAACAGCAAGCAAAAGAACCGAGAACACCTTCCTCGTCACCGGCTGCACACTGCTGCCGTGAACTTGATGGCCAAGCAACGCTGGACCAACGCACGTCCCGCCAGCAAACGCAGACTCCAGAAGCCTGCTGGGAAACGCCACGACCTTGATGACTAAGTAGTGCAAAGCGCAGCCTCCAGAGGACAAGGTGCGGACTAAATACAACGACCTCAACAAATGAGTCAATGCCCCTGTCAGGGAGCATTAATGAGGGCCAGCTCATAAACCTTAAGGCGGCTGAAGCTTTAAAAACAATTCTACTATTGCCTAATGCACTCTTAACACATACCACATGGTGCTTTGCCTAAATAATATCTACATCGTGAGTTATGATCACAAATGTGCATATACCCTCATAGACTCATTTTTTGAGGTGGCTTCTGGAGCAACTTCAGATGAGTGTAGAACATATAGAAACTTGTGTTTTTTGATGAAATTTTTTGTGATTTCTCTTTTCTTCCTTCTAGTAGAACATATTGTGGAGAATAGGAATTAAGATTGGTATGATGAAGCCAATTTCAGGAGACAAAGTGAGAGATATTGTTGCT
Organism: Bryoerythrophyllum caledonicum; assembly: GCA_963971425.1. NCBI lineage: Eukaryota > Viridiplantae > Streptophyta > Bryopsida > Pottiales > Pottiaceae > Bryoerythrophyllum > Bryoerythrophyllum caledonicum. The sequence goes on along the minus strand of OZ020519.1, from coordinate 29,422,430 downwards.
CTTTTGATGAAAAGTCAGAGTACAAGAGTGGTTGCAAAGTCTTTGGGTTTCTCACAAAGTACGGTGAATAGAGTGAGGAAGAAACATTGTAGTAACTTAGAATTGCCAAAACGAGGTGCTCCAAAGATTCTTACCACTTCAGAGAGACGACGTGCAGTGCGTTTGGTCACAGTTGGAGGGTTAGAAACGACAGTACATGCAACAAAAGTGTTGAGAGAGGGTAAAGAAGTGGGTTTTTGTGATAACACTTTGCGGTCTGCTTTGAGAGATGTTGGATTGAGTGCTTGTGAGAAGATTCCTAAGCCTTGTTTGTCACAGAAAAATGTACGAGAGAGGCTACAATTTGCAAGAATTCATAAAGAGACGACAATAGAGGATTGGAAGAGAGTTGTATTCAGTGACGAAACGAAGATAAATCGTTTCAATTCAGATGGGAGGACTTGGTGTTGGGTTAATGACAAAAAAAGCTTGTCTGATCGTGCGGTGAAGCAAATAGTGAGCATGGTGGAGGGTCTTTGATGCTATGGAGTTGTATGACAGCAAGAGGTCTAGGTGATTTACAAAAGGTGGATGGGCGTTTAAATGCGAAGGACTATATTTCAATCTTGCATGGAGATTTGTACTTGAGTTTAGAGAGATTAGGATACTTGAACCTCGATAACGTCATTTTTGAGCATGATAATGCTCCCATACATAAAGCAAAGATTGTTCAGAAATGGTTCTTAGAGCAACCATTCTCTATTTTAGAGTGGCCAGCTCAATCCCCAGACCTAAATCCCATAGAACATGTTTGGGCAATCCTCAAACATCGTTTGAATTCCTATCTAACTCCTCCTGTAGGTCTTTTGCAATTATGGGAGCGTGTGGAGGAGAGTTATAAGATGATCACTACAGAGCAATGTGAGAGATTGTATGCTAGCATGCCAGATCGAATTGCAGCTGTTTTGGTTGCTCGTGGAAAGTGGACAAGATTTTGACCACTCTGTGTATAACGCCTCAATAAATGAGTCTATGTACATAGTTAACTTTGGCACTATGCATTTTTTTTATCTAGTGGCAAAAAAATTTCAATTTTCTTGAGGTTGTCAGTTACTTCATGCTCTCAAACTTTCATGTTCAAAATTTATTGCTTTGATTCTTCATACTCTCTACATTGTTACTTTTCTAAATCAAATACCCTCATAGACTCATTTCTTGAAGTCGCTGTAGTAGGGTTTGCGAATGCGGAAGCGAATTGTGCAGAAGCTTCGAGGAAATGCAAACCCTAGTGGTGAAGTGCATTGGCCGCTCTGGACGGACAGATGAACAGCGAGTGCACATGCCGTTGCTACAGTCGCAATGTTGTGATGCCTCGCCGCGAGGAGCTTCTGGAGCAGCTCATTGAGATATTACTTCGTCTTCTTCGTTCTACTGTTCGTGATCAGGATTTAGAGACCAGCGACTGCATCAAGGATGCAATTTCGTTCGAACCGGAGCAGCAGTGTAAATGGCCAGGTGAGGAAGAGATGGCGATACAACTTCCGAGGGAGTGATGATGATGAGACTACGACTTTGGATTGCGGAAGATTGTTTGTGGTTAGGGTTTAGAGAGCATCCATGGCACGGAGAATGTGATCTTTTGTGTAGTGTAAACGAGGGAGAGATGGTGAGGGAGAGATGGTGAAGGAGTGATGCCGAGAGGACGACAATTGTCGATTGGGGGACGTTTTTTGAGGGTTAGGGTTTAGGGAGCAGCGATGGTATCAGGAATGAGATGAGAAAGTGATTTGCGTTGGGAATGCAATCACTTCGCCTTTTGGGTTCGCCTTTCGGATCGAGGAGCTTCCTTTTCCATTTCCCATATTAGTTTTTGTGAACTTGATGGGTAATAGAATGATAATCTAAATAGTTATTGAGAAGGTTTTTACCACATATTGTTATTAAATAGAAATTAAGTGGAAAATTTAAATATCCCTATGTTTTATGTCAAGAAGATGAAGTTCTTTTCCTCCTTGCCTGAAAATATTTGACTTGGATTAGAATGTTTCTTTACACTATACCCAAGAATTGTTTTTTGACATCTTCAAAGAAGGTAGTATTTTCTACATGTACAGAAAATCTAAATGTCAATAGAAACTTCTAGCAAAGTTTTTAGCAAAATAAAACACAATTACTGACTTCTTTCTTCATTTTATTTCTATATAGAATAATGAGAGAGCTTTATATGGTTTGTATTTAACTGTTTTCCTAAATAAAAATTATTTTGAACGTGTTTTGTACTATTCATATTTGGTATATCGTACATATAGAATGGGAAAGTCAATTTCTTTACGTTTACCGTACCCAATGGTTACTCTCCATTTTGACTTGATAATGTATAAAAGTGACCATGGCGTAGGATAATTGGAAACTTTTACATTCCCTTTTTATTCGTCTTTCTATATGTAGTCTACTTGAAAATAGAAAAGTCATTTTTATGCCGATGTTAAATGGTTTCCATTTTATTCTTAGTTCTGTTACACATACGACACTTTTTGAATTTATTGAACCTTTTCATTTCTCTTCCTATTTCCCTTGTTAACATTGAAGTCATTCTTAGTGACTTACATGGGACCAGAAAAATATAAGGAGGTAGTAGAGATGCTTTTTTTCAAGAGCTTATGGTTAGTGGTCCAAAGTTTTATAAGGTAAGTCCCAAGAAGGCCCACAACCAACCTAAACCCATAGCCAACCCTCTTCCATCCCATTACCACCAAGTCAACTCCATATGGAGATTTGCTATTAGTCAAGGCTCTTACTTTTATCGTTGGTTATGGGGGGTACCTATTGCTGGCTACCCACTAAACATGGCTGCAGAGTTTGAAAATTCATAACTAATTCAATTTTCATCGGAAAAATATGAATCACTTAGGTTGGAATTTCAATTCTATTGACTATCACTAAAAAACAATAGTATAATTCTCTCCTCTCTCTATATATGCACATTCCATAACTTGTTGGTTTTAGAGGAGCTTATCATATTTAAGATATTGATTTCCTTCCCACTTTTTGACAAAGAAGAATTGATGTGTTTTAGAGGAACGTCAAGATTTTGTTAGAACTAAAAATAAGAGTTGCTTGCATTTAATGGCTTCCCCAATCCATGAAAAGGAAGAATGCCATAGCCAAGGCCGAAGTGCATTCCAAAGGGCCGCCCAGCCCGGCTCGACTACTTCGTTGAGTGAGTTAAGTCCGCGCTCCAAGAGGACAACCACACCGGAGCGATTTGTCATTAAATGGGGGCTAGAGAGGAGGAGGTGGCGGAGTGGATGAAGGGCGTACGACAGCGCATCCACGCAAACCCAGAATTGGCGTTATATAATACATATATTATTTTTAATTCACATGCTATTTGTAATATATATACTATTTTAGTTTGTGATGTACATTGTTATTCTTTTAGTATGTACTATATTTTGTATTATTACTATATGTAACAAATGATATATAGTATATGTATCACATGTAGTAAAATGCTATGTTTGTAAATGATCTATCTACAATATTGTATTGTATACATATTACAAGTCTACTACATATAGTACATATTATATTTATTGTAGTCTAATGTTTTGTATTGTGGAATCTATTTGCATGTGTATTGTAGTTTATATTGTATATATTATAGTAGATGTTGCAACCACAAGGACTAGACTAATTGTTAACTTGTTCACAAATAATGTAGTAGGGTAAATACAATAATTGTTTCACTACACTAAACATCATGTTCAGTGTAGCAAGTTGAATAGTTCTCTAGGAACAACTTTTGAGTGTCAATGCCCCACCGAAGAAGTCTCATCCAAGGCTATATGTAGAGCACTCCAAGGTCAATCATTTGTCCAATCAAAATCATGGTAAAATTTGATATGGTTTTTAACCAAACAAATTGTTACCCTCTTCTAATTTACCTTTTTAACCATATTATTACCACAACACTCGTAATGCTTTTCTAATGAGTTCACATGTTGTTCCCTAGAATTTCCCAACGTGACCTCAAGTGTGTTCCTCCAACGTTTCTCCGTTTCCAAAGAGTTTCCAACGTGTATAGATTGGAAACCAATTTATACATTTGAAATTACATCCATATTTACCTTATATTTAGTCGGGCCACCACCAATTGTTGAGAGGCTCGTCTGCACACATGTGCATGAGCTTATTGATTAAATGCGGTTGTGCTCTCAGATTTCAAGTGGATTTGTCTAATCAAACAGTCTAGTAACTCCCATGTATCAAAGCCCATATTACAAAGCCACCCACATGCTGCTAGATGAAGCTCCCATCTAGACCCCAACGTTATATGGTGGGCCCCACCTGTCGCAAATTAAGCACTCTGTCATTTTAAAATTACAACTGGAAACACTTGGGAACACATGAGAATGATGTGGGAACTCATTGGAAATGGAATGCAAACTTTGTGGGAACTCTAGAAAAACCAATTGGGAACACGTTGAAAATTCTATATGACGTATTGGAAGTTCTTTGGAAACTCTTTAGGCATGCATAGGGAATTTGATGGGAACTCTGTGTGAATAAATTGGGAACTCAATGTGAAGGATGATTTCATGGATAAGTTAAAAATTTTGGTAAAAAATGTAAAGTCCAGGAAGGGTAAACAATTGGTTTGGTTTACAACCTAACTGAATATTTACTTTAGCCCGATATGGGCGTCAGGCACCAAACCCGACTTCATAGAAGCCGGATTTCATACCAAACAATATCGTACGATGGTCATGTGCATGTGCTTAAAGTGTCGCAAAAGGTCAAAGCATTGCAATGTTAGATTGACCATTGTTAGATCAGCCGTTGAATGTCAGTCGGGAATCGTATACGCATGCACGTATGATGTATCTCACTCTGTTGAACACAGAAAACGTAGTAAATATTAGCAAGACTTACACCTTTGGAGTGAAGATTCTTCAACTAAAATGTTTCATTTAGAGGTGATTTCAATATGTGAACTTTATCATGTTCAAATGCAACACTATACATCATATAAAATATTGTGGCCACGAATGGCACCTTCTGACATTTAAGGGTTGACATCATTACAAAATCTTATTGATAGGCAACATGTGTCATGATTTCATTTTTTAGCTTTCATCCCATATATCCATGGTCAGTTTCGTACATGTATAATTCATAATAGAAATGTCCAAAATTCAAGAGATTTGTCAAGGTGATACCTATATAATGTTTGTCATACCCGTATAATATCTAGGTGATATATATGCAATACCCAGGTGATATCCATTTTGGGCAAACCATTGTGATTGGGGAAATGGATTATACAGAAGGGATGCCAAAACAGATCAGTTCATCCGAAAATAGGACTTCTCTATGCTTGTGAATTCCTATGCATGCTCCATGAATATTTGTAATTTCATTGTATTGTAAAGTATTGTTTTGTAATGTTATGTAAATTTAATCAACTCTACACCAAATTTTGAAGGTAATAGAAGGATTTAGGGTGACAATTGTGACAATTGTGAAATACTCCTAACTACACCATAACTTGATAACTGGTCCAATATCTATTATATATCTACAAAGCTCATGCATTTCCATAGTTTGTTGAAAAAGTTAAATGGGTGCTTTCTTCACTGGTGGCCTATTGAAACTACCTTATTACCATAGTATGTTTACCATCCTTGAGGCAAATTTAAATATTTTTTCTGAAAATCTGAATTCAACTTCTAAAAACTGATTTTCCAAAATAATTTTTTTTGCAAAAAGTCACTTAATTTTATTTTTTCAAATGACTTTAAAATGGAAAATTATGACAGATAAATTTCTACCTCTCTTTTCCCACCTACATTTTTCTTTCCTTTTGATAGATTTTTTTGGGACAAACCTTGTTAGTGGACATGGATTTAGTGGTGGAATGAACAAACACTTTATTCACTCCGGCCCCCTCTTTGGGGACCATAGTTCTACTTCTTCTGGTTATGGTATGGGACCTGGGTGCATGTTTATCCAATAAAACTAGTTTCTCAAGTTGGTACAAGTTGCAGCAACTTCCAAGAGCATTTGTTAGGAGAGCTACCCTACACGTTGGTCGGGTTTGTACATAATTAATTCAAAATGGAGATTGTCCAAAAAAATAAGAAAATATAAGGGATTTGCCTAAGATCATACCCATGTAATGCCGAGGTCATACTCATGTAATATCTAGGCAATACTCATGTAACACTTAAGTGATACCCGTTGTGTCCGAAGCATTGTGGATTGGAAAAAATAATTAGTTTGACAAGGAGTGTCCAAACCCGACCAATGCATATGGTACTCTTGATTTCTATCTACTTTGAGAGAAGTGTTTCATATGTGGCTCACCAACCTGCTTTGAAATTTTAGTTTATTAGAAAAGTCCGAGACTCTGTAGACAAGTTTTTACAAGTTAATTAGCCACCTTAAATCCGTTTTACGCTCTTCTTTTCTTGTAACACTATTAACCTCCTACAAACATATCCATTGTCATGCTCATTCATACTCAGGCTACCACAGATGCGGGGTGCTTATTCTTATAACTGGGATCTGCCTCCAAAATTCAAAATGCACTGCTTCAGCAAAAGTTAAACCTGTACATATTCCTACGTACACAGATCAGATGGATCACTTCAGCCATGGGCATCATATTGCATAAACCTCATTGAACATACTCTCCATTGAATTGGGCGGAATAAAATTTATGCCACAAAAGCCAGGTTAACCCAAACATACCAAGTGTTCGTTTAGGAGACAATTTTTATTCACATTTACTGCAATTACCTTTCGATTTGTACGGTCAAAATTCACACAATTTTTAACACATTATCTCATACAAGTTTAAAAGTAGATCCTATGTTTACATTCTCAAAAAGTTCATCTTGACAATTTTTAATCAATCAAGTAGGGATTCCTCTTAAATGCCTTGGTCCTTTAGGGGTTATATACTAAGAGTACCCATAGCGTTCCCTCCGCCAACGGGCTCAACAAACTTGATTTGTTGGGTCTTGCAACAATAAGCATCAATAGACCGTGTCTGATGCCACAGCCACACACGGTCAATATACAACAACTACACCAAACACTGAATAGAGTGCGGATTAATAATTGATGTGGATCACCCACACTAGTTTGCATCAAGCACATGCATGTCAAAATCCGATTGGCTATTCGTCACTATATGCAGTGTTTGGTGTAGCCAATCTCGACTTGCCACCTCACACTCACAAAAGTCAAAGCACAAAGCGGGCTAGAGTGGGAATAGAGAATGTTCTCAATCGACTAGGTTGAGAGGTTATCCTATGGTGACCGAAGATATAAGGAAGGGGCACCCAATTTTGATTAGCCACCCATTTCCGATTAGTAGAGTATGCATGGGATGGAGCATGAAAATGGAAAATGCATGAAATGGAGCATGCAGTGATCCAAAACCGATAACTCAAAATTTGAAAACTCCAATCGTTATTGGCACTAGGTCATGAAGTATGCAATTTTGGATTGCTCCACCTCAATTGAGCTCTCATTGGTGGCCTTGCCTCAAAAGTCGAACAAGGCCGATCGGCATTGGATACAATCATGAGTTGGTTATCCATGGCATGTCTTCTCTCTTTTTACTCACTCTCACTTAGTGGCATTGGGCAAAGAAGGGCACCAAATCTCACCTACTCTACAATTAGATTGTAGGCTCCGATGGTTTCTGGGCTTTTAAATTCTATATCAATTGGCTCACATAAGGGCCGCTTCACACTTAACGCCCGAGTCGAGAGGTGGCTGATTTTTTTTGGCTGATTTTTGTTGGTTGATTTTTTTTGGCGTAATGATATGGGGTTTGGACTATGGACTTGGGCTTTGGGGCTTCACACCACAACCGCCCAAAGGCTTCAATAATATTTTTTTAATGTTTTTTTTAATCCAAAATTTTGGACTCTGGCAATAATTTGGGCAGAAATTTTGACGGACGGACTCTCCACTCGGCCAGGTGTGAAGCGGCCCTAAGATGCACCAAGCAAGCATACAAGAAGATCCTCAAAGTGGTTGAGAGTTTGATTGTGAGTTTGAGTAGACGTAATTGGTGTCTATTAAAATGAAGATTGCACAATTATCAAGGTACTCCGATGATCCTAAATAACCTAAAATCACCTGGCGCCACTAAACTCCTAACCTTTATGGATATCTCTCCCACTGGAATAGTCAATTGCACTTATATTGTCTCACTTTCTTCCTGACCTCACGTTTGTTTCCTCGGGGCCGGCGCTTTATCGTCGCTCGGTCGGACGCCGCACAAGTTCCGTTGCTGGAGTTCCTGGCTAATGGATAACCAATCCACTGGAAATCCGAGCGCACAGCCTCGCCCAATCGTCTGCCTGCCTCTGCTCGTCTTCCCTCGCAAGTTTGGCGTCGCGGGATGCATAAGAGGTCTATAACAGCAAACATCGACTATGAACATTCAACCTTCGAACTCTTGTCTTGTGCTGCTCGCGACGTTCTGAAATCTAGCTTGTAGCTATGGCTGCCGCTACCGCCATGCATTCCACCGCTCTGGCCGGTCAGAGCCTCTTCAAGATCAACGAGCTCGCGAGCAAGGTCGGCTCCAGCGATGCCCGCGTCACCATGCGCAAGACTGCCAGCAAGTCCTCGGGCAGCGGCAGCATCTGGTGAGTGTGGATGTTCCGTGCATTGGATTCAGAGGGTTAGTCATCCATGTTATGCAGTCGTGGTGATTTGGCTATGGTTTGTTGTTAATGCGTATCGTTGCTGCAGGTATGGCGCCGACCGACCCAAGTTCTTGGGCCCATTCTCCGGCGAGACCCCCTCGTACCTGAATGGTGAGTTCGCTGGTGACTACGGCTGGGACACCGCCGGGCTCTCCTCCGACCCCGAGACGTTCGCCCGCAACCGCGAGCTCGAGGTCATCCACGCCCGCTGGGCCATGCTCGGAGCTCTGGGGTGCGTGACCCCGGAGCTGCTGGCGAAGAGCGGTGTGAAGTTCGGCGAGGCCGTGTGGTTCAAGGCCGGAGCGCAGATCTTCAGCGAGGGCGGGCTGGACTACCTGGGCAACCCGAGCCTGGTGCACGCGCAGAGCATCTTGGCGATCTGGGCTTCCCAGGTGATCCTGATGGGAGCAGTAGAGGGGTACCGTGTCGCGGGAGGACCTTTGGGCGATGTGAGCGACCCGATCTACCCGGGAGGCAGCTTCGACCCGTTGGGCTTGGCCGACGACCCCGACACGTTCGCGGAGCTGAAGGTGAAGGAGATCAAGAACGGGCGTCTGGCGATGTTTTCGGTGTTCGGGTTCTTCGTGCAGGCGATCGTGACCGGAAAGGGCCCTCTGGAGAACCTGAACGACCACTTGGCCGACCCCGTGGCGAACAACGCGTGGGCGTACGCCACCAACTTCACCCCCGGGAACTAGACTGAAATTCGACGAAACGACATGGGCAGGGGCAAAGCTACCTGCCATGTATCATAGATTAGGCGAATACAATCGACGTTGTGGTTTGTGGTTAAATTTTTGCAACTGCTAGCAAATAAAATCTTCGATTGTTACCAAATTGGCTTTAACGTTGTTTGGACTGCTGCTGGTGCTCTCGGCTTGACACTGGAACAATGATATCTGGGAGCCTGGTGTTTGGTGTCAGCCGATCATGTTCTTTCACGTTCGGTCTTGATGCCTCGCACGTATTACAGAATTATAGAGTCTGTTGTACTCTCACATTCCCGCGACATAGCTACATTGGTTCACATTGGTGCCTGGAACATAATATCATATTCGTTTCAGCAATGTCGGTCATAGCAGGGCAATCTGAGCTGTGATTTCTTTAGCTTTTTTTCGTGTATAATTATCCACGCTAATTCCAGAGTATATTACAGGTTTCTGCATACCAATTCGGAATTTCGAGAGTTAATTTCCGGTGGAATGTCCCTGAAAGTAATGTCTATGCTGGTACATTTGACTCTCCGGTATGCTGAGAGACTTCCCATGCATAGTGCACATAGTGCACAGATTGAGCATGTTAGTCAACCTGCTAATCCAACCTAAAACTGTAATCCGATGTTTCCCTTTCCTTGATTACAATAAAAAACAAAAAACTGTAATCCAATGCTGTGCCAATAATTTAGAATCAAATATTATGATTCCGGTCGGCTTTGGAAAGACAAATTTGCGGTTGCCGCTGTCGATGAAGTCGTGCATGAACCACCGGTAAATCTAATCCAAGTGAGATACTTTAGTCAGTAACCTGTAATCTCGTCATTGCTATCCTTAATCATCCGCGATATACTCGTCTGTCGAGGCCACAATTAACCAAATATGACCACGCTGCCACAGATATTGTGAGTGGACTGAAGCGTATGACATTGTGATGCATAATCAGGCAACGACATGAAACTTCGCATACATTTAGAATTCTATATATATCACGAATTTCATATTCTGCAAGCAACTTCCCAAAGTCAACGCAGCTCATTTGATTCAGTATGGCAGATTAGCAACTCCAGTCGGCTGACTTACAATCTCTTCTCTACATAGTCGAGGCATTTTCTAGTGAACTGATTGCTGTCAGGTAAGCCGCAGAATTAGCAGTTGACATACGAAACACTGTTCTCAAATTTGTTTGCCAAACTAGAGCACTGGACGTCATGAACATTCTTACAATCGAGTTCCAAATCCCACCAGCCCATTTATCCTAGTTTCCGTTGTCAACGCCTGCACTCATACTGTCAATTGGCTGGAATGGGGATACCAGTCATTTGACTTTTTCACCTAATTCTTCCTACTCGTCAGCAAATATTCATAACCATTGACAATCAAATATATTCAACATTTTGAGTCAGAACTGGCAAGTTTACCTGCTCCGCTTTGAAGAGAGCAGCTGAGCTGATGCACCGACCTCCCAGACTAACCACTACAGTAACCCATTCAGCCTCTGGCTTACAAACCACTATAAAACACCGCCGTGTACACCGATCACATCATCCCCAGCTCAGTTCTGCAACATCCCGATTCTTGTTCAGTGCCCCCAGAAACTCCCCTGTCTAGCCTGTGTGACCAGCAGTTCGCAACCAAGAACCATGGCTGGATCCAAGCCCGTTGCCGCGGCTCTGGTGAGCATCGGGGTGCTGGTGGTGATGGCCATGGTGGCGGAATCCAGCGCCGCGGGAGTGTGCAACCCCAACGCGCTGTACCCGTGCCTGGGCGCCATCCGGGGAGCGCGGCCCGCGTGGCCGAGCAGGCAGTGCTGCAACGTGGTGAAGAGCGTGGACAAGACGTGCATGTGCAACCAGCTCAAGTCGGGCTCGTTCCCAGCCCAGATGGTCACCAACGGGCTGCAGCTGCCCAAGAAGTGCGGCCGCACGGACCTGCGAGGCTTCCGCTGCGGACGTGAGTGCTCCATTCCCAGCCATATGGTTTTCATCTGCCTTGGTGTTGTTGATGTCGTGCTCAGACGCGTCGTCCTTACTGGCATGTGGTTTGTCGTTCCAGGTTACACATTTCCTTACTGAGGAATGACGCTGCCCCCGGCCCAGGAGCGAAGATGCGGACGTGCAGTGAGTGCTCATCTGCGTACGTTGACAAAGCTGGGGCTGGATCAAGGGTTCATGACATTACATACTGATGATGTAGTAGTTACTATTGTGGGAAGGCCAGTGAGCTTGGTACTGGCAGATGAAGAATGAGGCTCTCGTTAGGCAGTCGTCATTCAGAGCTGATGGTTTGTTGGATGGATACATTCTGTCAACGAAGCTGATTGTAACTCATATTCTTCATGTCGGTGTGGGAATTCATCAATTTTATTTCTCACGTGTCTGACCTGTTATGTTGGCCCTTTTAGTTCCTGTGTATGTTGCAGCGCCGATGTGTTTAAAATGTATTAATCATTTGGTAGTTGGACTCTCAGTCACTGGAACGATTCTTCAATTCCTGAGTTCGCTTCCGCTCGGATGACAACACGTTCTTTACTAATTCCAGCTCAGAAGAGCTTCGGGATTCCGCTTGTGACAATATCCAGAAACCGCTTAGTTGATCGGTGCGGTTGAATGGCCTCGTCTGATTCATAATCCTCTGCAGTATGCAGCAGTCTTCATCGACGACTCAGTGGAGGCAGACTAAATGTAATCTCGATCCACCAACACCAACTTGTAGAACGATATTCTGGAAATTGTTACCACAATTTCAACCGAATTTTCTTTTACAGGATTCACAAGGCCTCTATACGATACTCCAAAACACGACACCCAGTGAGCCGGGGTCACGCCATTCTTCATACCGAAAGGTCAAGATTATCTTGGAGGCGATATCAGAATGGCAGGAGTAGCGCGGATTCCGTAAGGTAATATTCTCTTGGATTTCGGGACCAAAACTGGTTCCACTTCAGATCTTGTTGATGCGTTTGGAAAGTCGCTGCTTGGCCTGTTTGCCATTTGTAACTAAAGTTATAACTCGTTCAAAACCAGGGGCAGCATGGTACTATCTGGACGAACATGAATGATCGCAACATTTATCGAGTTCTTGGAGAGGGTAACTAAGTTAGCCAGATCACGTCCATCGTTTGGAATTATTGATAATTGCTTTCTGGCACATTCATTACCCCGTGACGACCAACAGAGGAAAATTGCTCCGCCCTTTTGCGACAACATGTTGGTATCTGGGAGTTACTAGACTGCTTGATTTGACGAATCCACTTGAAATCCGAGAGCACAACCGCATCCAATCATTGTCGACTAAACACTTGTGGCTCGCTGCCTCGGGCATTCCTCGTCCAGGTATCTCTTCGCGGGGGCATCATAAAGCATTTCTTCGACCATCTCCGAGTCATCCGCAGTTGTGCCTTTACCTTGATTACACCAAGGATCTCTGGTTTCCCGGCAGCCCCTAAGTTTTGAAACCATGGCCGCTGCTACTGCGATGCACTCCACCGCCTTGGCTGGGCAGGCTCTGCTCAAGCCCGTCAACGAGCTGTCGAGCAAGGTGGGCAGTGGCGAAATGGAGTTGCGCATACCTTATCCAAACTGTGATCTTTCTCTGTGTCGTTCAGTGTGAGGCCGTGGAGAGTCTGCCACTTGCATGTTTGGCAGTCAGTGCACTCGAACTGGCGTGAGCTGCAACAATGATGAGGCCTTCATGCGTGCACAATGTCCGCAGCTGAGACGAAATTCACATCGTTCTGATTCATTGCTTGCTCTGTTCCTGAAGGTATGGCGCCGACCGACCCAAGTTCTTGGGCCCATTCTCCGGCGAGACCCCCTCGTACCTGAATGGTGAGTTCGCTGGAGACTACAGGTGGGACACCGCCGGACTCTCGTCCGACCCCGAGACCTTCGCCCGCAACAGGGAGTTGGAGGTCATCCACGCGCGCTGGGCCATGCTCGGAGCTCTGGGGTGCGTGACCCCGGAGCTGCTGGCGAAGAGCGGTGTGAAGTTCGGCGAGGCCGTGTGGTTCAAGGCCGGAGCGCAGATCTTCAGCGAGGGCGGGCTGGACTACCTGGGCAACCCGAGCCTGGTGCACGCGCAGAGCATCTTGGCGATCTGGGCTTCCCAGGTGATCCTGATGGGAGCAGTAGAGGGGTACCGTGTGGCTGGAGGACCTTTGGGCGATGTGAGCGACCCGATCTACCCGGGAAGCAGCTTCGACCAGTTGGGCTTGGCCGACGACCCCGACACGTTCGCGGAGCTGAAGATGAAGGAGATCAAGAACGGGCGTCTGGCGATGTTTTCGGTGTTCGGGTTCTTCGTGCAGGCGATCGTGACCGGAAAGGGCCCTCTGGAGAACCTGAACGACCACTTGGCCGACCCCGTGGCGAACAACGCGTGGGCGTACGCCACCAACTTCACCCCCGGAAACTAGACTGAGAATTTGAAAACTCGACGTTGCACGGGCGAAGCCGGTTGCGCGATTGTACAAAAGTAAGCAGGAAAACTTGATTGTTCTGTACGTGTCATTTCGGTCGCTACACTGATCCAATAAATCGCCAGTCAAATCATTCTGTGACTTTACCCTTAGTGAATTTGCGGCACAGTTTAATGCAGCAGAGCACATATAATGTTGACACTCCTGAATGCTTTCAACAGTTTTTCCAGTTGATTTCTTTCGGCATTTGTTTCTAGCTCATGAGATAATAATGAAGCCATGTGATTATTAATACCGTTGGTTCAACGTGTGCAAGATTTGGCGTCGTGGACTCAAGCTTAATGGACTTTTCGAGGATAATAGTGAGACGAATGTTGGATGGCTCTTACAATTGACAAATCAGAGTTGGATCACAACAGTTGATGAAATTTTTGTTCTTGCAACTACTTTCAACAAGTGCAGTTACTGGAAATCTACAGTAAGTGGGTGTCTATTCTAGGAGAGACTGAATCTCAGACTCTGTTGCAGGAAAACAAGCTTGAGCGGAAATACAGTGTCACATGCAAAGAGTGAAAGAATAACTTCCACTCGAGAGATTGGTCCCAACTCTCACTTTATAGGAATTGGAGCTATGAACCTGCACTATCGTAAGTTCATTCGATGCATATTTAAGTGAATATTTCCCACCAAACAGCCTCTAAGGATTTGGATACTTCTCGGAAGTAACGGAATCCTCCTGCAGCTCAATAATGGACTTTCGCCTTAATCGATGTGTAAACAGGCACGATGTATATGCAAAGCTTAAAAAACTTGAAGGTGCTTCAACCTCTATACGAACTGCCAAACCATCATAATTCTATGTCAAATTTCACAGGTAATGAATTTGTGTAATTTTGAAGCTACTGACGTATCATCTGCTCTGGTAGAACAGCATCCATCTTTCTGGAGAGGAGGTGACTTGTGATCAGACCTGGGGAAGGAACTTGAGGGTGACGAAAGAGAAGCAGAAGGAGAAGAGGCAGGTGAGAAGACAAAGCGCGAGATCAGGCAGATGGTGTGCGTCACCAGCTTGTTGTTCATTTGTTAGGATTTCGTAGAGAATTCTTTGGATCTCGTTGGAGATTGCGGAATTGTTGTCACAATTTGTGATGGTGTGATCTTTTTCCTTTTGTTGGAGTGTGGAGGAGATAGGTGTGCGATATTCTGGTTAGAAAGGTGGTGACCTTTCATGTTGTTGATCGGAAATAATCTCGTAGTTTAATATCAAATACTTCTCCAAATGACTTAATCTCCAAATAGCAGAGATTTTGGGTACCCTTTTCACCACAAATGGCTAATATTTAAATGAAATGCAGGAAGATCATAGCACTATCGAAACAGTAATTTCTTTCATAAACCGCCATCCGAAGTGATTTTTCTTCACAACGGCGGATAGCTCCAAGAACTTCGCCGCACCGCTCTACTACTGGGATACAAGCATACAAGTACACATGCAATTAAATATACAAGCAGAGGCTTTCAACAGCTCCAATAACTAAGGATTTGAAGAGTAAGTCTGGCAACGTACTCTACTTCTGTTTCAACACTTTCATGAACTCCTCCTTCTGCGCTTGATTCATGCCCATGAGTGAGCAATCACCCACTCCCCACTCTGCCCCTCGCTCACAATACTTGTCGGCGATCTCCTTCTTGTGCCTGCACAGCCACAGCATCCACAACAACATGAATATAACCAGGGGCAAAAAATTCCTTGATATTTACGAGGAAATCCTACAGATACCAAGAATATACTCACCTACAGATCACCCTCTTGGTTAGTGAAGGAGTTGTACTAATGACGGTAGATGCATAAGCTAGAAACCTTGGAGGCAGTCACATATCTTGCCTGTTTCCAGGCAATTCAATTTTACAGTCGGTTTGAGACCACTCATCTGTGATGACTATACTTGAGAATTTTAGATTGTGAAGTCAGTGCACAGACACTATTTCTATAAACGTTGAAGTGGAGAAGAAGCTTTACATGGCAGCGTTGTCTTTTGATTTCTTGAGCAGCTCCTGGAGGTAAGATGACGTCCTGAACGTCTCGTCCTGGCTTTCGTACATTTTCTTCTTGCCGTCTACATAGTACAACAAGGTGTTAGAACTGAAATGACATTCGGCCCTAGTTATAACCTGCCAAAGAATTTCAAGTGAACATTCTCTCATTTCTTTTTCCAATTTCGACGTGTAGACATATGGTACTCCAAATAGGCTCCAATGCTATGAAAGAATATAAATTTTACTCTTCTTAACTCGTTTGGAAAGAGAAAATGAGCATGCCAACATCACATCTCACAGTAAAACACATTTCCACATGAGAGATCATGTACCTTTAATCTTCGTCAAAAAGTTAGGCTCTGGAATCGATGGCAACTCAACTGACTCCATTCCTGAGGCTCCGGACAACACCCCAGCCTCGGCTGCAAATCATACCAATTCAGAGAGATTGGGAGTCAGGTCATTGAAGAAGTGAATTTTCACAAACATTCACAATACTCTTCACTATCTAGCATCAGGTCCAACAGAGAACTCAAAACCACAAAGAAATCTGAAGGCGAACATCTAAAGACCTGGATAGCTTCACCAGTAACACACTACTGTACTGCCCAAATGAAAAGCAATAGAACTCCAGACCTCAAACCACTAGACAGAAGTTTGAATATAATCTGTACCATTCTCTTAATGACCCATATGAAGCAACAACATATTTCAGTTGTTACAACAGTTCCAGTTCTCTTTGAACACAGAAAATGTTCCAATCCAACTTCGGTTGTCAATCAATAATCTAGGTCCCAAATTTGGTGACTAATTCCCAAAATCCCAAATCACATCACAAATCGGACCATTCTTTTCATAACTCTTTCAAGATAGATATCTTCTCTTTGAATAGCAACACTGTCTACTTCAACAAAGCTCCAATTATATTCAAACACAAATGCTGCAGCTTCATTTCAATTGTCGATCAACACAATGATCCCAAACTCTGGTTTATGAACACACTAATCCCCAAATGAAAAAAAGAAAAACACAAACCTCAAATCACCACCAACTCTATCCACAAAAAAAACGGAGAAAACCCAAAATCTCAAAATCACAACATCAAAAATTGGACCATTCTCTTTATGACTCTGTCTCAGCAACGCATTCAACTTCGTAAAAGCTCCAATTATATTCAAAAACACAAATGCTGCTGCTTCAATCCCCAGTTGATGAAAAACCACAAATGGAAAAAATGAGGATAAAACCCAAAACCTCAACAACCAACAGAAATGAGTGAACCAAAACCGAATGGCGACAGGAGAAATGCCAAACGTACCGTGCAGGGGGGAAGAAGCGGCGAGCAGAGTGCACGCAGCGATGGGCAGAAGGACGGCCATCTTGAGAGCCTCTCGCACCTTGGAGGTCGCGCCGGCGGAGCAGACCACCTTGCAGCTGGTGGCGCCCCGGCTCGGATTCGGGCTCCTCGCCGGCGTTGTCGTGGCGAAGGCCGCGGTGGCATGGCCCAGGAACGAAGTGGAGAGCAGCTGGGTGCTCGCCATGGTGATGTCGCGGGGGAGCTACCACAACGCACCAGGACCAGTGCCGCTTCGCAATCCCGACCACGTCGAGTTGTGCGCGTCGACTCGGGCTTTGGACGAGGAAGTGGATATATAAGGTTGGGGGCGATGCGAGGCGCGGTGATGCGGAAGCGCGGCGACTGTTTGTTGTCGAAGGCTCGTTCTTTTTTGTTTTTTTTTTTTCTGTTTTTTTTTTTTTTGCGATTTGGAGTCAGATGGGGAATTTTTTCCCCGTAAAGAAGAATATTGCCGAAAAAGTGGGAAAATTATGAGTTTACATCGCCAAAATTTGATTGATGGTTGTTTCCATATTGCCATAGAGCTACTAGTGAATAGCATGGACTCCATCTTGTTGCCAAAAAGGATGTACAAATCTATGTTCATGGAGATGGATTCTCCAAAAAAGATATTTATAGGGAAAATTTGGTTTTGTATAGTTTCAAAAGAAACTTTGTGTCGCTACATGTGTGGTCTCCAAAAATTTTGTGTTGCCGCTATAACTAAAGCCGTGAATAAAAAAAAAAAACCTTGGACGCTACACTGAAAATGATGCTCGGTGTATCGACACCAAGGCTTTTTTTTTGGCAATTTGGAGCCAAGTGGGGAATTTTTTCCAAAAGAAGAATATTCCCATAAAAGTGGGAAAATTATGAGTATATGTTGCCAAAATTTCATTGATGGTTGCTTCCATATCGCCATATTTCTTCTAGTGAACAGTAGGGACTCAATCCTGTCACCAAAAAGGATGTACAAAATATTTATGGAGATGGATTCTCCAAAAAAGATATTTATGAAGAAAAAATTGGTTTTATTTGGTTTCAGGAGAAACTATGTATTGATACATGTGTGGTCTCCAAAAAATTTGTGTTGCCACTCTCGCTAAAACCGTTAAACCAAAAGAAAACCCTAATCCACACTATGGTATATGATTTGGAAGTGCTTTAGTTTTTTTTACTTTTGATGAAAATTTCTACTGAGAGCACAACTACGGTATATGTACTCAATGAGGCGGATCATTGTAGGCATAGTTGGTAATGATATTTGTGAAGAGTACAAACTTATAGCATTTATAAATCAAATAGTGTGGATACACTAAACACTGTTTTTAGAGTAGAGTTTTCCTCAAACTCCCTCGTGAAAAGGAAAGGAATTAAGCAGGGTGAGGTTTAATACAAGGTTGTTGTTTTTGGGCCGATTCTGGTGCTTTCCGGGGTATAGCTTCTTCTATGTAAGTTGGATGCACTTTTTTCGTTGGAAATGTGTTTGGCAATAGTTCATATTCTTCAAATGGAACAAATTTCGGATGCATTGGTGCAAGCATTAGAGAACTACAATGATTTCTGTGAAGTGGAGTCAATGTGAAATGTATCCTATGTGTAGATATTGTTGTGCATGATCTAGTATACTCGCGGATTCTCTCGTGCCGTGTGAAGACCTCCTAAAAGACCAAGTGTCCATTGGAGGACAAAATTAATCACTTTGACTAGAACTACCTTTTGATCCGTATGGTCAAGATTGAGAAAGATTTTACCACATCATCTTGTATTGGTTTAGAAGATCCTATGGTTACATTCTCAAAAAGTTCATCTTGGTATTTTTAAATCAATGAAATAGGGATTTGTTTAAAATGCCTTGGTCTTGTGGGATTAAATAGAAAAAAGAAAGAGAGCTTGAAGAAATTCATACTCCATTATTGTGCACCAATGAAATGCATGACAATCGGTGCTTTTGGGCCCTACCTTATGCAAGCTAAAGTTCTCACATTGTACCCTAAGTTCTCAAAAAGTTGACCAATAATTTTGGTACACCTTTTCCAAGCCAAGTCACCCTATCCATGTGGTCTGAGTTACTAACATAAGACCACAAAGTAGGGGGTGACATGCACGGTGACCTCTTTTCACTTTCAGGAATACCCTGAGGACACTAGAGCTTTCATGAAAGTCCTTTGTAAAGATGAAAGAAATGAAAAATACACAATGAGATTTGAATATGGAAAGAAAGATAGCATGAGGAATTTCATGTTGTTTTTCTTTGCACCTATGAATTGCATGCATGAATGCTATCTTGTGAGCGGTGAGCGGTGAGCATTGAATTTATGATAGTTTTTTGCATTTCTTTTTTATGGAAGTGAAAGGAATACCTATTGCCGTGGGTATAGATGGATTGTTTTTACAAAATTTAGGAAAAAAAATTGTGAAGGACAAGTCAACGTGGACTTCCAATTGCACTAGATTTTCTAAAATTTGGAAGAGGCACCTATGGCCCTAGGTTTATATTTAGACAATTTGGACAAATTTAATAACAAAATATAGAAGGACAAAAACTAGGGGCCAAGGTGCCCAATGACCTTTTTGTACAAAGGGACTGTATATGTTCGGTGGAGGAAAAAATCCATAATTAATAAAATTCTAAAGAGGAGGAACAAGGAGATCCATATCAATGTTGGAATACCTTTATTGTAAATATCCTACAGCAAAAGTTAAGCTACTCATGGTAAAATTTAGTAATTCACATTAGACAAAGCTATACCCTCGGGCACTTGTAGCCCATCACACCTCCGTCACTACTGTTCACAATTTTGGCTCTTTTGGATTATGAGGAACAAAAGTGACCATTCTCGCATTGAACATTGATTTATTACAATATTCATCATGCGGTAATTATATACGTAGAGTCAAAAATAATTAATGATTATTTATATCCATCCGTGGGCAATAAATTAAAGAAATTGAATTCTGAATTTACAATAAAGGCGTCCATGGAGATAAAAGGGATATTCAAATGGAAAGGATTGTTGTGAGACGATTGCAACTGTGATAATTAGAAATCAAAAGCCTCATATAAAAAGTTAAAAACCAATACTAGAAAACAAAATGGAGAAATCATTATTCCTCCTTAGTGAACTCATTGGCACTACCCTAGTGGATAAACGGCTCATTACTACGTGAGCCACTATCTTCTGAGTCAGTACTAGCCTCTTGGGCCTCTAAGTCCATAAAAACCTCCACTCTTAAGCTCGGTCTAGCAGTTGGTGAATGACGTCGAGGTGATGGCTACACTGTAAGTGCCACAACAACAACCTCATCATACTCATGCAAAACATGTGGCTGCTCCGGATTGACAAAATTGCTTGCAAAGTGAGCCAATATTTGAGCCTGAGGTGTCAATGATGGAGAGACCATCAATGTCGTTAAGAACCGTCTTCAAATGATTACAACTAGCAATGTATCCAATTGAATTAAAGAATTGAAAATAATAGAAGAAGAAAACTTCCTTATAAGTTCTCTTTAGTGCGGTTTTGATCTCCGACACGTCATCACCCACCTCCAACGGGCACTTGCAAGAGGGCTCCTCGGACGGCTGTGCAAATGCAAATTCCATCGCCATGAGAGGAATCATAAATTGGAGCACCTCGTCAATCAAATCCTTATCCGCCTCTAAGGCAAAGAGATGGCGCTTGAGAGCCTTGCAAGCCCTAATAGATGCTCTTGGACAAAATTTGAAAAACATTAGAGGTTACACTCGGAAGTATAAAACCAAAAAACATAAATCAACAAAAAAACATACAAACCTACAGAAGCAGTGAGGTCCATCACAATCTCATTTGTCTTTGAACAGAAACCAATGAGAGTCTCGTGAGGTTCTAGGACTTCTCCCTTGCATCCCACCATGGCGTCCCGGTGGAAGCCCTCACCATAAGTGAGTCGTGGGTGATGAAGTTGGTCAAATGACCATCAGTGGATAGCTTAATTCCATCCGTTAGAAGCTTCATTATGTCGTTGAAGACAAATGAAAGTGGCGGATCGGTCTTCATCACGATGCACTTAACCATGAAGGTCTTGTGGAGGCGGCCTAGGCGACCATCGAAGAAGAGGGAAAATTTGTTGATAGCAAATTACTTTGCCTTCTTCCGAAAATCTACCCACTCTGCCTAAAAAAACCGGTTTATTCAAAATGAATCTGGAATTTGGATAGGGCACAATGATTGCACCTCCATCGCAAAGGAACCCCGTAGCCAGCTTGAAGCTTTTGTGAATCCATGGGGATTCCTTCCTGCCCTTTGTGGTCGGTACGGTGGGAAGCACATTCCATGCCGAGACCACGATACCACCATCAATGATCACGATCATAGCCTTGAACTTTTTGTCCTCCTTCCACCAAAGTTTTGACCAACGCGCACGCTCTACTGGAAGGATATTTCTCTCTGTCATGGAGAAATTCTTGAGAGCTACGCAGAAACATGACGATCCCAATCGGTACCCCTTCCTGAACTTGCCTTTCAATTCTTAATGTCAGACTTTGAAAGAACTCGGACCATTGTCATTGGCTCGATCCAGTACAAGGGGATGTGAAGCTTTGGTACCTGCACGTAGATGGACCTCTGCAAGACATTTAATTATGCACAAACATATGACTACCAACACAAATTCATGCACAAGCATGACAACAATCATATGGTTAGATGACTTCAAGGACCATAAAGACAACTAAGACCGAGACAAAGATCATGACAAATATGTCCCTTGTTAGCTGCAGTTTTATATAAAGAGCACAAGTATTTGCTAAAATGTAAAAGTACCAATGGTCTCTCCAATAGAGCCTTGGATCCGAGGGCCTCTCATAGGTGTCACTTTTAAATTCTCGATATCTCCTCGAAAACATGTTTAAACAAGACCAAAAGACAAGCAACCATATAGCCACAACCACAATCATCACGTCATGACCACAAGCATATGACCACCACCATGGACTCGGGTCTAATCATGTGAAACCACCATGTACTACTGGGCAGTTGCAGTTTCCATAAGAAGCACAAGTAATATTTGCTAAAAATGCAAAAATATTTGTGACCCCTCCTGGTGAGCCTCGGATCCGAGGGCCTCTCACAAGTGTCATTAGTACTTTTGAATTGTGGATTTTCCCCCCATAAGCATGTTCAAACAAGACCAAAAGACAAGGAGTCGTACGACCACGACTACGAGCATCAGGTCATAACCACAAGCATATAACAACCATGTACTACTCAACAGCTGCAATTTTTATTAAGAGCACAAGTATTTGCTGAAATACAAAAGTATCAATGACCCTCTCAAGTGAGCCTTGGATTCGAGGGCCTCTCATAGGTGTCACTAGTACTTTGAAAATCTAGATCCCCTCAAACATGTTCAAACAAGACCAAAAGACAAGCAACCATAAGGCCACAACTACAAGCATATGACCACCACCATGGACTCGGGCATGATCATATGAAACCACCATGTACTAATGGACAGTTCCACTTCTTATCAAGAACATAAGTATTTGCTAAAATGCAAAAGTATCAATGACCCCTCCAAGTGATCCTCAGATCCGAGGGCCTCTGA
The DNA here is from genome assembly GCA_963971425.1 of Bryoerythrophyllum caledonicum. Lineage (NCBI taxonomy): Eukaryota > Viridiplantae > Streptophyta > Bryopsida > Pottiales > Pottiaceae > Bryoerythrophyllum > Bryoerythrophyllum caledonicum. The sequence goes on along the minus strand of OZ020519.1, from coordinate 29,399,624 downwards.
CAAGTGTCACTGGTACTATTAAATTCTGGATTCTCCCTCCAAACATGTTCAAACAAGACCAAAAGACGAGCAACCATACGGCCACAACCAGAAGCATCACCACATGACCACAAGCATATGACAACCACCATGGACTCGGGCACTATCATATGAAACCACCATGTACTACTCGACAGCTGCAGTTTCCGTCTAGTACACAAGTATTTGCTAAAATGCAAAAATATCAGTGACCCCTCTTAGTGAGCCTCGGATCCGAGGGCCTCTCACAGATGTCACTAGTACTTTTAAAATTTGGATCCTTCCTCTCCAAACATGCTCAAATAAGACCAAAAGAGGGGCAGCCATACGGCCACGACCACGAGCATATGACCACCTCCAAGTCAAGGAGAGGCATATGACCACCACCACAAATTCATGCACAAGCATGACGACAATCATATGCTTACATGACTTGAAATACTAAGAAGAGGACCAAGACCGAGACAAAGATCATGAGGAGGAAGTCCATGGGTATCTGCAGTTTTCAATATGAATACAAGTATTTGCTTAAATGTAAAAGTACCAATGATCCCTCCAAGTGAGCCTCGGATCCGAGGGCCTCTCACAAGGGTCATTAGTACTTTTGAATTCTGGATGCCCCCTAAAACATGTTCAAACAAGACTAGAAGACAAGCACTCATACGGCCACAACTACGAGCATCACATCATGACCACGAGCATATTACTACCACCATGGACTTGGGCATGATCATGTCAAACCACCATGTACTACTGGGCACCTGCAATTTCCATGAAGAGCACGAGTATGTCCAAAAATGCAAAAGTTCAAGTGACCCCTCTAGGTGACCCTCGGATCCGAGGGCCTCTCACATGTGTCACTAGTACTTTTTAATTGTGGATACTCTTCGGTACTTAAAATTACATAAACTAAGAAATTAAGTGAAATTTTGTGAAAAATAGCAATAGAAGCACAACAAAATTTATGATTTCTATTTTTTATTTTTTTCTAATTTTTTTGGAAATCAAGGCATGATTTTAAACTTTTGGAAAGTTGTGGAGTGTTCCAAAGATGGCCCTCGGATCCGAGGCCCATTTTGGGGGCCCTAAAAAATTTCAAAAAACTTGAAAGGTCTCAATCTAACAACAACAGAAAATCTCCAAAATAAAATTTACATTTTACAAAGAAAATTCACTCGAAGGTTAAAGGTAAGAAATTGAAGATGCATATTATTTTTGAAGAATTTTTTGGATTTATTTTCATATTCATTTTTGTTTATCAAACAATGTTTTTAAAATTTCTAATTTTTTCACTAGCTCATAGGGGAGTTTTGGATCCAAAGGCTTTCTTTGGGCCACTCAAAAGGTTGGAAAAAGTTGAAAATACATTCCTTCTCTTAAAAAAAAAATCAAAAAATGAAATTGATAAATTGACTCAGATTATCTGAACAGAGCAACAACACAGGCAAACAAATTCTGTGTCTCGATGACAATTAAGATAGTTGATATTTTTGAATAATTTTTTGGGTTTAATTTCATATTTAAGGCTTCTTAGCTGGCACGACATCTAGCAATTTTATGCTAGTAGCCATAAAGATGTGCCTATAGAAAATCAGAAACGGACATTTTTATTCCATTGAACTATATCCCTGCAACAAGGCACCAACAATCATTCTCTCAAGTACCCATGGTCAACACATTTCCGTGTGCAAGGTATGGAAAGAGTCCAAGACACAAGAGGAGTCCAAGACACAAGAGGAGTCCAAGTACTAAGTTATATAAAGGTGGTGGTTATCTTTGGGAGCTATTGTCGAGAGCAAGCGTCTTGCTCTTAAGGATTGGATGGCAATATAGACAATGGAACTGCACAATGCAACTTGTGAGTACTCTTGATTCCTTGTACATTTTGAAATTAAAAACTATTTAGAAATCTAATTAGAATTAACATAAGAATTGTTGTGTCCTCGCAAGATCTCACCCTTGATGAAAGAGCAGACCAGCCATCTTTCAGCCTTTTAGATACATTCTATCATTACTGCCTCGTAAAATTCAAAACCACCATGAGATGTTTGTATGCGGCTACCATGGACAATATTATCCGAGCTTTCACAAAAATCACTTCATATTGAGCCTCGTTAAAACATGGCACGATGAAAAAGGTCACGACATAGGTACGCTTTGGTAGCAATCCATACAATGTTCAAGTGACTCCATATTTATTGCAAAAGTTGTTCAACACTTTCCTAGGGCTATCTAAGGTATGCAAACTAAAACGTGCAGAGATCTTTAAGTCTACCAATCGCAAGCTTGACATGCGACTCATGTCAGGCCACAATTTTCATTAATTGGATACGGTGAATTTCATTAATCCAGAAGATGGAACAAGAGTGACTCGAACAAGTACAGAAGAGGCCTTCAATGGACTAGATTCAATAGTTCTACATACAACATTAGTGTGGAATTGGTGTGTGATCCATCAAAGTGGTTTATTGTTCGTGTGTCGAAGAAATTGACGCAAAAATGCCAAACATGCTCACATTGATGAGAATAAAGGTGGTGGCACGGGTGCAAGATGTGATAACAATGACTCGGTCGACTTTCCATCCTAGAACGGTGATGTCGTTGATAAGTGGTTGTTTATTTTATTTGTAATTGCTTCAGCTGAAAATCTATTGTTGCAATATTTATATTTGATAAATTGGATGGTTATATTTGGGTCTATGTCCCTTATAAATGTAGACATTTCCAGAAAAAAAATGTAATATGTACATTCTAATCCATGGACGGGTCAAGAATAAGGTCCAATTTTTTTTATACTGAATAGCACATGTATCCACGGTTATAGGATATTTTTTAATATAGTAACTTTTTCACAAATTGTCTCCAAAATTTGCAATTCTAAAGAAATTTCCCTGAAATACACATTTTAAAGAAAAAACAACGTTCTTTTTTTGCTTTTTGGATATTTTTTCTGCTCGCCGCTCACCGCTCACAAGATAGCGTCGCTCAATTGCATGGCAATCATTGTTGTTAGGCCCTATCCAGTGCAAGCATAAGCTTTCCCATAGTACTCTAAGTTTCTCAAAGAGTTGATTGATGGCTCCCCCCGCACCTTTTCCAAGCCAAGCCACCATGTCCATGCCGTATGAGTTATTAACATAGGACCATAAAGTAGGAGGTGACATGTAGAGTGACCCCTTTTGACTTTTGGGAAGATTGTACCATTCTCGTTGGATTAAGTCATGCAACATACATGTCGTAACAAATTTTATTAAACAAAAATTTCCATTCATAAACTTGAGTTCGAAGGTCAAATCCATTTTTTGAATTTGAATAACAGCTTAATATGGATTTATTGTGAATTAATGAAGTGAATTCTTATAGACCTCTACAATTGTTAGTAGAGTGTTTGATTCTTGTATACAAACCATCCACAAATCACTTGCCGCCATTTTTATAATGTTTCAATCCATAATCAAGTACAAGATGACTAAATCAAGAAATAACAAATTACATACATTTATACCCAACATATTTAGCACAATGCAATGTTTTGGATGTAATTTCCATTGTGTGATTAAGGATAAATTTAAAAAATAAACTAAATACAAAAACCAAAACTTGTTATAATTGGATCAAATAGACATTGTAGGATAAAAATAAATGTTAGTGTAAAGTACATATTAATTAAACATTGCAAAAAGTAAAGGCCAATTTATACTATGAAGCAAGAACCATAACCAAAAAAATTAAATGATTCCATGGTTAGACTTTCATGGTCACAATGCATAAAAATGCAATTTTTGAAGCCTTTGGACCCTTCAATAAGTATAAACCAAAGTTAGATTGTGAGTGAATATGCACAGAAAAGTGGATTGGGTGAGTATTAGTATTAAAATCAACCTTGTTTTTTCATAGTGGGTTGATACAAATTTTTGGGCAATTATCCTTCCAAATTACCAATTTGAAGGAAACTTTATCAATGGATATGAGTTTAAATAAAAATGATTACACATTATTATAGTTTCAATTTATAATTGCAACAATTTTTGGTTCTTAAATCATTTTTTAGACAATTTCATCCTATGGTTCTTCTCACTTGTCAATAGGAATCTAGTGTCTTTTACTTGTATATTTGCAAAATTTTAGACAACTTTAGAAATTATCCACTAGATGTTGTAGAGCTAAAATGTTAAAAATATATATTTTCAAATTTTTATAGCCTAGAGGATTTAAAATAAACTTAAAAGTAATCTATCTATATAAAAGGCGTCAATCTGTCTGTCTCTACCGCTTTGGATAGTGTCTGCCGCTCCCGGTCACGTGACCTTTGGATTTGCCATTTGAATCAAATATACCCTTTTGAATTGAATGTGAACTTTGAAAGAATCTTCCATAGGAATCACTTTGTTTTTTGGATGTGTACCTTGAAAGAATCCTCCACATGTGCCCTTTGGAGGAATCCTTGAATGTGCCTTTTGGAGGAATCCTTGAATGTGCCCTTTGGAGGAATCCTTGAATGTGCCCTTTGGAGGAATCCTCGAATGTGCCCTTTCATTAGAACTTGGATATAATTAAAAAAATATTAAGTTTCAAAATACTATTATGCACCAAATATTTATAAAATAAGTGCTACAATATAATTCAAAAATAATGATTTCTACATATTAAATTTATTTGGATGAAATTACAGGGTATATGAAGTAAATATGGGGTATCTAAAGTAAATAATGGATTTATAGTACATAAAAAATACACCCATGATGCTTCTTCACAATCTGTATGCATCAAATGGATTACATAATGACACTTGATTAATTGTACGTTGGTGCTCGGCACAAGTGTTTCAAGCGGAAGTATTTAGAGGCGATTGTCTGGGGTATGTAGCATTGATACCACGGATTCCTTTGATTACGAAGAGGGTTGGGCTTCTTTTCTTGATACGCTACAAGAAGTTCCCAATCCAAAACTTAAAATTTTCATCTACGTACATTTGTTTAACTCAAGATTGCCTTTAGCCCGTCGGTTACGACGGGGGTTCTACTAGTTATGTAATAGTACAAGTTAATTTAAACCTTAAAAATAAATAGAAATTTTTAAATATCTTAAAGGAGCTAAAATTAGTGTAGAAAGAATATTAGGAAAGACCTTTGGAAAAAGTCATGACCTTTAACACATGAAAAGGATTTAAAGAAAAGTTAAAAGGTTTGTAGAAGATCTAGAAAAAACCTTTTTAGGACATGACATTTCAATAGTTAGGCATGTGATTAGAATTTCACCACATGGAGCACAATTATGTGAGTCCTAGCTTGGGGAGAAAGCTAGTTTCAAACTCTTATGGTTGTAAGAGTCTTTGTTAATACATATTATTACTATTGCAATTGTGTGTTGTACAATATTAATCATTTATACATGAGACTTACATAAATTTGAGCTTCATGTTAACCCCTAAGGTACCAAGGCAGTTTTACACCAAAAACACTTCAAAATTAATGGATTCTAGTGCAATGAATAAAGAAGGTAACAAAAACTTTGATTTTTAGTTCTGACCGTAAGATCTCAATAAAGGCTTATTAAGTAATACATGTACAAAATTTCATAAACTTTGACCGCACGGATTGAAAGATTATAGTGTTTGAAGTCAAGCAAATGGTTCATTTTCTTCCATGCGTTTAGTGGATCAACAGACTTTGACTTCAGTTGGTGTCAAAAAATTTCACTACACAAGGTCTAAATCTATTACCATCTTGTTAAGCATGATGTTAGCTCCTTACACACCAATTTTTAGAGGTAGAGACGGGGTGTAGCATATTCAAAACAAGTGTGCAAGGAGTGGAGGCTCGAAATTTGTTAATTCACACTTTAATTTTTTTTGAACTTAATATGTTTTCGATTGATAATCCGAATGGTTAATAAGAAGGTTTACATTACATGTTGTTGTGGAAAAAATAAAAAGTGAAAAATATGAAGATCTCTAGGTTTTATGTGGAAAAGAAGAAGTTTCTTTGGTACCTGGCCCGACAATGAGTGACAATGTGTGAAAATGTTTGACTTGGGTTGGTACGCTATTTTTCACTAAAGACAAGAACTTGTTTTTGACAATATGAAGGGAAATAATATTACTTGCGAGTGCTGAAAATCTCACTTTCAATAGAGTGTCCTATCAAAAGTTTTTGGAGGTGCCCGAGGTGCCCGCCCTCCCCATTTGAAATTAAAAACCCTATAACTTTTTCATCAAATGTCCAATTTAGGAAAAAATTGATTTCCCACTAAGGTCTTGGTAATGTCCTTCTATGGTAAGAATTTCAAAGATGAATGTTTGAAATTGACAGCATAGGAACCTGACCGAATTTTCAAAAAGCCCGTTTTGGACACTTGGTCCTTTAGGGGTTAAATTAGGATCAAATCCTAATTTGGTCAATCATTGTCTTTGTATCAAGAAAGTGACTTAAAGAAATTATTTATGCTTTTAAGAAAGTAAGTTGTGATTAACATTGTTAAAGTTCTTATAAATCGATTATACTTTGAATTTAGAATTTCTAAATATAAATAAATTATGCTTAAGAATTGAAGTGTTGGAATTAAGAATAATTATTTTTAATAGAATAGTTGCAATTAAAGAAAGATATTTAATGCAATGAATGTTTATTAGTGAATAGACTTAAGATTAGACTTTTCAAAGGAAGTGATCTTAAGTGAATTATATTACTTGTTTAAGATAAAATTGTTGGAATACAATTCAATTGAAGAATTATTGAAGCATTAGTTAACTCGTGTGGTTTTGGAAGTATTAATGTGTTGTTTAAGAATTAAAATGAAGCATTGAACATGAGTGGACGGATGTGATAAAGACAAAGCGATTTGCATGAAGCAAGATTTTAAATCATAAATAAGAAATAATTAAAGAACCGCAATGAGATTACAAATGGATAGCATCCATTTGCTCGAGAGGGCATAAGTTGATAGGCGGGACAACTCACAATCAAGACATTGAGCAAGGCTCTTGTCAAATGCACATTGTTGTTTGGGAATAATTTGAGAGAACCCAAAACCTTAAGAGTGTAGGCTGTAATTACCTATAATCTTTTAGAAAGTGTTAGAAAATCTAAGATAATCAATAGAAGACAACTTTAAAACCATAATTAGACTAAAACTACTTAAAACTAGATGCAAAGCCATCTCAGGAGAATGAACTTGGAATAAGAGTGAATCATGGGTGCTTTGAGAGTGAATTTTACGGTTTACAAATGTATCTATAAGACTTTTAATGACCTCCATCCTTATAGTCACCCTTTTTTCTAAATGTAAACCTAAATTGGATTAATAGAAGTTGGTAGCATGTCGTAGTCTAGTAGTTTGTAATTCTCAAAGTTAACCGAAATTGTCCTTAAGCAAGACCACCTAACTAGATCTTTTCCAAGGATTTTTATCGTGTGTCAAAATTTTTAAATCTAAGGACAATTTACACTTAACACCTCAGCACATCCTGAATGATGGCTTCTCCGGTACCTCAATGATTGGTAACAAATAATCACAAGTCTTTAGTTTAAATTCTGTTGAGCGTCAGAGTAGTTTTTTGGTAAGTTTTTACAGTGCCCGGAAGGTCACTGCCCTCCGTTCTCAGAGTCCAAAGGCCACAATATCCACAACCTAACTCTACACCATAAAAAAGTTAAAAGGTTGCAGCTAGTTTACCAGCCATCATAATCTACCGGAAAATAGTTTTGGAAAACCGGTCACGCAAAGCTGGATTCCAACCACAACCACACCCAATGAATCAAACAAGGAAGATGCTTGTGAATCAATGAATCAATGAATCAAACAAACAAACAAACAAACAATGAATCAAACAAACAAGAATCACAACAGTCTAATGCTAAGTAATTCATATAAGCAAGACAACCTTCCACGGGGATGAAGGGATCTCATCCACTGTAAGGGTAGAAAATCGGAAATACTTCAGACTCAGGCTTAGACGGGATCTCTCCCGGTGTACCAAGAGGGGGGATGTCACCCCTCTTCCCCACTAATCCAAACCCTTCTAACTTAAGGGATGCTATCAAAAATAACAGTGGACTTCCCAGATCCCATCTGGGAAGCAATTCTACCCGGTCCAACCAGTCTAGGGTTTGAAGTAGATCTCGGATCTTACTCCACTATCTAGCTTGGATATCCTACTCCATCCAAAGGCCTTAGCTCACATTCAACCACATAACATTCAACAAGCCACAACCTTGCACATCCTAACAAAAACTCACTAGGAGGACTCAACTCCCTCCTTCTCTACGTACACAAGCTCAACAATGACTCCAAACACAAGCAATGAAGGCAAGACACAAGCAAAGCAACAAAGAGAAGATTACTTAAACCAAGAGCCCAAGCCTCCTTAAGTACACAAAGGTCACTAACTACCCTCCAAAACTAGATCTCCGAAGGTGAGAAACAAGATCTAGATCCTAGAAATAAAGGTTGCCTAGTCACCGGTGAATTACCAATTTAATTGGTAAATTGGAAGACTCCCGGTCCGAGACCGGTAAAATATTCTCTAACAAAAGTAGGTAGCCGGAGAAGTCACCCAAGTGGTAGTGATCGGGTGTACAATGGGGACCCATCGACATCACTACTTCCACTCTATTGTTAATCTACCGCATCTAGCAACATCCTATCAATAGATAGGATAAATCCACAATAACATATGACATATATATCGTAGGCTCATACGGAAGACTCATCTAAAGGAGTGGACTTATCTTCCGATAAATCCATTGAAGGATTGACTGGAAGATTGGAAGTTTCTACGGATACATGGTGAAGAGAATCTATCAGAAGGTTGGAAGTCTCAACCGGGAGGTCTACCGGTAGATTGGGAATATCCACCGATATATGAGAAGTCTCCACCGGATCAACAAACATAGCTACTGGAGACTAAACCAAAGAATCCGTTGCAAAAGAAAGATCAGTCAGTTCCTTCCTGGAAGGTATGACTAGGAGGCCTTGTTGTCTCTTATAAACTTTCACTCCCCACTCCTTGGAAGATGGAGAATCCGCTCGATTCATTGGACGTTGAGTGGGTGGATCATCATCTTCTGAAGAAAAAGACCTGATAGAGATAAACATTTTTTCGGGTTGAACTCCGGTCTTGCATTAGTATGGCAGCATTCGTCTGTCCAGCAAGTAGCTTGGTTAGTGCCACCATAGTCTCTTGTGCCTTGACCTTCGTGTCAAGGTGCTCCTTCTGGAATTACCGGAGATTTTTCTTCACCTTGGTCAATTGTTCTCGGTCCTCTCGGGCTGGAGCCAAAATGTCTCTGGTGTTTTCTATTCCAAACAACTTTCGGAGAGCCCTCTGAAGACTCTTTGCCTCCAGAAGCTCCATCTCCATTTGTTGGATATCCCGGGTCACATCCCGAGAGAACTTGGCTATGTTCTCCACTTGTGAGATTCTTGGATGGCCAGGGTCGTGGTGGTGGGTTTTCTCGATGAGACCAGGATGACCTATCCTCGTTCAAGAGTGACCGAGATAAAGACTCCTCTCATGGGATTGTAGGTAACGCCAACCGTAGCTCAATGTGTTGGGGAAAGGCCCGAGGAACATGGTCCTGGAGAGCCATCTCTTGTCTCCAAACTCTCTTCTCTTCCGGTTCCAAATAGTCATAATACTCATACAAGTGCATAAGGTATGGAGTCAAGAAGGTCTTAGAACATCCACCTTGTTGAATTTCCCGGAGTTGTGGCGAAATTGCTTCTTCCAACAATAACCTCCAGTCCGGGAGGAAATCCTCAAAGAATGCATGTATGTAGGTGGTGGCCAGCCCTGTTGTAATTCTTTTACGACGGTTGGGGTAGAAGATCGGGTTTAAAAACTCAACCACCGTCCTCAATCGGTGGTTCGTGAATTGATCACTCCGATAGCACTTCGACACGTCGTAGGAATTTGATATGTGTTTATTGAGCAACTCTCGATTGACTCCGGATGTCCACCCCTCCTCTTAACGAAAGGAATACACCTAACGCCATACTTCTGTGGTCGACGTCTAGAGATTAGCCTGGTAGACTCCCCGGAGTGTCCTTGAAGGTAACAATTCTGCAGACGCATATCCCTTCTGGAAGACCCATGGTTTCTCGTATAATCCCATGCAATCCATCCGGGTGAGGTCTTCATCCAATTCTCTTCTTTGCTCTGTCCCCTCCCACTTGTTAGGATCAATATTGGAAAGCTTCAATGTCCCCAGTGGAGTCATGTTGTTCGGAATGGATTAACTCCGAGATGTGCCTATACTTCCACCAGTCACCCTACCAACTTATCACAATTTCCGATCCGGCCCGGAAAACACAAGTATACCGGGTAATCGGTGTACTTTCTCCGGAACACTTTTCTAGATTAACGTGGATGTAGGCATCTCACATACCTAGTAACACAACTAACAAAACAACATAACAATCAACCACTTCAAGCAAAGGAGATAAATTAGGAGAACAAGAATTTTAAAGGGAGTTTCCCGGCTGACCAGGGAGACCTGGAAAAAGATGGAAAATTTAGGCAAGACCTAAGAAAGGGGGAAGAATAGGAAAAACATAAAGGAAGACTTGCCACGAGGCCGGAATAATGGAAAACATATGATGGGACAAAAAAGTAGATGAACAAGTACAAGAATTCAAGATCTAGGACGTATGAGGTCCAAGTAGTGTCTATTGTGAGACTTTTCTCTAGACCGAAAAAAAGGCAACCGGAATTCACCCCGAGAAAAGGAAAATGGGAAGAGATTTAACAAACGAGGAAGTTATACAAACAAGAAAGACCCATCAATTGACAAGAATCACCTTGTTCACAACTCTTGACACCTCCTTGTTGCACCCACAACCTCCTTGAAATCATGGTTTAGTCTCTGAATCTTCTCGCCACAATTGTAAATTTCCTTGCATCGCCTCGACGCCTAGGAATCTCCACCTCCTTTTGTGTCTAAAACCTCCTCCACCGCACTCTTCTACAACCTTAGTTTGCAAAATCCAAACCCTAGAAGGTTTCAACTCTCTTTCCACCCTCCTTCTTCTTCTTCTTCCTCCTCCTAGGCTGTATACTTGCCCTTGTTGTTGGTGATCTCACCCTTGTGTGCTCGCGGTGTTGGTGATCTCGCCCTTGTGTGCTCGTGCTCGTGTTATTGGTGATCTCGCCCTTGTGCTCATGCGGTTGGTGATCTCGCCCTTATGCTCGTGCTATTGATCATCTCGCCTTTGTGCTCTCGTGTTGATGTTGTTGGTGATCTTGTCCTTGTGCTCGCGCTCGTGCTGTTGGTAATCTCGCCCTGTGTTCTTGAGCTAATACCCGGGTTTAGCCCGGACATCAATTCATTTAATTTTTAATTTTTAATGTTTTCTTTTTTGTTTTATTTTTCTTTTAAACTAAATAAGAATTTTAAGTTTCCAACAACACCAAACCAAAAGAAGGGGCCTAAACAATTAGCCCAAGTGGTGATTGGGATCCTTTTCCCCGGAGATCCTTCCCAACATTCTTTTTAGGTTTTTCCCCGACATGGCCTTGGTGGTTTTAAGGCCCGGTTTTATCACCACTATAACACTAATTAACTAGTTAAGCATTCACCTACTTTCACTAATTATTATACAACCTACTTCTATGTAATACTGACTACTTTGCCGGTTATCTAAACTAAAAATCACAATTTTAGCTAAATATTTTTTGGAAGGGACAACCAAATGGGAGTTTCAGACTTCCACATAGCAATATTAGTAAATTTAAAGATCCATGGAAAGACATCTTGGTCAGTGTATGAACTCGCTCCGAATGGTTGATTACTAATTCTAAAGTAAAATTTAATTCTTGTCTATTACACTCAATTTAAAGTTATATTCACAAAAATACACGCAATTAAGCATTTTTGTCCTTGGCATTTAAAAATGCACCTCTCAACAATAATGACTGTAACATACAAAAATATCAAAATTGTGGATTTTTTAGGAGTTTTTTCCTCAAAAAAAGGTGAATGCATTAATTTGTTGTACGGTTTAAACGATTGGTTTTTTAGGCCATTTCAAGGCATTTCCAATAATTCATGTTGCATTCAGCCAATACTTTTGCAAAGCATCTATTTAATACAATGTCCATGTTGTAAGGAGTTTCTAGAGATCCTACTATACATGAAGATGTGATTATCAATGACAATATAAATTAAGTGAATGCTTAATTTAAATATTTCACATAGTACAAGACATACAAATAGGAGAGAGTAAGTATGAGCGTGCATTATATAAATGCTTTACATGAGTGATTTGTATTAATATTAGCAAAAATATTATAGTTATATAAAAGGTTGTTCTACAGTATATTACATACAATACAAAATATAGTTTTCTTCTATATATATACTTTGATTGCATTCCATGTATACTATACTTATAATATTTTAGTTGATTTATTACATAACATTTAGAGTTGCTGCAAACCTTTGTTGTCAATGGCTTCAGTCTATTCTATAACGTAGTCTACTACATGAGCTTTGGTTGTTGTCAACCAGGGAATTAATGGCATGGTAAATATAGGTCATGGTAGTACTTATTTTGATCGGATAGAAGTCCAATAAGTAGACGTGCTGAATGAAATTGCCTGATCGGATGAATTTTGGCTTAGAATAATTTTTTGCCCATCTGGACATGGTGGTTAGGATTTGGAAGGAGATGAGGGCGGATGGTCATTCTCGTTCATGTGGAGTGTGTATGTGTGTAGAAAAGATTAGAGGTATGGTTAAAGGATGTGTTGAGGTAAAGTTAGGCGTGGTTAGAGCCCAATTATACTCAAGTTAAGTACAAACGATACCTTTTGTGCACCTCTAATGTTTGTTTGTAAGAGATTGGCCCTTATAGGCTAGATCTAATTTATGTCGAGTGTTTTTTAAAGTTTTGAGTTGTGGGTAGTGTATATCAAGACCGAATACCTTTAAATCTAACTAAGATCTATCCATCTACACAAACCTTGTTCATTTTTGGGTGATTTGAGGGTTTAGGATTGTGGGTATTGTCTATTTTGGATGATTTTAGGGTTTCAAATTATGGATGTTGTGGATTGGGTCATAATAACGTAAGATCTAATTTAAATCCACCCCATCTACCTAAAATCTAGGTAAAATCTAAGCTTCAAGAAACTAGGGTTTTGGGCTAGGTCCAGGTGTCTGGTCCATGCCCAATCCACATGTGAGTGAAAAAAGAGCAACTAAAGTACAAAAAGGGGCGTAATACCTCCCTTTACAACACACTATCCACATTCAAATGTGGTTAATGCAATCATCTCTCAATTATTCATCCAAAGAATGCTTAAGGTACATCACATCATTCTATCTACCCTATGTTGTGGTCACTTGTGTACACAATTAATTCATAATGGAGGTCTCCAAAGTTTTTGGACAATTCAAGCGATTTGTTCAGATGATACACATGTAATGCCTATATAATATTCATGTGATATCTAGGTGATATCCAAGTAATACATAGGTGATATCCATTATGTCCAAACCATTGCAATTTGGAAAAATAAATATTTTGGCAGGTAGGTGTTGAAAGCCACTAGTACATCTACCTATATAAAAGGTGTTAGTCTGTCTATCTACCGTTCCCGGTCACATGGCCTTTGGATTTGTCATTTGAATCAAATGTGCCCTTTGAATTGAATGTGAACTTTGAAAGAATCCTCCATATGTGCCCTTTGGAGGAATCCTTTATAGTGCCTTTTTCTTCAAATTTGGCTTATTGAGTTTTAAAATTGTATTGTGTATCAAAAATAGAAAAATAAAACCATAATTTCCAACATATTGAAACTATACAATATACTATATCGGGTACATAAAATAAATGATAGTTATCTAAAGACAACAACACGTATATGAAATAAATTATGGATATTTAAAGTGAATAATAGGTATATATAGTTCCAGAGCCTAAATCCTAGAAATAGTTTTTTTCAGAAAATTAAGTGTAAAAAGGGTTGTAGATATATTGAGAATTAAATAATTAATGATAAAATTTACACTAAATAGTTAATTAATCAAAAAGTGTCTATTCATATTCAAGATAAAGGAAATAATGGGAAAAGGGTTGAACTCGCATCCTTTGGGAAGGATGTGCATTTTCATGAATAGATATGAATAGATATTGTTGTAAGAATATTTTATTATATATATAAATATTATTGAACTTGCATATGTAAAGTCTTGTGTGTGACTTAAATAGTATGTATAATTGCAATAATATTAGTTCTTCATAGAATAAATTTGATATTGTGTTTGGTAAATGCAATTGTATGCATGAGGTATTAATTGTGAATAAATTCCTATGCATAAATGCATAATTTATTTAGATCTTCATTGTAAAAATTAGGACATCATCATAATTGTTCATGTGACATGAAATTGTGTGTGTTAATGAATTAAATTTAATGTATTGCATATGAGTGAAATGTGCATACTTAATATTAAATCTTCAAGAGATTAAGTTAGGGAAAGACCCTAACTATGTCAAAGTGACATTGTGGATATTAAAGTAATAATTCTAAGTGTATGTAAGGCATTTAGAAATTAATTTGGAGTAAGAAACTCAATGCATTAATGTGAGGAATGCATAAGTAGTTGATGTAAGACTTGAGTTCAAGTGTGGAAACTTAAAGCAATAAGACATAAGACGGGAGTCTTATGCATGTGTAAATAAGAAAACCTAAGTCTACAGTGAGGGAGAACTTAAGTATAAATGACAGAACTTCATTCATGCAAGTGTAAGAGTGAAGATACTATTTTTGCATTTAAGTGTTAAGGACTAGTAGATAGGTTAGACTTAAGTCAGGACTTAGAGTAGAATTATTTAGAGGTTTAATCTAACTTGTGTGTTGTTTAAGTCTAACACCTGTGATGAGAACTTGAGTGCGTAAACCATGAGACGTACGTGAGAAGTGGAGTGAATTGCACGAGGTAAATTCATGAATTCTAATGGAATTAATTAAGGAACCAACCGTGAATACAATGGATAGTATCCAAGAGCCGAAGATGGCAAAAGTATAGGAAACTAACTAACATGCACATTCATAGTTATATCAAGAGCAAGGCTCTTTAGACGAGCAAGGCTCTACCTAAGCACATAAATCCTTGGGATTAATATCTTAAGAGTGGAATGCTAAGTGTGAAGCATTTTA
Organism: Bryoerythrophyllum caledonicum; assembly: GCA_963971425.1. Taxonomy (NCBI): domain Eukaryota; kingdom Viridiplantae; phylum Streptophyta; class Bryopsida; order Pottiales; family Pottiaceae; genus Bryoerythrophyllum; species Bryoerythrophyllum caledonicum. The sequence continues at coordinate 29,384,440 of OZ020519.1, read as the reverse complement.
AGACTTAATTCCCTAAAAACGAGTACATAAACTTAGATAATTCAATAGAAAGATAGCTTTTGACCTACATTTAAAGACAAACTACTTAACATTTGACGCTAGACCATCCCGGGGAGAATTTAAAATCATGGGGAGACTAGTGTGAGTCTTGGGTGTTTTGCGAATGTGAATTTTCCGGATTACAATAGTACATAATGCATATATATTGGGTAAATTTGATTTTTGCATTTTCATACGTTTATTTAACTTAGGATTGCCCTAGCTAGTTGATGACAACGGGGATGTACTAATATGGTATATAAAAAGAAGATTCCAACGGCACTTTTCCTTTTAGCATGTCAAGAGGCAAATACTTTTTAAAAGCAATAAAGCTCTAATACAATCTTGGTTACAAGGTAAAAGAATATTAGTGATTGTTGGCATTGGCTTCTTAGAGTATGATTTTGATAAGTTTTGTCCAACATTTGGAAAAATCCATGCAAGATTTATACCAACCAAACATAAATAGTGATAATATAGAGATTTTCTATGATGGAAATAAAATATATATGTACCTCAATTCCACAAAGAGTTAACTATCAAGAAATAAAAAAAGAATTTGGTTTTATACTATAGTTGAATCTTATGTCATTTAAAAATACAAAGAAGGATGAAATAAATAATAACCTCATTTATTATATTGTAACCAATTAATTGCCAACATTTCCACATGTTTATATAGTGTTAACAAAGAGAGATGTAAAAGGAGGCGAATCAACACTTTGAGTTTTTAAGATTGATAAAAAAAAGACTACTGTTGATTGAAATTATACAAGTAGGAGAAGCAAAGTCATGATTGTAAAATAGGGTAAGAAGAGTTTATTAGTTTGACAAAAAATAATTGTATTTATCACATTATTGAACTGTAATGCAACATAACTGTTGTAGACAATTGTTTTAAACAAAAAATATCTTAGCGATGAAAATGTAAATAAGGCAGAATTGGATTGTAGATAGTCTCAGGGAGGTAGATTACAGCAGTCAACCTTCATTTTCCACAGTCATGTATTTTTTGTAAGTGTTAAAGGTGGTAAGAATGTAACTATGACCACCTAGAGGGACCAAGTGTGCACTATCAAGCCAACTGCCGCTATGTTATATCACGTTCCATGTAAATACGACCAATATTATTTAACAAGTGTTGTTAAAGTAAAATCTTAGCTAGCTTGTTAAATCTTGCATGTTTTGAATGTATTTAAGTGAAATCAACCCATGGAGGTTGTAGATTAAGTACCTATGGTCACAAATCTACCTTAGATATTTTAGATTTGGTCAATATTAGAGCAAAACCTAGATTTAGGATGTTTAAAGTTTGTACCAAGGTCAAGCATTTGGTTTGGCCAAGGGTAGCATATTTTTAATTTCAATGACAAAGAAATTGTTTTTATCACTAAAGAAAGTGAGGACCTTTTTTTCACAAAGGCATACACATATATTTGTATATAATTATTTTTTTACAAGTATCCAATTGTTTTCCAAGAAGAACAATACAAGTTTTATTTTACAAAAGCACTATGAAAAAGCACTTGTACCAATTCAAACTTTTTTGAAAAACAACCTAGCTTCTAGATTCCTTTAACCCTCTAGTGCCTGAAAGGCTGAAACGTGGTCTCTAGATATGTTAAATCACAATTTGTAAGAAACCCGTAAGGAATTAGGTTGTGAGATGTTCAAAATAGAGTTTTGCACACGTTACATGAACACTCTGCAAAAACTAGATTACAATTTGGAGTTATAGAACTCATAAAAAAGCTAAGAATACATCATAGAATGTATCAAATACACTAAAATACAGTGAATACCATGCACATATTATGTTGTATTTCATATCCATGCAAAGTGATCTTAGTCTAATATTTTGATTGAAAAATGTCTTTTAGAAGGCTCTTCATTGTTTTGTGAAAATTGATCTCTCTCATTGCATACAAAACTTTTGTTTTAGTTCGTATTAGTTTGGAGAATTTTCATAAAATACAAAGTAGCCAATTTTTTTTAATTCATCAGTAATCATGTATAAATGTTTACTTTACATATGATATGTCAACGCAAAACTATCCACCCAATGCACATTTAAAGAGTACAAAAATTCAAAGTACAAAAATTCTTGCGAGAATCTATTCATGAATAAAATAGTATACCCTCCAAAGTCCACAATATCCAATTCTAATGCACAATAACTTCAAACACTATAATCTATTCCATCAATTGTTGGATGTTCTCCAAAAAAATTCCAAGCATGAGGTCATGGATTGAGTTCGATTTTGTAAGGTTAGATACTAAATTGAGCATTATACTTCCATCAAAGCTAGTTCCAAAAAAAATCAGCACAAATCTTGATTTGCAAAAACATGCTCTAGGCACTTAAAGGTTAATAAAAATATATGGGTAAGAACCACATATTTTTACAGTATTTGTCAAGTATTATGGGCATTTTAAAGTAAAGATGTAAGCAATCTAGCTAAAATTATTACAAGTGACAAGTGCAAATGATCTCATTTTACTTGTCAGGGTGCTAAAGTGGAACATAAGTAAATAATATTTTTTGGGATCTCTAAAGATTCTTGTGAAATGAATGGACATACTCTTAAGTTCTTGGCAAAGCAACCCAATGTTTTCACGTGAGTCAACAATGCCTTGATGTAGCTTGATGCAAAGGCTTTTAAAGCCCCTTTGACCCTGAAAAATAATTGAGCTTGGACATTTGGATGTATGGGAACACTGATTCTTTTGGAAAAGATGTAAAGAAGGAATTTAAAAAAATAGATACACCATAAGAACTTATTATAAGGTAGAGGCACCCAAATTTGATCACTTTAGTCAGTTGAGGACTCAAATGACATTGTATGTAAAAAATATTTATATAAAGAGATGCGGAATTAGGAATGAAATTCAACAAATATTTTTTCAAATTTAATCAAAAAGATTTGCAATTGATATAGAATTTAGAAGCCCAAAAATCACCGGAGCCCATAATCAAATTGTAGAGTAGGTAAGATTTGGTGGCCTCCTTTGCCCAATGCTAACAAGTGAGAGTGAGTAAAAGAGAGAAGACATGCCATGTTTAACCAACTCATGGAGGGTACCCAATGTCGATCCGCCTTATTTGACTTTCAAGGCAAGGCCACCAATGAGAGCTTAGTTGAGGTGGAGCAACCCAAATTTGCACACTTCATGAGCGAATGCCGATAATGACTGGAGTTTTCAGATTTTGAGTTATCGGTTTTGGGTTGCTTCATGCACCATTTCATGCATTTACCATTTTCATGCATACTCTACTAATCGGAATTGGGTGCCTCTACCTTAGTTCCAAGCTATGAAAAAACAGAGTGATGTCGTTTAAGGTGAAGTTCAACTTGATAAGATTAAAAAATCCAAGATTAAAAATCAAAGAAAAATATGGCGTTTTAGAGAATGCTAATGAGTTTTTTTGCAAAAGTAAAAACATATGGATCATGGAGCATAATTCTATTAGAAAGATAAATCATAAAGGAATCAAATCATTGGTGAAACGGGGAAAAAGTTTATTTAGAGGAAATCGGCAAGTTTAATGTATGGCACTAAATTACATGATGGCAATTATCTTGATTTGAATATAAATAGAATTTCACTTTAAAATGCCAAAGACAAACTAGCAACCGTACATAGAAAACAAAAGGGAAAAGATGGAATTGCTTTAAGGCAAAGAATGTTTTTACTAGAGTGAAAATAATAAAGACATTTTGTTGAAAGTAGGAGAAAGAATCACATAAAAAACCAAATGTTCAATTCAAAATATTTAACCATGAAAGATTATAAAATATGTGACAATTTTACAGGTGATACAATGGAAACTTCTTGCATCATTTGAAAAAGATTCCAAGAACAATTTAAGGAGATCCAATGTGATTGTATAAGTGAAGAATGTTGATGTACATTGCAATAGCAAAATGTAACCAATTTAGATGGTGCTAAATATAAAGAAGTTGAGATTGAAGCTAATGTTGCTTAATAATTTGTAAGAAAAATTCTAAAATTTCAGAAATGGCTCATCGATTTAGTTTGAATCTTTAAAGTATCGAACAAATCTCAATAAAGAAGCATTTTTTTGGTTGGTTATAGAAATTTCATGTAAAGAGTATTGTTGCACACTTTAATGCTATTTTTATTATGGAATTTGAAATTTTGAGTTGGTATTTTGAGTTTTGAAATTTGAAATCATGAATAATCATTGGTTGCAATGATTATTCATGATATAAAAGAATAGAAATGTATTTACTACTAAAATTTATAGAATAGTCAAAGAACATTCAAAGAACACTAAATTGTCTTGTGATTGTAAGTCAAAGAATTAGGTTTTTAAAATTAAATTTCCAAAAAACTATGGTTCAGTTTTAAAACCCAAGGTTTAAATGACAAATAAGTGATTATATATGTAAAACAAACTAGGAATATCGTGGCAAAAAATGAACTTAGTCAATGCATATAAAATTATGAAGAATTTTTCAAACTTTGAAAACCCAAGTGCACATGATCTTGTAAAATTTTACCACATATGGTGTTTTGTAATTTTGCCATAAAAACTGATCTAATATTTTTTTTAGAGAATCATGTGCCATTGCTTCAACCTTTAACATCTTCTTTAGAAGTCTTTTCATATCAAAGTATTTTAAAGACAAATTATTCATAATAGTGTTCCAGTAATTCAATTTGATCATGCTAAAGTTTATTTTTATGACGGAATTTTTATATTTAATATGTTACTAAGGCAAATTAAAAAAAAACTGAATATCAATGCATTATGTCAATAGTTATATTCCATTGATATTGGGTTTGAAATATAGTAGTGAATTTAAGTATTAAACTCAACTCCAAGGTTGGTTGTAAAATTTGAAATAATTTTTATCAATTCCAGGAAGTGTATAATATAAATCTTAAATATTGAATATTTTTAGAATTGTGATAATTTACTTCCTATTCAAGAATGGGATTGATCTAATGCTTGTGCAATGAGATTTATGATTTCTATTGCAGTCTTCTTCACTAAAATCTTAAAATTTGTATTGTAGAATGCATTGTGTGCCTCCACCTAAATTTTCTTTGATCTTATTTGTCTCTTTATTGGTTATAAGCCGATACTATTGTAAACCTTATAAACGAAACCAAAGTGTATTTTCAAAATATAAGCCCTTCATAGTATTTGTAGAGTAGTTTATTTTATTTTTTAAATATTAAGACTTTTAAAAAAAAACTATTGTATTGCATTTTTTGAACATTGTATCACATGGCAAAGTTATTTTATCAAATAAAAAAATTATTTTGCAAAAATATCTTAGTTTTGGTTCTGCCAAAAATGTTCCAATTTCTACAGTTTCTAAGCAAGAAAACTCTAGTTTGTTTGTTCTTGTGTTTTAAAAAAAGGATATGATTTTTTTTTTAAATCATCTCCAATCCTGTGATCTTGATCTTCATCAATACAACAACATGCTTCAAAAATATTCTTAACTTTTGTACACACAATTAGAAGATGGTAGTTTTTGACATAAAAAGAAAAAGATTTTTTTCTTTTATGTGTTAGCCCCTAACATTTCTTGACAACCCCTCATCAAAACTACTTTAAAATTACCGGTACTTGAACATGAAGGGATAAACTTAAAGAAAAGTTCAAAGAAAGCCTTCCACATAGGATTGTCATGAAGACTACCAAGTTAATGTTCTCCAAATTTTTCATGAATTTTGATTAGACAAAGAGGAAGATTATAGATTTTGAACTAAAATAAAAGGCTTTATCCTTCCTTGCATGGAATGGATAAACATACTTTGACATCACTTGTCAATTTTCTGCACTACAATAGGTCTACCTATAGTACCAATATGATTAAAATTAAGATATTTCCATTTGCACCAATTACAAGTATTTAATAGAGGGGGAGGAGATTTTCTTGAAAATTTGAAAATACAATAGAGGTTTAGAAAATGCTAGTGTATACATTAATGTTATTGTGAACTCAATTACTTAAAGAATGTAATCTCAAGCAATAAATTAAAGGTTTTTGTAACATTTCAAACAATAAAATATTATACAAGATTCTAAAATCTCTAATAGCATTTCCTTTCTTCTAGAGTCCAGTTTGAAAAACAAATACTTCCATAAAACTATCATTGTGATGCATCTTTATTATTTGTTTATTATTAGAGGCATGCTTAACTTACTTATATCTTAATACAATACATCTTTATTAAGAGAAGAAGTTCATCCTCTAACGCTAGAGTGGCTATGGTTGATAAAAATCTAAAAGTGTCATAGATGATATTTGATAGAATCTATTACACTTGTGGATTTGACCATTAGCCATAGCCAACCTCTTGTTAAAGGGTTAATCAAAACAATAGAAGAGTACCAACAAGTTAGTATGTGCAAATAGTATGCATAGTAGTTTCATGTGGATTTGAGGATAGGTATTTATTGTATGCAGCAAGCAAGCCTACTATAAGTTGCAAATAGTAACTTGTATATTTAAAAGAGAAGAAAAGGAAAAAAAATAAAATGTAAACAAAGTATTCAATTTATTTCTTTGGCTGCAAACCTACCACCATATGTATGAGTCAGTCTTAGCACCTATGTGCCAAATGTTTTTTTTCTCTTCTAGCATGACTTTGGCATAATAGATATCACCTAGGCAATACATGGGTATCACCTAGAGAAATCTCATGAGTTTTCCAATTTTTTTGGACATTCTCTATTGTGTCAACCACGAAAGGCCTCAGTGTCTATTTGAGGAACTTGATTGCAAATATCTTTCAATATGTATAGTCAAAATTCACAAATTTTTTACCACATCATTTCATATAGATTCAAAAGAAGATCCTCCAGAACATTCTCAAAAGGTTCATCTTGGCAGTTCTTAGTCAATGAAATAGAGATTCCTCCTAAAATACCTTGGTATTTTAGAGGTTAATTATGAACAAAAGTACCTCCAAACTCGGTATTTGTGAAATAAAATTTACGCAAAAGTTAGAAAAAAGGTTCGAACCCACAACATATTCAACAAGACCACATCTCTTATGCTACCATCTTGGCAACAAAGACATCCTCCAAGTGGAACACGTCTATGTGGAGTTGACAAATGCACACAAACGAAAGAAAGGTGCATACACTCGTTCTTCCTATAAATTATACCTTTCATAAATTATAATACCGCGAACATATAACCTCAGTTAATTATATCCTCTGCTAAGTAATAACGACCGTTGATGTGCAAGGGCCGCTTTACACTTGGCCAAGTCAAGCAACCATCCGTCAAAAATTTCAGCCCAAACAATGGCGAGAGGCCAGATTTTATGCTAAAAAATACATTAAAACATACATATTGAAGCCTTTGGCCGGTGTGTGAAGCCCCAACGGCCAAGTTGAAAGGTCAGATTCCATAGCATTTGCAAAGATTCCAATCATTTCTTACTACACGAATGAATCAATTTTCTAAAAAAATTCCTCCACTCTCATTTTTTTACCATGGATTCTGAAAGTGAATGTATTTTTGTTTTACTTCTGGCTTTCATGGTGAAGTACGCAATAGTTGGCATTTTGACATGCAAAAACTTGCTATATTTCAACAAAATGTCCAAATGATGATGATGATGGCTGTAGTTATTGCTCAAGGACGGAGGGTGGATTTTGGGAGGATTTGGAGAGAGAATTTCATAAGCAAATGAGGGTGAGTCCATCTACTTTTAAGTATTTATGTATTCTTTTGGGGTCTGTTTTGAGAAGAAAGGCTATATTTCTTAGAAAAAGTATTATCGTTGAATGTAGGCTTGGTGTAATGCCGTCTCAATTAGCAACTGGAAATACTTTAGCCATGATTGGTGATTTATTTGGGATAGAATTGAGTACTACTTTGGTGATTGTGAGGGAATGTTGTGAAGCAATTAGGATTCATTTACGACCATTGGTTTTTTATCCCTAAAGGCCCAAGACCCCCCTCAGGAAATTCTAAGAACTTAGGCAAGTTCCTATAGTGTCAATTTATAATTTATTTTTTGAAATTTTTATAGTAAATGGACATTTCTAGAATCTTTGTGTGCATACAATTTTAAAAAAAAATCTAACATTCAATGCAAAAGTTATAGGGTTTTGAAGTTTTAATGGCGACAGCAGGCACGTCGGGCAACTCCAAAAACTTTTGCTAGAATACTCAGTCAAATGTGAGATTTTTAATAATGGCAAGTAATATTATTTTCTTTCATATTGTCAAATCAAGTTCTTTTCTTTAGTGAATAAAAGCACATTAACCCAAGTCAAACATTTTCATACATTGTCACAAATTGTTCAGACAAGGTATTAAAAATACTTCTTCTTTTCCACATAAAATTTAGAGATCTTTATATTTTATAATTTTTATTTTTTCAACTATAAGATGTGTTGTAAACGTTCATATCGACCGTTTGGATTTTCATTCTAAAACATATTTAGTTCACAAAAAAATAAAACGCAAATTGGTAATTTTTGAACCTCCACTCCTTGCACAATTGTTTTGAATATGTTACACCCTTCTTCTACCTCTAAACATCAGTGTATTATACAAGGAACTAACTTCATGCTTAACAAGATGGTAAGGAATCTAGACCTTGTGTAGTGCAAAAATTTCAAACCAAGTGAAGTCAAAGTTTGTTGATCCACTCAACGCAGGGAAGAAATTAAAGCATATTGTCTACTTCACACACTATAATCTTTCAATCTGTGCACTAAAAGTTTATGAAATTTTGTGAAGACATTACTTAGTGAGCTTTAATTTAGATCCTACGGTTAGATGTAGAAATAAAAGACTTTGTTTTCCACTTTACTCATTGCATTAGAACAAGCAATTTTGAAGCGTTTTTGGTGTGAAAATGTCTTCGGCCTTTGGAAGTTTAAAAGCTCACATTTACAAGGTGAGGGAGATTGATTTGGGGTTTGAAGCATTGCATGAAACTCCCCTCATATAATGTGCAATAGATGGAGGCTAGTGAAGGACATGAAGAAACAAAGAAGGAGCGAGCTGAAAAAATGTCCTCTTCGTCCTCTTTCTAAGAAGTAAAAACTTGAGTGAATTTCTTGCAGCAAGCTGTGGCAGTGTTGTTGAACTTTGGAAGCATTACAACCATCCTTCCATGTAACCTCATTCATGAGTCAATTCTTATACTCAAGAGATCAAAAAATGGAGCCAAAATGCTCAAAAATTGGGAGCAAAAGAACAATTACAGCTCATGTTGGAAGCTAAATGTTGATTATTTTATTAAAAAAATTGGCGGACTCTAGAAGGAAGTTTGGGGCAACTAAAATGGATGACCAAAGTTTTGCTTGAGAGGCCGTTGCCTTGGTGCCAAAACTCCCCAAAAGTGTTGCCATGTAGGCACAATGCAGTACGATGGCCTTTGGACTTCGGGCGCAAGTGTGAAGGCCCAAATGCCAAACTTTGGCCATTCTAGCAATCTCATTGATGGAAACCGACGGCCTCTTGACTCGGACGTTGGGTGTAAAGTGGCCCTAAGTAGTCGTTAGAATGAAAGCAAAGGGGCCGGCGTTGCCATTGTAGACTTCCTCAATCAATGTTGAAGGCTCGTCTCCATCTAAATAGAACATTGTTTCTAACTCTAAGATTGAATTGAAACAAAAAAGATGTCGGTAGATGGAGGTGCAATTAAGCTGAATTTATGAGGCCTTCTATTAAACCCACTACTAACTTATAACCTCTATTAAGTTCTTACCACCTCCATCCACCAATGCCAAAATTGGTTATATATTACAGGAGAGATAAGTCAATATATTATACTTGTAGATGCTTTTATCGTCCATAGGTTTGCTTGTATTTAAAAGAGAAAACAACTCGTGGAACAAGAAGAGAGGTATATGATCTATTACGCTCATAGATTCTTCCATCATCAAAAGCTTTGCTCATCTTTAGTCCCTAAAGGACTAGGCCTTGTGCTTCACCAAAACCACACCAAAACGACCCCAAAATTGCCACTTTGACATGAGATATAGAAATTGGCTCTCTACTTAGGAAAACAATTTTATTTCATAAAGAGAGAAATAATTGTTGGATCTAAAATCCAAACAATGAATAGGATTAATATGACTTAATATAACAATATAAAAATTCACTTTTTGAAAAATGTAAAATCTTTAATTTCAATCCATTTTAAAGTGAAAACAATGAATGTTGTCAAGTACTTTACTTCACTACTACCCGCCTCAAAAAGGTACAATTGTCAACTCTATAGTAGCACTATTCATCCCTACAGTACCCTGTCCAACTGCCAAAAAAGTTGAGCTTTTTGTATTTGAAGCACCTTAACCTTTTCCTTGGAAGTCCAATTTTTTTTTAAAAAAAAACCCTCCACAAATAACCCCTATTCCTATTTGCTGTAAGAATTTCAAGAAGTTGTCTTCAAGAATGGATTTTTAGGAAGCTTTTGAAACTCTTTAAAGATTTGTCCCCCGCAAGAACAAATTGTCTTTAAAGAGTTAAAAGAGTAAACAATTCATGAGGTAGGGAGAGAGGTACATATTCTATTACACTCGTAAAATCTTACATTGGCCAAAGTTTGTTGGTCCTGAAAGAGATAAACAAATTGAGAGGTGCATAATCTGTAACTCTTGTAGATTCTTCCATCATCAAAAGTTCGTGAAAAAGATAACAATTTAAGGACGACGGCTGTGACCATGCCTGGGAGATGCTACAAGTGGGTACATTTTAGTGCGACTAGTAACTGTATCATTTACACAATGGGTACGTTTCATCACAATTGGTCACGACAAACATCACTATAGTTTGCCTATTAGACTCCGGCGAACATGTTCACCACATTAGTTGAAAGCGCACGGATCCAAGGAACTTAAATTAGGCCGCAAATCAAACAAAGATAACATACTGGTCCACCAATTCGCAAAATACTCCAATAGTGACCACCTATGGGCCTCTTGTCCTTAACCTTTTAGTGCCCAAGTCATGTTTTTCCAAAACCAAGATATGTGCTCGATTTTTTTCTTTGAACCAACTTTGATCAAAATAGGATGCCTCATTTTAGTATAGAACCGTACAAAATTGAACTCAAACCATGACCTAGGCTTTGGAGAAAATGTGCACAACATCCAACAATTCATAGAACAAAAGATTACAATGTTTAAAGCTACCGTAAATTGGTAGTGAGAATTGTGGACTTTGGAGGGTATACTACTTTATCCATCAGTAGATTCTTGCAAGAACTATTGTACTTTGAATTAAAAAGGTTCACATGTGCACTAGGTTGATAGCTTTGCATTGACAGATCATACATGAAGAAAACATTTATACATGATTATCGATGAATTTTTTTGGCTTTTTGTCTACTCGATTGTATACAAAAATGTTCCAGACTTACACAAATCAAAACAAAACTTTTCTATGCAGTGAGAGAGAGATCAACAATCACAAAATAATAAAAAAATCTCTCAGAGATAGATTTTCAATCAAAATCTAAGACCAAAGTCATTTTGCATGTGTATGAAACACAACACAACACCCATTGTATTTTGTGTTGCATTCCTAGCTTTTCCATGAGCTCCACAACTCCAAATCATGATATGATTTTTGCAGAGCATGTGCGCAAATCCAAACTTCAAGTTCCACAACCTAATTCCCTCATGGATTTCACGCAAAAAAAGAGATTTAACACCTCCAGAGTCCCATGTCGGGTCTCGTGGGCACCAAAGGATCAACCCTTGGACGACGCCGCCCTGAAAACCCTTCCAATTCAATACATTCCGCACGGCAGAATCTACACGAGGAACACATTTCACAGAAATCATTGTAGTTCGTTACTGCCTCAACCGATTGGAGATCGGAAAGATGGCTTAACTTAGATGGAGGAAAGCCCAACGCACAACCACTCGGACGGGTTCAATCCCGGAAAACCGGTCTCATCAACCACATTATGGTTCCTTTGTCGTTAAAGGGTTAAACAAGTGATGAGGGGGGCCGGCCCCCCAAGTTGAACGCTTATCCATAATTGGTACTCCATAACGAGCCCTGTCTGACATTCTGGACGCGCACCCTACATGTACGCATTCGTCCATGTGCGGCCGAAATCACCCCAGGGCGAACATGCCGGCCTGCCAAACCTAAGTTGGGGCTGATTCATTGGGTAACAGTTGCGCGCTGAAGCCCGAGACAGAGCCAGGGCCAGAGCGAGCGCGTCCAGAGGCAGCGGGCTAACACCCCCAGCGCACATCGCCCCCTCGCTTTCACTTGGGGAAGAGGAGGGCGAGCGAACGGGGAGAGAACCAGGTCTAGGGCAGAGTGACCTCGGGGGGAGCTCCCACGCCATAGCCACCCACCTCGTGACGGGGTGGCGCGAGGAGGTAGGGTTTGCTGCCTGCTTCGTTGGGGTTTGGAGGGGCGACGGAGGTGGCGGGGGATTTGCAGTGGCTTTCTGTGCTAGGTTAAGCGCATGCGAGTGGTCGGAGGCGGGCTTTGTATATACGAGCCGAGAGGGAGGGAGCGACGGCGTCGTCTTCGATGGAACCGCGTGTCGGCAACAAGTACCGGCTGGGTCGGAAAATTGGGAGTGGCTCCTTTGGCGAGATCTATCTCGGTAGGTGATTGTTAGATGGTTTGTTGGGTGGTGGCGTCGGGGCATGGCGATTGGTGAGGCGCATCGGATCTGAGGAGCGCCGGCGTGTTGTTTCGGGCTTGACATTCTGCCATTTGTTGTTTTGTGGAGTTCCTGTCCTCTATGCTGCGAGTCTTGTTGTGTGTGTGTGTTTCGGGGCCTGGTCGTAGGGATGCTTTTGTGTGTTCGTGCCGGCGGTTGCGTGTCGAAGATGCTTAGGTTGCGTTGAATTATGGGTGCCGGAATGGGTGACTTTCTTTTTTTGGATGCCGCAGGGACCAATGTTCAGACCAACGAGGAGGTCGGGATTAAGCTGGTATGTACGCCTTGGTTTTTGCGGGGAATGTTTGTTTTGGAGATTTGTCGAGTTGTGGAGGTCCTTTGACCTATGTGTGTTCAAATTGGGGAAATGTGGAACCTTTTGAGGTCACGTAGCAATCGAGTATGATTGATTTTAGTGCAGCGGAGTGTATCTTTCCTGAATTGGCGAAGGAGAATGTAGGTTTGTGCGTTTTGGAGCGTGCCATGAGAAGTCTTAGATCGATCGGTTCAGTGTTATACGCAGTTTGAGTCCGTGTCTAGCATGGAGGCTGCTTTTTTCGCTGATTGCTTGGTATCTGACAGAGAATGGCGTTGTTCTTTTTTGTGTTTTTCAGGAAAGCATCAAGACGAAGCACCCGCAGTTGCTTTACGAGTCAAAGCTGTACCGAATCCTCCAAGGAGGAAGTAAGAATCCATTGAACTAACAAAGATTTTGTCCAGTCTTGGCGTGGAAGCATTGAAGAGCTTCGAGAACCTACATATCTTTGGTTGGAATAGCCCTTCCTAGAATACCAGCGAGTGCACTTGTAAATTAAGCTGGAGTTTAGGTTTAGCGATAATGTACTTCTCATCGCAAGACCTGCTTTTTCTGTTTAGAAGATTATGCAGAGCTTTGTAAACTTTGCTGCCACGGGTTAATGGGTCGCCATGGAACGAATTTACAACCACCGCACATGAAGTCTTACATAATCTTCAGAACATTCTTTTCCGAGTCTGGTTCCATTAGGAAACATTTACTTAGTAATCCAGAGAGTTCACTAGTATAAGTAAGTTTTGGTTTGGTCATGGTCTGACTTGATGTAACTATTAGGCGTCGGATTGTCTGATGTTTTTTCTTCCAAGAAGTGCAGGTTTTTTTCACACTTCTGCCCTTGGATCATAGTATGAGTTGTCTTTTTACCCATCGTTTACTTCCGTTTGATTTCGCCTGCGTTTTTGTGCTGGTTCAGCTGGGATTCCCAACATCAGGTGGTTTGGGATAGAGGGAGACTACAATGTGTTGGTTCTTGATCTGCTGGGACCAAGTCTTGAAGACCTTTTCAACTTCTGCAGCCGGAAATTTTCATTGAAGACTGTTCTGATGCTTGCTGATCAGCTGGTACATATACGATTTGGACCACCTTGACACTTTAAGCACAGTGCTTTTCTGGGTTAAGCTGGTTGAGATGTTAATATGTATCAGGATGCCTCTTTCTTTTTCTTTTGCAGATTAATCGAGTGGAGTATGTTCACGCGAAAAGCTTCCTTCACAGAGACATCAAGCCTGATAATTTTCTCATGGGGCTTGGGAGGCGAGCGAATCAGGTATTTTAAGATCTTTTCCTTTGTTTGGCAACCTTTTGCTCCATGGTTCAGATTTCGTGCTGTATGTGTACAGCTTTGATTTGTTTTTCTGTCCAGTGGCTATTCTGAAGTTATTCAATTTCCAAAGATCATGTGGAGTGTCAATAGCAATAATTGTGAATGTTTTGTTTTGCAATTCCAGTAACGTGCCATCTCTGTGACTTCTAATACAAGGGTTAAATTTTACAGGTCTATATCATCGATTTTGGTCTTGCCAAGAAGTACCGCGACCCGTCTACCCATCAGCACATTCCATACAGGTAATGTATTGTTCAATGTGCAGCACTTGCGGCTGTATTGGAACTTTTGTCTGTGACTTCCGGTTCGGTATTCGTGCCAAACGTGCAATATGATGATCCTTTTTGTTTGATTCCTCATCACCAGGGAGAACAAAAATCTGACAGGAACTGCTCGGTATGCAAGTATCAATACGCATCTTGGTATTGGTAAGTTGCTCAGGCTTTCTGTACATTTTTCCATTTCCTTAGTCACTTACTAAATTCAAATGGTGTTCAATTGATTTTTGTCTGCATTTATCGAACAGAGCAAAGCAGACGGGATGATCTGGAATCCCTTGGATATGTCCTCATGTACTTCTTACGGGGCAGGTGAGTTTTATTCCGTTCATTCATTGTGCTTATTTGTGGAGAATCAAAATCTTCTGCTTGTCCTTGGTATCCACTATTGATTTCTGCTGACCATATTCAAAACTTGTTTGTTTGGTTTTGTGTCCAGTCTTCCTTGGCAAGGGCTCAAAGCAGGAACAAAGAAGCAGAAGTACGAAAAGATCAGCGAGAAGAAAATGTCCACGCCCATCGAGGTACTATCACTTGAAAGTCCACTGGCTAATTGTGTAAATTTAGATATTTCAACTAGAGGGTGCTTGTGTGGTGGTTTCGATGGATGTCTTTGCATTTGGAGCTTTGGGTTCTTGTCTTAATCTCTTTCGTATGTGTGCAGGTTCTGTGTAAAAATTATCCCTCAGAGTTTGCCTCGTACTTCCATTACTGCCGGTCTTTGCGTTTTGATGACAAACCTGACTATGCATACCTGAAAAGAATCTTCCGTGACCTCTTTATTCGTGAGGGTATGGCAATACTATCTCCTTGTAGATTTTGCTCTTGTCTGTGATCCTTGTATTCAGAATCCAAATGTTTTATTAACACTGCTTCTATTTCTGTACTGTGATACTCTGCTGCATATTTTAGAGGTGGTGCTTAATTGTATTCCCAAGAACATACCAGTATTTGATTGTTCCCTTGAATCACCTGAACGCCACCATGCACATGACATCACTTGATCAACTGTACTTGGCCGTAATACCGACGTTTTGATTTCTGCAGGCTTCCAATTTGACTACGTTTTTGACTGGACGATTCTGAAGTATCAGCAGTCCCAAATCGCTGGTGCTCCATCCCGTGCAATGGTATGCAGTAGATTGCCCTCCCACAGGGGAATCTTATGTCGTAATTATTCTGTCTTTGTCTACGCTTGAAGTTCTTAAATCGAGACAGTACCACACATTGGAATATTTAGATGCTGGTTCTCTTATTTCTACAAAGTCAAGTTCATTGCGTATACGAGAGCTCACTCTGATGTGATCGTGGTATTTTCTGCTGGGTAGGGGGCTGCTGGAGGGCAAACCAGTGGAGCATTAGGAGCCAGTGCTTCTGGAGGTCAGAACTTGGGAGGTCAGAATTTGGGAGGTCAGAACTTGGGAGGCACACGGCGGACCACTGAACCACAAGATGCTGCCCGGCGCAGGCTTGTCGGAGATGCAACTGGCTCGGGGTCAAATGCGCTTGAATCATCAAAGCACAAGAGTCCTGGACCAGATGAAACTGCCAAGGATTCAGTACGTTTCAAGTAGCCTTCAGTATGTGGATTGCACCTTTGTTGGGACTGTTCGGTGATGAGCATAGTTGGTATGTATCCTATGGTGGTGATGTCGTTGGTTGTGTACATGAACAATTATCTCCGTCTAAAATTTTGTTGAAAATCTGTTGCGAATGTTTCAAAATTAGCAAATTATTCCATAAATTTTAGCGATCTCTTTGAAACTGAACTGTTTCGACTGCATCTATCATCACCTTACAGAAGCAGAGCTCTAGAGTTTTTCTCGTCTGGTGAATTCCGTTTTAGATATTTTTGGTGTTCATTTGTATTTGGATGGATTATCAGGTCTATAGCAAACTACGGAGTTTCTGGGCTTGAAAACTAGGAGAGAGACGTGATTCTAGTCACCTGGGAGAAAAATGTATAGGAGACTGTTTTCTTAGCTCTGTATGCAATTGTACTACAGGCCCTTGCTGGTCTGGCAGAACCAGAGCGTATGCATACATCCTCGTATACGACTCGAGGGGGATCCTCGTCCAGGCGAGCTGTTCTGAATTCCGGCAGCAGCAGGCCCTCGGGCTCGGCAGAAGTAGACTCCTCAGCCTCGCGGTCTATGACCAGTAAGATTGGTCCCACTAGCCTGCGGACATCCGGACCGGGGGGGATGCAAAGGAGCTCCCCAGTTGCGTCAGGCTCAGATCCCAAGCGGACGGTGCCCAGTCGCCAGCCCAACTTGAGGATTTATGACGCCGCCCTCAAGGGAGTTGAGTCTCTGTCGGTCGAGGCGGATCAAAGCCGTATTAAGTAGGCCCAGGTTTGTGGTTTAGTTAGCTGCTGGGCTCTCCCTTGGTTTTATACCAACCCCCTTTCTTGTCATGTAGATGAGAATTGCGATAGACTAGACTGAGGAAAGGCTCCTACTACAATTGTGCTCAGGATACCAGGCCTTTTATACTCCTCAGGAATGAACCGACTCTATCTTGTGACCATTCTCAGCCTTGCTTTGTCTCTATCGATCTTAAGGAAATAAGTATTAGGTTGCAGCAGAAGGTTGCTTGCAGGCTTTTTTAACACTGATCTGTAACCCTTTCTCTCTAGAGGATTTAGCACGAGGTTGAACTAATTGTCAAGGTAATGAGAACCTCTCTCTTGGTTCTAGTTACCATTCCCTGCTTGCAGCAGCCGTTAGCCTGTACGTTGCCAACCTGTACATATCATAACTTGAGTTATGTAATACAAATCTATTGGAGTTTAATGCGTAGTGCCTCAAGGACCGCATCAGTTTATGATTTGTGTGCCTTTCAGGTGAGACACTTCCCAGTGCGTTCTGGCAATTCAACATGTCTGCAGGTGAGCTTTCCTCCAAACGCCCCAGTTTTGTATCAACCTGCCCACTTCGACGCGGTATCCCGTTCAAGCAAAGGGCGTTTGCACTTGAACATGAAGAACTCCGGTCTCCAGTGGAGGCCGGCGTGAAAAGAGTGTCTGTTTGTTCTACCACTAACGTGGATTGATCTGATTCCAATCACCCACCCACCCATAACCACTGAAAAAATCTTTAAAATGTCGAGAATATAAAATAGTCAGTAGTGGCATTGGGTCATGAGGTGTGCAGTTTTTGGTTGCACCTCCCCACTCAAGCGCCTCATTGGTGGCCTTGCCTCGAAAGTCTCAAAAGGGGGTGTGGAATTGGGTCATGCATGTTATCAGAATTGCATGGCATGTCTTCTCTCTTTTACTCAATGTCACTTATTAGCATTGAGCAAAGGAGGGCACAAAATCCAACCCACCTCATTACCACTACTACATACTCTATAGAACAACTATGGGCTTTGGTAGTTTTTGGGCTTTTAAGTCCTATATCAATTCCAAATTCTTAAGATTAAATATGAAAAAATGTCCGTTGAGTTTCATTCCTAATTCCGTATCTTTCTACATAATTTCTTTTGACATACAATGTCGGCCAAGATCCCAACTAGCTTAAGTTTTCGGAATTCGGTGTCTCCACCTTAAGTCAATGCCTACCAGACAAAGGATTTGTAGTATGGAACTACTTCCCCTTCTCATTGGTAGACACTATGACACCTTATCTACTCTAATAATAAAATAACAAGGCCAATAACCAGACCGATACCTAGTACTTTATATATGTAGGAAATCCATGTATCTAAATAATGGGCATATGTTTACTTTATTGAGGAAACCCATGTGATACCTGTCGTACGAGGTGGCAACACATGGCACTTACTTTATTTTATTTTATTGATTTATTTCTTTTTAAATTTTAGTTAACTTACCTAAATTTACATTACCTGTTGGAGACAATGGATTGGTACACTAGTATTCATTAATTTGGAACTATTCAATGTAGTCGCTAGAGAGCTGATTCATGAAGCCCTTATCTCCACATCTTGGATTTTTCCTCTTATACATAAGTAACAACTTCATGTTTCACATGTATATCATGCTAAACATATTCATAAATCCCTTAGTGCCCAAGTGACTAGTTTTTCATTCCTAAGAACTTAGATTGTGAACTCTAAAGGTTAAGTTTGCACATAAAATATGCATATTTTGCAAAAAATGAATCATGATTTGGTATTGAAGAATTCTTTGAATACCCATACAATGGAAATAAGTCCCTATTTCTAATTGACTAGTGTACGGGCTAACATACAAATTTGTGAATATAGATTATTTAATCCTAATTAGGACAAATCCTAGTTGGAGCACCGCCATCATAGTGAGTGAGATAGGGTTGCTTTGTGTTCCCTAAATCCTAAGGCCCCACTACAGTTCTAGTGCATGTGTGTAAAAGGCAGTGAGGTTGGAGCTTGCCACCGCTATGGCAACCTCTTGGCTTGTGCAAAAAAAAGACAGTCAAAACAAACAAAATGACCATTGGTATGACCCATGTAGGATCATTGGATATACATGCCACCATGCTTATTATAAGGAGAAAAAATGGTTTCCATGCATGCAGTCAAGCTTTGTCTTTTCACTTTTGGATGTCTTTATACTTTTATTATAATATTTTAATTTGATACTTTTACTTATATATGATTGAAAGATGAGGGATTATACTTGGTGGTGGAACCTAGGGATTCCCCCCTTATACTTGACGGCTTGTCTGCGTAACATGTGGCAGGCTGGCGCTATTTTAGCTCTACATCCTTGTTGCTCCGGCATACACCCGCCTACCCTAGCAGTCCATGGGCCGATTGGTGCAATACCTCCCCGGTCTCCATTGCTTGAGCACTGGGCTACAATGGCGCAATGGCGGAGTGATGGTGCAATGCTTGAGAGGGAGCGCAAGAGAGGGAGAGTGGAGAGTGGAGAGCAATGAAGGAGGAGATTGCGCACTCGAAGTTTCAATATTTTCTTGAAGTTTCTCCAACCCTAAAGTTTCCATGCTACACTTGAGGCGCGATGCAAACAGAGAGCGCTATTGGGTCTCGAGATTGGTCGAGATTGTTGCTACCAAGTGAGTGAGGTTTTTAGGTCGCGCTAGTGGATTTGATTGGTTTTTTTGTCGCGTTATGGATGGAGGCAATGCTTATATCTTTTTGTGGATCCTTGAGATGTCATAGATGCTATCTTTTCCAGGGTTTTGTACGTTGCAAGCGTCAGTTTCCAGGTTTTTGTGCATTGTGATCATTGTTGAGAGTATGTGGTAGAGAAGAGGACAAAGGAAAAGCAAGGGTTTGTTAATATTGAAGGTTTGGTTTTGAAATACCATGAATTTTAGCTACCATCTTTGATCTTTTTGAGTTGTTTTTAGATAGATAGAGCTATTTTGAGGTGAAAAGAAAATAACTAGTTTTTTGTTTCAGTGACAATCTTAAAAGGTGTGAACTTAAGGGCGTTCAATAATATTTGGGATATTCTCCAAACTTACAAAAGGCAAGTGGGCATAAGAATAACGTGCCAGATGCATGGACATTCTTTGTACGAGTAAGAATGTGAATGTAAGGAGCTTCAATGCAAATATTTGTTGTAATACTATATATTCAAATGTGAATGTAATATTTTATGTAGATATCAAGTGTGTGGATGTTTTTTTTTATGAGAGTGAAAAAATAGTAATACGTGGTTGGAAATAATATCCGCCTTTCTAGTATGCAAATTTCCATCAATTTGAGTTTCCTTTAAAATGTCTAGGGATATAGTTTCAAATTTGAAAGGCTTATTGTATGTTAATATGTTTGCAGTTTAAGGCAAATCGCCTAAAGGTCGTAGCAATTGGCTTTGGCAAGAACAACGTGCGGTACACATTGACCTCAAACGTGAGGCAAAAAATGCTAAATGCCGGAGGATTCCAGAACATCTGAAGGATCATCAAGACTCGGATTTGCCAATGGCGCATTGTGTGGTTGAAAGGGTGGTTTGACATGAAGTGCAACAAATGATCTTTTGTTGTGGCATTCGTCTCGCATTGCATTGGCTAAAAGAGCACATCACCACAAGGAGTTTAGAAGCCAATCCGCTTTTTGGCGCTTGCTCCTAGAGATGTGAATGCCAAAATACTGTTCTACATTCGGATTGATTTATCAATCCGAATGTATAACAATACTTTGGCATTCACATCTCTAGGAGCCGATATTGATCCGAACTTGGCTCAAGGCAAGTTGTATCATAGAATGGACAACATTTGGCCCACAGATGGAGAGAATTACAAGTTTGTGTAGTTATAAATTGTAATTAATCGCACCCCTCAAAATGATTGAATGAGAACTTGAGAGTTTGAACAACAATATAATGGAGTCGCTCCAAAACATGTTACAAGCGCACAACCCTTGTGCACGACTTCATGAACACTTTTGTAAAGTTGCTTGAAGTTCTTTAGTGCCAATTAAGGGGCCTTGCAAAGTGAACTTTATAATGGATTGATGGGTGCTTTCCATTCTAGTGACTATGATGCGGCACAAATGAGCCAGAGTCATTTTCGAGAGGTCCACGTCAAATGATTGAACTGTATTAAGATGCCACAATCATTGTGCACATGTTTAGATGACCAGACATTTTTGAACATCCACGTTAACTTGAAATGGCTTGAGATCAAAAATAGATTAAAACCTTGGTAGACACCATAAGACTGGCCGGATTTAGTTACTCGTGTGTTCAACCTAAAATTCCAAGAATTCATGGGTGATTTCAAGGATCAAAGGTTATTTAGCAAGGTGCAAGGATATAAGTGGGTAATTAAATTCTAGAAGAGGGGCCATTCTGCATGGGCACATTCTGTTCATTGTGGACTGTGAGTCAAAACTGTCTCTACACGAGATCAACTCGGCAGTTAGTGCCAAAATTCTAGATCCGATCACTCACTCAAATGCGTATGAGACAGTGAAAGGCTGTTTGGTGCACGGGCCTTGTAGGACGCAAAATCCAAAGTCCCCTTGCATAGAAGATGGTAAATGTATCAAGCGTTATCCTCACGATTTTGTGGGGAAATCATCCGCGAATAGAAATGGCTATTCCACATATAGGAGGAGAGGTAATGGGCGGTCCTTTGTTGAAAACACAAGACAAAGTCAAGTTGACAACCGTTAAATTGTACGGCACAATCTATATTCAATGTCAAAGTACAATGCGCTTATTATCATTGAGGTAAGCTCTTACGTATGACCTTGCATTGTTGTTTCAAGATCAATTTAATGACTCACTAATCATTTTTGCCTACAAGTTAGTTTGTCGATTTAAGTAGTAAAATAGATTTTGAAGTATGTATACAAAGGTCACAATTGTGCAATTGAGGTCCTCAAAACCAACAACAAGGTTAAACAATACATTGATGCTTGCTACATCTCTGCATCTAAGGCAACGTAGAGGATATCTGGATTTTCAATGCACAATGGATCTCCAACAATCCAACGTGTACAAGTTCATCTATTAGATGAACAATATGTGATGTTCAATGCACACGGAGATTTAGGAGAAATTCTTAACACAGATCAAACAAGACAACTCAAACGGAATGGTTTGAGGCACACTGGACATTTTTGCTTGCCAGAAAGACGTTGTACCTACATTTTTTTTTGTGCTTCACATGGTAGGCACAAAAAAATGGGCAATCCAAGAAAGGGAATTTGCAATAGGGCGTCTTTACTTTGTTATTCCTTCAACAAACGATAGATATTTCTTTGGACACTTTGATTGATGGTAAAAGGCGCGACATCCTTTGGAGAGCTGCGTACTTTCAAGGCTGCTTGCGTTGCCCAACAATATTACAAGAGCGACACAAAGTGGGAGCAACTTCTAAGGATGCTACCGTGATGCAATAAGGCGCTCAGCTCTGTTCATTGTTTGTATCCATTATGACGCATGGACGGCTGACAAACCTACAACAACTAGGGGAGAAGTTCTGTAAAATTTTATCGGACAATTGTGGACATCGGGTATAGCTGGAAGGAGAGGAGCAACCATCACATCAACAATAAATTTATAGTCTTACATTGAACAAGATCCCTCAACTGCTTGCAAAATTTGAGAAGTCACTAGATAGTTCTTGTTTGCCGCAACTTCCATTTTTCATGGAAGGATTGCCTGCAAATCAACATATTTTGGAGCAACTCAACAACAATGTCGCACAATTGAGGGAAGAGGATGAACATCAACTTCAATCCTTAAACAATGAGGAGTAAAACATTTACATTTACGAGTAGCATCTAGCATGCTCGAGAGCACCAACAAGATTTTATTTTGTCAATGAACCAGGAGGTATATGGAAGGCGTTGGAGAATATCATTTTAAAGTCCGTGCGTTCTCAAAATTAGATCGCGTTGGCTTCATTCATAATTGCTGCATAGTTGCTACAGAAATAGAGAATTGCTGATACAAGGTTTAGAATTCCAATTCAGTTATACACAATTTTTGTATGCAACACTAGCAAAAATGATACGCCAAGTGATTCATTGGGACAAGGCATCCATGGTCGACAAACTTAGTTTTGAAGTTGTCCATTGAATGCTCTGCAACATAACCGAGCAGGATGTGCCCTTTGTAAGAATCACTTTTGTGATGTGTGGTGTCGTGCACAACCGCATCGTGCCAAGATAACATCGTGCTAATCAGGTGAGAACGCACAGTCAGAGACAACTCGAGAGTAACGGTGACATAACCACCACCGTTACCTCTATAAAACAATAATACAATGCACACTTACACACTTTCAGCAATCCAGACTTGGGGAAAAGAAATAAATGACCCATGACCTCGTACACCAAGAAGTAGTAAGCGGTCTTCAAGTACCCCTTCACTCGCCCCCTTCGCCCGTGCTGAAGCCCCTTTTACACCGGCGAACCACATAGTTTACATGTAAACTGAATGATAACCGTGAATGAAAACCTCTCAAAACCATAGAACCAATGTGATCTACATGAAAAGACGCTAAAAGACTTAACAAACAAAGGGTAGGCCGGGTGCAAGTAGAGCCCCATCGTTAATCGCCTCTAACATATTTTTACTGCTAGATTTTGTCCACTCAGACCCTCAACGTGCTAAACACTCAGGACAAGACCATTGATCCACTGGCACTTCTAAAAGAGGTGGAGTTAAACATTCTAAATGCCACCCCGTAGAACATAAGTCACAAATAACCATAGTGGCTGCCCTTTTGGCACTACCACACAACTGACAACGTAATCCAGCAGAGATGTGAGAGAGACCAGGGTGTACTGTCCCATCAATGTGTGGCAAGTGGCAAGGTGCACAATTACGTGTGTGATCCTTCCACTTCTTGCCATCACGACCCTCCAACACTAACACTCCTGAGTCCTTCACCTCACAAACTCTCAAGATTACCCTTCCTGTTGTCACATCCAAGGTGGTGGGCGCTACTTGCTGCAAATACACATAGTCTCGAGGTGTGAAACGCCGCACCTGCAGTCGATAACCACCTCCCCGTATTGTAGCATAGCGCAACGTATCCCGATGTTGAGCAATGGAGAGGTTCTCCAATGCCATAGGCATCACCCTTTTGAACAACTCTGCACGTTGCTCACACACTTGAGCCCACGTGTCTGGATTGTCCATGTTACCCAACACGGTGTCAGCATCTGCTTGAATGGCCTTCGGTAAAACCGGGTGCCTTCCAAACAATAGATAGTAAGGTGAAAAAGACGCCAAGGATGCCTGTTTGCTGAACCGATAGCCCATTGCTATCCATGGTAGCTGTAAATCCCAATCCTGGTGATGTCCTTTCTTCAAGCTGTACTTCCGGAGCCCCCTCTTGACGGTTTGCACCATGCGCTCCGCCAATCCATCTGCTTCGGGGTGATCCCTCAAAGTAGTGCGATGATCAATCATCGCTTGCTCACACAACGTTTGAAACTCACCCAAGAACTCTCTACCTTGGTCTATGAGTACCTCTGTTGGAGCTCCAAAGCGACTCAGAACACGGTCAAGAAACGAATAAGCGGCCCCCTCACTAAATTTATCAAGCAATGCCACTAACTCTATCCATTTCAAGAAATGCTCGATGATTACCAACACATACTTGTTGTGTCGAGGTGTCATTGGCAATGGTCCTGCAAAATCCAAGCTCTATCTATATATCCTAAGCGGCTAAGTCCATAATTGGTAAAGGTTGTAACTGTGGCATTGGAGCGTTAAAAGACGCTCGTATCCGGTCATACACCATACACCGAGCCACCAAGGCTTGCACTTGGAATTACATGCCACGCCACCAATAGTGAATCTGAAATAGACTATAAGTCCTCCGCACTCCAAACTGTCCAAGGTTCTCATGTGTGTCCTTAATCAGTTTCACTCTTTCTATTGGAGTTGGTACTACCTTCTTAGTACCATCTGGCCATAATCTCACAAGATGAGTCCTCTCCCACACAAACCTCTTAGCTCGTTGAAGAACCCTATCTCTCTCCTTATGAGACCATGAAGCCACTGCTTCTCCATCCTTCAAGAACTGCATTACATTCGTGTCTTCATGGATATCTCTGGCGCCCCCAAACTCTTCACCTCCATCCTCATCTACTGTGGCCACAGTAGCTTCCCCGATGGTGTCTCCATTCTTTGCCAATATCCCTAGAAAGCCCGAACAATGCCAACCTAGCAAAGGGTCAGTTTCACCCTCAGTATGCCACCTAGAACCTATATCATCCTCTTGGTTTGGAATTGGATTGCGGTTAAGGCCATCAGCATCCATATTTACCAAACCTGCCCTGTGAACCACCTTGAAGTCATACTCCATCAACATCAAGGCCCACCGTGCTAATTTTCCTGTCAATTTATTAGACTCCATCAACCATTTCAAAGGCTGATGATCTGTAACTAACAGAAATTCATTATCATAAAGGTAACATAAAAAATGAGCAATTGTCCATATTGCAGCCAAACATTCCCCCTCGTACGAGCTATACTGAGCCTCAACATTGTTGTTGGACCGACTGGCATACGCAATCACAAATTCCTTGCCATCATCATCTATTTGCGTCAATACTGCACCAATCCCCAACGAGCTCCAATCTGTGTGTAGCTGGTACGTCCTTCCTGCTATAAGCCTCCGAAGTATTGATGCTGATGCCAAACGGTCTTTCAATTGTTGAAAGGCCGCCTCTTGCTCATCACCCCAGATCCAAGGTTGATCATTCCTTGTCAACATGGTTAATGGCTTGGCAATAGCACTGAAAGTTTTGACAAACTTTCTATAATAGTTACACAATCCCAGAAATGCTCTCAACCTACTAACATCTCGTGGTCTAAGAATAGACATCACTACTTCCACTTTGCTAGCTACCAAACCTAATACATTTGGATAAATCATGTGGCCCAAATACTCAATGCGATCAAAGTAGAATTTGCACTTACCAGGGTGCAACTTTAATCCATGGAGCCTCAATCTAGCAAAAACCTCCATCAAGTGTAGTCTATGTTGCTTTCGATTCCTACTAAAGACAATGATGTCATCGATATAGCATCTCACGAAATCCAACCCCGAGAATACTCTGTCCATAACCCTTTGAAATTCTACTGGAACATTCTTCAATCCAAACGGTAGAAACTTCTATTGAAACAACCGGTCCTTCCCATCCTTGCCAATGCCCCAGAACGCGGTTTTCTCCTTGTCTTCCTCTCTCAATCCAATCTGGTGGTATCCAGAGCATGAATCCAACGTTCTAAACACCTTGGCATGGCCAATGGCCTCAAAGTTCTCCTCCGGAGTTGGCATTGCATGATGGTCTGACTTAGTGAATTTATTAATTCTCCTATAATCACCACACATCCTTTTCTCAATCCAATTACCATAAATGTCCTTCTTGGATGGCATAACCGTTGCTGATGCATACTCACAATCTGGAGGAGCCAACTCCACCAACCCTGCAGCCATCAATTCTTCAGTGCGAGCACGAATCATCTTTCGCTCCATGTCGCTATACTTGTATGGCTTTCGATAAATTGGTGTTTCGTCGGTTAAGTTAATACACACTTCTTATCCCTTCAACACTCCTAAATCATGTAAACTAAAAGCAAAACAATCTAAATACTCCTTCGGGAACTCATGTTCCTCCACCTCCACTGCTCCATCCGCCAGGCCTACTCTTGGTTTCCAAGTGTCCTTAGTCACCACCTCCTTCGGTTTCTTTGGAGCAGGATTTTCCACCCTTGGTTGCTATTGAATCCCATGTGAAGGAGACTCCCCTCCTTCCTCCTCAATAACGCTCCCAAGTCCTTCCAATTGACTAAGTTTGTCAATTTCTTCCATGTGAAGAGCTGTGTGTTCGTCCAAGAAGATCTTCTCCACAACATCCTCCAAATCCATCTTCTGGTGAGCCAATCTGTTTCCTTCACTCCAGTTCTCCCTTCCATAGTGAAGATCTGTTGTTGTGGTAGTCGCAAAATTATTTGCGGTATCCCACATGTTCCATGGGTGAGGTGCAAAGGCCCTCTCGCCCCCAACCACCTTGCTTGTCACCCTAACAGAGGCAAGCGGTTGTCCTGCCGCCCGCAACTCGTAATATCCCATGTAACTCGTCATACTAGAAGCTAAATGCTTCTGTTCAGCAACCACTAATGAAACAATCCAAGTCAGGCAATTTAAATCTATTGCCTGACCAAGTAGAAACCGTCTCTGTGGTTCTGAAATTCCAGGCACATCGGTGGTGCTAGTGGGAAAGCCCATGGCTCTCTCTCTCATCTGCATTAGGCTCTACCATTTCCTGAGACAATGAATCCCAAATAAGCCCAGGTCCATTATCCTTGAAAGCATAAGACCGTGCAAAACTAACCAACGTGGGCAAGGCCCTACGTGGTTCCCCCTTGCGGTTAACCACCGCTAATGGTGCCTGGTCATCGTGATACACGCGCCGTGGGGTCCTGTGAGGATCCAAAATGTCACTCACATACACATCTGGGCGTTTAATACGACCCACCGTGGACTGTAGCAACTCTGCTGGTGCCAAGTTTGTCTACCACAAGCGTGGTCTATGTGCCCTGGACCCTACTTCAGCTGCATCAATTAACACTGGCAAACCCAGAGTCTGATGGATTCTGTGCATACTCTCGAGTGTCCTGAACCTCGAACTGCTCACCACGGGCACATTCTCTACAATATAATCAGGCGGTTGCCTCTGAGAAGTCTGAAGCAACCGAAGCACTCGAATCATGTCAAAGAACCTGGAAGAACGGGAATCCTTTAACCCATTCTGATTGCCTGCCATAGACATGTCTTGGCAAGGCCATCCTACAATGACAAGGTCCACATGACTCACACGGTGAATGCCATCGTCTGACAACAAGGAAATATCACCTACAAGCGTAGAGAAGGAGGTTTTGACGGCACTAGTGGCCAACAATTCTGGAAATTGAATCCTCAGCCTCCGTGTATGACGTTTGGCCACATGCCTTGCTGTTTCATCCACATCCACGTAAATGTAGCGCTTAACCTTGATCCCAGCTTGTAAAACAGCTGCCAAGCCTGTGCCAATTCCTCTAAATAGTTCCAACAATACGTTGCCATCTGTTGGTGTCTTCCAATGGATGGTGGCAGTGTCTAATGGAGGTCCTAGGTCTTGGTCAACCCAGGCTCCTGTTGCATCTGTGGTAGCATAGAATGCTGCCATGCCTCTTCCACTACTAACTCCGCGGCCTCCCTCAACTGGGTGGTGTTATGCCACGCCGCCTCAATCCCAGGTCTGTATCCTTCTTCCTCTCCACCACTCGTGTTGCCCATGTAGACATCCACCTTCTCTGAAATGTGGTCAACCATAGTAGGATCCTCAAAACCTGCCTGAAACCATGAAGGTTTCATGTTCATACATCCAGAGAAGGCAAACACGTTAGCTAAGTTACCAATAAGAACTCGAACAAATCGAGCTGGCAGCTGAGCCTTCCGCCCATCTCCTGCTTGCCATCCTAATCTATAGCTTGCTGACTCCTCCCAGAAATCCAAGGTGAATCCCATAGGGTATAGCACCGCCGAGCCCACCAAGACATCATACGACTTGGTCTCCGTAACGATCACCTTCACCTTCATAGAACTGGCATCTGCCACATCACTTTGATTGAGTTGTAACACCAACTCAGCCCTTGTGATCCCTGACGCGAGCTCTGTATCCCCCATGGATGTGCTAATGGTCCAGGGACACTTCTCCAAAGTATCCCCCGTTAATCCCAACCCTTCCATAGCAGACGCTCTCAGCATCAAAGGTTGAGCTCCCGAATCCAGAAGCACACGTCGAGGTACAAATATCTTCCCCTTAGGCCCAACGAGTTGGAAAATACCTGGGAAATTATCAACCACTACCACACCAGGGGTAATGGATGATCTCTCAATTGCAGGTCTAGCGACCATTCTCTTCACACGCATGGCTGCTGAAAGCAGCCCCCCCACGTTGTCACTCTGGCTCTCCTCTACATTGATTATCTCCGTCTCCAACACATTAACCCCCGTGGAGTTGTCCAACTCACACATTGAGGCTACATTCTTGAAAACCTCTGCCACACTGAAGCCATCCTGTGACAACATATTAGCAGAAAATAACGAGGCTTCCCACACGGAAGTAGTTGCCTCCATAAGTGCTCCAAAACCTCCTGTGAATCCTCCATGTCGTGGTGAGGCTTGTGTGGACGTGGCCACTCCTCGTGGTGGAGGCACTATGGACGACGTGGGCACCATCTCTTCTAACGTGAAGGATTGTGGCAACCTGGCTTGTCGGTTATCCTTTCCATGGTGAGGATCCAGAGTTGGAGTAGCTCCACGTGGAATATCCTTAGAAATTAGAGTATGGCTCCGTGTGAGAGCATAGGCCTCCTCTGTGCTATCTCTAATGGCAAGTGCCATGCCACTCAACATGAAGTCCCCAAACTCATCATCCACGGAGCTAAAACCGCCCCCAGCATGAAAACTGGGAGTAACCTGAGGATTGCCACCTACCACATTAGTATTGGCACTCATAGCTTCCATTTTGGCCTCCAACTCCGTGAATTTGGCCTTCCAGCTCTTCTTCTCCCCTCCAGTGGTCTTGGACTCCTTGTCCTTGCCTCATGTAGCTCCTTTGCTCCTCGTGGGCTTCAACTCTAGATGAAGCTTCCAGCAAGTGGCCTCTGCATGCCCCTTAGCACCACAACCTGAGCAAAAACCTCCAATCTGAGGTGTGAAAGTCTTACTTTCCTTGCAATCCTTCCTCTGATGTCATGGCTTCCTACATTTGAAGCACAAGGCACTAGAATCTGCAGTATACGAAGCGATAGCCACCTTGGCCACCTTAACCTTCTCTGGGACCTTCTATTCACGTTTGAAAAATCCCATGGCTGCCTTCTCTTCTAGTAAGTTTATCTGAATCAGCTCCGAAGTCTCAAAAACAAACCGTAGCGTCGTGGGTACTCCCAATCGCAACGCCTCATTGCGAACCAAGGTTTTCAACTCCTTGTCCAGGATACTATACCAATGTTGCACTGCCTGTTGTTCTGTAACTCCGTGAGTGGCTGAGATTAGTCTCCTTAATCTTGCATGAGCCTCTCTTAGAGACTCGTCACCTCTACGTGTGAAGAAACGAAGGGCCTTCATCTTATCCGCCCTTTGTCCTCGGTAGTCTCTATGGAATTGCACGAAGAATCCCACGGTGGGATTGAATGGAGGTGGATGATTTACCAGTACCTCTGGCTGCTCCACATCCTCCATTGTGCTCGTGTCTTTCTCCATCTTTCCCTTAGACAAAAGTGTGGGTGTCACCCTTGGTGCTCCACCGAACACGTCCACGTAGTTCGGTGCGTAGAAGTCCCTCCAGGCCATAATCTCAGTGAAATGAGCCGCCTCGAATTCTCCATAGTCTACCAGTGGTGCTCCCTCCAGACACCCAAACAAAGCTCTCCACACCATGTACGGATTGAAATTGGGATTACGAGACTTCTGGAGTTCACACCACATGGTGAACTCCTTCTTGAAGACATCGACTTCGATGGTGCCCGTGGCACCCGAAAACCTTCGTACCCCTCTTTTTCCACCTCCATATGCTGAAGCCATTTCCTCCCAATCAAAGTATGATTGATAAGGCTTTGTGGGTAAATCTGGAACCTGAACACTCACCTCTAAGCTTTCAAGAAATTCCTCCTCTTCTACCAGTGGCAAAGCACTCTCTTCTGCCTCTTCTGTTTGACCACGATTTTCTGTCAACACCCTCTCACTAGCATCTACTGAGAAGGAGGTGTTTCTACGTATAAACCCGGAACCCTTTCAGTTCTCCAGATTGTTACTTGGGTGCTCTACTTGAACAATCGCCAGGCCTCATGGGTTCCTCTCATCTCTGGAGCATAAATCGTAGGTGTCACTTCCCAGTCCAGCAACTGTAAGGTAAGAATATCCCACACTCGAGGCACGCTCTTGCCACGTGTTAACCTCCCACTACCAGGTAGTGTGGAATAAAAACCCTTCGCTCTCAAACTCAGTGAAAATGAGGGAGAAGGTGGGTAATTGGATGCCTAAAGAGAAGTCCTCTATCTCTACACCATATCTGGATCCAGAATTTCAAAGGATTACGGCCTTACCTCCAATCACCAAATCTTCGACCCTCACTTGCCCACGTGCACGGCACAAAGGTGCTAGAATTCCCTCCTTCACCCGAAGTGAGCAAATCTTCTGCACCCCACCTAGAGAAGTCCAATACTTCATTGATTCCGCACTCAACACCTTCGTGCCCGGTTTACGCAAACTCTGTAGCCCCGTGCAAGATTTAGCTATGGGAGAGAGCTCAAAGTCCCTGTGACTACCACTTGCTGTGGAGGAGGAGCCTTTCACTTGCAAGCTCTGCAAACAATCGATCAAGGTGTCCAACACCTCGCCATCAATTTCCACCTTCGGCCCACTAGTCCTCTCGGGTTTCTTAGACTTACTTCTTCCCTCCATGGTCCATAACTCAAGTCTCAAATATCCTTGAAATTCTCAAACCATATTAATAGAGTCCCCGCAAGCTTCCAAGCGTCCACTTTGACCCCTACCAGGCGCTGTGTATGCAATCATCCCTCATAATAAACCTTGATCCTCACATGATCTCACATGCAAGCCCAGTGCGGGTATCGTGCACAAATCTGAGCATATACCGTAAACCCGTGTGTCTGCAACTAGGCGGATGATTCTTACTACCAAATATCAGTCCCAAGCTTAGTTACCAAATCCCACAACCGGTCATCAACCCGACTGCTGGTTATCAATCCGACTGCAGGACATCAACCCCACAGCCGGTCAACAACCAAGGGACCCGGTACAAACCAAGCGACCGGGTATATGCCCTAATCCGGGTATAATCACACTCAACCGAATATCAGTAGAACAAAACCAGGGTATCAACAACAAATTGAGTATCATATGCACTGCTGGGTTTCAATTGCAGTGCGGGTATCAACTGCAGTACTGGCCATACGCCACCGTCACGGGTAGACTCCACTGTCCCGGTTATTCCACCCCTGCCCGGGTATTCCACCTCTGCCCGGTTACCAACACGATATGAGAGTATCCGATGAGAGTATCAACCTAAGGACCGGGTAT
Source organism: Bryoerythrophyllum caledonicum (assembly GCA_963971425.1). Classification (NCBI taxonomy): domain Eukaryota; kingdom Viridiplantae; phylum Streptophyta; class Bryopsida; order Pottiales; family Pottiaceae; genus Bryoerythrophyllum; species Bryoerythrophyllum caledonicum. The sequence goes on along the minus strand of OZ020519.1, from coordinate 29,352,294 downwards.
AAAGAACGGGTACGGGTATCAGAGTCAAACCGGGTATCAGTAGTAGAACAGGGTTTCAGTATCAATCCTGGGTATAAGCACCACACCCGGGTATCAGCTATCACTACTGGGTATCAATCTACACTAGGGTGTCTACCCACATCAGGGTATCCGCCCACACCATGATATCTAACCTCCGGCCGGGTATACACCCACTGACCGGATCTCAGCTGGATATCCGAGAGTCAGCTGAAACGGGTACTAGTATCGCACCAGGTATAAGTAGCAGTCCGGGTAGGATATCAGATAGACCGGGTCCGGTACAGCCAGGTAGAGGACTGTAGCGAACTGTATATCGTATCTGCGCCACAGTAAACCCTGTCTGTGCCGCCGTGAGCCTTGTCTACACCTGTCTGTCTGTGTGCACACACCGAGTCTGTCTCTGCAGACTCCCGCATCTGCGCACGAAGAATACCTGGCCTTCTACACCAACAACATGTCACCTCTCAACCCCCGGAGCTACAACTTTAACTCTCTCTCCAGAAGACAGTAAGACCGGCGCCACCAAGAGCCATACACACAAACTGGATCGTTCCTCGTCCGGCAACATGAAAGCACCGCCCCTTTCGAGTTTTTCTGTGGAGGCTTGCAACGACTTAGTCGAAATGGCTGTATTGATCCGCGTCGACCGACTCAGACTTCACCTGCATCGACCTCCACCTGCAATGCATCGACCTCCACCTGCAATGCCGTGCTGAGCTCCACCTACATTGACCTGGTTGATCTTGCCGAGGCCGTCGTAGTTGCGGCACACGATCTGCACCAGGTCCTTGCGCGCCGCGTTGACGTTCGATGTGGACGCACGAACCCCGCGCTGTCGCACTCCCAGCACCGATCCTTCCGGGAGAATAGAACGGACAACACCGTGCCCACCAGCGCGATCGCCATCGTGCCCGCGATCAACTAATTCGTGCCCTTTGTCGACACATCGCCCACGCGCACCAGAACCACCACTGATTCTCCCCTCAGCTGCAAACAAAACCACGCAGAAGAGTCAAAAGCTACGTGCTTGGACTTCGCACGAGCAACACAACCCTCACAAACTCAGCAGCTGCAACTTCAGCAGCTCCACTTGTACGCTCCTCATGAGGAGCGCTCCAGCAGTTTCCGAAATGACTCCCCTGTAAGACCTGACCCGGGCGCTGCGATGCCCAACGACAACGTTCCTGCACACCAAAGCGCTTTCGAAGCCGAAGCACAGTGTCCGCTCGTCCAGCCCTCGCCCTCAAGACCTGCGACCACGACCAACAACACCTCGCGAGCAGCCTCTACTCCCAACTTTCCCACGTCAACCGTAAAGTCCAGAGCCCCCGCACGCAGCCTCCAGCAAGCTCCAACATCAATAGTCCGCCCAAAGCGGATCTTGCTTCATCCACCAACTACGGATGAATCTCCAAGTCAACGGGGTTTCATCTATATTAGTTGGCATATGGCCACTCTCTACCACTCCTTTCCAACCTTATCTTCAACATTCATCCCTTCTCCTCTAAGCATGCTTGGGTTTTTGCAACAAAAATTTCAGCACTAAAACATTGCTCAAAAACACCCTAAACACAACATTTTGAGGGTTTTAAGTGTCACTAAATCACTAGGAATACACTCATATCTTAGTGATGATCTTTCTAAAGTAATAAACAAGTAGAAAATACTCATAAACTACACATAGTCAAGCCAATGCCATTCTTAAAGAAAGGTCGCATAATAACAATGAAGTTTAAGAAGTGCACGCACGCACGCACTCTCTCACTCCATCACGTGGGAGACTCAACTTTAGAAAGATGAGTCTCCTCACATACCACGTGGAGGTCATTTGGACTCCAAGTCCCAAATGAGGTGTCGAAAGACACCACCAAGGCCCTAAAAGTCAAAGAACACTAATACTAACTCTAATTAACAACTAAAGCTAGCATCTAGGGTTTCCTTGGGCCGTTTAACCTCCTAGTTGGTTTACAACGCGTAAACCAACCTCCACAAACCCTCCAACGCGTCGAACCTGACAGTGGCAATTTCAGACAAGTGTTGTATGCTATACCAAAGGGATTGCAGCCAAACACTGCCGCATCATCAATTAAGGAGTCTTGCATGTGGCAAATGTTGGGATGTGTGCCTTGCGCCAAAATATACGTGCTACTGCAACTTTTACAATGCTTTTGGGCTTGGGTAACCGGACGTTTTCGGATTGGATTTGAGCACTTGGAGAAGGCAAGTTGAACATTGTTCAGGGCTGTTATATCCGTTGTCCATCCAATTTGTTATTGCCTGAAGAGACGATGAAGGGTTTGATCGACATTGTTTTATCTTTGAACTGTGATTGACACCAAAGAAAGGAACAATTTTTACATGAGTCGCACTATTATTGCGCCACGCAACGAAGAGGTGGCAAAAATCAATGATGTTGTGCTCGACATGGTGCTTGGAAAAAGTGATACTTTATTAAGCGTTGACATGGTGGGCAACAATGATGGCGCCAATGTAATCACATTTAAGTTCTTGAATATGCTCAAAGTCAATGGATGGACATCGTATAAGCTTACACTTAGAGTTGGAACACTAGTGATGCTTTTGGATAACTTGGAACCATAGAACTGACTATGCAATGGCACTAGACCTATCGTCCGTTGCTACACAGCCCAAGTGATTGATGCGGAAGTCCTCAAAGGCGATTGTGCAAGCACATGGCATATATACCACGTGGTTAAAATATTTCTTTGATTACGTGATGGATAGAAGTCCACTATGGATACTCACTTTTGGGCAAAAAAAATATACCCTATAGTATATTTGATTTGGACTACTTTATAAAATCGTTGTTGAATGTAAATCGTCCATTGAAAAAATCTAAAGAAATTGTGGTCATCAAGTTGTTAGGTGAATAGAAGATATCTTGGACAAGGTGCTGATTTTTTGGACTTTGTTGTCTTAACACATGTCATTCTATTGGTGATCCAATCCTTTTCTGAGATGAGTATATTGCATACTACATAGGCTGAAAATATACCAAAATATACTACGCAATATAAATGTTGAATCATGGCACCAAATATTAGGTTTTGAAGAAAATAATGGAATTTTTATGAAAAAAAAATGTTGAATATATAAAGATAGAAGTTGGGATAAGAATTTGGAGCAAAGCCAACATTTATCTCTAACATAGGCTTCATGAAAAAATAGCCTGTTCTTAATCAATAAAAATCAAATTAAGTTTATGATCTAGAATTTTGCAATATAATGTACAAACACATTATGATATGGATGTGTACCAAAATTTTCAAAGTATTTTATCTTTTGAAACTCTCAATAGAAGTATATTAGTCTGATTTTACATACATGTGACAAGTATGTAGTAATGAAAGATATACTTCTACTGGCCAAACCATAAGCTGGAATTCTAAACTTTAGGATTCTTGTATTGTTATTGAAGTTACCAATGAAGTTCCATCAAAATAATTCCAAAATTGAATCCTCATTGGCACTAGAGAGCAAGCAAAGGTTTGTGACTCGTTCTCATACCCTTTGTAACAAGTTGTTCATACTAGCTTAGTTGACTTACACCTTGATTCCTTCGATCACGGAGAGCTGCCGACTTCCTCATCCAATACGTTGCAAATGTTTTCCAATTCGCGTTACGTATGCCATGATGATCAACAAGTCACAAGACCAAGCGCTTCCTAAGGTTGGCATCTACCTCAACAAGGATGTTTTATTTTCATGGAAGATTGTATATTGCGTTTTTGCATGCGACAACTCCTGAAAATATTTTGGTACTCTTGAAAGGAGAAGCACATGGAGGAAACATAACAACATGCAATGTTGTTTACGACAAAGCGCTTTTATAATCACATTTTCATCCAATTTCACTCACCAATGACTCTATTTTGCAATGCATTATGATTCTTTTTTGTTTGGATTTTGGTTTGTAGAGATTTCATAGTTTCTATGGTTTACATAACTTCATGTCCCCTCATTCAACATTTTCCATATTTCTCTACGCTTCCTCATTGGAGACAAGAGGTCAAAAACATAGTAATAAGATACAGTGGCTACCATAAGCTACACTACAAGAAAACATGGTGTTTAGCAACGTTTTGAAAAAAAATTAAGCAACGCCTAGGGGCTTGCTTTTTAAAGAAGCAACGGCTGTTGCATGGTCTTATGAACAAAACAAGCCCCTAGACGTTGCTTAATTTTTTTTTAAAACGTTACTAAACACCCTATTTTCTTATAGTGAAGTATCCGGACAGTGAAGAGGTTTGCAAAATTGCATAGATTGTGGCCAAGTGGTGGGGTTTGTAAGAGATTTTTTTGGCCAACCTTAACTAGTATACCGGATGGCACCTCATTAAATTTGATTCACTCAAAGTTTGCCACTTGTAGGGATTACACATGCAAAGATTATGAAGAGGTACGTACAACTTAATATGCACACAAGTTGTGCACACCATAATCTTGTCAATGCAAGTGCACTTGTCAGGCTTTTTGTTTTGGATTTTTTTGGTAAGATTTGGAGTGGCCGTTGGTGATTTGCTATGGCTCGTAGAAGGTCTAAGAATTAGCGTCGAGTAGTTATTGAGATGTATGAGCGAGGCAATTCATCTGGCGAGATTTCGACAATTTTGAGCAATCCTCAAAGCACTTGTTTTGACACAGTGCAAAGGTTTAGCGAGAAAGGGATTCTGAAAGAGAAAACTCTGCCTCGTAGACCTAGAATTCTTTGATGAATATTGTAATCGTGACATTGTGAGGGGATTAAATGATCAAAATACTATTACATCAACAGCTATGCTAAGGGCATGCAATTGAGTGATAACATGGTTAGAAGTCTTTGGAGGCAAAAGTTGAGAGCATGTGTAAAGACCAAGAAGTCACTATTGACAAAGAAACATTGAGCATGTTATTTGCACGGGACATTTTTGCAGCGGACATCGAAATTGAGAGTACTGGCTCATGTTATTTTTTCTAATTAGCCCAAACTCAATTTTTTTTGGCTCAGATGGGAGTTAGCATTGTTGGAGAAAGATTGAAGAACGCCTTTTAAGATTAGCATGTGCAATCTACTCTCAAACATGGGGGAGGAAGCATAATGGTTTGAGGTTGTATAAGCTAGGAAGGAATTGGCAACCTTCATTTAATTAAAGAGAAGATGGATAAATATATACATCACACCATTTTAGAGACAAAACTTATGGGCACTATGCAAATGCAAGGTTTATAAAAGGAACAGGTTATTTTCCAACATGACAATGATCCAAAGCATACTGCACATTATGTTGTAGATTGGTTGCTTGCTCAAAATTTCTCCTTATGGGACACCCTCCACAATCACAAGACCTCAATCAAATAGAACATCTCTGGAATGTAGTAGATCGTCGTATGAGAAGGTCTGAGAGGTTACCCACTAGAAATGGTGACTTATGGGAGATAATCCAAGAAATTTGGTACAATTTAGAGGCTGATGTTGTTGAGAGATTGATACGCTCTATGCCTAAAAGAGCTCTTGATCCCTACCAAGCAAGAGGTGGCTAGTGTTTAAGAGTTGAATCATTGAGTTGTGAAAGTATTTTGTAACCTATATTCTATTTTCTATAGATGATATACAGTAAAAATCAATTTATGGAGAAAGAATCGTACAAGCTTGTTGCACATTTGAATTATTGTGTATTTTTCTAGTTCATATTTTCATTATCATTAGACGAGCTCAGCAACCCCCTCAACCCCATTTTTGGGAAACGTTTATTTCGTGCAAAAAATGCATTTAATGCCGGCCGTGGAAAAGCGCAAAATTGTTGATACAAAGTTGAGTCTGGGAGCCTCCGAGATGGAAGCTACGATAGTTTTTAGTACACAACGGATGTCCCAAAACAGAAAACGAGTAGTTGTACCCAGCGTAATGAGGACCTGAGTTACTTAGATCGTTATATATATTCTACAACTAATGAACTTCACGAAACTCTACGTCTAATTTCACAGATGATAACACCAGCTCAACAGGCACACAACTCGACATCATGTCTGCTTACAATTCACTTTCTTCGTGGGACTTGACCTCGTTCAGATCCAAGAGTGGCTTCTCTACCGACCCGGAGAATCCACGACAGAGCTCCTCCTCTGCCAGATCTGCAGACGCGGCACTCGTGTTGCCCTTCAGCATTGAGAACACCATGGGCTCCTTGGCAGCTGCAACACCTTGTGAGGCGCCTCCAGCTCCCAGATCCAGGCCTACTTCCGCACCTAATTCTTCATGACGTCTAGATGGCATTTGCTTCGGCATGGGCATGGCCAGCTCCTGTGCTAAGATAGCCTCTGCACAAGAATCCATTTCCACACTTTCAAACCAGCAAAATATATATGCATATCAACTCATCATTTTGACAGTGTTGTGCTTGCCAAATGAGAACTGTTAGAGATTCAAAAAGGGTTCAAAACACGCTACATTTTTCATGTTCAAAGAGGGCTTCCTAACTTGAAGGGGAAAAAATTGAATGCGAGGAAGAAGACTGAAGTCTAATCATGTTTCCTGACACGTACCTTGCAACATTTCGTCACTGGTGATGATATCCAACTGAAGCACATCCAGCAAACGCCCGACATCGACGCCGCTGGTCCAGTTGACGGGCCCGTTCTCGTCCTTGAGCTTCAACCGGCCGCGGTTGGACGTGCCGCCCCAGATGAGCCCCACGGGACGCGCCTTCTCAGATTTATCGCTCCCCGTGAACAGAATCAAGCTCCCACTATCCCCCTCCATGTCGAACATCTCACGGTTATCCCCCACCACCAGGAAGTCCGTGAAGAAACACACGCCCTTCTCGTCGTTGTACTCCACCGCGTACGCCACGATGCGCCCCGTGGTGCACCCCGAGCTCCGCCCCAGCTTCACGACTTGGCGCCCGACCACGGTGCCCACGCTCTGCTGCAGGTCCACCCGCTCCACCTCGCCCATCGGGCCCACGCCGCGCAGCAGCGTCGTCACGTACGCCTTGTCGAACGTCTCGTCGAACGGCACGAACGCCCCGTCCGCTCTCACATACGTCTCTGAAACAACAAATGTTAAACTGTGGTAGAAGATGCAAGATCCATGAAGCTATATATCTAGAAGATGCTCTGAGATAGAAGGTCCAGAACAATGGAGAAAGTCTTGCCCACATCATGGTGCGCGTTTAAGAAGGAAGAAACGAAGAGTGTGCATGGGCTTCAGAACAGTTAGTACCTAGGTTCATGCCGGCGAAGACGCCATACCAAAGATCATCCTTGACGTAGCTGGTGGCCCTCTCGACAGCGCCCAAGTAGACGCCCTGGCCGAGGTTGGGCGGCAGGGGATGGAACATCTTCTGGTTGGGGTACTCGAGGTCCACGGCGACATGACGGTTGGTGAGGAAGCCCACCTGCTTCTTGCCGCACTGGCTGCGAACGATGGCGCCCAGAGTGCCAAACGTCTCCTCGCTCGCCACCTTCGTAGAGAATGAAAAAGTAGATGTTACCTGTAAGTATCACTTCCAATTACATCTTCAAGATGGTCTTAAGCAGATGGCATAATGAATTTATACTCACTAAATTGATTGAGAAGCCCATGAAAAAGTCCTAGAGGTTACCTGTAAGTGTTCTGATCCTCAGGTTTCCAACACGATATACTATTCATTAACATGAGCCTGCCATGATGCGTTATTCGCTATTGATTGGTTAGTTTGGCAGTTCACTCATAAAAAATGTAGTGTATTTTGACCCACTTTGAACCTCAGACTGTCATTTTGGCAAGCATAAGAAAACGTACTGCTGCCAAAGTTGAATACATACATCCGAAGTTGAATAATAAGCAGGAGTAAATGAGAGAGAGCCTGGGATTAATAATTAAGGGGAGGAGCTAGTTACCGTACCTGTGTACCTGACCCAACGTGTGGGTCTATCCCTCTAAACCTCTCCACAAGCTCGGTGTATGTTTGCTCTGGTGGAGGTCGACCAGCACTACTCACAGTCTGCTGCCCATAGTACGTGAACTCCACAATGTCTACGTCACACCACAAAGCTCCAGGGCCCTGGGAAAACACATAGTCAAACTTCAAAATCAGTAAAAAACAGGGCTCTATATATTGCAACCACCACTTATACATTCATCCTAGGATGTAATACGAGAGAAAATATGGTCTAATATACTCAGGAGCATACATTGACAGGTTGCAAGCACCACTACCTACATCTACATAGGATGCATGTATGAGAGAACATTTAGTCAGCTAGACTTCAAAAGTATACATTCGTAGGGCTCTATAAGTTGCTAGTACCATATGATGTACTAGGAGAAAACATATACAATCGGACCTAGGCTTCAAAAGCAAAATTGATGTTAAAAAAAAAACATACAAACTCAGGGCTAGACTGCTTCAAAATTGACAGGGCAGCATCTAGAGAAGTACTCAATGTGGGTTCGAGGAGTCTTGCCTCCACAGTGTAAGGCAGGACCTGGCGCTCATCCAACCACGCGGCGTTCACCTTGCGGTTGACAAACACAAGAATGGCAGGGATATCCGTGAGCTGGCCGCCTCGCGTTCGGAACCCCAACGCAGTCCCCAGGCTCCACCTCCGGAGCGACATGCTGTGGAAGGCGCGGATGGTCATGAGGTCGAGCAAGGTGGTGGCCTGGTGGGCGCCGGGCTTGGTCCCCGAGGAGCTGTACAGCGCGCTCTCGCACATCTTCTGCATGCCGATGAAGTAGGCGCGCCGCTCTGCCGCCGTGCCGAACGCCTTCCCCGAGGGCTGCTGCCCGGGGCAGTACTGGAGGTAGGGCGCGGTGAGGCCGTCGTCCTCCACGCTGGAGTCCTCTTCGTACTGCAGCTGGTCGTCCATCCAGATCTTCTGCTTCGTCGGATGCTGATGGCAACTCGAACCGGCTGGTCTTTTCCGGCTACCAGGTGCTCTGCAAGGCTTTACAGCCGTAAGAGTTCCACACTAGAAAAAAAAAACACTCTCGCATTGGAAAGACGTAGTACTCTAGTCACATCAGGTGCCTAATGTTCAAGTGCGCGCTTGCAAATAATGATATACATATTCCAATCAAGTCATGACCCATTGAAGTGCACCACAAAAACGCATGCATCACTCATCTCTCCACTCTGAAACAACTAGCATCGTCCATGAAAACAGAGGAACAAACCTCACAGTACTACTTCTAGACACCGACACCGACACCGACAAGGTCACTGAAACGACAGAAAAAAAAATCTCCAATTTCCTTCAGCAACCATTAAAATCAGCACTGATGTCATGATCTCACCGCAACCATTTCAATCCTATTACCGGCGTCTCAAATACTTAACCCCAGCCAGCGACCCCAGAGCTGTTGGAGGCATGAAAGAATGTGCAAAGTGTCACCGTAACCGGCACGACCTTTAGTACTCTGTTCCACAAGGAATAACCGCACACAATGCATTGAGGATCAAAGTCAAGTAAAACCGCGAACAATCAAAAATGAGAAAGAATTCAGAAAAAATGGTGAAAAATCAAAACTCACAGAACGATGCCAGTTCGCGGACTTACCGAGCTCCAAGGCACTCGTCTCCCATCACCCTCCACAATTTCACACACAGCAAGCTGCTGAGTCCCTCAATTGTTCAGACAAAAAGTGGAAGATGGAAACCCTACTAGTCCTCAGTAGCGCCGACTGATCCCCGCTGCGTCGGTGTAGAGAAGAGGCACTTACGGTCGCGGTGAGCCCGTCACCCACTTGAGCTTGCGAGTGTATGCGCGTCGGGGGCACCACAGTTAACAAGGAGGAACACCGGTGACGAAAAAGATCAGCAAAGATCAGCCTAGAGCTTCCACGCCCCGGGTTTTCTTCGGGTGCGGGAACGGCTTCCGTTCCCGTCGTCAGCGTTCCCGAGAGGTTCCCTTCGAGCGTTCCCCTGTCCCGTTCCCTGGCGACGTTCCCCTGTTCCCCCTTCGGGTTTGTTCCCCAACTGGGGGTGTTCCCTGTTCCCTGTACGGGATCGTTTGGCTCTGCATGAGCCAGCGCATAATGCAGAGGAATAATGCAGAGGGGGTGATCAGCAAATTTAGGGGCTCAGGCTGTGCTGTGGAGGAGTCCTTTGCTCTGTAGTCCTTTTGGAATCACAAGGGAATTGGGCCTGGATCAGAGATTTCTGAAGTTAGTTGAAAAGCTACAACAACAAGACAAACTTGGCTGCTGCTCCGGCACTAAATTTTATGTTCTGTGGTAGTCCAATTACGAATCCAATTACTCTTGTAGTGTGGTTGACACTAAATATCAACTTTCGTGTACAATGTTCACTGGATTCATTGTTGATGTGGATCACCCACACTTATTTACATCAAGCACATGCAAGCAAGTGTGTCACTCGATGATTGTGTGTAAATTTCCAATGTAAAAATTTGAGAAAATAAATTAAAATGGAATTTCACAAGGATATTGAACAGTATTGTTAGTATTTAGCCATCTCTTGCGATGATATCTGCCGGTATCACATAGGTTGATCTCATGGATATTGCAGGGTATTACCTAGGTTGATCTCCACATATTAACCCCTATAGGCCTAATGTCCCCTTGGGGAACATTTTGTGTTTGGGTAGGGTACCACGTTCTCAAATTTAGGAATGATGTTATGTTATGTTTTCTCTGAATGGCCAGCTTTTTATTAGCTTTCCGTAGACGTAATTTTTGTAGAAATCCGACTTATGGTTCAAAAGTTACAATTAGTTTTTGGTGACATATACAAATAGTGCAACAATTTCGTGTGACTCATGACAAAAGTTGAGAAGGATGTGTTATGTGCAAAACTTGTTAGTGTATTGTTAACTCTCAACACATAGTTGTATTGAAGGATTTTTGAGGACCGGCAGATATCTACCCATCTACTACTACTAAAATTTGATGCACATGTGCCTTACATGATTCTTCATTAGTTGAAATTAGAAAATCACGGCCCATAGTGCAAAAAATTGTCACAGAAGGTGGTCAAAGTTTGCTAAAGGTATTTAGTATGACCTCAAAAAAACTTCTTGTCTCACTTATAATGCTAATATCTTTCATTCCGTGTGGTCAAACTTCCCAAAATTTGCACCACACACTCTTATACAACTTTAGTACAAGACCCTACTGTTACGTTTTCAAAAAAAATGTTTTGTATCATCTTGTGTTGAATGCGCTAAGAATGGCAATTTTGAATTGTTTTTGGTGTAAAAATGCCTTGGGTTTGTAGGGGTTAAGGTATACCTCCCCATGACCGCCACCTTCCTATCATTGCCACTCTATATTTGGTCCCAATTCCACCCCATTTCTACCCCATTTCCACCCATTCACTCTTTATCAGCTCCAAATCTAGGCTTACTATTGGTCAAGACCCCTAAGTTTTGGTCGGCGCTAATGGGGGATACGTAGTGGGAAAAAAAAAGGCTAAACATGGCAAAACACTTTGAAAATTCATAGCTAATTCACATCTCATTGGAAAAAAACGAAATCACTTGGGTTGAGATTGTATTCTTTTGGATATCACTGAATAATTGTATTACTATTTGGATTCTCCTTATATGCACATTGCTTAAACTGTCGGTCATGCGGTGGTGTACCTTAACGTCAAAATACCTTAAACCGACACTCAACCCTGAAGCGACCCTGCACACCTTGCAGAACCGGATTTCTTCCTCTCTTTTTTTGTCATAATTTCTGTCAGAAATATTCCAAGTCTATTCCAAGCCCACCAATGAATGCAAGGATGGAGCTGGATGGAGCTGGCGGTTTGGTGGGATAGAGGTGACGGTTTAATGTGCTTTTAAGGTTTGGTTTTGTCACTAAACCTGGTCGCTTTAGGGTTGATTGGAGAAAACCCACTTTCTTTCTTTTTTCTCACAATCTACAGCGTTGTTTTCAAAAAAAAATTCTCTCACAAATCAGAACCTTATTTCTCTACCCAAGCATATTTTTTTTGCAATTAAATCTCAACTTTTGAAACACACAATCACTAAAGTGTCGGTTTAAGGTATTTTGACGTTATATGCTTGAAGAGGTTACCAAACTCCTTCAAAGTGCAAGTTGTAGCGTTTCTTCTCACTGGATTTGGAATAGCTGGTCATAAGTAACTTTAGTTGAACTCACCACTTCTGCCATGCATGTCGTGAAATGAACACGCTCGGTTCATTCCAGGCTTGTGATGCCAGCTTATGCCCCACCACTCATGCGTTATTACCTCAATATCTACTTAACTGTGGTCCGACTTGGACTCATCTGGACTACGAATATCTTTCAAATTTGAAATCCGGACATACTTTATCTATTTGACTGCAAATATCTTTCAATCGGTATGCTCAGAATTCATATAAGGTAAGCCCCCCTAAAACCGACAAGTTAAGGAATGTGCATACATGAAGAGAGGAGATAATTATACTGTTATTTTTCATTCATAGCCAATAGAATTACAATTCCAACCCAAGTGGTTTCATATTTTTTCAATGAAAATTGAATTAGTTATGAATTTTCAAACTGTGCAGCCATGTTTAGTGGGTGGCTAGCAGTAGGTACCCCCCATAACCAACGACCAAAAGTAAGGGTCTTGACTAATAGCAAATCTCCTTTTGGAGCTTAGTTGGTGGTAATGGGATGGAAGAGGGTTGGATATATCCCAATTTTACAGGCATTGGCTATGGGTTTTTGTTGGTTATGGGGAGGCTTACCTTAATTCATACAAGATCCTTTTGTTACATTCTCAAAAAATTAATCTTGACAATTTTTATATAATGAAATAGTGATTTTTCAAACATGCGTTGGTCTTTTAGGGTTTAGATGAGTCTATTTATGGATCTCCCTCCCAAAGGACCATGACTGAATTTCACTGAAGCCACTCCAAAGTTGTCCCTTTTGGATAAGATATTATGAGAGAAATTATACAACGTTTTGTTATTTTCAACTCTAAGATCTTAATTCTTACTACTACAAGAAGATATTAAAAAACTTTTGTAAATTTTGACCTTGTGGGTTATAAGATACATGCATTTGAAGAGTGTTGTACACTTTTTTTTCCATGCACGTACAAGGTCAACGTACATTGAGTCAAATCTATAGAACTATGTTCTATCTTGAATTAGGTCATTGCACATCAAAATCACAAGTAGTAGAGGTTTTTTGGTGAAGAAAACATTCTTGCAATGTCTAGAGGTGTAGAACACAACTATCTACTTATAAACAAAGAGGATTGCCAAGAACTTTACTTTTAGAGATACCTGCCTCCAAAAATTCACTATTCAACTATGTAGTGCTTCTATTTAGTTCTACAGTACCATGCCCAACTGCCCTAGAGCCCAACTTTAGATGTTTGAAGCACCATAACTAATTCTTTATAATAATAAAAATAATAAAATACCTCAAATCTTTTCAAAATGCCTATTCTAAATAAAATTCTCAAAAATGATTTTCAAAGCTAAGTTTTTAGGCTCTTGCACAAATCTAATATGTCCCCCCAAATAGACACTTGGTCCTTTGGAGGTTAGAGAGATTTGACACTCTATGGAGTTGAAAAATGGCTTGGTTGTCGTGCCAAGTGCCCTAAATAGTAATAATCTACAACTATTGTGAATGTTGATTTGCAACTATCAAGTGAGGTGTGCAAAGACTATTTTCTGCTAGTGACTAATTTCCTTAGGTGTCCACAATGACCCAAAAAAACTATTATTATAACTCTTCAAAGCTCAAATGAATTAGTAGTGTTCAACCATAATTTGGTATTCAATTGGATATTTTGAAAGGAACATAATGTGTTCAATTCAAGCTTATGATACTAGTATCATAGTAAGAGGTTCAACACTTGTAATATTGACCCCTATGTGCTTACAAGGACAAAAGTGTCTATTGTTGCCATCAATTTTGAATGTTGAATGAATCATTAGAAATTTCTAGGAAGGGGTCAAATTATACATCAAGGGAAAGAAAAAAGTGTGTCTTACTATATTTATAATTTAGGTATATGCATTAAAATTTTGTATTTTATCAAAATAATAACAATTTCACTTGTAGCTTAGACTTCTAGGAATAAGAGCAATTGCACCTTGTTCTAAACTAAAATGGTGAAATAATAAACTAAAGAAAGAAGAAAGTCAAATAGGCCCTAGTTTAGACAACGACAAATCACCCTTTGTTTTTGGATTTATCTTTTTAATTTTAGCCAAAGACAACCTACTATAGAGATTGAACCTTACATAGTTTTAACTACACCAAAGGTGTATTGAAGCTAGGGATTGATTCCATTAGAGCTAATATGTTCTAAATCAAAATGGTTATAGTTTTTCCAACTAGATTCATTCGTGTTGAAGCTACTACAGCTAACCACAATAAAGAGACCTTGGCACAAGTTTCATTGATTGATGATTTGTAGACATTTTTAAAAGGTAATTGGTAGAAGGAATTTGATTTCGATTGAAGTCTAATTTTTGTAATTTTGGATATTCTAAATCAAATTCTTGGTTTATGTAATATGTGGTCTTGAATTTGGAAATGTAGTGTTGCAAAGTTTACATAGCGTACCCAAGGGTTGGATTTCGGCAGAAAATATTTTTCAAAAAAATTTGCTAAAATTTTTGGGATTTTTTTACTGGATGAAAATATAGATTTTGAAGAAGATTTTACTTTAGACATTTCAAAACTTCTATTCTTAGAAATAAATAATTATTTAGCACAAGGGTGTTGAATCCAACCCTTGGCTACAGTAATGTGTATAAATCCTGGTCCTAGATTACAAACTGTCCTTGAAAGATAATTTCAAATCTTTGTCACATGTGAACTGTACAATAGACATTGTACACGTAAACAATTATTTGTCTCTGTACAACGTCTTTATCTACTTTATTTTGTGAAAAACTAGGTTTTGAAGTGAAATTACACAAATACGAATAATATCCAAGCTTGAATTTTAAGATTTTAGAATTTCATCAAAAAAAATTGTACCAATATTGGCCTAATGTCAAAAAAATCTATAACTACAATGTTTTGTCAAGTTGTACAAGATAAATGATATCACCATCTCACATGTGATGTTCAAGTAGACATCTTTACCTTTTTGTGATATGTCTTGTTCTATTCTACAAATTATAAAACTTTAAATATTGAATTAATATTATCACAAAATAATGAAAAGTTTTGAATTTGAAATTTTTTATTCTAAGAGTTCTGGGTCTAGATTTTTTGGTGTCAACATTGGACCACTATTAAAAAAATTAATTACATGAGATGTGTAGGCATTGTAAGGACCTTTCAATTTTGATTTGAAATCTTCACATGTTGTGTGCAGGACTGAGTCTTAAATTAAGGACTGGCACCACAAGATAATGATCCAAATCACTATCACCTTTACATAGTACCTATAAGTACTTGTACGTTTACATGCAGTGCTTTCAATTGTGCAACCTCATGTTATGAATTGAAATTATTGTACGATATGGATAAGATCTAATCATGGATTTTTATTCACAATATCTAAATCCAGATTTTATGGTACAAATATTGAGCCATGATCAAGACTATTTCAAGCCATTATTGGAGTGTCTAGACAATGTTGGAACTTTTGACCAGAGGAAAATTATATTAAAAAAAAATTAACTTAATTTTTAAAATAAATTTTAAGATACTCTTTATCATACAAATTTTAATTTTTTCAGAAAATAAATATATTTTTTGGATTTTCTACAAGATAGCTTTCATTTTGCCAAGTTAACCTTGCAAGTAAGGCATTAAAGTTTTTTTTCTAGCATCAAGATTATTTTAGATGGATAGAATACACAATATATGCATAATTGATTATTTAATACTTACTACAATCTATCTAGACTAGAATTATTCTTAAATTCTTATGATATCATTTTAGAATATGCAATCTCTACATAAGATTGACTCAAACTAATCTCATGTATAAAAATAAACACTTATCACTTAGCATACAAAAAATTTCCACATTAGAATTTTATGGTAGATTTAACCCTTGAAAGGTCTACGAGGCCCTGGGAGGGCTGATTTTGGTGCTCTGGGTATTGTAACTTTCCTCTTGACTGGTCGTTGTTGTTGTAGTAGTCTTGAGAACGCATGCTTTATGACAGCTTTACTACGCACTCCTCTAATCTCCAATGGATGCAAGCATTAACAAACTATGATGATTTCCGTGAAGTGGGGTCACAATGATATGTATCCGTTGTCTAGATGATGTTTTGCATACTCTATTACGCTACTAGAATCTCCCTTGCCTTATAAGCTCATCAGACCTTAAAGTTTTAATATATAGGCAATATAATTCCATATACCTTATTGTATATAAAAACTAATATGATCAACTAATAAAGATTACAAAAAGATAGAATTCTTGATGTAAAATTAAAAAAATATGACAAACCATAAGAAATCTGACCAAAAGAGATGTTTCAAAAAAAGAGTGTATGGCTTTGTTGAGAGACAAACCATGAATATAAATTTTATATACTTTAACCCTTATTTTGACATCATATAATTGATAGTTTGAATTATTTATTTTTCATCATTATACAACCTTCTTATTAATAATCAAAAGGTGAAAATTTAGAAATTGGATTTAAACTAAAATAAATATTATCTAAGCTATGTATAAAGTTATGTAGCAAATATATATGTTTGAATATTTAAAAAATATTTAATTTACAAAATTATGATAGAATTTTTTATTTTGTTTCACAAGTAATTTAAGTTTGTGGCACATGTTAAGCAACGTGCAAAAGGACATTATTAATTGTTATTGCAAATGCTAGTCTTATAATGTGTGGTAAAATAATCAAAGAATGTTAATTCTCGCATTCTTTTTAAGTCTATAAAATGATGTTGTAATTTTAAGCAAGAAAAGAAAATAATTTATAGTGTTTTCTCATTTATTCTAGACATTGCAATTTTGTGCTTTTCTTAAAAATTATAGAGAGTTATTGGTCTTGAAACCTCAATGTCACAAAAAGTTATTTTCTAGCCCTTTCTAGTTTATGCACCTACTTTAGAGTTTTCCATTAAAATTGACAATAATGACTTACATGTAAATTTTTGTATTCATCATGAGAACTTGTTTAGAACAAGGTCATATATTTTTGTCCAAATATATTACTTTCATATATAAGCTACAATGCTTAAGTTGGTGGTTTTGGAACAATCAACTAGTAGTATACATTAGCTTTGATGCTCCTTGAATAATAAAATGTCTCATGTATTGGCCAAACTTCCAATTCTCACCACTAAATCCCTACCCTTAAAAAATATCCCAAATACTTCTTTGCCTTCACTTTCCTTGTTTTCCTTTCCTTTCCTTTCATCTTTAGAGGTGCTTTGGATTGTGTAGCCTACAGTGAACTACAATTTTTTAATCAATGAACACAAATGGAAGATATGATTTCATTATGAGGTGGAGATGTTTTGGCCCAATTTTCCATTGCGGTAAAGAAGAATATTTTTATATAGGACATGTAGTCATCTCCTATAAATGCACTCATCTCTGATTCCTTGGTTTGAAATCCAACTACCTTATACTTGATTTAGGATGAAAGTATTTAAATAAATAGGGATAAGTGATTTGGTGGATGGTATGAATACATGAATGGAAAAATACACCAACCATTATAGAAGTCTATAATGATTAGCTTCAACAATTCACAAGAAAAATTACAATGAGTCAATTTTCAATTTGTAAGTGTGAATATGATTGTTTGTATGAAGATCATTATTAACTATATGTTGCATGGCTTAAACAAAATGAATAGTGTCCTCTAACTTGTGTATGTTGTAGGAGTCTAAAACTCTCACTTGGTTGCCCCTACCAAAAAAATTAGTTAAAGTAGGATTTTTAGTCTTAATTAAATAGAAAAGTAGTTAGTGTTGTGTACAATTAGATTAGATAGCGGATAGTGAAAATAGGGAAATGCTTAAGTAGTTAATTAGCTTATAGTGGTGATAAAACCGGGTCTTAAAATCACTAGTTTAGTCGCGGGAAACAATTTCAAAGAGTCCCGGAAGAGATTCCGGGATGTAATTCTAAAATCGCCACTTAACCTAAATTAATTAGTTAAGTTTAGAAGGTAGTTAGATTAATTAGGAAGTAGTTTTAGTTCCTTCCTTTTGTTTTTTGATTGTTGTAGAAACAAATTCTTATTCGAAAGAATAAGAATTTAGTTGTATGAAACAAAAAGAAAAGAAAAGAAAATAATAATAATAAAATACATAGATATCAACCAGCCTGGGTATCACCCGGATATCACCCGAGCAACAACAGCCGACCCCCTTCCTCCAGCCACCGAGTAAGTCCCCTCTCCTAAATTTCCCCTCTCTCCAGAACTCTCTCCCCTTTTCTAGAACTATTCTTCCCCTCTCTAGCGACCTCCTTCCTCCTTCTCTCATTCCCCCCCCTCAAATTTTCTCCTCTATCAACCTTCCTAGTTCTCTCTCTCATAGTTTCTTCCTCTATCTCCCTCCCTAGTTCTTTCTCTCATAGTTTCTTCCTCTATCTCCCTCCCTAGTTCTCTCTCTCTCATAGTTTCTTCCTCTATCTCCCTCCCTAGTTCTCTCTCTCATAGTTTCTTCCTCTCTCTCTATTTGGATCTTTGTTGGAGTTGGGGTTTTGAAGAAGAAGAGGATGAGGTGCATCAAAGTTTAGTTCAAAAAAGAAGAAGAGGTGGTGCAATTCCAAGGAGGGAGAAAAAGAATCTAGGGTTTTGAAAGAGGTTGGTGGCACCTAGGATTTGAACCACCAAAACTAAGGTTTGGTGGTGGAGGAGGTTCGTGGCCAAGGCGAGAAGATCAAAGAGACAAGGAGGTTGCGGGTGCAACAAGGAGTTGGAAAAACAAAGGTGATTCTTGTCCATGTTGGGTTTCTCTTGTTTGTGCAAACATCTTTATTTGTAAGTTTTTCTTTTTCTACGGGGGTGACCTCTAGTAACATCCTTTCTCGTCCAAAGAAAAAGTCCTCCAATGGACTCTATCTAGACCATATAGGTCCTAGATTGTGACTTTTTATACGTGTGAGTTTACGTTGGTATCGTATCATTTGTTTTCTATTGTCTTAGCCTTGTGGCAAGTCTTCCCTATAGGTTTTCTCCATCGTCCTATCCTCTCTAGCTCTTGCCCAAATTTTCTATCATTTTCCTAGTCTCCCTGGTCAACCGGGAAAATCTCTTTCTAAGTCTTGTTCTCCCAAGTTCTCTCCTTGAAATGATCATATGTGATATTGTTTCGTTAGTGTGTTGTTAGATACGTGAGATACCTACACCCACGTATTTTAGCAAAGTATTCCGCAATAGTACATCGGTTGACCAGTAGACTTATGTTTTCCGGGCCGGACCGGAGATTGTGATAATTTGTGATAGGTGATTGGTGTAAATACAACGCACATCCGGGAGTAAGTCCATCCCGGACAACATGATTCCACCGGTAACACGGACGCTTTCCAAGATTGACTCAAACAAGTGGAAAGTGATTGCAAAAGGAGAATATTTTGAGGAATGTGGTTTAGTTTTTAAACTCAGTCTTCCGATTAATCCTTTCAAGGCTCTACCGGGAGATAATTCCACTCTTCCAGATGGATCTTCCGGTTGAGCCCTTGTTATATGTTATGTGTATTGTTGGTTTATCCCACCGGTTGGTGGGATGTTGTTAAGAGTTGCTAGATATAAACACTAGGGTGAGAGTAGTGATGTCGATGGGGCTCCATTACGCACGCGGTCACTACCACTTAAGTGATTTATCCGGCTCCTTACTTTTGTCAGGGAATGTTTTACCGGTCTCGGGACCGGGAGTCTTCTCATTTACCGATCTACCGGTAATCTGCCAGTGACTAAACTACCCTTTATTTTAGGATCTAGATGCCGTTTTGTCCTTTTATGGATCTACTTCTGGAAGGTAGCTATTGACTTTAGTACACTCTCTAGATGCCATTTCTACCTTTTGGGGATCTAGTTTGGAGGGTAGCTATTGACTTTAGTGCACTCTCTAAATGCCATTTCCACCTTTTAGGGATCTAGTTTTGGAGGGTAGCCAATAGCCTTTATGTACTTAAGAAGCCTTGGGCTCTTTTGTTAAGTACTCTTCTCTTTGTTGATTTGCTAGTGTCTTGCCTTCATTGCTTATGTCTAGAGTCTTTGTTGAGCTCGTGTGAGTAGATCGGAGAGAGTTGAGTCCTCCTAGTGTGTCTTTGCTAGGTGTGCAAAGTTATGACTTGTTGTGTGATATGTGATTGAGTGTGAGTAGAGACTTCCCGAGGGTGTAGGATATCCAGGTTAGATAGGTGGAGTGACATCCGGGATCTATGCTCCAGATTCTTCAACGATGAGACCGGGAAGAGTTTCTTTATCGGATGGGATCCGAAAAACCTACGGCTATTCATGATAACCTCTTTTAAGTGGAAAGTGTTTGGATTGGTGGGGAGGAGGGATAATATCCCCCCTCATGGTATACCGGGAGAGATCTCGGCTAAGCCTGAGTCCGGAGAATTTGGGGGTTTCTACCCTTGCAGTCGACGAGTTCCGACGATCCCCGTGGAAGGTTGTCTTGCTCATAGGATTCGCTTAGCGCTAAACTTGTTGTGAGTCTTGTATATTCTTTGTTTGATTCATTGGGTGTGGTTGTAGTTGGAACCTGGGCTTCCGTGACCGATTTACCGGAACAAGTTTCCGGTAGATTGTGAAGACCGGTAAACCAACTATGACCTTTTTAACTCTTTCAAGGTGTAGGGTTAGATTGTGGATATTGTGGCCTTTGGATTGCGAGAACGGAGGGCAGTGACTTTCTGGGCACTATAAAAACTTACAGGAAAATTAATCTGACGTTCAACAAAGTTTAACTGAAACACTTGTGGTTACTTGGTACCGGTTACTAAGGTACCGGGGAAGCCATCCTCCGGGATGTACTGAGGTATTAACTGTGAATTGTTGTTAAGATTTAAAGAGTTTGATGCACAATAAAAATCTCTAGAAACGATCTGTAGGTGGGCTCGCTTAAGGTTAATTTTGATTAATTTTGAGAATTACGAACCAGTAGACTACGACATATGCCTATCAAAAGCTAAATGATTATGCCAATTCCATAAGTACAAGCCAATGAAGCTACAAATTTAGTTGCACCTAAACAAGGCTTCTACTTGTGGCTCTTATAAATCCTCATTTTAAGGACAATCAAATTTATTACTAGTTGTACCTAAGTCAAAACTGTAGTAGTCGGAAACAAACTTTAAAAATGAAGAAGAAAGACAAGGACCCTCCTAGAAAGAAATAAACCATGGACTCTATCAAATTACCTATTTTTCTTATGTCGATATTCAACTACAGATGATTCATAATAGAAATAGCAATCAAGAACAACTCAATTGTGTCCTAGATTTGCCACCATCACAAAAGAAATTCTATATTTGAGACTTGATCATTCTCCATTATTAAGGGTTACTTTGACATTACAATACCCTCCTTTTGTGATTGTAGATGGATAAGATCTAAAAATTGATGTTAGGTCCGGCAATTCCTATTTATGAAAATAACATGCCTTGCCACTCTAAGTCATAACCACGGTCTTTCACATTACCTAGTTCATAGCCAATAAAGTTTTCTTGAAAGTCCTTTCTGAAAAGGAAAGAAATGAAAAAGGCATGGTGAGATTCAAATATGGATTCAAATATGGAATAGGATGAGGATGAGGATGAGCATGAGGATTTTTTAATAGTATTTAATTGAAATACTACATCCAAATCTAGTATCCAATTGTTCACAACAAGAGAACATTCTAGAACCATTGCTAGGGCAACCTTTCCGTTAAGAAAGTCTAACGAGGATTTCAAAATGAGCTTAGAACCACTGGAACCAAAGTAGACGAGGCTAATAAAAAAACTAGATTTGGCCCTTAATATGAGCTCCTCCAACCTCACTCATCTTACTTTGATAGCAAAAAATCTAAACATTAACAAGGTATACACCGCAATTGCCGCTCCTACACCCATTTCAACCCATGTAAACCGCAACAAAAAATGGTCTAAAACCCCCCACATAATCATCTCCGCATTACCAATTACCGAATTAAGCCTCCCCCTCTCCTACTACCAAATTAATACCAACCTTAAATTTGATCCCAACTTTAGCTACTACACTCACGGCTCCTTTAAAGAACCCACCGAAGTGAGCCCGGGACATTGGCACCGAGAAAAAGCCGGTTATGGGATATACAACTCAACCAAACAAATTAAATTAGGCAAAAGACTACATGGACTCCAAAATATTCTAAGAGCCGAAATGATGGCTATATACAAAACCCTTAAAATAATCACCACTCAATATCCAAACGAACCAGCTCACATTTTTACAGATTGCATAAATGTATTATACCTCCTTAATATACACATTAAACACCCCACTTTACACAACAGTCACCCGGACAAAACTATCCTTACATCTATGGTTGCAATGCTCCAAAACCGCACACAAATTACTACACTCCACAAAGTCCGAGCTCATGCTAATATCGACGGCAATGAACAAGCCGACAAACTAGCAAAGGAAGGAAGAGAAAAAACTCACAAGAATGCCGAACACCCATACGAGCACGCCCATGCCACCCCATATTACTTTCATAGATATGAATGGCCCTCCATGGGCGAAACTCCCGATAAAGGCCCCATACGATTCTTGGACAAATACCTCAAAAAACATGATCTCATAAATAACCTAGAAAAACTTACAGAAAACTTTCCCAATATTGATAAATGGACCGACAACCTAAACATTCACAATGTAATGTCCAACAATTTCTGGAAAAACCCCATTATAACGGATCCACAAATCACATGCCTAATCAAATTCTGCACCGGACAATACATGGGAAATGCCCGCAAACAACTTTTCTTTGGAATAGAAAGATTTCCTACAATAACATGTCCAATTTGCAACACCACGGACCCAGACACATGGCTACATGTCCTACTCAAGTGCCAAAACCCCCATATACACTCACTAATTGTCAAAAGACATAATAAAGCAGTATGGGCTATTCGGAAACTAATTATTTCATCAACTAAATCCCGGTGTTTCATTCTCATGAATGCCGGAACCTTTAATGACAACCCACAAGAAAATACGGTCCCTCAGTGGCTATTACCATGCATATGTTGCACTCAAAGATGCCACTGTAATGCAAGATTCAAACCGGACCTACTATGTGTTAGAGGACTTTCATACAAAGACCCCCCACCAAGCCACATAGACCCCAATCTCACCATTCAATTTATTGAATTCACATATTGCAATGATAGATTCTCTCCGGACACTATTGCAAACAAAACAAATAAATACCAACCACTACTTGACGATATTCAAGCACTAGGATGGAAAGTAGACCCCCTCATTGTCATCACCGCGGGTGCTAAAGCCACCACCTTTATTCCCTCAATGACAACCCTTGAAGAAACATTCAAAATCCCCATCACTTCAATCAAAACCACTTTTTCAAATATTAACATTATTGCAATTCAACATGCTATGTCGATACTCCTACATAAACGTAAACTCGAAAACAACCAACCCCTTTCTGACGCTTCGAACCCCCATCCATAAATCTACATTTTGCTTTTGTATTTCATCGAACACGCCCTCCCTCCTTTGAGACCTTTTGGGACCTCGGGTCCTTTGATATTGATTACTTGTTACTGGGTACATAGTGTCTACCCTCGAAAGGGGGAAGTAGTTCTATACTACTAACCCATGTCCGGTGGGCATGGACCTAGTGGTGGAATGAACGGACACTTTATTCACGCCGGCCCCCTCCGGAGACCGGCGTTCTTCTTCTTCTTGAGCTCCTCCACCGTTGCTGCTCTTCCAGCATCCTTTCATGTTGAGCCTCTAGTTTGCTCACAAGAGCTTAAAATGTGGAACCTACAACCAATTCAATCATTTCCTCTTATAATAAAGGATACAAGTAAAGGCTCGTGATAATACATGGCAATTTTTGGACAGGGACTTAAATAGAGACTGCCCATACCTCAGTAGGGACAACAAAGGGATCTACTAGTCTTTTACAAAAATAATAAATATATTGTCCACCATAAAATGGCTGCTAAACCAACCTTAAACCATTGTAATGCATGGCATGCCCAACATATTATGAGGGATAAATAGATCTTGTTGTCCCCAACGGGCAAGGGCAGTCTCAACTAATTGAACGTATATAAATGTAAAAATCAAATGTACCTATTCTATACCCATTAATGAATACTTGTTATATAAGTTATATTTTATATACATGTCATTTCTTTAATACATTTGTTATATACATGGGTTCCTTTGGTTTCGGCTTCAGAAGGTATCACATGTTTCTTTTCTTTCTATGAATGAAAACGACAAGATACTGGTCCGGTGGCCAAGACTTGTCGGGTTAGGGTCTAGTGCCGGGAAATGTATCAAGATAGGATTAATGATTTATTTCTTTATCGTTACTTTGTCAAAAATATATTTTTTACTTTTAAGTAACAGATCCATATATACTTTTTTTTGTTATATAGATAGAAAGATTGTGAGGTTGTGAGCTCTACAACATTGGACTTAAAATTAGAAACACTTGCAAAAATTTCCTGCAATTTGGGAGGAGGAAGCGGATTCTTAGAAAAATATTCATCTACGTACTGCATGCTAAAATTTATGTTTATTGTAGTGGTACTGTATGATTTAAAAGTGCTATAACATTTTACCTTCGATGAAGATTTTAACTCAGAGCACAACTATCTAATCTAGTCAAAGAAGGTGATAATTACTGGTAAAAACACTCATCGAGAGTAAAAACTTATAGCATTTATAAATTGATGTATAATGTAACTACAACTAAACATTAAGTTTAGTGTAGTTGTTGGCAGTAGATTTGGTGTTAGGTCTGACGGTTTAGCAACCAATTTGTTACAACTTCATTAAATCCAACACAAACCAAAACTAGGAAACTACTTTGGTTTATGGTACCCCCTTGGTAACCAACCACAATCCATGATCAACACTTATAAAATTGGAGTATAGACATCCAACTTCCATCCCATTACCACCCATTCATCCATCCAAATGGAGGTTTGCTATAACTCAAGATCCCTCACTTTTGGTCAACGTTCATGAAGGATATCTATTGGTAGCCACAAGCTTAACATGGCAACACAATTTGAAAATTCATAACCAATTCACCTTTCATTGGAATATTATGAAATCACTTGGGGTTGAAATTGTAATTTTATTGACTATCACTAATACTAAATAAAAGGTATAAATCTTTCCTCTCTCCAATTATGCACATTGCTTAATTCTTTAAGGCCAATGATCTTTCTATAGCTTGTAAGAATCTACGAGGGTTCTAGATAACGCAGAGCAACATTTATGCACAAGATACATTTCATTCCAACCCAACTTCACGAAATCATTGTAGCTTGCTGATACTTACACCGATTATTGTGGCATCGATCCCAATAGATGTCCATCTTCCTCCACCTCTATATCTAGTTTGAATTTTTCATGGAGGTTGCCTATAGAGATTATTGTGCCGAAACGAATTAAAAATGGACATTAATCCCTAAAGAATCATTTCCCTTTGGAGGGACATTTTCCATTTTGGATAAGTTCCTATGGTCTCAATTTTAATCATGAATTTCCAAAATTTATTATGAAGATGCGGCATAGTAGTAGCTTTGTAGGGATGTGAATTTATTTCACACTCGACCTTTAAATAGAAAGTTATGCCTTAACCCTTAGAGGTCATTGGGAGACCATATATATGGTCATGTATTTTACTCTTAACATACAAAGAATGTATATAAATTTAGCAAGACATACACCTTTGGATTGAAATTCAACTATCTAAACCTTATCATGCTCAAATACGATGGCTAGAAAGAAGAAATAATGGTTACACATTTGGAACGTCACAAACCACCATAATCTCAACCCCTACGCTGATGACCTTGCTGCCATAACTAATAAAATTAAATCACTACAAACACAAATGGATAAAATTGATAAATACTGTAAATGGACCAGTATGGAAGTAGGCGTCCCAAAATGTGTTGTCACTGGATGCCCAAACAAGTCCAAAATAAATCCAACCACATTCAAAGCACTATGCAAGCCTCTAACATCAACTATCGTAACCAACCAACACCTGTACTGCACCAAAATGAACCTTATGTATACCTAGGCACAAACCTTGTCCTCTCACAAAAATGGAAAATCCAAATCCACACCACTACCACAAAACTCATAAAACAATGTAAAGAACTAACAACATGTCCAACCACTATGAAACAAAAAATAAAAATGATCGGCATGGTAATACGACCCGGCATATTGTACACCTTCTACGCAGTACCATACTCTATGCCAGCAATCAAAAACTTGACCAAAAGATTATAGCTATACAAAAACCACATGTGGCATGCCAAAATGCATGTCAAATGCAATAACTCAACTCCCACATAACCTATTTGGACTAGAAGCTTCTTCCCTAAAAAATGCCTACCTTTGATGTATAGGTGAATAATTACAAAATGCTCTAAATGACAAGGGAAGACTTGGAAAAATATATAGAGGTTTAACACATTATTTCCTTGCCCAATATGGTGGTGCCAAAAATACACCTAGGATTAAAAAGACTGATTGTATCAGATCACCAATAACCCAAACACTCTTTCTATTAAAATAGGTAGCTAAAGTCCACTTAAAAAGCACACTTATAAATTTCCTCATAAAACCAATACCATTAGAACAAATTTGGCACCAAGGATCACACAACCACAACACCCTCAATGCCCAACTTTTCCAAAAAGTTCTACAAAAATTCTTTTCAAAAAATATTTTTGATTTAAAACAAATCACTCTACCAAACGGCACACACATCATGAACAATGAAGAGTTTAAAACCTTCCACTTCACTCCATCCAAACTAATTAAAAGTGCCCTACATATTGCCCAACAACTTTTTTGTCACTCAACGCACCCCACCACAAGCAACACCCCTTGCAACATACACTCGTACTCTTATACACTCCAAAATCCATTTATTACCATCGACAATGACACCTTCCCAAGAAATATCACCCACTAACCCACCCCCCCATCCCCTCACATCCATGCCATCCTCGCCCCCCAACTTACATCTCCAAAAATCCCACCACATACCCCATTTATAGCATTATATGCCATGAACATATACAAAACATTGACCCCAACAACATATAAAATAACTACACAAGATACTTATTCCAATGGGAACACAACAACAACACCTACAACAAATGGCTTCCCAAAAGAATCTTATTCCCACGACGTGACCATAACACCTCCACACACAACATCAAAAAATAAACACAATATTATCAAGGAATCCAAAATGAATTCTACTAAAAAATCATTCAAGCCCACCACCCCCAAGCACAATCCCAAGACCCAAGATCCATTACCCCACCATAATAATCTCACTTCTAAACATCTAGAATACAATGGAATGTAACCCGAAAAGGATATTCTTACATCATCTAATACAGTTAAAATAGACAACGACCAAGCACATCTCTACAAAAAAAAATGGCCGACATTTATTCACCATCCCCACCACTAGACTCCAATGGCTATGGAATCAATACAATATTAAACTACAAACTCCTACAAACATTGAACCAATTACCCAACCATTTGAAACCAAAATAATTTGGCTATATCAAAGATACAAATATAGAATCCCAAAAAACAACCCCCTCAAACTAGCACAATGCACAATACCCCCACCCATTCTTGACTCATTAATTACATCTTTCAACATTCAACACTCATACTTCTCTCCCCCCGTCACATGCTCCACCAAACTAAAAAATATTCTATTCTCCCTTTGCAAGAAACAAAATATTTGGCTCCTTGGGAAAAGCCTTCGACCACAAATGGATCGGAAATGGTATAGCACATCCCCATAATGAAGCCTAAACACAACAAACATTACATTGGGCCCCCCTTGCGCCCAAACATGATCCAAACCACACCTCTACTCTCATTATCACACCGGACAAAAATTGGTATCAAAACTTTAACCAATACCCAGACCCATTTCCAGACTCTCATATCATCGCACTATTTGAAGCAGATTCAGTTCCATACAAAGAATCTACTATCCCACGAGAGCTACAAAAGCCTCGGCTTGAACGATCTACATTACAAAATAACAATTGGCATCCTAGAACAATCCACAGTACTTTCCTCCATAGCTAAAATTCTAAGCATACACCAAATACACACAAAAATAGCCCCACCTATGCCGATCCAAAGCCGAGAAAAATGTAACAAAAATGGTCAAAACTACATTACACCAATAATTCAATAAACTATCTTACAACACCCCCCTCTCTCCCAAACTATCAAATATATACTTACCCAAAATATGACCCCGCATATAGCTATTACATGATACATCAATGAATCCCTCAAAGAACTTGAAGAAAGTAGCCCTGGACATTGGAAATAAAAAAGATGGATATGATATATACAACTCCACTAAAGAAATTAAATTAGCCAAGAGACTCTGTGGATACCAAAATATCATCAGAGCACAAATGATGGCCATCCACAAAACACTACAAATCATAACCGCAAAATACGCCAATGAACCTGCATACATATTCACAGATTGTATCAATGTACTTTACTTACTAAACACCCAAATAACACACGGTACCCTCCACAATAGTCACCCCGACCAAACCATATTATCGTCCATGGTTCAAATGCTTCAAAACTGAACACAAATTACAACCCTTCATAAGGTTAGAGCCCATGCCAATATTGAAGGAAACAAACAAGCAGATAAATTAGCAAAAGAAGGAAGAGAAAAGTCATACAAAATTGCCAAAGACCCATATAAACACGCCCATGCTACCTCATACTATTTCCAAATAGAAGATTGGCCCTCCAAAGAAGATACCCCAGACAAAGGCCCAATTAGATTCTTGGACAAATATCTCAAAAAACAAGACCTCCACAACAACCTTGACACAATTTCAGAAAAATTCTCTAACATAGAAAAATGGACACGCAACAACAATATAGCCAACAAACTCTCTACAAATTTTTGAAAAAACCCCACCATTTTCGACTCACAACTAACATGCCTTATTAAATTCCGCACCGGTCAATACATGGGGAACGCTCGTAAACAACTCTTCTTTGGAATAGAAAGATTCCCATCCATAACTTGTCCGATATGCACCTCCACGGGCCTCGACACATGGTTACATGTTCTACTCAAATGCCAAAACCACCACATACACTCCCTAATTGTCAAAAAGCATAACAAAGCGGTATGGGAAATCCGAAAACTTATTACTTCCTATAACAAATCCCGATGTTTTATACTCTTGAATGCCAACACCTTTAAAAACAACCCACAAGAAAACACGGTTCCCCCTTGACTACTCCCAAGCACATGCAAAACTCAAGAATGTCATTGTGATGCTCGACTTAAACCGGATATACTTTGTATCAGAGGATTAGCATACAATAACCCACCATCCGAGCACATAAACCAAAACTACACCATCCAATTCATTGAATTCACATACTGTGACGACAGATTCTGCCTAGAAACAATTGAAACAAAATAGATAAATACCAACCCCTTATTGATGATATCATAGCCCTTGGATGGAAAGTAGACCCCTTATTGATATCTCAGCTCGCGCCCGTGCCACTACCTTTATCCCATCTATAAAAACTCTCAAAGAAACTTTTAAAATACCTATGGCACCAATCAAAAATACCTTCAAAAACATTAATAACATTGCAATACGACACGTTATATCCATACTACTACATAAACGTAAACTTGAAAACAACCAAGCCCTCCGTGACATACAATACACCCCATAAAATCAATCTCCTCCCCCCCACCTCAATCCACACACCTCCCACCTCAGACCACCTCTTACTTCTTAAAATGCTTACATTAAAAATTACCTCTGTTCTTCCTCTCCCTCCACTTCCACTCTCCTCCCTTTGCCTTAGCCTGTCCTTGTTTTGGTCTGTTACTTGCCACATAATGTCTACTCTCGGGAGGGGGAAGTAGTTCCATACTACTAATTCTTTGCCTGGTGGGCATGGTCTTAGGAGTGGAATGAATAGACACTTCATTCATGCCGGGCCCCCTTTGGAAACCTACGATCTTCTTCTTCTGCTCAGATACGACATCATATATGTAGAATACATGACCATTTTGCAACTTCTCAAGCATGTAGTAGGTGCAATAATGATCTAAATTAGGAGGTTTCACACGTGGACCAAGGATTGAGAGGCCGAGTGCTACTTGCAATTTGATTGGTCTAGAGCCTCAAAATTGGCCTTGGTCGGCTTCTTGGCTTTCACACATGGACCAAGGGTTGAGAGGCCGAGGGCGTCTAAAATACCTTCATGGCAACACTTTTTGGAGGTTTTGGTGCCAAAAGTTCGGTCCCTCCAGAGAAGTTTGGTTTTCTATTCTTGTTCGGACCAAACTCTTGTCAAAGTGCCGAACATTTTTTTCATTAAAATATTAAAATTTGACAATATGTCAACTGTAAGATTAAAACATTAACTTATTTAACCCTAAAATATTTTACCCAAATTCTTTACCCACGTTTTTACCAAAAAATTTAACATGATATTTTCACCTAATTTTTAAAAATAAATTTTCACCTAAATGTTTTTACCTGAATTTTTCTGACCCGGTGCATATGCTGGAATTTTTTGTGTAATGAGCATGAAAATTTCATGAAAGTAAGACCCCTTAAGAAGTAGAAATTGACTTAAAATTTGTCAAATGGTATGGATCTCGGCCTCTCAACTTGGTTCCTCGGACTTTCACACTACAAGGACCCAAACTCCGCAAATTACATGTTTTAACATTTCTTTCCAACTCCAAAACTCGGCCTCTCAACCTCGACATAGTTTGGTCCATGGTCCACATGTGAAACCCCCCTTAGAATTGTCACGTCACATTGGATGGGGCTCAACAAAAATACAAACTCTTCTAACTATTGTATACATCAATTCTTACACCCTGTATGTCAAATACACATAAAACATCATGTTGGAACCCAAATGCGGCTTCTCAGACCTTTAAGGTTTAAAGGGTTACCTTGTCACTTATGGAAGGGATTTACCTTACTTCTCATAAAAACTACACCAAACACTCAATATAGTGTGGATTCATTGGTAATGTAGCATCAATTTTGGTTATGGAACATAATTGATGTGGACACATTTCAACATGTGCCATGCCATTCTTTGCCACCTCACCGCCACTCACTTCCAAATATCTTCCACTCCTCGTAGCTTGCCGCCACCTCACCGCTACTCACAGCCACCTCTCCACAATCCACATTAATTTTGTGTCAACACTTTTGAAACATTCCACACTATTTTCTGAAGAACATGATTTGGAGTGGACTGAGAACTGAGGGCCAGTTTACACTACGGTGGAGAAGTGCACCGGTCGGTCAAGAACTTCAGCCCAAGACATGGTTATTTGAGGCAAGGGAGGATGTCCCGGAGAAGAGGAAAAGACAATAAAAAAATGTGTCAAGAGGTCTTGACCGGCCGTAGTGTAACCACCTAGAGGAGAAGTGTACCGGACAACTTCATGAAGAGGTCTTGACCGGCCGTAGTGTAACCATCTAAAGGAGAAGTGTATCAGATATCTTCATCGGACTACTTCACAAAATGGTCATAGCCGGCTATAGTAGAAACCTTACCGGATAATAAACGACCATCGTATTGAAATTTAAAAAAAATTGTATTGATTAAAAAATAAAATATATTTGGCAATGTTTTGGAACTTCTTTCATAACATGAATTTTTTGAGTTAAGCACTAAAAGATTGAATTGTAAATTATGAGTTGTAAACTTAGAGTGAAAAAATTGTGAAGTTGGAGTTGTGATCTTGGAGGTTGGCATACAAAGTTGGACTTGCAAAATTGCATTTTTGAGTTGTGGAGATTGAAATTACAAGTTTTGAGGTGAGATTGCAAGTTTTGAGATTATATTTACAAATTGAGTTTGTGGGTATGTGAATTTGAGATTGTAATTGCAAGTTGAATTTGTGGGTATGTGAATTTGAGATTGTAATTGCAAGTTGAATTTGTGGGTATGTGAATTTGAGATTGTAATTGCAAGTTGAATTTGTGGGTGTGTGAAATTGAGATTGTAATTGCAAGTTGAATTTGTGGGTATGTGAATTTGAGATTGTAATTGCAAGTTGAGTTTGTGGGTGTGTGAAATTGAGATTGTAATTGCAAGTTGAATTTGTGGGTATGTGAATTTGAGATTGTAATTGCAAGTTGAGTTTGTGGGTGTGTGAAATTTGCATTTGTGTGTTGCAATTTGTGCTTATCCAAAGTAGATTTGAAACTCTTGATTACAAATTTGACGTTCATAACATTTATGAAATTCCATGTTAAAATGCAAAAAATCTAAAACCTAATTAAATTTTAGAGGACCATGCAATATTATGCGGTGGAGCATGTTAAAATGCCTAAAAAGAAGCCCTAAACCTTCAAAAATGACCTTGGAATTTTTAAGACAGCACATGCGTAGGTAGTGTAGGATGAGAATAGAAGCATTGCATGAATATTTTATTCAAGTTGGAGTTCTCCAGAGGCCATGTTTCTTGTCCGAGGCTTTTTGCTCGCCTAAGAGCACCTCCACCGCAGGCTCCCATCCCGGCAGACCTGTCAGGTTTGGTGGGTCTGGATGAAGGTGCTCCCCCACCGCGCTGGTCGGGGCCGCCAAACCGGTCGGCGGGATGGAGGGAGTTGGGAGCAAGCCTGGAAAATGAGAGAATATGGCGGGGGACTGAAAATTTCACCGGGCTGTAAATTGGGGACTGAAAATTGGGGCTAGGCCACCAATTTGGTTCAAGCACGTGGTGGAGCAACAATGGCTATGGGAGTGGCTGCCACTGACAGTCCATTCACTGACGCATTTTTGCATGGACCCACAGCAGGGCTTTTATTATGAGAGCCAGGTTTCCAGGCCGGATAACCTTGCTCCCGGCTAGCGCTGCAGTAGGCGCCCTGCAGCCCAACCACGGGGCAAGGTTCAGGGCCAAAACCCAGGGAAGTCTCCACCGGGCTGGCGTGTCCTTGGTGGAGGTGCTCTAAGAAACTTGACCTCCGACGAACCTCCTCTCCAAAAAGTGTTGCCACATTGGCAGCCATGTCATTTTTTCATCCATGCACAAAGTTCTCCACTGGAGGACTCTTGGCCGTAGTGTAAACCCCCATCGGAGAAGAGCGTCACTCTTGGCCAATCAAATTTCAGAATTCCCCTAGAATGCATGACCGGTGGACTTCTCCACCGTAGTGTAAACTGGCCCTGAGGTGGACCATACTGGAATTAGTGTAGGTACTACGAAATAGTCCACACTATATGCAGTGTCTAATTGGTGTAGAGAAAAGTAAAAAGGTGGTGGTGGTGGCCATGACTGATTGCTTGCGTGTGAAGCCGGCGCTGTCTTCGCTAGAACGTTCTCTTCAAGCATATAAAATGAGGAACTCGTTCTGAACTTACAGAACTTGGGCGATGTTGAAGTGAAGAAGCTTCAACCTTCAAAAGTGTGCAAGGTTTGCGAGCCTTCCGCCGAAGTTGGGCCACCGATCACAGTCACTCGCTAAGAACCCGATTGAATCTCCTCTTTAATCGATTGAGAAGGTGAAGATTCAGAAAAATTCAGACGAGAGGTGTGTGTTTTCGGAGAGCTTTTGTTGTAAGCCCTAACTCAATGGTTGTGTAGTTCAATTGGGTGCTGTGGTTTTCCCTATGGATTCTTCAGTTGGGTGGTGCGTGAAATCCTAAGTTAGGGGCAGTGGAAGGTGTTAGGGTTGTTGGATTTCCTGTTGATGGGGGTTGTTTTCCAGGGGCTGTTTGTTTGAGAGAGGATGGATTTTGAGTTGCGAGCTGCGAAGACGAAGTGGGAGAAGGAGCAGAAGGAGAAGAAGGAGAGGGCGAGGAAGCGGTTGGAGCAGGAGAAGAAGGCCCGAGATGAGGCGGCCAAGCGGCAGCAGGCTATCGAGGATGCACAGCGCATCCGGAGAATGGAAGAATCCGCCGCAGCTCTTGCCGTAAGTCTTTATTCCATCTCTACCATCACTTGCAGTGTGCTCTCTTCCATACTTAGGGCTGGAGAAACGCCCATGTAACTGCGAAGATGCATTGATACTTTAGGTTTGAGAATTCCACTCATCAGGAGCAGTTGCACATCGCCTGCTCCTCATGTTTGAGTTCGTATTATTGTAGTCTTTTGTGAAGGCAATGTGCTACCGTCCTGTGCAATTCTCTTCCATACTTAGGGTTTTGAGTAAGCTTCTCGATTAGCATGTAGAACAGATGCAGAGGCCGTCATATCAGGAGCAGTTGAACAAGAGCTGCTCCTGCTGATGTTTGAGTTCGTTTTGTAGCCATCTGTTGAGTGGTCGGTCGTCAATCTTCATGAATGCAGCACTGTCAAGTAGAGGGGTTGGTTTTGGCGAGCTTTTGAAGTTGCTGATTGTTCAGACTGGGTTTGGCGTGTTCAGGCGGCAGAGCAGGAGCAGGAAGATTTGGAAGCTGGAGATGGCATTATCTACAATAGGGTGTTCACGGCATTCTCTGTGCCAGGAAAAGGGGACAAGATTCGGCTGCCGCTTTCGTCCTTTGAGCAGCTGTCCTCTCAGAGCGCGATAGACAAAGGGCCCATGTTTTTTGAAGTGTCTGCGAGGTCTGCTTCAACCAACATGGAAGGGGTAACGCAACGTTTCTTATCTTCATTTAACAAAGTGTCTGATCCATATATGCATGTCATTCAATTTGTTCCAGGTACTGAGAAGTCGTTTAGCATCTAAATCTGATCAAGGATGTTGTCTAAAACTTCTGTTGTAGGATGGAGAGGCCGGTTCAAGAGCAAGGTCAACCCACGCTGGAGTGCTAGAATTTACGGCAGAAGAGGGCGTTGTGGAGCTTCCTCCTCACGTTTGGCGCAACGCTGGATTCACAGACCCGGAGTACCTCTCGAGTAGCAGGACACCGGAGGCCAGAGTCCGTTACGTGCGGCTTCCGAAGGGCACCTATGCGAAATTGCAGCCGGAAGGGCGGGACTTCGCGGATGTGCTCAACCACAAGGCCGTCTTGGAGACTGCTGAGATGGCGATTACAGATGGATCGGTAAGCTGCTGCCTCACTCCTGCCGAAAGTACATATTTCAATGAGGCACACTTCAGGTTATGCAGGTCTTATAGTGCTTTTTGTGCATTATTCTAACTTCACTTTATATGCAATTACAGGGCCTGTGCTTGTCCAGTTTTCTTTCTGCACGGTTAATTCCGTTTATTGGGAATGGACCAATTTTAACCGTGTTTGAAAATGTTTACATTTTCCGAGAAATTGAAAATGAGTTAAGACTCTCTTTTCAAAATGAAGTACCTGTGAAGGTATCGTTGGAGGGTATGAAAGAGTTTTTGTGCAAATTTTTTGCTCCTTTGGTGGTGGAGAGTGTGGTTTTGAACTTTTTGGAGATAGAGGACTCCTTTCTTGGCCAAGCATATTTTTTGTGGGGGGGCCTGTCCATGTTGGGTTTGCGAATATTAAAAGACATCAGAGAAGAATTTAATGTGTTGTGGGAAGCTTCGCGGGATGTTGGTGGACCAGCGCCACATGATCAGGACTCAGAGTGGACGGTTGTGACTAGGTCGAAGTCTAAGCTGACCTCACAGGAAGGTGGTTCTAGCTCACAGGAGGTTGCTCGCAGGGATTTTGATAGTTGTGGAAGAAGTGGTGGTGCGAGAAGAGGCGGAGGGGGGAGAGGCGGAAGGAACGGTAGGAGAAGTGATTATGAAGGGGAAGACACTACATTCTTCGGGGTTGTAGCAGTGGATGTAGTTCTTCCTCCTTTCCACACACTAGATAAACGTATTCTACCCATGCCTGAGGTTAGGCGTACGATTGGTGAGCGTTCAGGGCTTTTTGATGTTCATGTTCAAGGGTTATTGGTAGATTCTTCCGTTGCTGGTGCTTGTTTCTATGACCCGGAGCTGGTTGAGGATGGATATACTTATCTTTTTCATGGGATGAGACAAAGCTCGTGGCCTAGGTTTCGAAGAATTGGAATTCATCCCATTTATTCGCCGAATGAGTTTTCTATGGACAAAGCCTTCTATGTCACGAATTTGATGCGTCATGCATTTGAGCATCCCTTACATGACCATCCTCGAAGAAATATGGAAGATTTCATTGCGGTTTTGGTGTTCATTATACCTGTTCTTGTACTGCATGGAATCGCACCTCCACCTGGAGGTGGTGATCCATTTTGTGTAAAATGGTTCCAAGGGGCCAATGCGGAGTGGGAACGTTTCTGTATGATGAATCTATGTACAATTGATATGGGAATCAACCACTCCTACGATATCGTAATCGGTCCCTCATGCCTTCCTACTGGTGGTCAGAGTATCAGGTTGTTAGAGATTGGTGGACTTGGACCCACTCAGGTTGCTTTCTGTACAGAACGCGTCCGGAATTGGATTTCATCTACTGCAACTACGATTTATATGGAGAGGTATCATGGCTGAGGTGAATATTACATCAAGTGAAGACTTGATAAGATCGAGGATGTTATTGCGTGAGATTTTCTTATGTATCTCTATTGTGTAGAGGGAACAAGTTAGTTTGAGAATATTCCAGATTATAGAGGGATGCTTGACTGGTAAGTTGTGGACAAACTGTTACTCATATATACAGGCACGATTGTCACTTGCAGGATCTCGAACTATTGGGGTAATCACAAAAGTATGTTGTCTCAGATCACTTCCTTCACTTCTGCGCTGACAATCGTGTCTACCTCATTTAATTCTAATTTCTTCTTCGATTTGATTTGGAATCTCATTCTTTTAGATGTATCCTTTATTCAATCACAATTTAAGTGCATTTTGTTATGGCCTGATGCCCAAACGCCTTTACCTGGTGGTTGCTTTGTGTAGTTGGATATAATGGACAGAGGAACAGACGCACGGAATTTTTTACTAGGAACTGTGATTCCATTACGATTTGGCTACATTGGAGTTGTTAACAGGAGTTAAGAGGTACTTCTATGTGCTTGGTGGTTGGAAAGTTCTAATGGATGTTCTATTGTTTCCTGCTCTAAGTGCTTAGTTGAAGCAAAGATTAGCGCCGTGGTTTGTAATGAGAGATCAACTTCGCATTTTTTGAGCACTTTGCTGATGTTTGGTATGAAGAAAATGCGAGTAATTGAATTACGTTTGGCTCATGTGTTTCTTCTTGATATCTTCCACAGGATATCATTGCAAACAAGTCTATTCGAGATGCTCTGGTGTATGAGGAGGGCTTTTTTAGAAGTAAACCTGTGAGTTGACATTGACTCGTTCGCCCAGTAACCACTGTAAGAGTTTATTGCTGTCAACGGATGAGATGATTAATGTCTTAAGCGCAGAGTACTGTATCATGCTATTGCAGATTTTAATAAATTTTTGTTATGCAATGAGTTTCTTTTCATTTATCTGCTGTGTTGAGATGTTTAATCTCATCTAAATGTAAAATTTGGTTGCGTGCGATTCCAATTGAAGAAAGAATGACGTCTGGGGAGGCTTGTTATACACAAGGACATTGAACTCGGCTGAGCTGTTACTTGCTACAAACTTTTATCTAATACTTGGGTTTTTGTACAGGTATACCATAATTTGGCTGACAGGTGTGGGGTACCGCAGTTGGCAATAAGATTGAATACGGTACTGGGTTGTTGCATTAGCCTTATAAGATGTTGCTTATCTGTTGTATATCTTGTGATATTATCTGATGCTTTGCTCGTTTGGTCACTCCTAAGTATAAGGATTTAGTCGATCATGAGATTGTGGACGAGGCCTTTGTATAGTTGTCCCTATTATGGTCCTGTTCCTTAATGAAAAAGCTAATATATCTGTGCGGCGATTGCGCTAAAGTATCTGTGTCCATTATTTCGAGGTCATTGCATCCGCAGTCTTTGTGAGTCATAGTTTCTTACTTTGCTTTCTTAACAACGGAGTTCATTGCTTGATGTTTTCTCATTAGATGCACGTTTGAAGCTTTTCATTTTATTCTATCACTTGCAGATTTTGGTGCAACATATTAAGTCGATACTCCCTGATTTAAAAGCTCGCATCAGTACTCAAATGATCACCCTTCAGAAAGAGCTTGCCAGTTATGGGGAACTCACTGAATCCAAGGTATACTCGAAATCAATTTGAACGATTCTTACCTTAAGCAATAAATCGATGTTCTGTAGTTCCGCTTAATTGTAGGTAGGTGCTGTTTGTACTTATGACATGGTTTTCTTCTGTTTCCATTGCACGTGACAAGATAAGCTTGGTTTTTATAACGTTGGTAGCTGTTTTAGATAGCGCGAGGGGCCAAAATATTTTAGCTGATGCCTTCTGCTGTTTGGTGGATTTATCACCTATTTTAGAACTTTGGGTTCTTAACGACCTGAATGCTTCGTAAGACGTTGCCGGAATCGAAGTATCAATTGATCAGACTAATGTTCATTTTCTTGCTTTACATTTTTATTTGAAAAGTGATTTTACGTTTCATTATAGCCTCCAAGCGCTTACCTGGTCAAAAGTGGCCACTCCCCATTATGCCAAAGTCCTTATAGATACATAACTGAATCACTTGTATAGATGCCTTTAGGAAGTTGCAATCATTTGCCATGTAAGCTCAAAATGGACTTAGAGCTAATTCAGATACCTAGGTTCATATTTTGCTTGGAAATGTGGTGAATGATTGACCTGTCTTTGCTTCGATGATTAAAAGCAGTATTCTGAATAGGTTCGTTTCGTATTATAGTTGAATCTTATGTTCACCCGTAGCCTAATGTTGATTGACGTGCATCTGGAGAATCAAAATTTTAAACCAGATGCTGATTCGGAAAATGATGTGTGATGTGGTCAACAGTCAGGACAAGGAGCATTGCTGTTGAACATTCTCACGAAGTATTCTCATGGTATTTACTCTTACCCTGTATTTATAGTGCTGACGCTTATGATATTTTTCTGAGAAACTCAAGTCATAATGATGTGATTGTGTATAAGTTTTCAAAAAATTATTTTACGAAGACCAAAGCACATTCAATGGAGTTACCTCAAGCTTCCGATACAAATATTCATCGTGTTCGATTATGCCACCGAATTTCAAGCTGTAAAATCAACTTCGTTGACCGTTTCTGTTCCAGGCTTCCAATCCGTTGTAGATGGAAAGAACGAGGAGATGTCCACAACAGAGCTTGCTGGGGGAGCCGGGTCCATTATATCTTCCAAGCTATTTTTGTGAGAAGTTTGGAGGTAATGTTTGAAGTTTATTTTTGAAGAACGTCGATTCAAGTGAATCTGTTTGGATTATATGTTAAATGCTTAGATGATGTGCCCATGTCGTCACTTTTGTTCTTATTTGTGTTACTTAATAACTGTTTAGAAAAGTCAATTCTTTTCCTGGTTTGTATCATACTAGTCTTTGATGGTTTTTTAGGGTTTAGGGGATACAGTTCCTTGGACTTATTTGGTTCCAAAACGGGATGCAAAAGATCCTAAGATCTCGTTGCGTACTTTCATGGGCATTTATTCTAGACGATCTTGACAACCGAGAATACAGAATGACCGTGTCATTTCTAATGTGCGTTTTACGGAAACTACACTAGGGTTATTACCCTTCATGTGTCTTTGTTGTTCATTGTACTTGTGAATATGACCATTGTTTCTGTTGGTTGTACTTATGGCTTTTTGATCCTTGTGAACGTAGGAGGTGGATCCCTGCGATGATTTGAATGACGACGATATTCGAACAGCTATTCAAAATGCTACGGGACCCAAAAATGTACTTTTCGTACCTGAGGTATGCCTAGTTTCACACAAATTGAACTCTCTAATTGTATTGATTCTAGTGTAATTATCCTCTATGTATTGTACTCGACAAAGATTGACTGGTTGACGTATTATTCATGCTTCAAGAGTTTTTTTTTTTCAAGAGTTTTCAGTTTTCTAGTAAGTGCGTATCCAGTGAACGTTTAGACCTGGTGGGAGCTCATTGTTACAAGTGTTAAGATAGTAAATATACGTATCCTCAACTGACAGATTGTGTAGGATACCTTTCAGCAAGAGCCAGCAGCAATCAGTGTAGATCTAGAGGATGTATTATGTCTCTGAGTTTCGCTTTCTGCTCTTGTTGAGTTCCGCCCACACTGATTCATGTCTGTAGTAAGGAAGTGCGCCTCAATTATTGTGCTCTTTGCTTTCTAGGTGCCATTTGAGTTGCTTGTTCGTCGACAGATTGCTCGATTATTGGAGCCCAGTCTACAGTGTGCTCGCTTTATTTATGATGAACTTGTGAAGGTATCCATTCGCAGACTTTCCTCATTATAGCTCAGAAATTATGGATTGCATATATGGCTTATTTTTACGGTAGTGGCGCAGGCTTGCAGCATTTCTCTGTAATGAATTGCAACGAATTGCTAGTTATGTTCATCACATGTTTTAACTGGTGCATTTACCTACTTTGTCCTGTACGTGCTTACTGTTCGTGTGTCATAATGAGATCCTTCCTTGTTCTAATTGATATTCGTTGTGGTTTTTGCATTCTACAGATTTCTCATAGGTGTGAAACTCATGAGCTGCAACGTTTTCCACAATTACGAAGACGTATTGAGGAAGTGGTGGCAAGTTTCTTGCGTGAAGGTTTGTCTCCTGCAGAGACCATGATTGGTCATCTTATTGAAATGGAGGTAGGTAAATCCCCATTTTTGAACTTTGATTGTGGCTTTTGCTGGGTTTGCTTAGTGGGTTGTTTAACTTCCGACTGTATGATGCAATTATGATGTTTCTTTGTTTAGTCAAGGATGTAGCGTTTCTTTGTGATCTTTCAATAGGGTGGAGTCCCATTTGTTCTTATTTTTTGGTCAGACATGCTATTTTTCTGGATAGCAACAGATATCACGAGGAATCTATTTGAAACTATGTGCCGAGGCATCATGAATTTCTTCCATGTACTGATCATATGGGTGGCCTATCTGACAGATGGATTACATAAATACGTCACATCCTGGTTTTATTGGTGGCAGTAAGGCTGTGGAGATTGCTTTAAATCAGCAACGGGGTGCGAAGGCATTAGCTTCCAAGGTCAGCGTTCATTTGGCATATTTTGATATCTGGTTCAATTCCAAATCTGATTGAAGGCATTTTAGTGCATTGTGTTATCTTTTGATCCACTAGAGCAACCTACTTCAGTAACAAGGAACTGACAAGGTGGTTCTATTCTGTGCACGCGTTGACCTTGTCATATATAGGATCTGCATGATTCGGAGCGTCCTCCTTCCTTGCCGGAGAAGCAGGCAAAGGCACGTGCAATTTTGGCTCGAACTAATGCCGCATCACTTGTCTCCCATGAGCAGGTATGTTTCTACTGAGCAGTTTTGTCTATCGGAAGCTAACGAAACTCTTTTCTGTAGAGTTTAAAGTTTAAGGAAGATGATGCTCATTGTTAATTGTACAGGTTGCACCAAAGCCTTCAGCCATGCCACAAGAGAAGGCTAGTACTACCCCAGGTGACAACCCAGATCGTTTAGTTCCACCTGTCTGTTATTTGCGAAGTTGAGATGCGAGTGCTCTGTGTCAATCATATCAACGCACCTTCTTGAAAGTGCAGATGACGAAGTCATGAGTGTCATCCAATCTGCTATGTATCTGTCAATAAATTATAATGTCTAACCGGTTGTATTTTCGTGTGTGCAGGTAGTTCTGGGCCTGGAAGCACCTGGGGTATATCTTCCATATTCTCTAGCAGTGAGACTCGCCAACCTGTGAACGGCAGCAGTAAGGAGCATGTGCCCGTTCGCAGCTATGCCGAACCTGCACAAGGACCACTAGAAGCTTCATTTTCAAGCATTCAGTTGCGCGAGGTGGGCAGTTGTACCTTACATTTGCAAATATCTGTGGTTACATCAAGACACCGAACTCAAATTGAATAACTCTAATTGAGGTCGATACTTCATGATTTCGCTGAGAACTATGGCAAACATAGTTTCAGAAGGCTTCACTTGTTTTCACGCAGTATTTAATTGTTAATTTCTATAATGGCTTTGATTGATCAAACAGCCACCAGCTACACTTAGAGCGAATGATACTCAAGGTGAGCAGGAGACTGTGGAAATTGCTGTGACTCGACTGCTATTAAAGTCCTACTACGACATTGTGCGGAAGAATATACAGGACTTGGTGCCAAAAGCGATCATGCATTTCTTGGTTTGTCATTGACCCTGCCGACTTTTTAACTGATAATCAATGCTGCTTTTAGTCAATCTGGATACACGTTCAAACATTTAATCATAGCATGTCCGGTGGATCAGCTTGTTTTTGTCGGAGTTGACTTTGCTGCTCATTTCTTTACCTTATGTCAGAAACATCTGTAAACGTGACTACTTTGTCGCCTTTGTGGAACCTTTCATGCTTAGGTCGTTCTCTTGTATGGTTTTACAGGTCAATCACGTGAAAAGGGAACTTCATAGCGTATTCATCAGAAAGTTGTACAGGTTATTTTTACAGACCGGTTCCTTATATCCCATTGGATTTAATTCTTTTGCCCGATATTGTACAAGTCCATAATTCACTAGTTTCCATGGGTAATGAGCGTTAGTAAATGCAGTCTGGCATCAATGTTTAGCTCGATGTTCAGGGAAAATTTGTTCGAGGAGATGCTTCAGGAGAAGGAGGAGATTGCCGTCAAGAGAAAGCGTTGTAAAGAGATTCTACGAGTTTTGCAGCAAGCTGCCAGGGTATTTACTCTTCTTCCTCTTCCTCTTCCTATCGATGTTGTTGGCGATCGTAGTCCATGGATTCAATTAGTTTGCGCCTGTTTCTGGGCCGCCGGAAATAAAACTTAAAATCCTACATCCTACACTTAAACGCTACTAGGAAGTGGAGTATGAGCAGTCGCCTTGTTTTTAATTTGCCTGTTCCTTGCGTCGACTCTACTATGTAGCTTGATGTTACTGATGTCCTTGCAGTGCACCTCTCTGGTAGTATTTAAGGCTTGCTCGGATCCGAATTATTGTACAGCGCAGCACACTTGATATTTTACTGAGTAGAGGAGAGCCGTGTGGGATGGTTAGTAAGCCCTGGCTGAGAGACAATTACCGTTTTGGGTGCAGGAATTGGACACCAGTTTCTATTGACTCTGGGAGTTTTTACAACAATTTTGCCGTGGGATAGTGTTTCAAGTAAAATACATAGCTTAAATGGCGATTTATCTGATTGTTGATGACAATCTTGTCTGAAACGTGCTGTTTGGGCACCAATTATTAACGTAGAAGTGCTCCTTGGAGCTTAGTTCAAGCATACAGCCTTTACGTCGAAAGCCTCCAAAGAACCCGGAAAAGCTTCCTGTGAGCCTACCGCAGTATCTTTTCATTTGTTCTACCTAATTTTAGCTTCTCTGAGCGGGCGTGGACAGGACATCCCCCAAGCTCGGACTTACCCGAGGTGGGGCCCGTCTTAATTGCATGGGCTCATTTTTCTGGCCCACCCATTTTGGGGGGGTTTAAGGTTTTTTTTGGCATTTTTTTTTAACCAAACCGGGGCCTACGGTCCCAATTTAGTATACAGGTCACCCTCTGGCTAAATTTAGGGCCCCATTCATAAACAAAATACAGTCTACCCTCTTTAAATGATACCTCGATAAGTGTTATTCCTCAATAAATGTTATGAAAAATCTCGCTCCCGAAAAATTAACACTACTAAGTGTTATGTGTTAAGTGTTAACACATTCTCCGCTCCGTCTTTTGTTAATTTCACCTCGATAAGTGTTATTTTTGAGAAAAACGACATTATACATTTAATACATCGAGGCCATATTTATTTATACACTTTTATCTATAATCCCATAACTTTTGTACTTAACTTGTTGCATTTTCTATTGAAAAATGAAGTGAATACGGTGTTTAGGGTCTCTTTGATTGAATGTCATTGAATATTTGGACATTGGGTTGGGAGAGAGTTTAGAGGTTTTTGGGAGAATTTGGAGTTGTAGTGGGGAGTCGGATTTGGGGAGTTGGGATTGGAGTTAGGACTCTGGGAGTCGGGGAGTCAAGTCAGGGGGTCTAGGAGTCGTCAGGGAGTTGGGGGAGTCGGGGTCGGAAGGGGGGGGG
Organism: Bryoerythrophyllum caledonicum; assembly: GCA_963971425.1. Taxonomy (NCBI): domain Eukaryota; kingdom Viridiplantae; phylum Streptophyta; class Bryopsida; order Pottiales; family Pottiaceae; genus Bryoerythrophyllum; species Bryoerythrophyllum caledonicum. The sequence goes on along the minus strand of OZ020519.1, from coordinate 29,308,049 downwards.
TCGGGAGAGTTTGTTTTTTTTTGTTGTTTTTTGGCACAAAAAAAGACCGAAGTTTGAATTGTGAGTTGGAAGAGTCTAGGATGGGAGTCGGGAGAAGGATATTGTAGGGAGGGGAGTCGGTTTAGGGTTTAGGGTGGGGAGTCAGAAGAGGGAGAGTGATAGGGAGGGGAGTCTGGAGAGGGACAAGGAGAGGGGAGGTTCGGGAGGAGTACGGGGGTTTAGGGTAGGAGTGGAGGGGGTTCGGGATAGGGAGTGGGGGGGGGCTCAATCAAAGATGAGTTTATCGGTACCTAATATTGGGCGTCCGCCAAGAGTTGCCACGGTCAAGGGCCGTGAATTTACATTACATGAGCAACAGGAGATCATTTCTTATTGTGAAGAGATATTGGCTTCGGGTCTCAAAATTACCAACAAAGCATTATGTGAGTGGGCAAATATCAAGTTCAACAATATTGCTTCTCAAGTCACAACTGGTAGATTGTTGAAACGGAAGACATTGGTGACTTCTATTGGTATGGGTGATATGGGTACTTCCAAGCGTATGAGGAAGGCACAATGTCCGGAAGTAGAGACGGTGACTTTCAATTGGTTTGTGAGAATGGAAGAGAATGATGTTGCATTATCGGATGATCTTGTGATAATTTCGGCAAAGAGATTCTATGCATTATTACCTAGAGATGAAAGTGAGAAGGAACTTCAGTTTTCGAATGGGTGGGTAGAGAAATGCAAGAGGAGATTTCATATCAAAGGTTATGTTCGTCATGGAGAAGATGCTTCAGCGGATACTTCGCCAGCAGTTTTGCAGCAGATGGAGCATATCAAGGCTATAGTATTTACATACAACATTAAAGATGTTTTTAATATGGATGAGACTGGTCTTTTTTACAGATTAGAGCCTAATCGAACTCTAGCTACAAAACGAGTCTCGGAAGAAGAAACTAAAAGAGCGCATTACGGTGGCTTTGACTGCAAATGGGGATGGACGCATTTGTCTTCCTCTATTACTTATAAATCGGTATTTGAAACCACGAGCATTTACTTTAAGGCATATTTTAAATCCAAAAAACTTGGGCATTACGTGGTTCACGAATAAAAAGGCATGGATGACAACAACGATCTTTGAACAATTTATTATGGATTTTGAAAGGAAGATGGTTTTGGTAGGAAGAGAGAAGGTAATTCTCCTTGTTGATATTTTCTTTGGTCATTAATTGCCAACTATAGCTTCACGGTTGAGGGTGACAAAACTTTAATTTTTGCCTCCAAATACAACAAGTCATTTCCAACCTATGGATGCAGGCATTACAGCCTCTTTTAAGGCTCATTACAGGAAATTAGTGATAGAGCATCAATTAGAATGTGTTATGGTAGAAAAAGAATTCAAAATTGATGTGTATCAAGCAATGATTATGGTTGAAAGAGCATGGCGTTTTGGGGTTACAACTCAAACAATTAAAAATTGTTGGAGCCATACTGGTATTTTTTCCAATTTTGTAGTAAATCAGGGAGAAGAAGTTAGCCGTCTGACAGAGGTTGCTGAAGTGGCAGCCTTGCTTGAGCGATTAACATTGTTATCATCTGAGACTGAAGAAGATGATATTATGGAGGCTCAGGAATTCATCAATTTTGAGCACGAATTTGATTTGAATAATCCTTATCAACCCACTGATGAGGATATTTTAGACTATCTACCCTCTGAAGATCAAGATTGTGATTTAGATGAGGATACAATAGATGTTGAAGATGTGATAGGGTTTAATGATGCAGAGCGTTGCCTTGAGACTTTGAAGAATTTCTTGCAACAACGATCGGAGAATGTTCATTCGGATGTGAAGAATTTACAAGATCTACAGAAGAAAATTTACAATTGGCGCATGAAAGAATCTCGGCAAACCACAATAGATTCTTATTTTTGAATCAACGTAGTTGATTTATTATTCATATATTTTTGTACTTTCGTTATTTAGTTTTATAAAAGTTTTGAATCTATGTTTGACATCTTACAAATTGAATCTTTGATATTTGTATGCAATTATTTTCTAAGTATTATAAAAGTTTTAAAACTATATTTGAAGTCTTAGAGAACTTGTGATTTTTAATATTTGTTACACATTCATTTTTTAAGTATTATAAAAAATTTAAATCCATGTTTGAAGTCTTAGAAATGTGTTTTTTCATATGTATTGTTCATTCATTTTTTAAGTATTATAAGTTTGATACCTTGATAAATGTTATAAATTTATTTCTCATGGCTTATAAGTGTTATTCTCGATATGTGTTATAATTTTTTTTTCCAAAATTTATAAGTGTTATTTTCGATATATGTTATACCTCGATAAGTGTTATGCTTTTGACCGCTCCCGAGGAGTAACATTTAAAGAGGGTAGACTGTAGGGGCCAAGTTTTGGCCCCACCACCTCGTCCCCCACCCGGTAAGTCCGAGCGTGGGGATGTCCTGTCAAATCGCTCTGAGCGATCCCTTTAGATTTGTCGTGAATGAATAATTAGTCCTGATTGATGTCAGAACCTAGGCTTTGAACTGCCCGACATTCGCTCCTCTTGGGACGTCATATTGTCAAGAAAAATCAGACTTTATGCAAATTGTGAGCGTGGATGCTTGTGGATGTGTGAGCAGACGCTGGAAGAACTTCCATTAGAATTTGAATTGGCATCACGACCGTCCTCGAGCTTCGATTCAACAGGGTTACCTCCTCCTGCCACGAGAGGTAGTGCTATGACTCCAGCTTTGTACGCACTTATCAATGGTGATTATGCTGGTGCTCAATCAGCTTCAGGCTATCTGGGCGCCCCAAGGAATTCAAAATCCAAGAGGTCCTTTAATGTTGAACATTCTGCAGCTGCAAACAGAGGCATGCTCTGATCCTGAACAGCTTTGGCTTTTGGTGATTCGCTGTTTTAGATAGTGGGTGCTATTGGATGCAGTCCTTGTGGAGAGTTTGGAGATTATTCAGGAGGTTACATTTTCTTGTATCAAATCATTATTCCTCGAGGCAGTTCTTCAATTTTTTTGGTAGAGTAGGAGATTAGGGTAGCTCTCTTGATAAAGTCGTTAGGATGTCCTGAGGATGATTCTTCATGAAGCCCATTCACGTAGCGCTGAAGGGTGTTGTATATGTAGGCTAAGCTTTGGCAACGTAGGATTCCATTCCGAATTTGTTTCAAGTTTGTTGGTTTCTTCTCTTGATCATGCTAGCGTGTAATATTTGTAGCAAATGATACCACTTGATGCCATCTGATGCACTCACACTGGATAAGAAACTTTAGACTCTATCTGCAAATCAGTGGAATGTGTGGTCTGAAACTTCTCAATAGTTCTTTTTTTGAGAGCATACAGGTCACAATGTAGGCTGTTCTAAAAGCGTATATTCTAGAAGCGTCCACTGTCGTCTTGAATGTACAAATGGGAAGGTAATGGGTTTTAAATGTTATCAATAGGACATTTAACAAGTACTCCCTCTGTCCCATAAAAGCTATCGAAAAGTACTCATGTCCTATTGTATGTTCCGATAGCTTTTCATGGGACAAAGGGAGTAGACAGTAAGGGATTTAATCTCAGAAAATATTTAACTCACAGGTCAGAACTTCAAAAAATAGGACTTCAAAAATCACTCAGAATATGTGGGTCACAGTGGGTTCGATGTGGTTTCAGAATGTGGGACATTAAGATTTTCTTGAATTGTGGAGGTGTTCAAATCCTTCATTCAACCCTTAACCCCTAACTGCCCAAGGCCTGTTTTCAGGTACTCCGAATTTGCTCTAAACTGAAAAAAAGTCAACATTTCGATAAGTTATATTATTATTTTTGGAATTGTAACCGTACAAATTTAAACTAGACATGTTAGAGATGTTGTAGGAAAAGAAAACAAAACAATATCACTTATGGGGTAGAAGATTATAATGTTTGAACATGCGGGTGGTAAAACTATGAAAATCTTTGAAACCTTTTTTCACATGTCAACTCTAAAAAGTTGGTCACCAAAAAAATATGGGGTTATAGGGCCTAACATGCACAACTCCAATCAATTTATGGCTACTCAAAATCTACTCTACAAATTTTTTAAATGAGTTTCTAATGTGAATTTTTCTCCAAGGTCTAGTGTATTTGAGGGTCATTTCCAAGAGCCCTCAACACTACAAGAAGTCAAGATTGCACAGGGTACCCTTGCACAAAATCTTCACTAGAAAAATCATAATCAATCACTTCCAAGATCGGATTTTTGTAGCTAAAACTAGACTTCAAGGAGAACTTCTCAAAAATACTAAATACTAAAAATATCAGCATGGTTAGGATTTACAGAACTTCAAAATTTTGCAATTGCCACATTTTGGTGCCTTGGGCAGTTAGGGGTTAAGTAGATTCTTTTAGTGTGTGCTATTATGGAGTAGGTATTGTAAATTGTTGCCCTGTCCACAGCCTAGGAACAATCAGGTGCAATGAAATAGTAAAGATAAAAGGATGTTTCAATGTGAGTACTAATTCAAGAGTAATTGTTGAAGGATGGTGGAAGAGCCCATGTTTAGTCATTCAAGGTTGTAGAGGATAGGATACACTCGATCTCAAAAATGTACATTGACATTATATACATCATTGAATTGACAATTGGAGAATGTACATATTTCATTTGGATATCATTTTAAGATTTGAATCTTATCACTTTCAAATACATCATACATGTATGATACATAACCAAAGTGTGCCTTCTTTAGTGTACATGAGGTGCGTAGATGATTTAATTGAGATTGATATGTGAAAATGAATTGACATCAACCTAACTACAAAGTCTCATTAGTACGATGAATCATGATGCAGGCACCCTCTATGTCTGAAATCGCCAGGGCGTGACCCAAATTGGGCATCAGGGATAATCAAAGTACTGTGCTCAGCAAGGCACTTGGCGAAGGCTGGTGAAAGGCTCCAGCCAACCCCAAACAATCCCCCGATGATGGGGGATGGACCAAGTAGAAACCCAGCGAACGGAATGATAGCGATCATGCATCCACGATCCCGATTGAAGTAGAGATGCAAGCATGTCAGATCTGGTGACGTTAGATGAGCTCGAGCCTCGCAACAAGTTTATCTCAGGTTGGACAGCTGACGTGAGTGCGTGCCGTTGATAAATCCTGTATTCACAGAATTTTGGTTCTGCGGCCCAAGCCTGCATTGCTCGATTGAATTGGAGCTCCAAAATGAAGCTAGCACAAGTGCAGTGGTGACCATTGTAGCACTGCCAGAAGCAATTGAGGTTCGTGTGCGAACGCTTCGATTCAATGATAGCGACGGATATGATACGACAGTGTCTCAGTTACAAATGCTCCAGATGCTCCCATTGGAGCATAGTTGCAACCTGTGTTTTACAACACAATTTCGAAATGAATGAACCATCATTCAAAAATGTACTGCATCATTTTGAAACGTTTTGAACCAATCAAATTCCTCAAAAACATTCCCCTCAATAATGATTTTCAATACTACATTTCATCACTTGTATGAAGCTTTTGCAAGGTTATGGTTTTCTGCAAGGATAAGTAGCCGCATCTTCACAATTAATATAACTTTTTTGCAAATAAGAACTGATTGAGTTAGCTAAGTTGCCCGTACCTCCCAAGCTATTTCAGCAAGGTTGTCCCTAAATTTAATCAATCTTGGAATTTCATCTTAGGTAGATAGGGAACAAATCTTTTAGAGCATTACTGGTGGAAAATCCAATAAAAATTTGACAATCATGAAATTGGCATAAGTATAAAGATGAGCTTTCTATCATGCATCCTTGCAAGGATTCCTTCTTGGTTTTTAACCCCTAAAGTCCCAAGGCCATTTTTTTGTCAAATACCGCTCAAAACTACCAATTCTGCTGCGTTCATCCAAGAAAATAAAAGAGAGATTTTTTCTAGAATCTAACCGTAGGATATTGTACTTTAGATCATGTGGTAAAAATTGCATGAAGTTTGACAGTTTGGATTGGAAGATATTAGCATTCAAAGATGGGGGAAAAGACTTTTTTGAATAGTGTTTCAAAATTTCAGATGACTTTGACCGCCATTTGTAGAATTTTTTTGCACTAAAAATTTGAATTAAAATTTTTTATACTGAAGAAGTGAGTTGAGAATCTAAGAAAAAAGATTGAGATACAAAACATTTGACTTTCATTCTTTAAAAAATTATTAAATAGAAGTAGGTTCAAGATTGAAAAGAAAATTAAATCGTTAATAACTCTAAGATGGGATTGAAACATTGAAAATTACATTTAGAAACGAACCCTAGAAGTTATTTTTTCAAGAAGATGCTTAGGCTGCCCAAAAACAAGATTGTTCATAATTTTTACATAACTAATCCATATGGAATGAATCAAAGCTTCCCACATAGGCAAAAATAACACGCAATTAAGCAATTATGCACTTGGCCTTTTAAAAGTGCACTTAGTGACAGCGGCGGCCAATGCGTTGGATCAAATTAAGTTTTGTTTGATTTCCTGTTTTTTTTTAAAAAAAATTTAGGATCTGAGAACAATTTTCAATATAACCAAAAATGTTAATTCAATAAGTTTTTTTTTGGCATTTTTGACAAATTTGATATGGAACTTGGTTAGAATTTGATAAATATTTGTTTCATATTTAGTAGTATGTTTTTGGAAAGAAGCTTGTCAAGTAACTATACAAAATATGCAATTATGTAAACAAAAACACTGCGCAATGAATGGCAATTGATTTGAATATATTACTCATGGAACGTGATACTTAAGAAGAAGAAAATCAACATATTGCATATATTCTTGTACTTGGTGATGTAATCAAACAATGGGAAAAACCTCTCGGATTTATTGGTCAATTGTTACCAAACGCCTTACATAACCAAGTGGAAGACTACTCTTGCATATACCCTACATGCCAATCACCATACACTCATTGTAGTATACTCCTTTACTACATATCATTCAAGGGTGCTTGCAACCGCTCATTGTCAATTGCTTCGGTTTGCATTGCAATATATTCTAGTATGTGAGCCTTAGCCGACTGAAAATCCGAATCTTGCTTTCAACTTGCGATCCGAATATATTTCGCTTTCTCCTCCGGAAAGCGCCAGCCACTGTTCTTTCAGGTTCGTCAATCCACGAAAAGATGCATGCCTCTTTTTCTACCCAACTATGGCTCTCACACGTGGGCTCCCAAAATGCATCCATGCAATTTGCATATCGTTGTGCGGTGGACCCTGTTCTGTCAACATTTTCTCTTTGCATGATGGGCCAATACCAACAAACCTTCATTTTATGACTCCTTTGATTTTTCCCATCTTCAATCACCTTCCCTACATAGAATGGTATACCACCTTCAACCTCAGCTCTATCAACACTCAGGGCTACAAATTGTCCACAATTAATATCTGATTGTCGATTGAATGGTGGAAACGGGTCGTGATTAACTTCATCCCCTGCTCCTTGTTCGATTCGTTCATGGTTGCGTTCCGTTCGTTGCGCCCTACGCACTGCTTGATTCGATGGTCTTCCTCTACGCGGACCAAAATATCCTCGGGAGTCTGCATTTGGAAGTATAGCCACAATTTGGTCCACGACGGTTACTTCGCGATTTTCGTAGCCTGGGCCGTTGACTTCATCCAATGAAACAGGTTCCGCAGTTGTGGTATTGGACACATCTCAAGGCCAAAATGGTAATGAATGATGCTCGTTGCTACGGTCTTTGTGTGGAAATTTGGCTAAGTACAGTTTCAATTTCTTGGCCTCCACTTTAGCATCACGGTTCCTTTCCACATGTTGCAATCTTTCAATGCACCTCTGTTTATAGGCAATGAAGTCATCCAACGCTTTTAGCTCCCGTTCGTCCGCTACAAACACATTTGCAAACGCTGGTCGCTCATCTCTACTTGGTAGCGACCTCAAAGTCTTTGTCCTTGTCTCTGGTCCCCAAGCATCATTGCAGTAATGTTTGTGTTGCACTCGAACCTCGTGGGTCCCATTTCTATAATCTATATAGAATCGCATGTGGTGTGGAAATGTTATGCCAACCAATGAATCCGGACCTGTTAGTAGGTGGGGTATTATGAATTGTTTCCAATCCCACACATTCTCTAACAGCCGTGCGGTGACAAATGCCTCCGTAGGAGACGTTCCCCGTTCGATAAGGTTAAGCATTTCTTTTAAGGATTCCACTTCCAATCTCTTCAAAGTACTTGATATACAACTGAAGCGTTGATCAATATCTTCATGTATATGGCCCACTATAAGGAAAGAGAGTTCCACCTCTTGAAAAAATCCCAATCCCACCAAGGATGCGCATAGAGCAAACATATAGATGTTTTTATTCTCACGGGTGCAATTATCTACTTGGATGCGCAATGTTGGTGGCAAAAATCCCTTCCTCCGCAACACGTCTCCAATCACATACAACAATGTGCTCACGACCTGGTTGCTGTCATGTTTGTGGTGAGCTCCAAACCATACGTCGCAATACAAACCGATTCCATGTACTAGAGCCCCGCATAGATGGGTCTTCACAAACCGGTGTTCAATGTTCTTTACGGTTTGACGCATTCTTGGTACCATGGTTGTGTTTTGGTCCATGCCATCCACAATGATGCACATGTACAACTCAGGGTGGATATAACACAACCTCATGAATATCCAATAATGCCTGCGTTCCTCCATCTGGATGCGTAGATGCAATATAAACAATTCTTTGATCCTAATCCTTGCATCGGCATTGGTTGTGCCCTCCATAGCACATTTATATTCCCAACAATGATAACACTTTGAGAACCTTGAGAATGGTGGAACCTGGACATGGGGATATCTCAAACGCCACATCCTATGGAACGAGCTAATTGAAATGGTATCTCCATTGCATATTCTCTTCACCTCTTCATTCACGTAATTGAATACGTCAAATTTTATTATATTCATTGGAAGGAGAATAAGAGGCACCACTGTGTTGTCATCTTTACGGCAAATAGAACGATGAGGTTGAGGACATCCAGCTTCTTCCACAAAAGATTTGAAGCAAGCCTCCGCAGCAGACATTCTAGTGCTCTCTCTAATCGGATTCGATAGTGTGTTACCGTGGATTGCCGTCACTCTACCGTATATTAAACAATCTTTCTTCAACTCCTTAAAACGCCATTGCGAATAACCAACCCCAAGAGCGTAGCAAGCATTGCAAACAGGCCTGCCATCTAACTTAGTCTCAAATTTATCCCGACGAAATCCTTCTGTTCGTGTATAAAAAGAAACCAGCATTTGTCTTATCCATGTACTTCGGATTGAATACTCTAGTGCCCAAGCGTTATATCGCATGTCTAAAATATGCCTTGCTGGAATGTCCCTCAAACAATTTTGCTTGCATCCTCCCTGTGCTATTGCCCTTTCCACGCTTGCCAAAGATACCTTACTTGCTGCAATTCCTGTCACATTTGACTCGTTTGAAACTATCCTTCTTCTATTCTGCATAGAATAAGGTCGGCGCACTCTTCTAACGTGAGCAAATCCCTCCACATGGGGCAAATCTCGAATGTTAGAGGGGGTGCATTGAGAAAATGGTGAACTCTCATCAACCGGGTTTGAAGCTTGGCTACTCTACAGAGATCTTTCATTCAATTCCGGGGTGATAGATCGCCTTTGAACATCAAATCCTCGGGCCATTGTCCGTGTAGGTGAAATATGAGATCTATCTTCACCATGGGCATTTGGAAAATTAGGTGTTGTGGCCAAGTCACGAAGCAATGACCGGTTCCAACGAATGATCAAGTCCATACATGATCCAAGCCGTTCACCCACAACTTCTCTTGTCCAATGTAATGCATCGTCAACCCAAATTATACGCACTGCCACCTCAGATGGAAACATTCTATATCCATGCAATACCATTCCACTTTCAAAGGCATGCTCCCTTTTTGCCAAACCCACGACAATGCCTATTTTGGAGAGCAATTCTACAGTCCTTCCCGCTTCAAAATCACCTATCCCAGCCGATCTCTCTTGAATTTGGCGCGCCCGTGCTGCTCGTATCAACCGAGCCCCCACTGAATTTTTAGGAAGGATATTTGATCTGCGAATGTTTGGAGGTTCTAAAGGAATCTGGGATGTTCCGCTTTCCATCGATACTATTTGACAAATATAGACACGACAGTGGAAATATTGTCAAAATATATATTTTTTTTTCCAATTCAAAATCATCATTCATTCAATAGACTACTCACTGGTAGACATATACTTATACTCTCACATGTAATGATTGATCATTTATAAGATTCTCAAGCAGAGCTAATTGGACAAAATTGCAATTTCAAGTGATCCAATGTAAAGCACGATACATATGATACATCCAAATAGCCATCATATCAGTATAAGAAGGTATTCCTGACCTGGATTTTAATTGTGAGTATCAGAGGGCGTGGTACCGGAATTCAACGTCGCTCTATATGACGATATCACCAATCAGCCTTCGTTGCTAAAACTTATGCTCTTCCTTTCGTTCCAAAATCTTTACGACCTAATTATAACAAACACATTAGTGTGATTATATTAGACATGATGAAAACAACCTAAAATCTTTGTATATCAACTCCTAAAATTCATTTACAATTTTATATTAAATATAAGTACTAATTGTTGATCCTACTCCAAAGTGTAAATTAGAAGTCAACAACATTATTTGATGTCCTAATTATTACATCTCAACAATGATCCATTGATCAATATAATTATCAAAAGGACATAAATGTTGGCCGTAGAGCTTAAAAGATTATAAGGTTTGAAGTTGAGGAAAAGATTCATTCTCATCCCTACTTTAAAAGTATAGGATCAAATTTGACTTCACTTTGTATTTCATTTTTGCACTAAAGAAAGTCTAAATATTCTATTGTTTTGTTAATAGTTTTTGTTAGTTCTTTAGAACCAAGTTTAAGAGGTAGAAAATAAAAGCGTATTACAAGAATAATGTGCAATGAATACAGATTCATTATTTGCTACATCGTGATATATTACTTTGAAAATGATAATATGTTCTAGAATGACAATTGTAACGGTTAAGAAGAAATTTATCACTAATAGATATCTAAAACAGTAGAAGGGAATGCTTTGAAGATTTATAAGCTTTTTTTACTATAGAAGGTATGGTTTTTTCCAATCATTTTCCTGAAAACATTTGACTCAGATTTAGATCTATATACAATTAGAAATTCACACAAAATATAATAATTATTTTCTAGTCCATTCTAAAAGTCTTATTTTTCCTTTATGGGTATGGAAAATCTTAATGGCAATAGAGAGTAATAGCAAAAGTTGTAAGTTCCAATATTAGGTATGAACTAACTTTCAAACCATCAAGCCAAATACAATAATTTAAATACCTCCAAAAAGTTGTTGTGAAGGACATTTTTATATTAAAATTTCAATGAACGTAAGTATCCTTAAGGAACAAACCCCTAAATTTCCAAGCCTTTTTCCATCAAGAAACACCCCAAAACTACCACAACTAAAAAGTGGCAAAGCATCTAATTTTGATGTCTAATTGAAAAGAAATGAAAAATAACCAATTCACGGTTTACCTTTTTTTTAACACAAATATGGAATACTTTGATAATCCAAATGGTTGATACTAAGGTTTTCACCACATATTGTGGTAAGAAAAAAATAATGGCAAAGACTTTGTAGATCTCTAGTTTTTATGTAGAAAACAAGTTTTTTTCCCCCTTCCTCAAAATGTCTAAAAATGTTCGACTTGGGTTAAAATGTATTTTTTACAGTAAACAATAAAAAATTTGGTAAGAAAAAAAACGGTAATATTTATATGTATAAAAGTAGATTGTTTGACCATAAAATAATATTCTTTATATGTATAATAGTAGGGTGTTTGACCACAAGGTAATATTCTTAAAAGAAGGTAATATTTGGTACATGTATAAAAGTAGAGTAGTGAACCACAAAGTTTAGAAATCCATATAAGGCAGCCGTTTCATAATAGTGAGTCTCTTTTTTACAATCATCCAAAGGTGAGCTCCACATATCATGTTTTTAGATGGTCAAGATTTCTACTTCATCCTATCATGTTGTTCACTGGTTTTATGTGATTGCAGGTTCAAAGCGGAGAGTAGCACGTCCTTTCTAAACTACTCAGGTGCACAATCATTCTAAACTACTTATAATTTAATTTTGTTTGCGTTATATCCTGTGAACTTCAGTTTAGGGTATAAGGTTGGTCGTTACTTAATTGGAAAACATGAGACACCACATCTGAAAACCCTAATTATGTAATCATTGTCGGCGATCTGGAAACCCTGATTTTTGGAACCCTAATTTCGGCGGCGCCGCCATTTTCATGGCTGGACTTCTCACCTCAGGGGGGTGCGTACGCGGGGGTGTCCTTGGCTTTCGACTAGTGTGTCTTAGGTTTTCACATAGGGTGTCTTAGGGTTTCTCCTAGGGTGTTTTAGGGTTTCACCTCGAGAACAAGGTGCGATTGTACAACTTGTGAGTGAGTGAGTAACGCTCCAAGCTACGTGAACAACCTATGAGTGAGTGAATAACGCTCCAAGCTACGTGAACAACCTGTGAGTGAGTGAGTAACGCTCCAAGCTACGTGAACAACCTGTGAGTGAGTGAGTGAGTAACGCTCCAAGCTGCGTGAAAACCTGTCAGTGAGTGCGTGACGCTCCAAGCCGCGTGAACAACCTGCGAGTAGATGAGTGAACAACGTGCAAAAAACCTACCAACTACATGACCAACTCGCAAGCAACATCACGAACTTGCAAGGACTAACTAATCTACTGGTCCTCTCTTCTCACTACACCCTCATCTCTCTCCTTCTCTCTCCTCCATGTGCTGTGCGTGTCGAAGTCAGTAGGATCACAACAGCTAGGGTCTGAGCGGCGTAGTGGAATTCGGAGCGGCGTTGGCAGTGTGGGCAAGCTAGGGTTCGGCGTCGGCAACGTCAAACAGGCTCAACTCTCTTCAACCCGTGCGTACGCAGGGGGCTCTTGATTGTGCCGTTGCTCTTGGTTGATATCCCTTCCAAAGTTCGTTGATACCCATTATTTAGTCATATATCCGGTCATACCCTGATCCAGTCGCATACCCGGTCAAACCTTGTATCGCTGTAAGGGGAAAAAAAAAAAAAAAAAAAAAAAAAAAAAGAGTTTTTTTTCCATAGATTTGGACGAAACTGAAATGCCTATAAGTAATTTTCAACAATTCAAAACAACTTGAATTTTTTTTCCCTTGTAGATTGAATCTGGAGGTATCATCCCAATTTTTTTCGGATTTTTTTGATTTTTTCTCTTTTTTCTAAAAATCCTCAAAGGTCGCTGAAATCACCATAGTGAAGATTTGCAGAATTTCTTCCGATTTCGTAGATTCTAGCTCCAGCTCTAAATCTGAATTTGAGTCATGAACATGATATTTTGTGATTTTGAGTCCAAATAATGAAATGAAGTTTATGAAGCCTACTTTCCATTCTAATTTGAAATTATCAAAAATTTGAATAAAATTCAAAAAAATTTGTAAAAAATTTGTAAAAAATCCGGGCATATTTTTGTGGTTTATTTGCTGAAATTAGCCAAGTCCGTAATTCTTTAATTACATATTAATTTCAGATTTAGAGTGGAAGCCACTTTTTGGCATTTCATCCACAAGTTTTCATCCACTATTTTTCATCCCTTTACAGGCATTTCATTTGTTGATTTTTTCCCTTTTCATCCCCTGTATATTTTCCTCCTCATCCGTTGTGATTTTCCATCAGCTGTGATTCGTCATCCTCTATTTTCATCCGTGCTGCGATTTTCATCTTTTATGGATGAAACTGTAATTTCCGCAGATTCCCTTAACAGTGAGCTCATAACTTCCGAAATAATATTTTTTTTGGAATTTCGACTTCGGATTTGAACTTTTTAGGTGTGTTTTCACATGGTATGAAAGAAAAATAATGGGACTAATGATTTTTAAAATTGACATTTTGTAGAGTCATAAAAATTAGGAAGCCACATTTGAGTTGTAACATGATGCTTTTGTGTATTTTTCTTAGAAGGTGTAAGCATTGATGTATATGAACATACACCGTATTGACAATTGTATATGTATTGTGATTATGATCAGGTTTCTTGTATGTGACATTATGGCACCACCACTTCCAATCGAAAGGCGCTGGGAGGAGTATGGTTGGTGGATTGCAGTAGACGCGGCATCGAAGCCAGTATTGTGGCTCACGGAACATCCATTTCAAATAGGGATGCGCACATCAGCATTGGGAAGCCCTTCGCTGAACTTGGAGCAATTAATCTTCGACGAGACGATATGGTCTATGCAGTTTGCGTACCGGGGGTTGGCCAAACGGCATCAAAGACTTCTCTTTCAAAGAAATTGCTTCTAGCACCTGTTCCTACAGATCTCCTTCAAAATTCAAGGCGGGTGAATAACATAACCTCGTTACAGACGTTTTGGCTCAGCACGGATCTTGCGGTGCGCACTGCTAGGCATGAGCATGTGTTGGCATGTTTGGCGTTATCTGAAGAGGATGAGGCACGCGCTAGAAGATTATGAGTGCTCATACCATGTATGAGGCATTACGGCGGACGGAGCCAGAGCGAGCAAGTGTTGAACGTGCAAGTCTACCAGCGGATCCAGAGGAGACCGAGCCCATTTATCGCGCATTAGCAAGGCCGACACAGTTGGATTGGCGGCCGTCCACTGAACTTCCACCATCGCGTGTTCGTGCACCACCAAGTGGTCGTCCATCTAAGCGCCCACGACGTGAAGAGGGCAACAGAGCTCCAGATTCTGATGGACGGCGGTCGCGTGGCCGTTCAGAGACATCGCGTGGCAGGGCCTCGACATTGCGTGGCAGGGCATCGACGTCGCGGGGCCGGACATCGTCATCGCGTGGCAGGGGCCGTGAATCGATAGCTGGACAAGCTGAAACTCATCGTAGATCCTCAACATCTACAGCGGGTGTCTCTGTGAGTTTGTCGGCCATGGATGACGACTTGCACAACTTTTATGATCAGTCATTGGGAGATTCGGAGGAGGAGGCAGACATTCCAGCAACCGTTCCAACTTCTAGGCATTTGAAAGCGCCAGTACCTACGAAGGAGGAAGTTGCGAGAGGTTCTATATGGGGCGACATTGTGTTCAAGGCACACATTGACCGCATTGTCGAAGTGGAGAATCCGGAGACAAACCATCGGATACTGTTACAGAAGAGGAAATTAGAAGTGTATCACTTCTTACGAGATCCCCAGAACAGGACCGGAGTGAGTAAATTGGTACTTCGTCCAATCCGGTACCTCGTGGATATCACTACCGACACTGGCACGGTTGAGCGTGAGGGAGTGGATTTCCCAGTTACTGGAGCAGCACGAGAGTTTGAACGGATGTTCTTAACCCATGCGGGTGCTTCTATACACGGTACTGCGGGCTCTCAACTATCTTGGCTTCAAGAGCGTATCATTTGGGAGCCTGTGGACGGGCAACACGTTGTAGCAGCTTGCAAGTATGCAAAGGAGCAGTGCATGAGCGGCAACATCCCTCTGTCTGAGTATCAGAAGACGTTTGAGGAGTGGGAGGCTACCTTTGTTGTGTACGATGATCGACGACTTTACATTAACAAGTCAGTACAGGTCAATAATGCGGAGTGGCAAAGAAAACAACTTTCCACCATGAATGAGGATTTGGTGAAGCTCCGACAGATATGGGATCTGTATGATAGGCCTGATAGCTCGGTCCGGGCGGATGATGAACGCAGGGCTATCGCACTAGTGAGCGCAGCAAGTGCCGTGCGGAAACTGCCTCATGGAGATGACAACAAGATTACAATGTCCTCACTGGCAAAGATCATGGAGGACCTAACCAATCATGCTTGGAATCCCAGCAATGAGTGCTTTGAAGCTGTCCTTCAAGTCAGCAAGGACTACGAAAACGGCTTCCTGTTTTATAACAAGGATGAGGAGAAGAGGTGGAAGGCTTTGGCATTGAAGAAGAACTTGGATCCGAATGCGGATGTTCGACCGAGGCGGATCGGATGACCGGGCATTGGTTGAGGCTGCTTGGGAGACTTCCAGATTCGTATTATCTGGAGGTTGCAAAGGCCTGTACAGACAAGCCAGTAGGCGAGGATGGATGTAGACCTCGTCAAGCACTTTACTTCAACGGCGTTAAAGACCAAAATCCAAGGACTCGTACCCTTGCCGGTGTATGTGAGCGCATTATGAGACGAGAAGCGGTGATAAATACCATTCGCTGGTTGATGGTAGAGAACAAGGAATCTTCACCGAATTCCATGGAAGAGTTCTTTCGTATATCTATACGGAAGTATTTGCCAGGAGGCAAGGAGCAACTTGACAAATTTGCTGAGCTATTGGATAGCAAAACAAGAACCAAATGGGGTGCGCCGCAGCGAGAGAAGGTGTCGAAGCTCAAAGACATAAGCGACCTCGTCCCTCCTTTCATCAAGGTACATTATCAGGTTGTTGCAGCAAAGGGGCAAGGCCAGAATTCACCATCCGTGCGTGAGGGAGTTGCAAATACTATCAACTGGGAGTGGAAGTTGCATGTTCAGAGGCCAGGCGAGAATGACACACAGGATCCGCTTCTGATTCGGTGTAGAAGAGGACTATTCCGTTCAGAGTATGCGGAGTTGACACGGCCATACCTGTGGATAATTGATTGTCGCCGTGGCGGTGGAAGGCATGGCAACGGTCATTGGGAAGATGAACAATTCACTAGAATCTTTGCACAACTGGCGTTATGGATGACGACCGTCGAACGATGGAACGTCATTTTCCTACTACCATCGGCCGTGTTCGCCACCGAAGAGTTGATTACGAAGTTGAAGCTCCCGGAGGGTTGCTCTCATCGGCGTGGATGTTGGGCATTTGGTCAGACCTTGGTTGATCATCCTCTGAACTCTACAGAGGGAGGGCGCTTACAACAAGCAGTTGAACCAATGGGCGATATCATTATTTGTCTCCAACATCCAGTTGGATTGTCTGTTGAGGCGAATTTCATTACTGGCCGCCGTCCACTTCCTCTTTTATTTGATGATAACCGTGGCGGAGCACGAGAGCCTTCTGCTGTTGATGCTCTCGAGAGATCTCCATCTGAGTTATCAAGATTGGTGGGTTCGTACTTGCCTCGGGGTTGGGGTTTGGTGATATGTAACATGTCAACAGCAATTCCGACTATACTACACTCGGATTTCCAGGGATCTGAGATTATTGTCATCGACGATTGCAGCGAGAGGATTTCGTTCTTGTACGGTGAGTTGACCAACAACTTCCAAGGGCATTTGTTGATGTCTAACAACATCGATGGAACGGACAATGCTCCCACTAGTGTGGATGCTACCGAAGATGCGATTCCTTTACGAACGGAAGGTGACGATGATGTGGATTTCTACACCCATTTGAACGAAAGATTGCCACGTGAATATGGGACGGACGAATCCATGCCTGACAGCCGCTCGCTTGACTCGCAGCGAAGCAGTGAAGTAGAAGAAGGGGAAGACGAGGAGGACGATGAAGAGGAAGACGAAGGTGAAGATGGGGGAGCACCTAGGAGAGACGTGGTTCTAACAACGCCGCCGCCGCATGTGGGAGTTTGTGTACATGAGACACCTGTTGGAATGGGGGATGATACCAGGGTACTGGATGTTCCTTCAGAGGCACCAACAAATGGGATGAACACATCCATTTCTCAGCTGTCAAAATCAGAGCAGTGTACGACCGATTCTCTCATGTTTTTTTCGGAGTTGAGTAGGGGTGGACAGTCTTTGGGGCCTACTCCATCAGAGCTTTGATCTGCGACACATGGGAGCACTGAAGGTATTGGAGGTGGCACTGGACCAATATTGCCATCTGTTTCAAGACAGAGCGAACCGGAAGATGTTGCTGAATTTCGAGAGACCTTCACTGCACCGATGACATTTAGGGATGGCTTCTATTATGATGCAGATGGCGTAAGGCACACGCGGCACGGCGACCCTGGCAGCTACAGATATGAACAGTCTACATCAGTCAGTCTTGGCGATAGTCCGGTGCGAGAAGAAGAGTTGGCTGAAATGGTAAATACTGCCATGGAACACGCTACGGGAGTAATATCTCCATAGGATGATGAAGACTCTGAGATCATACCGTAGCTAAGCATACATGATGTTTAGGTGACTAGTACAGTGTGATTGGTATATTTGCTTTAGAGATGGTTTGTTTGATTGTAGTATATGATCTTTGTAGTATTCAATAGTTATATCATGTATGGTTTTATATATATGAAAAATATAGAGTTCTAAACCTCACACTTCATCATTGTATTGCGTGCTTTATCATTACATCTCCTACAAATTGTATTTGTAACACGACACTAAAATTTATTTAAATTCATATAAAATTTATTTCATGCAACAAATTGTGTATGAATAGTTACTTGTAAGTACATGGTCAATGTAATATTGTCAATGGAATAAAAATGAAATACCATAATCATATATTATGCATAATCTTACCGAAATGGTGAAAATGATTTACTTGTATACACATTGAGAAACCAATATTCAATGAAATTGTCACAAAAATATAGCAAAAAAAAATAGGGATTGTTGGATTTTT
This sequence comes from Bryoerythrophyllum caledonicum, assembly GCA_963971425.1. Classification (NCBI taxonomy): domain Eukaryota; kingdom Viridiplantae; phylum Streptophyta; class Bryopsida; order Pottiales; family Pottiaceae; genus Bryoerythrophyllum; species Bryoerythrophyllum caledonicum. Next base: position 29,289,430 of record OZ020519.1, on the reverse strand, counting down.
TTTCCTTCCAAAAGACATTTCTGCTCAAAATCCTGTTGTTATTGAGCGCCAATTAGCGCACTTGGCCAAGTGCATAATTGCTTAATTGCGTGTTAAATATGTTCTATAAGAAAAGAAATTTAAAAATTTTAATTTCAATTTTTTGTCAATTTAATTTTCTGCCCGTCAAACTAAAATTTGAGCTTTTTATGGTATAACGTTTGCTCTTGGGCACCAATCAAATAAAAATTATATTCCCACAAAGCCAATCAGTTTTCCCATCTTATGAGAAAGTTACAAAAAGTTTCACCAAAAATTGAGGTCATAGGAACCTACCCAAAATCCACATTGTCCCCCGTAGGGACAATGGGGCTTTAGGGGTTAATCGGGAATTGATTCTTGATACATTTATCCTTTATCACCTTGTTTTAAAAAAACTAACGTACTACTTTTATTTTCATACGAATGCACTTTAGCAATAGGTGAAATAATTTGTACAATTTTTAGGCATTATCTGCAACAAATTATCAGACAGTGTGGCAATGGGAAAGATGGTTCAATTTTTGTGTAACCAGCCTAAGGGGGGTTTTACACTATGGTGGAGAACTCCACCGGCCGGTCAAGAAGTCTCGGCCAAGACATGGTTATTTGAGGCGAGCAGTGGATGGTGGACAAGACAAAAAAAGAATAAAGTAATGCATGTAGAAGTCTTGACCGGTTAGTAGAGTAAACACCCAACGGTGAAGTCCACCGGCCAACTTCATAAGGTGAAGACCACCGGTGAACTTCACCACCAAGAAAGTTTATGCTAGCCAATGGAAACCACAATATCTAATGGTCCCCATGGACATATTATGTACATTATGGGCTCCATTGAACTACAATAATTTATATCTTTTGCATCAAATGTCCAAATGTAGTACGGTAACAGTTGTTGGAAAAAAGCCCCTACTTGTCTAGTTTGTGTGGTAAAAATTTAACATGAATACAATATTCATGTTGTTAGCACACACAACCATGTTATAATTGATTTGTTTCAAACCTTTTAATTATTTGCTTGCCTTTTCTTCAATTACCACATAAGGCTTGTTGATGCTGACATCAGACTAGGTAACAACACATCTATGTGCTTATTGTGGGTTCTACTTTATAATTTTTATACTAAAAAAAAATCGATTTGGTTGTTCAAAATTTATTTACCAAAAGTACATCAGGAAAATAGAAGGCAATTTTGTTCATATGTAGATTATATAAGAGATATATGTTTCTTATGGTCATATTGATTCCATATGGGTCATAAATCGCATTCCATATCAATATTGACATAAAATCAATATTGTTTCAATCCTTCTTGAGATCATATTGTAAAAAGACAATATGAAGTTGGTATAAAATATTTTCAATACAATAATTTTAAAAATGAAATATGAAACATAACACATAATTTGAAAAAAATATTAGTATGAAAATTTAGGACATTGTTTTTTTGTCTGGACAATAATTCATCCAATTTGTAGAAATGTCACGGGACGTGGCGTCGAGGGCCTCTCCGTATCGTAGTTTTAGCGTAGATTAGTTTGTTACTAATCTACATGTGTTTAGGGACATATGGCGGCGCACCCCATTCATCCGTGGATGAATTTCATCCACGTAGGGTTGCGGATGTGTGCGTATAGCGCCGCACTTATCCTTGACTTGACGTCTTTGTCAAGTCAAGCTTTCTGAGTGAGAGTGAAGACTAGTGTTTGAAAGTTGCTTGTAAGTGGCAGTTTAAGCCATTAGTAGAGTCTCATACTTTCCATTTGTACTTCACACTCGTTGATTCACCCATTGTGGTGTGCGTGACGCTTGACTACTCTTGTGATATGCAACACATTCACTTGACAAAGACCCTCTGACGTTTCTTGCTATAGTTCTCAAATTTGACATTGAGTGATTTAAAAAAAATTGTGGGTAGTTTGAATTTTCGTGTAGAGCACCCGGAGACGGAGCCAACGCCACCGACAACGCCCAAATCGGACAATTTTTGGAGAAGTTGTGGAGATTGGAAGTTGTGGAGCAAGAAGTTCAGGAGTTTCTGGAGTTTCAGCAGTTTCATCCAATTTGCGATTTCTCATCCATTAGCGACGTTTTATCCATTGCGCACGACTTCATCCATTTGGGGTAGTTTTCATCCGGGTGTGCATTTGCACTAGGGTCGCAATTCCGTTAGGGACCCTAAACTGTGCCGAAGTTCCCAATTCCGTTACTTCGAGTGCTGAAATTTCAGGGAGTCCCTGGAATGAACACTTAAAATTTCAACTTTTGGAGTTTTACATATTTTTTGATTCTGATTGCGGATTTGAGTTTGCAAGGAAATTCTAAGACTAATGATGTAATGAAATTTTAGTTTACAAACAAAAAATATTTGGCGAGTTTTTGGGACGTCCGAAAACAACCACATGTTTTGTGATCTTTAAAAAAAATTTTAAAAAAATAGTGCTAAATTTGGGGAGTAGATTTCAAAGGCATTGTTACTCGTATGTGAGTGACATTTATGCTTATAGTTAGGGTTTCCGCCATTTGACCTAATTTTAGCATTAGTTTGGCGTTTGTCGTGATTATCCATCAATGTATGTGATTTCATTGGAGGGATAGTGTTTTTTAAACACCACGGTCAATCTCCACTACTCCCTTAGTTTTAGACGTTAGGGGGGAACACTTTGTAGTGTTTCTCTTTGATTTGCAGGTTTTGCGACTTTGAGGCATCCACTGCAGGCGTGAACCAGTGGCGCTGTCTCTTTCATTTTCTTGCTTTTATGTTGTTAGGGGAGAGGATCCGGTTTGGATTTTTGGATTCTTATGCGGTACCTCCCCTGTGTTGCGGGCTTGTTGCCGGTGTTTTCCGGTGGCCCCATTTATTGTTGTGCTAGCTTGTGATAGGGTATCGTAGGGGTGAAGTCGGGTTCATGGCCGGCAAGACCTTTCTATATGGGGGGATGTGGTTGGACATGTGTTAGCCGGAGGTGATGACCGGTAAAGCACATAGCTTGGTGATTTTGCAGGTGCAGGTTGTCCGTCCGTACCCTTATCCTTTAGATAGCACCCGTAGATAGTCACCCGGAGTATTTTTGTTCATGATGAGTACGAGAAGTCGGTATTACCGTTCTCCCTCACTAGATTCTCCAGAGAGTGCATCAGCTTCAGATTTTGGGCCAGGGTGAGATACCGACGAGGCTTTTGAGCCTGTTTCGGCGTTGGATACCGACCGTAGGCTTCGAGTTTGGAGTGTGGGCACGTTTGACGACATGGAGGACGATCACCGCCAGGTTGTACGTGATCGTTTCTCAGGTCAAGTAGGGGGCATCTCCCTACCCGATTGGCGGCTCCGTTTCCAGACATGGATGAAGGAGAAGTGCCAACGTTCACCGTTGTTCAACAACTGGTACGCTTTTGAGCTTTTGCCCCAACATTTGGAGCTGGAGGCGCTCCAAACCTGTAGAAGGTGGTCGGTACTACATGCGGAGGAGTTGCGTCCGGTTGAGGATTACTGGCGCGACCGCGTGGAGTTGGTGACTACGCTCAAGGAGAGTGCCGTTGCTCGTGTCCCAACCTTTATCGATCAACCCAAGGAAGAGGGAGCCTCCTCGAGTGAGGATTCTAGGCAGAAGGGCATTGCCTTTGAAATGAGGCGTCCGGTATGGGGGCCATGTGTGAGCCGCCAAAACGGCTCCCAATGATGAATGGACCGCACATCAATTGTGTTAGGTTCAACTAGTAGTTGAAGTGGGTAATCCAATAGGATTAACCCATGATTTTTGATCAATATGGCTAAATGGCCTTCCCATTGACTAATTCCTTAAATAGGAGCCACTTTATGGCGACCACGGATTTTATTAAGTTAACCAAAAAATAATTAGGAAGGAAAAAATGAAGAGAAGGTTAGAAAAAAAAACAAAAAACAAAAATAATAGAAAAGAAAGAAAAGTAAAGGGGTGGGGAAGAAATTACCTCCTACCGAGTCGGGGGCCGCAATTGGCCACGGTGAAGAAACCACGGGAAAAAATTAGGAGAAGAAGAAGAATGATGGTGAGGAGAAGGAAAAAAGAAGGAGGCTTAAAAAGCCCTTAAAAATTAGAAAAAAGAAAGGGGTCCAAAAGAAGTGGGAAAAAACCCTCACCATCACTTGGTAAGTTAATCCTAACCCCAAGCAAGGGGAATTCAATTTGGGTAGATTAAATTAGATTTAGCACCCTTGGAAATTAGCTAATAGCTCACTTATTGAGATCATGCACACCCATGTGGCATGGAGTCAATGTTTAGATTTAGATATTCCTTGGTTAGTGGGACACCCACTCTTATTAAATGCAAGGGTGACACGGAATTAGTAGTTATAGGTTTAATAGGTTTTGTAAGAAGGAAGCCATTAATGGAAGAAGGCCAAAGGCGGCGGGGAACTTCTTTGGGAACTCAAGGAGAACAAAGGTTGGGGGGTTACCCCCTGGAGAGATGACATTCGGTTAGTGTGCAAGGAGTAGAAAAAGGGAGAGAGAATGTGCGAGGAGAGCGAACTGAGAGAATGAGAGCCGGAAGCCCCGGCCACTGGAAGTATGAATTAACGAAAAGGACGAAATCACGAAGGGCAGCAACACGAAGAGCAGGAGCTGAGGAGCAACACGAAGAGGACGAGATTACGAAGAGCAGCAACACGAAGAGGACGAGATTACGAAGAGCAGCAACACGAAGAGGACGAAATCACGAAGGGCAGCAACACGAAGAGCAGGAGTTGAGCAGCAATACGAAGAGGACGAGATCACGAAGGGCAGCAACACAAAGAGCAGGAGCTGAGCAACAACACGAAGAGGACGAGATCACGAAGAGCAACAACACGAAGAGCAAGAGCTGAGCAGCAACACGAAGAGGACGAGATCACGAAGGGCAGCAACACGAAGAGGACGAAATCACGAAGGGCAGCAACACGGAGAGCAGGAGCTAAGCAGCAACACGAAGAGGACGAGATCACGAAGGGCAACAACACGAAGAGGACGAAATCACGAAGGGCAGCAACACGAAGAGGACGAGATCACGAAGAGCAACAACACGAAGAGCAGGAGCTGAGCAACAATACGAAGAGGACGAGATCACGAAGAGCAGCAACACGAAGAGGACGAGATCACGAAGAGTAGCAACACGAAGAGGACGAGATCACGAAGAGCAGCAACACGAAGAAGACGAAATCACGAAGGGTAGCAACACGAAGAGCAAGAGCTGAGCAGCAACACGAAGTGGACGAGATCACGAAGAGCAGCAACACGAAGAGGACGAGATCACGAAGAGCAGCAACACGAAGAGGACGAGATCACGAAGAGCAGCAACACAAAGAGCAAGAGCTGAGCAACAATACGAAGAGGACGAGATCACGAAGGGCAGCAACACGAAGAGGACGAAATCACGAAGGGCAGCAACACGAAGAGCAGGAGCTGAGTAGCAACACGAAGAGGACGAGATCACGATGCTGGATCACACAACTGAAGGAAGGAGGGTGAATTGAATCAAATCAGGGAGCCTCTCCTTTCCCCCGGCTTGTAGTCAATTCCTTGTGCTTAAAGGAACCCTAATTTTTTTCTAGTCACACACGTCATGCGGAAGCGCTGTCAAAATTTCACTAGAATTAGGGTTACAATCAACTCAACTTAACTAGGTGATCACTCTATAAGAATAAGAGAACGCAGCTGGATGCTCATGAGTAGCTTAGTGTTAAGGTGGGGTTAATCATGTGAAGTATATGTGGCGTGCATGTGAATGGTTGGTTACAACTTTTGAGTAAACATGTATGTTGAAGGTGCACTGCTGGTCGCTGGCTGTGAGGTCCAGGGTCGAGTCAAATGATTAATTGAAGGCTGCCATCATGTTAAGCACAAAAAACTTATAAGAATAGAAAAAACAAACATAAGAATCGGAGTTAGAGTCAAGGAGATAATTAGGATTATAAGTTTGTAGAAAATAGGGAAGCCTGTCTGCTGCCAACTGGTTCCAGGGTCACACCTAAGCCTGAAACTGATCATTAAGGGTCTAATCAAGTTCGGAATGCTGAATTGAACCCATAAGAGTTGGAAACGTTGCATTCGGAGCCCTAGAGCAAAAGTTACACTTGTTCAAAGGTGGGTTCAATTAGAAGGCTGGATTAAATCACCACCTCACTAATCAACCACAAGGAACCTAAGTGAACATGAGATGTGTCACCATGCTTGTATAAGTTGTGTATGAATGGGCTGAGGATTGGTTACACAAATAACTAGGCCCCGTATTAGGATCTTGTGTTCAAGATAAGCCACCCTTTAGGGGCGGTTTATTTGGCGCACATTTTGGTGCGTCCGCCGGGAGGAGGCGTGTCCATTGCTTGGATGGGTTAATCATTTTACCGTTGGATATAGGTACAAACGCAAATATCCTTATGGTGTATGGAGTAGCATGGGATAGCTTGAGGTAAGTGCCCGACTTGCTCATGTGTCGCTAAGTAATTGTTAAGTATGAGTGTTTTGTGAATGTTTTGAAATAGTGTGAATGCATGAATGCCACGTTGTGTTTAAGGGTGGGGGTCTAGAAGGGAGTGTGGAATCCCCGACCCTCCAACCACAAAACACCTTGTGTTGGAGGGATCCCCTTCTAGGCTTGTGGCTTGAGTTGAGCAAGGGGCCTAGGGGTGAAAGATTGAGGCCCTTCTACGGAAATCCACAAGGACTTCCAGTGAGCCTCTAGGTCGAAGGGGAAGGGTGCATGAGCCCAGGTATGGGACAAGGGCGCCCCTTCCTTCCCCCCGCACTTGACTAACCACCAAGGTAAGTACAACTTGGAATGGAATGAGGTGTTTGAATCATGTGTTGCAAGTAATGGTGTGCGTGACCAATTGAGCCACCGTGGAGGGGAGTTGGAGTCGTGGACGCATCCAAGATGTAGGGGCGCTGATTGGAAGGAGCGATGCGTACGGTATGTGCACTATACCCCCTTTTAGGATTGCGGGTAGTAAATAGGACCAACTTGGATGTGGGACCACATTAGGGCTAGGAAACCCTGATTTCCCACTCGAGCCGTGTAGAACACTTGCCTTAGAACCGCTAGGGTGGGCCAACCACGAAATTACATGCAACGAATCCTCTGCTAACAAGTGGGTTGGCTGGAGTTGCTTAAAGGTAAGTTATCCCCCTCTAAAACATTGTATTCGACCTATGGGTTGGCCTTAGAATCGTTAGAGTGCGATTAGGTCCACGGTCGACTTCAACTAATGGTGACAGGGTGGCTGGAGATGCATCAAGGTATATCTTCTTCACAGTGATAACATTGTGTACACAACTTGTTGCATGCCGTCCCATAATTGTGTCGTTTTCCTCCTAGTGGGTAATGCCTAGTTCAAGGTGGTAAAAGGTGGAAGGGGGGATACCAAAGATACCGAGGAACCCCACCTTTTATCAAATTGAGGTCTAGGTCAGCCCCACAGTAAGGATCTGTACCGTGTGGTGCCAATTGAGGAACAACTTTCCAACGGGCTGATACTCGTGGAGACATTCCTCAATTTGGTTAATCTTTTGTCGTTGCCCTTGAAGGGTAGTCCTTAATAGGATTCTTCGGCGGCCTCATCGAGCTAAAACTCCACCACTAAAATTGGGTCTTGGTCTTGAGTCAGTCCATCCTCGTGATAGAATTGGGAGTAGGAGTGTTGGAAACACCCACTCACTGATCAAATTAGGCCGTGCTTCGTGTAGATCCACCCACGACCTCGACAACTTGGACGGGAAGCCTTTTGGAGGACATGACTACCATCCACGACCCACTGGACCCTATTTTTTGGACCCTAGAGTAGATGTCCCGTGCCACAAGGTCCCAAAGACCTTCCCTTACACCACCGTGGGAACCGGCGAGTGGAAGAAGGAGTAGGTCTAGGGAACTCACCAACGACACAACAAAGGGATTCTTGGAGGTACAACTAGAGGCTCTACCAGCCCCCTTCCTTCCCTTTCCTCCATCTTTCCCTTGCACTTCATTCAATCCGGTGAATACCACAAACACCCCTCAGCCCCTACCATGGCCTCAGGAAGACCGCCCCCGGTACGGCCTCCCATTAATCCCTTGGTTCAGCCAAGGGGTTTACCAATCTTAGTATCCGAGGGCTTGCAAGCGGCGCCTATGCCACCCAATTTGCCCACCTTTAGAGGAACCAAGGATGAAGACCCTTCCGCACACGTGGAACGTTTTCTAGAGCTCCTCACGACGTGCCTCATTACCAACACCGGTTATTTCCTAGTGTGGTTCTCGTGTACCTTGAAGGACGCCGCCTACGAGTGGTATAGGAATCACCCCCCCGGTACCTTTGAGGATTGGGATACCCTCATGAGGGCCTTTTTGGAGCACTTTAGACCCGCGGTAGGTCAAAGTAATGCCCTCACAGCCCTAGCCGCACTACGCCAAGGCCAAGGGGAGGAAATCACGACCTACATTAGGAGGTTCGAGCTGGTGGTTACAAGGTTTGTGGGGAACCTCCTCACCAATGACACCCTAACCCAATTCTTTATCCAAGGGTTCAACAATGAGGGAACCATTAGGGAGACTTTGAAGGTCCGCCCCACATCGTTAGCAGCTGCCAAGGCACAAGCTAGGCTAATAGAGCAAGTCGATCGAGACCAAGAGCGTATGTGGAGGAAGGAAGAGCACCACATCCCTAGTTTTATAACTATCTATGCCAGGGGCAAGGGACCAACCCGAGAACCTAACTCAAGAGCCTCGGTTGCACAAGTCCCCATGTGGAACTACTATGTTCCACCCTTGAACGTCAGGCCACCAATAGCTCTCCCCGAGCTCACCTATCACGAAGAGCGGGGCACATGGAAGGAGGAAATGAAGAACGAAATCCTCCAAGGCCAACAAGGCTTCCAGGACCAATTAGCTCAACAAATCAAGGCCATGCAAGACCAAATGGCCTTGTTAATTAAAAACCAAGTCCCCAACCCCACACCTCCACCCATAGAGTCTGGTAGACATGCCTCGGGCCTATGGTGCACTCAATGCGGCCAACCGGAGCACACTAGTCCCTTCTTCACCACCCCAACGGCGGCACCGCAGTACCAGGTCGCTCAAACCCCGTATGTGCCTCTCCATAGGAATCAACCACCGGTGGCAACTAACTATGGCCCGCAAGGCTATACACCACCAAACCAAGGTTATGGAGGACCTCCACGACCACGGTATGAAATCCATCACGCTTGTGGCAAGAGACACGCGCCTGGGCACTGTTGGGTTGAAAGTGGAGTAGTATGTGGTAACTGTGGGGGTAATCACCCTACCCAAGTGTGTCGAAGGCCGGATAAGGTAATCCCCATGCCTTCCCCACCGGGAAACTACCCTCAACAAGCTCAAGACCATTTGAGAAGTGCACGTAACCCCACCACCAATAATATTCTTAGGCCACCTAGCCTCTACTATGACTACAACAATAACCGCCAAAGTCAAACCTCCCCAATGGGGGTTAGTACCAAGGACGGTTACATCCCTTTAAACCAAGGGCAAAACCAAGGTGGCCAACAAAACCAAGGTGGCCAACAAAACCAAGGTGGCCAACAAAGCCATGGTGGCCAACAAAACCATGGAGGGCAACAGAACCACGGGGGCCAACAAAACCAAGGTCCACAGGATGTGCGCTATGCCACGATGTCAAGTGACATCGTGTCAACACACGGCCCTTCCCTCACAGAGCTCAATGTCGTTTTTCACGAAGTTAGTACAACCAAGGAAGCAAAGACTTATGAGTTGCCCGCATTGGCAGTCCAGACTCGGTCTAACCGACGGTAGCCTAGGTACTCGAGCCCCCCTCCACCCATATCAGAAGAGGGTGAGACCTCAGAGGAAGACTCACCTCACTTCTCTGATCTAAACGATACCACCAAAGAGGCGGTGGAAGGCACTAAACGGGCCAACTTGAGGTCCTCCCATGGGTCACCTAGGCCCAGAACACCATTGTCCACTTCCCAAGAACCATGGGAAGGTCCACCGGTCCCTAGCCCCGAAATGAATACATTCCCACGCATCGAGCAACACATGGGAGAAGGGCCTTACGATTTGTGGGCGGATTTGAGTCGTCTCAAGGCGAACATCACCATAGCCCAACTATTGGAGGTATCCCCACCCATGAGGAAGGTCCTTAGGTCGGGCACCCCGGTGAAGCGAAGGCCTAAGGCAAAGGTTAGGTTGGCGGCTCGTGTAAAATCCGCACACCCCAATATCGAAGTCAAGGCGGTTCAAATTAAGGTCTCAATAGTAGATAAGGTGGTACCCAATGTACTAGTCGACGGTGGTAGTGGTTTGAACATCATGCCCCTCTCAACTATGGAGAAATTGGGTCTAGACATCACTGAACCATCACCATACATCATCAACATGGCTAATCGAAGCTCGGAGGCCCCGTTAGGCCAAATTAGTGGTTGTAAAATCACCACGGGGGGTGTAGAGTATTCCCTCACCTTCCAAGTCATTCGAATGCACTCCAACAAGGAGGCATAACCCTTGCTACTAGGTAGGCCTTGGTTGCGAATTGCCAATGCCACAGTAGAATGGGGAGGGCCGAACCTCAACATTACCTGCGGGCCACCTGAGAACCCCACTACGGTCCATATCCAACCGAGTAGGCTAGGGCTATGCCATGGTTGTATGGGCTCTTCGGACGATGAATCACAAGAGGTGTTGACAAAAGAACCCCCCAAGAGAGTGAGGTTCGCACCACACAAGGCGGTGGATAGAGTCCAACCCTCGAGGGCCAATTGGATGCCATGTAAAAGTATGGGACCGGGCCTTTATGAGTGGGTTTCCACCGGGGAATTTGTAGACTGGTTGAGGGAGCACCCCACCTCGAGCGCGGATGAAGCCATATCCGTGCATTTCATGCACAGCGAGTTCATTGAAATGGAAACCGGGTTGGAACTTAGCCTAGTTCCTCTCCTAGATGACCTAGAATCCGCAGCAGTATTCGGAATGGATATCGATGGCACCCAAGGGATGGAGTTGGAGGTGTTAATCGATGAGGGCCCTCTCAACCCATCTCTTCACTTTAGGAGGACATCCACCGGTATTCTAGCAAGCGGTTCCGGGGCAACGTACCCCCAAGTTCCAAATGACTGGTATAAAGGACCTACTCAACAACCACACGTACATCACGATGACTGGAAGTTGGTGGTAGTCTCTCATGAGAGGGAGGAAGAGCGTAGGATAAAAGTGGGAGTTGGGTTGACCAAGGAGGAGATGGTGAAATACACGTCACTAGTGGTCGAGTTTCGGGACATCCTTGCATGGTCGTACAAGGACCTCAAGGGCATTTCCCCGGCGGTGACACAACATCACATTCCCCTTCTCCCAAGCACTACTCCCATTCGACAAAAGGAGCGGCGCATGAATCCTAACCTACAGCTCATTGTCAAGGCCGAATTGGAGAAGCTATTCCAAGCGGGGTTCATTAAACCCGTGGAGATATCCGATTGGGTCTCCCCCATGGTGTTGGTTAAAAAGAAAAATGAGAAGCTACGGGTGTGCATTGACTATAGGAAACTCAACCACCACACCCAAAAAGATCACTTTCCCTTGCCATTTATCAACACCATCTTAGAGGAGGTAGGGGGTCATGAGCTTTATACATTTATGGATGGTTACTCGGGTTACAACCAAATCTCCATTGCCCCCGAGGACTACCACAAGATCGCCTTCACTACCCCGTGGGACACATTCATCTATTTGGTCATACCTTTTGGGCTTTGTAATGTCCCCTCCGCATTCCAGAGGGCCATGACCTATGCCTTCTCAGACCTCTTGCACAAATCAATGACGGTGTTCATTGATGATTTTAGCACCCAGTCCACGAAGGACAAGCACCTATCATGTGTGAGACAAAGTTTTGAACGATGTAGGCGTACCGGCATCGCTCTCAACCCCGAGAAGATCTTCCTCGCCGTAGAAAAGGGGGTCTTATTAGGATTCGTGGTCTCCAAGGAGGGTAGAGAGCCGGACCCTGTCAAGGTGAAGGTTATTGTGGAGTTGCAACCCCCCACAAATGTCAAAGAGATACAGAAAACCCTCGGGCACATAGGGTGGTATCGGGAGGTTATCCATGACTATGCCACGAAGTCCATGCCCATTACTCGACTTATCCAAAAGAATGTAAGGTTTGAGTGGACTCCCCATTGCCAAGAGGCCTTCGATGTCTTGAAAAAAGAAATAACCACCTACCCGGTTTTGAGGCCCCCAAATTGGGAATTGCCCTTCCACATCTTTTGTGATGCCTCGGCGGTGGCTGTAGGGAGCACATTGTGCCAACCGGTGGGCCTTAATGGCAAGACCACCCCATTGCCTTCGCAAGTAGGCAATTAAACCCCGCCGAAAAGAACTATACCACCACCGAACGTAAGTGCTTGGCAATGGTCTTTTCGGTCAAAAAATTTCGCCACTACTTGTTACTCAACCCCGTAGTGTTCTACGTGGATCACATCGCCATCAAGTACCTTGTCAACAAGGCAGACTTGAGTGGTCGTTTAGCAAGGTGGATCTTACTTTTAGAGAAGTTTGACTACAGGGTGGAATACCGCCCGGGGCGGATGCACCTTCAAGCGGATCACCTCTTGCGCCTCTCAGTGGAACCCGGTGTAGTCCCCATTGATGAGGCCTTGATAGACGAGGACTTGTTCAAAGTATCCTCCATTCCTTCATGGTACAATTTGGTGGCCGAATTCCTTACCACCCACCTTCTACCGGATTCATTGTCCAAAAACGAGCGTCGGAAGGTTCGCCTCCATAGCCGCCACTTTACCATAGTAAAAGGCAAATTGTACCGCCGGGGGGTTGACAGCTTGCTACGTCGATGTGTGACGTCCGTGGAAATCCCCACGATCCTCTCAGCCTGCCATGACAGTGCGTGTGGCGGACACTTCTCTGGGACCTTGACGGCCCAAAAAATTCTTCGCGCAGGTTACTATTGGCCCACATTATTCCAAGACGCCCATGAGTACACCAAGCGATGCGACGCTTGTCAATGGTATGCCTGAAATGACCTTCGAATGAGCATGCCGCTACGCGTATCCTTGCTCTTGGTCCCATTCGAGAAGTGGGGCATTGACTACGTGGGGGAGGTGCACCCGAGCTCTTCTAGTGGGATGAAGTACATTGTGGTGGCAACCGAATATCTCACCAAGTGGGCCGAGGCTCGAGCCGTGAAAACCAATGATGCTAATCATGCGGCGAAGTTCTTGTTCGAGCAAATCATTACCAGGTTTGGTTGTCCCAAAATCCTCATAAGTGATAGGGGGAAACATTTTTTGAACGAGATGATCGAAGCCATGACCAACCGGTTCAAAATCAACCATCGTAAGACCACCCCTTATCATCCTCAAACCAATGGTCACACCGAGCAGGTCAACCAAACCCTCGTGAATATTTTGAGGAAAACGGTCACCGATTCCAAGAGGGATTGGGTTACTAAACTCCCCGCCGCATTATGGGCCTACCGAACCACCTTCAAGGTGACCACCCATGCTACTCCCTTCTCGTTGGTATATGGCATTGAAGCCATTTTGCCAATAGAGTTCGAGATCCCTTCTCTGCGAGTGGCCGTGACCGAACAATGGTCCATGGCCACGTCCTTAGCCGATCGGTTAGAACGATTAGAGGAGCTCGATGAGAAGCGCCGATGGAGCGCCCAGAACATGGAAGCCATCCAACGTCGAAGAAAGATCGCCTTCGACAAACGAAACAAGGCCCGGTCGTTACAACCAGGCATGCTAGTCCTCCTTCAAGATGCGAGGAGATTGGATTTTCTAGGCAAGTTCGATGCCCTGTCGTTGGGCCCATATCTCGTGAAAGAGGTTTTTTCCAACAACTCTGTTCAACTCCAAACCCTTAACGGCGAGGATTTTCCCACGCAAACATCGGGCAACCGATGCAAAGAGTACAAGGTCTGAATTGCTCACAACCTTTACGATTGGACCTCCAAATTGGGGTTACAACCACGGTCCATTTGAACACGAAGAGATGGAACTTGACCGTGTGTCCATGCGCAAGAGTTGGGTTCTCTGCCTCTTCGAGTTGTCCCAGATGGCCGCCATGTGTGAGCCGCCAAAACGGCTCCCAATGATGAATGGACCGCACATCAATTGTGTTAGGTTCAACTAGTAGTTGAAGTGGGTAATCCAATAGGATTAACCCATGATTTTTGATCAATATGGCTAAATGGCCTTCCCATTGACTAATTCCTTAAATAGGAGCCACTTTATGGCGACCACGGATTTTATTAAGTTAACCAAAAAATAATTAGGAAGGAAAAAATGAAGAGAAGGTTAGAAAAAAAAACAAAAAACAAAAATAATAGAAAAGAAAGAAAAGTAAAGGGGTGGGGAAGAAATTACCTCCTACCGAGTCGGGGGCCGCAATTGGCCACGGTGAAGAAACCACGGGAAAAAATTAGGAGAAGAAGAAGAATGATGGTGAGGAGAAGGAAAAAAGAAGGAGGCTTAAAAAGCCCTTAAAAATTAGAAAAAAGAAAGGGGTCCAAAAGAAGTGGGAAAAAACCCTCACCATCACTTGGTAAGTTAATCCTAACCCCAAGCAAGGGGAATTCAATTTGGGTAGATTAAATTAGATTTAGCACCCTTGGAAATTAGCTAATAGCTCACTTATTGAGATCATGCACACCCATGTGGCATGGAGTCAATGTTTAGATTTAGATATTCCTTGGTTAGTGGGACACCCACTCTTATTAAATGCAAGGGTGACACGGAATTAGTAGTTATAGGTTTAATAGGTTTTGTAAGAAGGAAGCCATTAATGGAAGAAGGCCAAAGGCGGCGGGGAACTTCTTTGGGAACTCAAGGAGAACAAAGGTTGGGGGGTTACCCCCTGGAGAGATGACATTCGGTTAGTGTGCAAGGAGTAGAAAAAGGGAGAGAGAATGTGCAAGGAGAGCGAACTGAGAGAATGAGAGCCGGAAGCCCCGGCCACTGGAAGTATGAATTAACGAAAAGGACGAAATCACGAAGGGCAGCAACACGAAGAGCAGGAGCTGAGGAGCAACACGAAGAGGACGAGATTACGAAGAACAGCAACACGAAGAGGACGAGATTACGAAGAGCAGCAACACGAAGAGGACGAAATCACGAAGGGCAGCAACACGAAGAGCAGGAGTTGAGTAGCAATACGAAGAGGACGAGATCACGAAGGGCAGCAACACAAAGAGCAGGAGCTGAGCAACAACACGAAGAGGACGAGATCACGAAGAGCAGCAACACGAAGAGCAAGAGCTGAGCAGCAACACGAAGAGGACGAGATCACGAAGGGCAGCAACACGAAGAGGACGAAATCACGAAGGGCAGCAACACGAAGAGCAGGAGCTGAGTAGCAACACGAAGAGGACGAGATCACGATGCTGGATCACACAACTGAAGGAAGGAGGGTGAATTGAATCAAATCAGGGAGCCTCTCCTTTCCCCCGGCTTGTAGTCAATTCCTTGTGCTTAAAGGAACCCTAATTTTTTTCTAGTCACACACGTCATGCGGAAGCGCTGTCAAAATTTCACTAGAATTAGGGTTACAATCAACTCAACTTAACTAGGTGATCACTCTATAAGAATAAGAGAACGCAGCTGGATGCTCATGAGTAGCTTAGTGTTAAGGTGGGGTTAATCATGTGAAGTATATGTGGCGTGCATGTGAATGGTTGGTTACAACTTTTGAGTAAACATGTATGTTGAAGGTGCACTGCTGGTCGCTGGCTGTGAGGTCCAGGGTCGAGTCAAATGATTAATTGAAGGCTGCCATCATGTTAAGCACAAAAAACTTATAAGAATAGAAAAAACAAACATAAGAATCGGAGTTAGAGTCAAGGAGATAATTAGGATTATAAGTTTGTAGAAAATAGGGAAGCCTGTCTGCTGCCAACTGGTTCCAGGGTCACACCTAAGCCTGAAACTGATCATTAAGGGTCTAATCAAGTTCGGAATGCTGAATTGAACCCATAAGAGTTGGAAACGTTGCATTCGGAGCCCTAGAGCAAAAGTTACACTTGTTCAAAGGTGGGTTCAATTAGAAGGCTGGATTAAATCACCACCTCACTAATCAACCACAAGGAACCTAAGTGAACATGAGATGTGTCACCATGCTTGTATAAGTTGTGTATGAATGGGCTGAGGATTGGTTACACAAATAACTAGGCCCCGTATTAGGATCTTGTGTTCAAGATAAGCCACCCTTTAGGGGCGGTTTATTTGGCTCACATGCAGCATAAGGTAGCTCCTTACATTCTCATAGAGAGAATCCTTTTCAAGTATGGACCCGATGAGAAGTTACGGAGGTGCCTAGAACTGAAGGAGAGGAGACCTATCATCCGTGCCTTACACGATGACCCGACAGGAGGACACTTTGCGGTGATGAGCAGAGTGGAGCGGATCCGAGCATCGGGGTATTGGTGGTAGCATCTCCACTGAGATGTGAAGCACTTCGTCCAAAAGTGCGACCCTTGCCAACGAATCGGCAACCCGGCGACCCAAAACCATTGGCCGTTGACTCCCATAATCCCGTTAGCACCCTTCGAGAAATGGGGAATAGATTTCATCGGACCCATTTTTCCAGTGAGCAAAAATAGGAGTCGATACATCATCCTAGCCACGGATTATGCTACTAAGTGGGTCGAGGCTCGAGCAACCAGGAGAAATGACGCCAACACTTCTGCTGCCTTCCTCTTCGAACAAATCTGTATGAGGTTCGGTCACCCCCTTGAGATTGTTAGTGACAGGGGTACTCAGTAGAAGTCAGCTAGGGTTACTCACTTTTGGGCAAAAAAAATATACCCGAAAGTATATTTTTTTGGACAAAAAAACTTTATTTTGCCCTATTCGATGGGAAATAAAGGTTTTTCTTCAAAAAAAAAGTATGTTTCAAGATAGATCTATGCATGATGTATCTGACTGGATAAGAAATCAAAGAAAAAATCAACATTGAGTCCTATTTTGGGAGCCTTGAAGAAATATTTCGTTTATTAGCAATAAAAGTGAAAATAAGTTTCCGATCTAGAATTTTCAATTATAATATATGAACACATTATGGCGTGGATGTGTTCCAAAACTTTTGAAGTATTTGACTTCCTAAAACTCTCAAAACAGGTATATTTGGCAAATGTCATATACTTGTGACAGGTATATACTGATGAAAGATATACCTATATTGGCCAAACCGTAAGTCATAACTCAACATTTTTGGAGTTCCTAGACACTAAATCAAGGCAACTATCACATTCCATCAATAGAATTCCAAGTTCAATCCCACATGTGCACTATGCAGCAAAAGAAGGTTCGTGACTCTTTCCAAAACCATTTGTGACACTATAAATATACCACCTTAGTGGACTTTCACCCTACTCACTTTCTGAATGAAGTGATTGAGGACCTAACCTCGAGGTACGCCATCAAGCATAGGAAGACCACGCCTTACAACCCAAAGGCCAACGGTCTTATCGAGCGTGCAAATGGTATAGTCGGAGGGATCCTCAACAAGGTAGTCGCGGCACACAAAACGGACTAGGAGAAGAAACTCTTCTCCACCGTGTATGCCTACAACACGACAAGAAAAACCACTACAGGAAGAAGCCCCTATTTCCTGGTCCGTGGACAAGAGGTGTTGCAACACATCGAGACGGACATAGAGATCCACAGGGTCTTGGCCTCCAAACACGCCACTCAGAGTACCTCCCTAGGAGAGCGGTTTGCCGGAATTGATGCCCTGGAAGAAGCCCGGAGTGACGCACTGCAACAAACGATAGAAGTACAAGCTCGTAGGAAGAGGACTTACGACCTGAAGCTGACCAGCAACAAGGGCATTGAGGTTGCGAGTCTTGTTTTGCTCTTCGATAGCAGACACCAAGATTTTCCAGGTAAATTACACCGCCAATGGATGGGACCTTTTGAAGTACATAAGGTATATGAAAATGGATCCTTACGATTAAAGGATTTACAAAGAAACCTCTTGGAGACACGAACCAACTTGTCACGAGTAAAATTGTACCGCGAAACAGAGGACAAAGAAGAAGACAGTTCGTCTGTTCGCGAGGACGCTCCCGTGTGAGAAGGGGGTGATGTCGTGCCATGAATTTTAAATTTTTTTTAGTTAGGTAGCGGGGAATGATATAATTAGATAAACTGATTAAAATTGTGCTTTGATGTAAACTAGAATTGGCATATAGGTAGAAATAACGTAGATAGAATAAGGGAACTCGGAAGGCACTTAGAAAGCAACCATCCGGCCCAACCAGGGACTACAAAGCTGAGCCGAGCAAGAGCCGAGAGCAAGAGCCCGAGAGCTGGTGAGTTCCAAGCTGGTGAGCGTGTGAGGATCCGAGCTGGTGAGTCGAGCGCTGATCCGAGCTGGTGAGTTGAGCACAGGTCCGAGTTGGTGAGTTCCGAGCTGGTGAGCCTCTGAGTTCCGAGCTGGTGAGTTCCAAGTTGGTGAGCCTGTGAGGATCCGAGCTGGTGAGTTGAGCGCTGGTCTGAGCTAGTGAGTTCCGAGCTGGTGAGTTCCGAGCTGGTGAGTTCTGAGCTGGTGAGTTCCGAGGTGGTGAGCCTGTGAGTTCCGAGCTGGTGAGTTCTGAGCTGGTGAGTTCCAAGCTGGTGAGCCTGTGAGGATCCGAGCTGGTGAGTTGAGCGCTGGTCCGAGCTAGTGAATTCCGAGCTGGTGAGCCTGTGAGTTCCGAGCTGGTGAGCCTGTGAGTTCCGAGCTGGTGAGCCTGTGAGTTCCGAGCTGGTGAGTTCCGAGCTGATCCAGCCTGTGGGAGAGCCCGAGAGCAATTGAGAGCTCGAAAGCTGGTGAGTTGAGCGCTGGTCCGAGCTAGTGAGCTCCGAGCTGGTGAGTTCCAAGTTGGTGAGCCTGTGAGAGTTCCGAGCTGGTGAGTTCCAAGCTGGTGAGCCTGTGAGGATCCGAGCTGGTGAGTTGAGCGTTGGTTCGAGCTAGTGAGCTCCGAGCTGGTGAGTTCCGAGCTGGTAAGCCTGTGAGAGTTCCGAGCTGGTGAGTTCCGAGCTGATGAGCCTGTGAGGGTCCGAGCTGATCCAGCTTGTGCGATCCCGAGAGCAGTTGAGAGAACCAAGAACGAGAGGATCGAGTGAGCTTGGGAGAGGACGAGAGAATCTGAGGGAAACCTGTGGTGGTCAAGGTAACCTTGTGTGAACCGTGGATAAAGAAGCATCGTCCGACCAAGAAGAATGGCGGCTCCCCACCCCACGGGCTCCATGGCCAAAGACATCTCCCCGGTTATCCCCAAGGACCCTCAGGAGTTAACCGAACTCCAAGAAGACCTCCTTCGTATGGGTTGTCTATCCCTTCTAGATTTCTGTTGGAGTTTTCATGTAGAATCCACTGTCCAGGAATTACGGCGAAACCCTTTGCCTATTCCAGAAGGTGATAGCATCCGCGCTTGTCCGGACCGATGGACAATGGGAAGATGGCAGGAGGTGTACGGATTCCCACGACAGGGAGGTGGTTGGACAAGTTTGAAGAAAGAAGAATATGCCAAGGGACGCTTCGGCACCAAGGACGCTAAGAATGGATACGCGGTGAGGGATTGCCTAGATCAAAGGGCCAAACGAGTCTTCTCCTTCCTCGTACCCATCCTTCATCCGGAGAAACCCACCCGAGTCACCATCACCCTTGCTAATATGGTGTATGGCTCTTATCTTGGAGAACGAGTGGTGAATTGGGCGATCATTGTGAAGGATGTTGTTCTCCGTTTGATCAAGAGTGTCAACAGCACTAGACGTTCCCCTCTTGCCCCATTCTTGGTCCACCTCTATCATCATTTCAAGGAGACTACCGCCGAGGAAGCTATGGCCTTTGGAACTCACCTCATGATGAAGAAGTTCGATGGGACAGAGTCAGAGTCCGAGACGGGATTGGAAGGAGGGAGCAGCTCCTCACCATCCGAGGAAGATGTCCAGCCACTCCCCAACAGCCCGCGACAGAAACCGGGTGGAGCACCTTCCACCCGCACCCGTGCAGCCATCCGTGCCGCAGCCACCGGACCAGCACAACTTGGAGGCAAGTTTTATCCGGCCTCGGAGCTAATAGAAGCCCTTCGCGTATATTTGGAAGACACCGATCGGACATTGGGACAAGTGAGTAGCTTGGTGGGCAACCCTCCGCGGGAGGGGTTGATAACAGCGATCAAGGAGAAGGTCAGAGGAGCTGGGGATCTCCGCACCATGGAGCAGAAGGTCCACCGACTCACGCTCGACATGGCAAAGGTGAAGAGCCGAGCGTCGGAAGCGGAGAGGAGTTGCAAGGTAGCTCTTCTTCAAGCCAATGCCTCGGCGGCTGCATTACAACAGGTCGACGAGGCTTTACGCTTTCCCGCACATGTAATATTAAAGGCCAAGATGTTCGATGCGCGATTGGAGAGGGATGACCACATTTCTAGCAAGAGAGTGATTGCCTTCATGATGGAGCAAACCGTGAAGGTTGAGCCCGCTTATGCGAACATGAGGTTATTGGTGAGCAATCTTACTCACATCCTACCCAAGTTTGTGGAAGACTCTGACAGCTCCGACAAGGATAGGGACTCGGGTTCGGAGACCAATCCGGAGGAGCGAGGTTTAGGTGAGCTTGGTCCTCGGAAGGGGAAGGAAGTGGTGGACCTTGATAGCCCGGATTTGCCCCCTCAACACCCGAGTTCAAGGATCCTGACAAGACCACCTCCTTCGGAGGTCACCACCCAGATGCAGAGCGGTGGGAAGGAACACCCGAGGTTAGCGATGGAGCCACCACCTCCAGTGCCTCCTCACCAGCTGCCACACAGTGATCCTTCTCGCACTACACCGGGTGCGGTTCCTTTGCAGAAAGGACCTCACCATGGGAAGACTGCCAGTGAGAGTTCCTCTTACTTGTACACCCCAAGACCGCCATCCGGCCAAGAGGGTACCATGGGGACTCCAAGTCAAGTATCGATTCCCCAGACACAATCCGAGCTCCATCCGGGCATGACTACCGTGCCACCCACCCCGGATGGCCCGGATACCGCATTGCCCTCAAGAGAAACCTTGCTGAGGGCACCGATGGTCCAATCCACACCTTCCACGGATGTATTTGCACCCTTGGTGACGCTGGCGGCAGCCGCAACCACCCCGACTTCAAGCCCGAGTTCCCGGAAGCGCAAGAGAAGAGAGGAGCGGAAGAGACTCGAGGAGTTGGCCCGGAAGTAGGCCAAGATCTTGGTTCGTAGGTCACTGTTCAGTCCGGGATTTGGCCCCCGGTTGACTTTGGTTTTGACTTGGTTTTGCCTTGGATTTTGTGTAATAAGTCACCTTCTGATGGTGCACGTCGTGTGGAATGGTAGCCATCGCCACCAAGAGTAGTTAATGCGCCGCCTTTTAGTTAGAAGGTATCGTTTGAGTTTGGACTCTTGTGTGAGTCCTTGGCAGTATAAGAGAGGAGTCTCGTGGCCTCTCTCTTCACTGCTTGATGTGTGTATTTGCTTTCAGTTGAATTCTAAACCTACGCTCTGAGAAGACCTTCGATGGTTGGAGAGCTCGGATTGCATACATGACTGTCAGTGCCATTTCAAGTAGTCTAGTCCTCAAGTCCATACTAACTGTCTAATCATTGTTTCCTTGTTCGATCAAGTAGATTAGTCGTGGTGGATGGGAATAACAGGTGAAGTGAGAAGATGGTTAGTAGGGACGTGACTCCAACTCTAACCGTACAGTTGTTTCCTTTTTCCATCAAGTAGATTAGTAGGGATGGATGGGAATAACAGGTGAGATTGTATGTGTCTAGAAGAGGACGAGGGGGGAGTGACGGATGTGTAAAGGGTCCTAACGAGTCTTGAGTGACCTTCCGGCGTACCGATTGGTGTCGGTTGTGAAGGCTCGTACCAATCCCTGAAATATCCTACCTCCAACTGCAGCGGAAGTGGAGGGAGATTGAGAGGAGGACGAATAGTGGGCGGGTAGGCCCCTTGCTCACTTACATTACGCCGCTCGTAGCCTCGGAAACACGGGTCTAACACCCCTTTGGGGGGAAATCCCAGTGACACCATAACCATCTAAGAGAGTGAGTAGAGTTAGAAGGAGAGAACGAGAGGAAGAGTAACTGGTACTTGGGTCAAACGCTAGAATCTCTGTGAGTCCACGGAATACCGTCCGTGGTGATATACTCCTTATCCGGATACTCGTGTACTCCGGATGTTTATAGTGTGTATAGTTGTAAAGAGCACCCCCCCCTCTCTTAAACCGGGACTCCGGACGAAGTAGGTTCCTACCCGAAGGTTCCTACCTTCTGAGCAAAATAGGATCCTACCCAAAGGTTCCTACCTTCCGAGCCGAGTAGGCTCCTACCCGAAGGTCCCTACCTTCCGAGCCAAGTAGGCTCCTACCCGAAGGGCCCTACCTTCTGAGCCAAGTAGGCTCCTACCCGGGGGAAGACACTCGTACGGAGAGCGGGGTGGTGGATGTAGATAACGCTCAGGCGTTGTAATCTAACCCTTTTCCTTTCTTCCCTTGATGTATTTATTGTGATATAGGTAACATTGTATACATATAAACAGGTTGTTAGTCGTTGTAGTTCTCGGTGATTCTTTGTGGGAACGATTACCTTAAGGGTATCTTTGTGTTAAGATGTGAATAGTTGCCAACACGTACTACGACAAAACTTAAGTGGAGACTTAAGAGCTGAAACTCCTTAAGACTTAAGTTAACTTGTGTATGTGATTTTTGAGACTAACCCTTGTCTTAAGAACGTGATTACGTGGATTTAGTGGACGGACGTGAAAAGTGGAGCAATTTTGCATGAGGTAAGAATTTGAATTCTTAAAGACTGTAATTAAATAACCAATGCAATGAGATTTAATGGAAACTTCCATTAGCCCAATGTGGCAAGTACTTAAGAATTAGTGGCATAAGCACAATCTTAAAAGGACTAATGTACCTTCTTAAGGCACGAGAGATCCTTGGGGTTTAGACTTTGTTTGTGGATCCCTTAAGAGTGATGCTAAAGCCCTAATTTCCTAAAAATAGATGGATAACCTTAAGAATTAATCAAAAAGATAGCTTTAACGACACAATTAATCTTCAATTACTTAAAACTAGGCGTATGATCATCCTCGTAACGAATCCTATGAGGTGTGGGTACACTTGGGTGTTTTATTAGAGTGGTGAAAAACCACTCTACAGATATGATATATACAACTCCACTAAAGAAATTAAATTAGCCAAAAGACTCCGTGGACACCAAAATATCATCAGAGCAGAAATGATGGCCATCCACAAAACACTACAAATCATAACCGCAAAATACGCCAATGAACCTGTATACATATTCACAGATTGTATCAATGTACTTTACTTATTAAACACCCAAATAACACACCGTACCCTCCACAATAGTCACCCCGACCAAACCATATTATTGTCCATGGTCCAAATGCTACAAAACTGAACACAAATTACAACCCTTCATAAGGTTAGAGCCCATGCCAATATTGAAGGAAACAAACAAGCAGATAAATTAGCAAAAGAAGGAAGAGAAAAATCATACAAAATTGCCAAAGACCCATACAAACATGCCCATGCTACCTCATACTATTTCCAAAAAGAAGATTGGCCTTCCAAAGAAGATACCCCAGACAAAGGCCCAGTTAGATTCTTGGACAAATATCTCAAAAAACAAGACCTCCACAACAACCTTGACACAATTTCAGAAAACTTCTCTAACATAGAAAAATGGATAGGCAACAACAATATAGCCAACAAAATCTCTACAAACTTTTGAAAAAACCCCACCATTTTCAACTCACAACTAACATGCCTTATTAAATTCCGCACCGGTCAATACATGGTGAACGCTCGTAAACAACTCTTCTTTGAAATAGAAAGATTCCCATCCATAACTTGTCCGATATGCACCTCCACGGGCCTCGACATATGGCTACATGTTCTACTCAAATGCCAAAACCACCACATACACTCCCTAATTGTCAAAAGGCATAACAAAGCGGTATGGAAAATTCGAAAACATATTACCTCCTATAACAAATCCCAATGTTTTATACTCTTGAATGCCAGCACCTTTAAGAACAACCCACAAGAAAACACGGTTCCCCCTTGACTACTCCCATGCACATGCAAAACTCAAGAATGTCATTGTGATGCTCGACTTAAACCGGATATACTTTGTATCAGAGGATTAGCATACAATAACCCACCATCCGACCACATAAACCAAGACTACACCATCCAATTCATTGAATTCACATACTGTAACGACAGATTCTGCCTAGAAACAATTGAAACAAAATAGATAAATACCAACCCCTTATTGATGATATCATAGCCCTTGGATGGAAAGTAGACCCCTTATTGATATCTCAGCTGGCGCTCGTGCCACTACCTTTTTTCCATCAATGAAAACTCTCAAAGAAACTTTTAAAATACCTATGGCACCAATCAAAAATACCTTCAAAAACATTAATAACATTGCAATACAACACGTTATATCCATACTACTACATAAACGTAAACTTGAAAACAACCAAGCCCTACCTGACATACAATACACCCCATAAAATCAACCTCCTCCCTCCACCTCAATCCATACACCTCCCACCTCAGACCACCTCTTACTTCTTAAAATGCTTACATTAAAAATTACCTCCGTTCTTCCTCTCTCTCTCCTCTTCCGCTCTCCTCCTTTTGCCTCGGCCTGTCCTTGTTTCGATCAGTTTCTCGGGTGTTTTGTTACATGCCACATAATGTCTACTCTCGAGAGGGGGAAGTAGTTCCATACTACTAATTCTTTGCCTGGTGGGCATGGTCTTAGGAGTGGAATGAATAGACACTTCATTCATGTCGGGCCCCCTTCGAGAACCAACGTTCTTCTTCTTCTGCTCAGATACGACATCATATATGTAGAATACATGACCATTTTGCAACTTCTCAAGCATGTAGTAGGTGCAATAATGATCTAAATTAGGGGGTTTCACAGGCGGACCAAGGATTGAGAGGCCGAGTGCTACTTGCAATTTGATTGGTCTAGAGCCTCAAAATTGGCCTTGGTCGGCTTC
The DNA here is from genome assembly GCA_963971425.1 of Bryoerythrophyllum caledonicum. Classification (NCBI taxonomy): domain Eukaryota; kingdom Viridiplantae; phylum Streptophyta; class Bryopsida; order Pottiales; family Pottiaceae; genus Bryoerythrophyllum; species Bryoerythrophyllum caledonicum. Next base: position 29,264,358 of record OZ020519.1, on the reverse strand, counting down.
TTGGCTTTCACACATGGACCAAGGGTTGAGAGGCCGAGGGCGTCTAAAATGCCTACATGGCAACACTTTTTGGAGGTTTTGGTGCCAAAAGTTCGGTCCCTCGAGAGAAGTTTGGTTTTCTATTCTCGTTTGGACCAAACTCTTGCCAAAGTGCCAAACATTTTTTTCATTAAAATGTTAAGATTTGACAATATCTCAACCGTTAGATTAAAACATTAACTTATTTTACCCTAAAATATTTTACCCAAATTCTTTCCCCACGTTTTTACCAAAAAATTTAACATGATATTTTCGCCTAATTTTTTTTAATAAATTTTCACCTAAATGTTTTTACCTGAATTTTTCTGTCCCGGTGCATATGCTGGAATTTTTTGTGTAGTGAGCATGAAAATTTCATGAAAGTAAGACCCCTTAAGAAGTAGAAATTGACTTAAAACTTGTCAAATGGTATGGGTCTTGGCCTCTCAACTTGGTCCCTTGGGCTTTCACACTACAAGGACCCAAACTCCGCAAATTACATGTTTTAACATTTCTTTCCAACTCCAAAACTCGGCCTCTCAACCTCGACATAGTTTGGCCCACGGTCCACATGTGAAACCCCCCTTAGAAATGTCATGGGGCTCAACAAAAATACAAACTCTTGTAACTATTGTATACATCGATTCTTACACCTTGTATGTCAATACACATAAAACATCATGTTGGAACCCAAATGCGGCTTCTCAGACCTTTAAGGTTTAAAAGGTTACCTTGTTACTTATGGAAGGGGTTTACCTTACTTCTCATAAAAACTACACCAAACACTGAATATAGTGTGGATTCATTGGTAATGTGGCATCAATTTTGGTTATGGAAGTAGTAGTAGTAAGAACTCCGGCCTTCTTTGAAGGTCGGCGTGAATGAAGTGTCTGCTCGTTCTATACACTATATCGATGCCTAGAAGACAAGGATAAGTGGTTGGGAACTACTTCCCTCTTTCGGGGGTAGACACTATGGAAGGTAGCAAGTGACCGAGGAAATGAAAAGTATTTATTTTGAAAGCGAGGAAAGAGAGAGGGATGCAAAGGGGTTAATTAATTGATAAAAATGTGAATTTTTTGAATTTTTTTTGAATTTTTGAATTTTTGAATTTTTGAATTTATTTTTTGGGCAAATATAGAAATAAAAGCTAGAAGAAAAAGAAGTTCAACTGAAGCTCAAAGGCTAATTGTACCAAGTGAACTAGGCATTTTAGGGAATATAGGAATTGATGTTTGATTATGGAACATAATTGATGTGGACACATTTCAACATGTGCCATGCCATTCTTTGCCACCTCACCGCCACTCACTTCCAAATATCTTCCACTCCTCGTAGCTTGCGGCCACCTCACCGCTGCTCACCGCCACCTCTCCACAATCCACATTAATTTTGTGTCAACACTTTTGAAACATCCCACACTATTTTTTGAAGAACATGATTTGGAGTGGACTGAGAACTGAGGTGGACCAGCGTGTACTGGAATTAGTGTAGGTACTACAAAATAGTCCACACTATATCTACTTATATAATAGGCGATAGTCTGTCCGTCCGCCGCTCCCGATCACGTGACCTTTGGATTTGCCATTTGAATCAAATGTGCCCTTTGAATTGAATGTGAACTTTGAAAGAATCCTCCATATGTGCCCTTTGGAGGAATCCTTTATAGTGCCCTTTTATTCAAATTTGGCTTATTGAGTTTTAAAATTGTATTATGTATCAAAAATAGAAAAATAAAACCATAATTTCCAACATATTGAAAGAAAGAAAGAAAGAAGAACACCGGTCCCCGTAGGGAGCCGGCGTGAGTAAAGTGTCCGTTCATTCCACCACTAAGTCCATGCCCACCGGGCATGGGTTAGTAGTATGGAACTACTTCCCCCTTTCAAGGGTGGACACTAAGTACCCAGTAACAAGTGACCAATACCAAAGGACCCTAGGTCCCCAAAAGTCCTAAAAGAGGGGGGCAAATACGGTGAAATGCAAAATGCAAGTGTAGATCTATGGAGGGGGGTTTGAAGCGTCCGGAAGGGGTTGGTTGTTTTCAAGTTTACGTTTATGAAGGAGTATCGACATAGCATGTTGAATTGCAATAGTGTTAATATTTGAGAAGGTGGTTTTGATTGAAGTGATGGGGATTTTAAATGTTTCTTCAAGGGCTGTCATTGAGGGGATGAAGGTGGTGGCTCTAGCACCTGTGGTGATGACAATGAGGGGGTCTACTTTCCATCCAAGTGCTTGAATATCGTCAAGTAGTGGTTGGTATTTAGTTGTTTTGTTTGCAATAGTGTCCGGAGAGAATCTATCATTGCAATATGTGAATTCAATAAATTGGATGGTGAGACTAGGGTCTATGTGGTTTGGTGGGGGGTCTTTGTATGAAAGTCCTCTGACACATAATAGGTCCGGTTTGAATCTTGCATTACAGTGGCATCTTTGAGTATGATAGATGCAGGGTAATAGCCAAGGAGGGACCGTATTCTCTTGTGGGTTGTCATTAAAGGTTCCGGCGTTCATGAGAATGAAACATCGGGGCAACATATTGAAACTACACAATATACTACCTTGGGTACATATAATAAATGATAGTTATCTAAAGACAATAACACGTATATGAAACAAATATTGGGTATTTAAAGTGAATAATATATATAGTACATAATGCGTATATAATGGGTAAATTTGATTTTTGCATTTACATAGGTTTTTTTAACTTGGGATTGGCCCGGCCAGTTGATGACAACGAGGGATAAAATACAAAACATACAAACGTATATTTAACACACCATCCTCCGCTCTGCCCGTCGGGACGACGGGTACCAACCCTAGTCTGTAAAAGAATACATGATGAAGGGCGATCCTTTTGGATGAACCCATGGATGAAAAATGAGCGTGCCAATGAAAAACCGCAGCTTGGATGAAAACGGTTGAGCGATCTACTGGAGCGGGCCAGGGTGTCGCTTGCCATGGTGCGATACCTGGCGTTGGACGTGGCTGATCGGATGCTGGACATGGATTTCGAGCCCCAGATCCGCAGAATAGTGGAGCATATGGATATGCCCGCTGCTGGTGATCGGTAGACGATGCTCTTCAGTGCGACACTCCCGAGAGAGATCCAAGTATGTTTTGATGCCGTTGAGGCGATCTACTGGAGGAAACTCTGTATAATGGGGCTGTTGCGCCTTCAACTAATGCAAGTCCGATACGCTATGAGTCGGATGCAAGATAATGATGCGGGTAGAGCCTGGGTTGGCTGTAGTGTTTCCTGAATTTGGGAGATAGTGATGTAGTGAAGAGTTTTGGAGTTTAGGGATGAAACAGGTCGCAGTTGGTTCCGAGAACGCGCTGTGAAGAAGACGAAGGAAATTGGGTCGACCTCCGCTGAGCTTCCTCCGCACTTGGCCATCGACCTCCGCCGCGCTTCCTCCGCACTTGGCCATCGACCTCCGCCGCGCTTCCTCCGCACTTGGCCATCAAGCTGGGCGTGCACATCCACCTCAAGGGCGGCGCCATCCAGTACCTGGGCAGCAAGCGCCACCACGATAAGTAGCTCGCTCTCACGGAAGCGTACCAAGTCCGCGGCTGCTTCGCCATGAGCGAACTTGGCCACGGCAACAACGTAGGTTTTATTTTCTCTTCCTCGATTTTTGGCGTCAACGGAAGCGTACCAAGTCCGCGGCTGCTTCGCCATGAGCAAACTTGGCCACGGCAGCAACGTAGGTTTTTTTTCTCTTCCTCGATTTTTACGTCGATTTTATCAGTTCTGAGTTTCGGTGCCTCCTGCTCAAGTGCGGGGGATTGAAACGCTGACCACCTACGATCCTTCATTCGAGGAGTTCATCACCTAAACTCCGTGTGAAACTACTCAATTGGAGGCGCTGCACAGGTCTGTGATGATGTTCCTTCAAAATTAGGGTTTGGAGCAAGTGCGTCAAATTATGGTCCTGATTCTGTTATCTATCCATTGTAGCATGCTACCCATACGATCGTGTTCTCACAACTCTCGATCAACGGGAAGTTCGTAGGGACGGCGAGCACCAACGGCCTCCTCGCGGTGCGCAAGAAGATGCGTAGTGGAAGGCACAGTGACTCTGATTAAACAATAATCCTCTATTTCTGAATGCGAGGTTGCGCTTTCCTTCTGCAACTTTGGTAGTATTTTCAGGCATGCAGTTGGGTTTTCGGTGCTTGATGATTTTGTAGAGTTAGTTTGGCAGCACTAGGGTCAGGGTTTTAAAGCATTAGGAGTGGCAATGTGCAGATAGTTGCTGGAAGGAAACATGTGGCTATCATGTTAGTTGAGCCTATTGGAAATTATGCCATCAGGTAAAAGATGATTTCTCTACACTTGACGTTCATTTATATCCTGGCCAATCGTGGTGTTTTTGTGTACAATCAATGTACAAAAAAAATGTTTTTTTCGGTCTTTGTAGCACACTCTGAGTTCTTCACATTGCAGACCTCCTTATGACATATGAAAACGACCTGCTGGCCAAGATTCCGGACATGCGCAAGTGTTCACTGTTGCGCAACACCTAATTTTGCGTCACGTGTTGTTTCCATAGGAAGGTTGTGTTTCATGAAGCAATCGTGTGATCGTTCTTTGGTGGCAAAGGGCACAAAATCATCATACTATGTCATAACCTAAACCACACAAACTAAGAAACAGACACAACAAAAGAATTCTAAATCTACTACGAACTCACAATCACAAAGGTGTCCTCTCGAATATCAAGGCCAGCGAGTTGCATAAGCTCCAACACCTTCTGCTGCTTTGTAAATGCAATCACATCTCACCCATCAACAATATGGTAATCCAAAATCCCTATAAACTCAACTCCAAACCTCCAACTAGAGCATCGACCCCCTGAAACCCTAATCTCAAACCTTGGAGATCAGTAATTCCTAACCTGGGTCAGGTTGGAAAAAACAAATATTGCCAGGTTAGCATGACAAGAAAAACCACCAAAAAGAAAAGGACGGGACGGGGACGGGGGACGAGGGGACGATGGATTGGAGGGAAAGGGCTAGGGGACGGGGAGGTGGGGACTCAACACAAAAAAATGTTGTGTCTGGAGGACACGGGTACCCCACTAGTGTAGTGTCTAATTGGTGTAGAGAAAAGTAAAAAGGTGGTGGTGGTGGCCATGACTGATTGCTTGCGTGTGAAGCCGGCGCTGTCTTCGCTAGAACGTTCTCTTCAAGCATATAAAAAGAGGAACTCGTTCTGAACTCACAGAACTTGGGCGATATTGAAGTGAAGAAGCTTCAACCTTCAAAAGTGTGCAAGGTTTGCGAGCCTTCCGCCGAAGTTGGGCCACCGATCACAGTCACTCGCTAAGAACCCGATTGAATCTCCTCTTTAATCGATTGAGAAGGTGAAGATTCAGAAAAATTCAGACGAGAGGTGTGTGTTTTCGGAGAGCTTTTGTTGTAAGCCCTAACTCAATGGTTGTGTAGTTCAATTGGGTGCTGTGGGTTTCCCTATGGATTCTTCAGTTGGGTGGTGCGTGAAATCCTAAGTTAGGGGCAGTGGAAGGTGTTAGGGTTGTTGGATTTCCTGTTGATGGGGGTTGTTTTCCAGGGGCTGTTTGTTTGAGAGAGGATGGATTTTGAGTTGCGAGCTGCGAAGACGAAGTGGGAGAAGGAGCAGAAGGAGAAGAAGGAGAGGGCGAGGAAGCGGTTGGAGCAGGAGAAGAAGGCCCGAGATGAGGCGGCCAAGCGGCAGCAGGCTATCGAGGATGCACAGCGCATCCGGAGAATGGAAGAATCCGCCGCAGCTCTTGCCGTAAGTCTTTATTCCATCTCTACCATCACTTGCAGTGTGCTCTCTTCCATACTTAGGGCTGGAGAAACGCCCATGTAACTGCGAAGATGCATTGATACTTTAGGTTTGAGAATTCCACTCATCAGGAGCAGTTGCACATCGCCTGTTCCTCATGTTTGAGTTCGTATTATTGTAGTCTTTTGTGTAGGCAATGTGCTACCGTCCTGTGCAATTCTCTTCCATACTTAGGGTTTTGAGTAAGCTTCTCGATTAGCATGTAGAACAGATGCAGAGGCCGTCATATCAGGAGCAGTTGAACAAGAGCTGCTCCTGCTGATGTTTGAGTTCGTTTTGTAGCCATCTGTTGAGTGGTCGGTCGTCAATCTTCATGAATGCAGCACTGTCAAGTAGAGGGGTTGGTTTTGGCGAGCTTTTGAAGTTGCTGATTGTTCAGACTGGGTTTGGCGTGTTCAGGCGGCAGAGCAGGAGCAGGAAGATTTGGAAGCTGGAGATGGCATTATCTACAATAGGGTGTTCACGGCATTCTCTGTGCCAGGAAAAGGGGACAAGATTCGGCTGCCGCTTTCGTCCTTTGAGCAGCTGTCCTCTCAGAGCGCGATAGACAAAGGGCCCATGTTTTTTGAAGTGTCTGCGAGGTCTGCTTCAACCAACATGGAAGGGGTAACGCAACGTTTCTTATCTTCATTTAACAAAGTGTCTGATCCATATATGCATGTCATTCAATTTGTTCCAGGTACTGAGAAGTCGTTTAGCATCTAAATCTGATCAAGGATGTTGTCTAAAACTTCTGTTGTAGGATGGAGAGGCCGGTTCAAGAGCAAGGTCAACCCACGCTGGAGTGCTAGAATTTACGGCAGAAGAGGGCGTTGTGGAGCTTCCTCCTCACGTTTGGCGCAACGCTGGATTCACAGACCCGGAGTACCTCTCGAGTAGCAGGACACCGGAGGCCAGAGTCCGTTACGTGCGGCTTCCGAAGGGCACCTATGCGAAATTGCAGCCGGAAGGGCGGGACTTCGCGGATGTGCTCAACCACAAGGCCGTCTTGGAGACGGAGCTGAGGCAACACGCATCGTTGACACAGGGCGATTTACTCACAGTGCAGCACGGGGGCATCGACTACGGGTTGCGCGTCCTGGAGCTCAAGCCCCAGCGCCACGTCTCTGTGCTGGAAACAGACTTGGAAGTTGACGTGGTAGGACCTGATGAGACAGAAGCTGCAAGCAGCACGCAGAACAGACTCACGCCTCTGGTTCTGGGGAAACCGGAAGCTGGTCTGGTGGATGAAGGCAACTACGCCTACTTCCGATTCACCGTCGATCCACAGGCTGAGAAGGGCGTGGAGGCGGGCACCTTGGACGTGTTGGTGCATCTGGAGGTCGAACAAGGGGATGCTGATCTGTATGTGTCTGCGCATCCGCTGCTATTCCCCACCAAGCATCAGCATCAGTGGTCGTCCCACGACGTGGGATCCAAGGTCATCTGCATGGCAGCCTCGCCGAGTAAGGCGGTGAGCGCTGGCGGGTATAGTGTTGGAGTGTTTGGTTTTCAAGGGAGCACCAGGTTCAGGCTGTGGGTGGAAGCCAAGGCCATTGAAGCCAGACCAGCCGGGAGCCAGGGTCAGAGGCTGGGTTCAAGTGATAGTAGCACCTCCTCTCAGCCTGTTCAACAAGCAGACGATGGATTCAGTCTCTGTGCGAACTGCAAACAGTTGATACCTGCGAGGACTTTCATGCTCCATGAGGCGTATTGCAGGTAAGGACCCAGTCATTAGTTATCTAACCCTGTGCCATTTAAGCAGCATGCCTTTTTGAACAGCAGCCTCCTTTGAAGGTTTAGTTCTCTTTTGAGTCAAATCATATCTTCTTTCTAACCAACCCTGTGTTTTGTTTTCCAGGCGGCATAACTTTGCATGTCAGCATCCGGGCTGCGGCGTGGTGCTACGCAGAGGAGACAAGGACAAGCATGCGCATTGCCCCAAGTGTGGGCTCGGATTGACGTCGGAAGAGCTGCCCAAGCACATGAAGGTGTTTCATGAGCGACTCAAGTGTGAGTGCGGCGTGGAGCTGGAAATGGAGGCCATGGTGAGCTGGTTTTCCATGTCTTTTGGGCTGTCAAGTTATTTCTATGACTTTAGAGTGATTTGGAAACTTGTAACTCAAAATTTGAAGGTATAGACATGGCTCTTTGCGACCCTGGTGTTTTATTTCCACCGAGTTGACTTGCTCACTTTTATTTTCTGGAATGTAGGTTGAGCATCGTGCTACCACTTGCCCGAAGCGACTCGTCAGCTGTCGATTCTGCGGAGACATGGTGCAAGCCGGCGCTGCGGCCGACAACGTGCGTGACAGACTGAAAGGCCTTACCCAGCACGAAAGTGAGTGCGGTGCCCGCACCGCGGACTGTGATGTATGCGAAAGGGCGATCATGCTGAAAGAGATGGATATTCACAGAGCTGCAGCTCATGAAGGAGGAGGAATCAGCCAGCCCATCAACAGATCAGAACCGGACCCCATGTTGAAGCAACCTGTTTCTCCACCAGTTTCAGAGGCGTTTCCAATCCAGAGTCGAGTGGAGTGTCCCATTTGCTCGGTGAAATTTGGAGGAGCGGATCGTGAGCAACAACTGAACATGCATCTGGACGAGGAGCACTTCTCAACCGTTTCGCAGCAGCTTCCAACGGCCATGGATCTGGATAGTTTGCCCGAACCAATCTTACCAACCTCGGCAAGCAACTCGCTGCGGAGTCTGACTGTGTCATGCCCGATTTGTGGCATGGCAGTGCACAGCGAGAGGGATCTCAGCCAACACATTGACCTGGTCCATTAGACCTGGCTTTCTCCAACAAGTAAAAGGGCCTTCAAGAGGAGGTTAGAAAAATGTTCTCTTGATGCAGCTTATCTGAACACAATGTTCAATGTACAGAATATCTGTATACAGAAAGAACCCTGTTTATTTTTGCTTTCTCCTCTCGTTGGAGAAAGCCATCTCTGTCGTCAACCATTATGGACATGAGGCTCATCCGATGCTTGAGCTTTGGAACACCAGACATTTATTTGACTCATAGAAAGAGTAGTGTAGACTCCTGTGCATCTTCTACCGACAGATGAGGGGAATGGACACTTTCAAAGGATAATTTTATTATGGATTGAATATCGGTGACCAACCTGTTGAAACCACAAAATAAGACCACGTAGATAGCGAAACACGCATCTTCACATACTACAATTCCTGATAAAAAAATGAGAGGACCGTAAGCGAACTCTGGTAGACGCTGACTCTACAAAGAAACCGATGAAACTACTTTATTGGTAAACTGGGTGCAGCATCACACATATTCTGGAAACAGTTGGTGCAGAGCGAGAGCAAAGGTGCAGCCCAGCAACCCTATCAGCCCGACCCACTGCACCCTCGCGCCGCCCGAGTACCGAGCCGCGGCTTTCCCCGTGGAGTACCCCCGAAAGTACTGGACGCGCATAAGAGTGTACAATCCTCCGAAGACCGCTGCAAGGAGAGGGTACTGCAGCCCACCGAGAAGAAGCGACGTCACGAACGCTGGCATGAACTCCAGCGTGTTCTGGTGGGCCCTTTGCACGCAGTTGAAGGCCTTGGCGTCCTTGCTGTCGCTCTCTTGCGCATACATTATCGGGTAGTACACCTTGTACTTCTTGCGCGCTATCACGACCTGCACATCATCAGGATCCATTAGAGATCTGTCTATAAAAAGCCACATAAATACACTACAAATGCATGATCAGCTTGTGCACATACCTTATACATCATCCAGGCGTTTGTGACGAGCAAGTTTGCAATGAGCACCATCAACACCCACCCATAGCCCTTCACCATCTCCACCGCCATGACTACCGACAAACCAACCTCCGAAGCTTTTTGCAAGCACTCACAACACAAGAATATAGGCCGATGAGAGGAGTTGATCCACTGCAGGAACGTATATAAGGCAAGCGCACACGCAGCAACGAAAGTGGTGGGAAATGGGTGCGGAAGTGACTTGCGTCATCCCTTGAGAGCAGAGGCCGTTGTTTGACGGAGCACCGTATTCCAGGCACACGGTCGTTGCGGAGCTCCGCTCCTCTCTGCCCGGGCAGCTGCGTGATGAAAAAAACGTCGTGCCCCATACCCGGGCGATACCCGGTCAGCCGCGGAGGTCCCGCCCAAACCCTATCCGGAGCAGTCTGCTGCCACATTCCCTCGTTCTGCATTCTCGATTATTCGAGAATAAACCCGTGCAGCACTCTCTCTCGAAGCTCACCAGGCTCGCCGCGCCGCTCAGAAGCCGCAGCGTTGCGGTGACATGCTCCAGCGTTGGTGTGGATGATGAGAAGAGCCGTGTGGGGTGCTCCAGACGAGAGGTTTTGGGTTTGGGCGGCTTGTTGGCGGTGGGTTTCAGCAACCTGGTGGTGAGTGCGCCGGAAGCAGCGGATGCCGCGCAGGCCACTTGCGGAGAGTTCAATGTGACGACCTCGGGGTTGGCGTATTGCGATTCGCAAGTTGGGAGCGGGATTGCTGCTACCAAAGGCATGCTCATCAAGGTCGGATTACTGCGTTGTTTCCCGGATTGTGTTGATTGTTAGGTTAGAAACCTTGATCGTTTGCATTGAAACCTGTGATTGTTTGGATAGAAGAACGTGTGGTATTCTCGATTGTTTTGGTGATGTTTTTTATTATTTATCTGTATTCCGGATGGTTTGTTCTTGTGATTATTCTCGATTGTGATGTTTGGAAATTGTTTGGGCAGGCCCATTACTCTGGACGTCTTGAGAGTGGGAACCAGTTCGACAGCAGCTACAGCCGCGGGAAGCCCCTCACGTTCCGCGTTGGCGTCGGAGAGGTTCGTTTGTGTTAAATTGTCTCACGTTTTTGCCTCAGCAACATCAACAGTCTGGAATTTCACGGATAAGTTGATTGTTTTAGGTTTCGGTTAAGTTTTCGTCCCTGTTCTCGTGATATCTTTCTTTTCCCTCGATTCATAGCTTCGGAGAGCACTCCCACGACATGATCGTCTGTAAACCATGACGGAATAGAAGAAACATTATTGGTCTCGAGCAGTCTGGACATGTCTGCAAGAGTTCAGTGTCAAGGTCTCGTCGATGAGCTGCGTTTATAGGTCGCGAGTTTTCTTCACAATTTCGACAATATAATCATTTACTGGATTCTAAGGAGAATGCTGTGTTGGTTTTTTGCAGGTGATTAGAGGATGGGACCAAGGAATCCTGGGAACTGAAGGCATACCCGCCATGCAAGCAGGTCCGGAGTTTTTCTCCGCCACAATCTGATACACCTTTCCTCGACCTCTTCCTGTGCATCACATCTTACTCTTTTTTGGTTGGAATGTGTGTAGGTGGAAAGAGGACCTTGAGAATTCCTGCCAACCTGGGCTATGGTGAGAGGGGCGCTGGATGCAGACTGGGTAAGACGACTCTGATTCCAAATCATCATCAATACATCAGCATATTATCTTGAATCTATCTTGAATATATATATTTTCTAATTGCCTCTCATCAATTCTGTTGGCTTGTGCGTTGACAGGATCGTGTCTCATTCCTCCCAACTCGACTCTCGTCTTTGACGTCTAGTTTGTAGGAAAGGCCTGATAGTCTAACACCACAACTCATCTGTACAAACCATGTTATCTCGAAAGGTGTTTGGCTCTCAAATTACTTGTACCTTGTCTGCGTCCTCCCAGAAAATCAACACACGAACAACAACACCAGAAAATACAACAGGGATAGCAAAGTAGATGGAAAAGGTGCATTGTGGATCATGAGTGCAGTCACTCACACGAAAAGTACATGACCGAGGCTGTCATTTATGATGAGCAGCATCCAATCCAAGGAGAACAAGACGTGTGAGAGCGGTATTGAAGGTCACAGACAGGTTGACTGCACCTCCCCCCATAACCAACCAAAACCAACCAAAACCCATAGCCAATGCCTATAAAATTGGGGTATTTCCAACCCCCTTCCCATCCCATTACCACCCCCCTTCCCATCCCATTACCACCAACTCAGCTCCAAATGGGTTTGCTATTAGCAAGACCCTTACTTTTGGTCGTTGGTTATGGGGGTACCTACTGCTGGCCACCCACTAAACATGGCTGTATAGTTTGAAAATTCATAACTAATTCAGTTTTCATCGAAAAAATATGAAACCACTTGGGTTGGAATTGTAATTCTATTGGCTATCACTGAAAAATAATAGTATAATTATCTCCTCTCGCCATATATGCACATTCCTTAACTTGTCGGTTTTAAAGGGGCTTACCTTAAACCGAGCCTTTCAACGGCAGGCTCCCCATCATTTATTATGGCACCATCTCGATCAGCTTCCTCGTCCCTTTCGATGGGATCACCGTATTCCACCCACACGGTTGTTGCGGAGCTCCCGAGTCGCTGCCCGGGCAGCTACGGGGAGAAAAAAATGTCGAGCCCGATACCCGGGCGATACCCGGTCAGTCACAAAGTTGGTGGACAAACCCTATCCGGAGCAGTCTCATTCTCCCGCATTTTCTCTCATTCGCGTAGCGTCCCACACTCCTGCTCCGCTCATGCTCCGCTCCCGCTCCACTCCGCTCCGGCTCCGCTCTCAATCAACCTCCTCCGCTCTGAATCATATCACAAGTTTTTGAAACAAGTCAACGGTGCACTTTCTACAACCACGGTGAGATTTGTGCTCTGATGGCTTTAGAGAAGTTCCCTTCTACATTTTCCTGTGTTTACTTGTAGATCATTGCAGGTCAAGTGTCAGCAATTGCCGTGGGAGACTTTGCCAGATAAAGAACTACTCGCTCTAGAATCCAACGTCATGTAAGCCAACAACTCTCTACTCTCTTCTGACTGAAGTGCTTGAGCTTATACGTTGATTTTCAGTGCATATGAAAGGTGGTTTTAATAGCGCTCGGTTAGTGTAATAAAGCCTCCCAAAGTTTCACTCCTTTTTCGATTCATCAAACCACTACTTCCTTACTCTAAACAGCTATTAAATCTGTGAAAGAGCTTGGTGATCTAACTAGAATTCTTATCAAGCATGGCGGTCTCTAAACTCATGTCAGAACTAGTTTTAGCCGCCTTGAGAATGAAGAAGAGGTCATGTTGGACGACGAGTCTTGGCCACCTATTTCTCTATAAGCTGATCTCAACGCTAATTTTAACTATTCAAACTGAGAAAAGAGGTCAAAATTCAAGATACCTTTGCTCGCTGTAGTTTGCTCTTAAGTTGTTTTTGACTTCAAATTCCTCATTGTTCCTCACTACAACGCAATCATGAGCAGCAACAGCCTCATCTGACTTACTTTTTGCGCTTACTTATTTGCAATCATGAGCAGCGACAACCTCATCTGATTTACTTTCTATTCTTTTTCCGAGCCCATCTTGCCGTTGTGCAAGGAAAATTGATTGATCGTCAAGCCTTAGCTTCTACAGGTCTTTTACATCCAACATCACAATCTTCTTTTCCCCTTGGCGAATGTGATAATCGAACACGACGCCAAAAGAGCTTCTTGGAGGGATCATCTAGTAGAAGGGATAAAAAACGAGCGCGTATTGAACAATGAATATATTTATAGGTTCTAGTATAGGTAGAATTATTGTTTTTGGATATGCAAGTACCATGTGAAACATGCTTAGAGAGAAGTATGGTGGTTTTAACTACCAAGTGTAATGGTTTGCATATGTTTTGTTTTACAGTGAAATTTGTCTTAGTATTTTTCTTTATTCCAATATCAAATCTTCTTTATAAAATTCTATCATTTTGTAGTATTTTTAACATAAAATCTTAATTATGATTAACTAAGTTTCTTTCAATCTACCATAGTATACCTTAGTATATGTGTTAACTTACTTTGTTTTCCATTGTTCTTTAATCTAATAATCTCCAAAGGAAAAAATTCTCTCAATGACTTCTTGAAGGTTAGGTCATATTCCCATGGTATCAATAAAAAGCCTTCCCCTACGAAATTTTTCTTATAGATCAAGAAAATTTTAGACCTTCAAATTGGAAGTATAATTTCCTTCCAAATTTAATGAAAAATTGACATTGTTTTTAATTTCAAACGGGGAGAAAGGAGTCATTGGAAAGTCCCCATTTATCACTTAGAGTGGTACTAACTTTCAAACCACAAATCCAAAAATAATAAAAATACCTCCAAATGGCTCCAACCAGAGACAACATAGTATAAAAGTTTCCGAAAACAAGGATTTTTTTCCTTCAAATTTTAGGATCCTATCCAAAATCAAGAATACCCCCCCCCTCGAAAGGAGATTTGGTCCTTTAGGAGTTAAGCTATTCATAAATAAATTACTTTGATCAACATTACCACTAACCTACTATACATGTTTCTAAATAGTATATATTAAATACTAAATACTACATATTATATAGTATATATAGTGTCAAATATTGACAAATATTGACAAATATGTAGTATTTAGAAAAATAGTATCAAATATTGAAAAATTATATATTAAAAATTTGTAATACATAATATATTTTAAATAAATTGTAATATAGTATTTAGTAACATAGTATATATAAATATATGACAGTATATATATATATATATATATATATATATATATATTGTATAGATTTGTTATTTGAAATGCAAACTTTATGTGATAAAATCTTTAAACACAGAATAAAAAATGAAATTATAGGTGACAACCCTGCTGCATAAATATGTTGTCCATTAAAATTAGGCAATGATAACTCTTAAAGATCCAAGAAACCGCATATGGGTTGCAACATGATGTTTTATGTGTATTTGACATACAAGGTGTAAGAATTGGTTTATACAATAGTTTCAACTCTTTCTGTGTTGAGCCCAATCCATTAATACATGATGATTTTATTTAGATCATTAGAGCAAGCCCAGTCGCCACGCCAACGGCTCCCGCCAACAGCGCTTGGCGGGCCCGGCGGTTTAGCCGCACCCCAATCGGCTCTGCAGTCCTCACTCCACCCTGCCGCGTCTCACCATCCACCTCTCGGTTTCGGCAAAAATTACAGCTCTGCAGGGAGACATTTTCCTCCCTGCAAACTCAGTCAACGCCACCATGGCAGGTGTGGAGGCGGGAAGGGGAAGGAAGGGGAAGAATTTTGTTTTGGAAAGGAAAGTTCTTCTATAATAAGAGCTAAAACAAAATTTCGGCCAGTCCTATTGTTTTGAAATATATTTCACTAAGTTTACCTTGAGGAAATGGCATCTAATTCAAGTTGTTTCATATTTTTTTGAGCTTTTTGAAATTAGATATTAAATTTTGAAGTTGAAGTGGCATAGGGCTCTAAAATCGCCCACCCTCAAAAATGTACATTGTTTGTTACATATAAAAGCTACATATATTTGAATACGGTGGATGATATCAGAGCCTGTGCAATTTCAAAGCTTGTTACCTTAATCCATAGTCATGCTCTCCTATTTTAAGTACAAAATTTAGTAGGAAGTGTGAGATTATAACCAAAAAAATGTACATAGTGCATTTTTAGTATGTTGCCCCTCCCACATTGATTTGAATGTTTGAGAGTCATTTTTGGTTGAAATTCAAAAAAAAAAGTAAAAGCGTGTTGAAGTGCTTGAGGTACACCTCAAGCACACCTCAACACGCTTTTACTTTTTTTTATAAACTTTTGGTTGAAATCCAATGAAAAAAATAAAAGCATGTTGAAGTGTGCTTGAGGTGTACTTCAAGAACACCTCAAGCACACCTCAAATACACCTCAATACACTTTATTTTTTATTTTGGTTAAAATTAAATGACAAAAATAAAAGTCTTTTATTTTATTTTTTAATCTTTTACTTTACTTGAAGCCTATCCCAACACATTCTTTCACTTTTTATGTTCATCTAAAGTGTATATAAAGATTAAAATGAAGTAGTATTGTTATTCTTGTTAGTTGATGCTTCTTTTAAATATACAAAGAGATAGTACTTTCATTTTAAGTGGTTTTTGATAGGTGAAAGAAAAAACATTTTTTAATTATAATTATTTCACTTCTATAGTTGGATGTCAAATACACAATATTATTAATTTAATAATCTCGATTGTTTTTTATAATGGAATCTCCGATTGCAAAAAGTATTGGGGTTAAAGTCAAAAGTGTGATTTATATTGAGGACAAAAATATTTTGGAACTTCACTATGGAGGGGAAATGGCTAAGGGTTGTGTATTTGGTAATCATAAGAGAAGAGAGTCATTTTCAAAAATGTTTGTGGTACCATGCACATTTACCTTACAACTTCCATATTTTAAAAATATATTTGCACTAAAACCTAAAGAACATCAATCTCCAACTCCACATAAAAATTATTATAGAAGCCATTGTCATAAAATTTGTGAATCTTGTCTAAGAGAATTTACAAACAGTCAAATTACATGCAAAAAATGTAAAGTACCTTACAATTTTGAAGTAGAAATTTTTTGTAGGAGAGAGATGAACTTGTGTATTTGTGGTGTGGTGCCCATTAAAGACATAGAAGAATTTCATAGAATTGTTGAGAAATTTTCTCAATACATCATAAATGAAAAAGAAAGTGAGCAATATGTTATTAAATGTAAAATAGAAGATAATAATGTTGCAAGTGAAATATTGCAACACTTTGGAATTAGTAAAGTTATTGATGTTCATATATGTTTTACTACATTATCTACAAAATGTAAAATGATTGATAGCACAGGACAAAACAAAAAGAGAAAAAAAAGTAAGCAAAATCAATATGAATCAGAAGATCCTTTTTGGATACATTCAAAATATAAAGATACTTGGGAGCAGAGTTATTCAGAAGAAAAAATAATAAGTACAAGAGATGAGTCTTTTTATTTTTAGATGGAGCATTGATCATAAAGGATAAAATCTTTCATCATAATCATTTGACTAATGATTATATTTCTTTACTTTACATACCTCACTTATTACAAAAAGCAATTTATAAAAGTACTTTGACCCCAAGTTTGCCGGAAAAGCTCCGGAGAAAGGACGAAGCACTTCATCAGACAATTGAGGAGCTGATGTGAAGTGTGGATCATGTATTCGGTATTTCAACCTCCATGCATCAACATACGTTCATATTTCCTTGTGCTCCTCACATCACAATCACCATGACCCATCCCATGCATTAGATCCCGCTGCAACTACAATGCATCCATCCTCAACCTTGTCTGTACATCCTTCAACAAACAATGTGAAACAAGGTGATTGTACATGTACATTTCTATGGCAAGGGTAGTCTTTCCAATACCACCCGTGCCCACCAAGCTTAACCCTTTAGCGCCCATGAAGCCCGAAATAGGACTCCGGAGGTGCTCAAACTCAATTTGCATGGAATCCATGAGGAACTAGGCTACGAGATACGAGGATCAGATTTGCGCACTCATTACACGAACACTCTCCAACAATCAGATCATGATTTGGATTTATATAACTCTTGGAAAAGCTAGGAATACAACACAAAATATACCAAATACACTAAAATACAGTGAATACAGTGAATAGTATGCCACATACTATGTTGTATTTCACACATGCACATTGATTTTGGTCTTAAATTTTGATTGAACTTGGTTTCTAAGACATTCTTCATTGTTTTGTGATTGTTGATCTCTCTCCTCATATACGAAACTTCCGTTTTGATTCGTATAAGGTTGGAACATTTTTGTATACAATCAAGTAGAAAAAAGAAAAAAAAAACACCAATAACTGGATATAAATATTTTCTTCACATATAATATGTCAATGCGAAGCTATCAACCTAGTGCACATGAAGACCGCTCTAATTCAAAGTAAAAAAATTCTTGCAAGACTCTATTGATAGGTAAAGTAGTACACCCTCCAAATTCCACAGCTTTCACTACCAATATACGGTAACTTTAAACACTATAATCTATTCCATCAACGGTTGTATGTTGTGCAAAATTTTCCCAAAGTTGAGATCATGGGTTTAGTTCAATTTTGTAAGGTTAGATATTGATATTAGTCTTTGTATTTCCTTCAATTCCGGTTCAAAGAAAAAATATACAGAAATCTTGGTTTTTCCATAAACATCCCTGGGCGCTAAAGGGTGAAGATTCTCACACCATCAAGCATCTTTAACACATCCTTCATATGCCTACCCATACCATATCGTTGCTTCCTTGCCAGCAAAGTCAGTGGAATTGCCAGTGGTCATGTATTACATGTATTACCATGACGTATGGTCATGTATTACCATGCTCAAATACGTCATGTAATTAGCAAAATGGTAATACCATGCTCAAATACGTCATGTAATACATGACCATTTTGCAACTTCTCAAACATGTAGTAGTGCAATAATGATGTGAATCAAATTATCATGTATCATTGGATCGGGCTCAATACAAAAAGAGTTGAAACTATTGTGTAAACCAATTCTTACACCTTGTATGTCAAATACACATAAATCATCATGTTGCAACCCATATGGGGTTTCTTGGATCTTTAAGAGTTATCATTGCCTAATTTTAATGGACAACATATTTATGTAGCAGGGTTGTCACCTATGATTTCATTTTTCATTCTGTGTTTAAAGATTTTAACACATAAAGTTTTCATTTCAAATAACAAATCTATACAGTATATGTATAGTGTCAAATATTTATATATACTACGTTTCTAAATACTATATTACAATTTATATAAAAATATATTATGTATTACAAATTTTTAATATATAATTTTTCAACATTTGATACTATTTTTCTAAATACTACATATTTGTCAATATTTGACACTATATATACTATACAATATATAGTATTTAGTATTATATATATAGTATTTAGAAACATGTATAGTAGGTTAGTGGTAATGTTGATCAAAGTAATTTATTTATGAATAGCTTAACTCCTAAAGGACCAAATCTCTTTTTGAGGGGGGGGGTGTTTTTTATTTTGGATAGGATCCTAAAATTTGAAGAAAAAATAACCTTGGTTTTGGAAATTTTATACTATGTTGTCTCTGGTTGGAGCCATTTGGAGGTATTTTTATTATTTTTGGATTTGTGGTTTGAAAGTTAGTACCACTCTAAGTGATAAATGGGGACTTTCCAATGACTCCGTTCTCCCCGTTTGAAATTAAAAACAATGTCAATTTTTCATTAAATTTGGGAGGAAATTATACTTTCAATTTGAAGGTCTAAGATTTTCTTGATTTATTACAAACATTTCGTAGAGGAAGGTTTTTGATTGATACCATGAGAATATGACCTAACCTTCAAGAAGTCATTGAGAGAATTTTTTCCTTTGGAGATTATTAGATTAAAGAACAATGGAAAACAAAGTAAGTTAACACATATACTAAGGTATACTATGGTAGATTGAAAGAAACTTAGTTAATCATAATTAAGAGTTTATGTTTAAAAAATACTACAAAATGATAGAAGATTTGATATTGGAATAAAAAAAAATAGAAAGACAAATTTCACTGTAAAACAAAACATATGCAAACCACTACACTTGGTAGTTAAAACCACCATACTTCTCTCTAAGCATGTTTCACATGGTACTTGCATATCCAAAAACATAATTCTACCTATACTAGAACCTATAAATATATTCATTGTTCAATACGCGCTCGTTTTTTATCCCTTCTAATAGATGATCCCTCCAAGAAGCTCTTTTGGCGTCGTGTTCGATTATCACATTCGCCAAGGGGAAAAGAAGATTGTGATGTTGGATGTAAAAGACCTGTAGAAGCTAAGGCTTGACGATCAATCAATTTTCCTTGCACAACGACAAGATGGGCTACTGCACTCATTGCAATGTCACTATCTTCCATTACCATACTTTCAATCTCACTCAAGATTTTTCTTGCCTCCTGAATAAGCTTCTCATGTGTAGTCAAGATATAAGGCTGTCTAGATGCATGATTTACGGATGTATTCCCAACCTGACAATTGTCTCCCAACACATCACAATCATCACTCTGTTGGACCAATTTACCTTTCTGGAAAGCATCAATTTGTAATGTGTCATATCCCCCCTCTGTAGTGCCACATAAAGTTCCCGTCTGCTTGATAATCATAGCATCCTCGACACACGGATGGATCATCTTTATAGCCTTTATGACATGTTTGCAAATATAGCCACGTACGCCTTGAGGACAATCGCATTGCGCCCAATCAGAGTTGGGTGCTGTCACTGTCCACACATGTGGATATGATGTCATGGACATCACTAGCACAATGTCTTTGCCACTAGGAAAAATAAGGACATAGTCATTTGGAATCTCACGAGCTCGTAAGACAGCACTAGCAACTATACCCTCCATTTTTCTTTTTTTTGTAAATCCATAGATTTTACATTGGACACCATACCAGTAGTGGTTTAATACATCATTGACAAGATTGTATATTTACCAGTCCATTCGCCGTCCTAGAAGCCGATTTCTTGTGATTGCAAGAATAGATTTTAAATTGCAATGGTATGATTCCACAGCAGCGTTTGTGTCCTGACCAGAATGTGAAAATTTCTGTTTTCAGTCACCCACATAGAAGTCTTTCCCATCCAATTATCTTCAAAATACTCTATAAAACCTTGAGCATCTGGATACAACTGTGACAATTCTTTAATCTTCACTTCTGTAGCCTTGACAGCCGCTTCTCCTTGATTTAAATCTGATGAATACATAGTGCCTGCAACGGCATTCAAAACTTGTGCCCGTAGCAATGGATCTTGAATATTTCGTACGGCATTTTCATTCCAGGCCTTCCTCACATGCCATAAACAAAGCAAAATAGATATATCTGGCCACACTTTCCTACAAAATCACACCCATTTCTTTAATCAATTATAGAGTTTATCAAAAGTTTAGAAAGAAATTAACAAGTAAAATATCAATGAACATAACTTTATAACAAATTTACTTGATAGCATTTGTTTCTGCTTGGGCATTATCAACAACAAATGCCTTTGGCTTCCAATCCGGTTTTACAATTTTTGCGCGGGCATCAAGTTCTTTAAGCCACGGAGTAATATCTTTCTCTTTCGCATTTCCAACAATAATGAATGCAACGGGAATACCATTTTGCCATTCATCAAATGCGAGGATAGTGTATAATGGATACTTGATCAATAAAAACATAAACAATCAATCCATAATAATGAAAGGAAATAGAATTATAATTATAGAATCTAAATATGTAAAAGCAAGACACTTACTCGTGGCTCGTTAGTTCCAAATGTAGAGTCCATAGATAGGGCTCTACTATGACCATGTTGAAGCATCATGGTTTGTTGCCATGGAGTTTGTATTCCAAGACAAAAAGGAGCTTCCTCTTCAGTTTTTGGAAATTCATTCATTTGAGGAATACCAAATTCTTGATAATAGAAGACCATATCTGGATTTCCTTCAACCCATATACGAACACTTTGTTCATCCTTCACATGCATCTGCCATAATTCAGATGTTCTTTTCTTTGCAATATTATAAACACCATCTGGCATGATGAACGTATCTCGTGTACATTTTTCACCTTTCATAGCCGCATCTAAAACCTCTTGTTTATGCTTTGCCATTATCTGAGCAGGAGTCAACCCTTGACCCAAACAATTACGAATCCATATCTTTGTGCTTTCTGACAATCTAGCACCGACTGAATGTCTAAAACCTGCAAACGAACTTCCATGGCAAGGTTCTGATTGTTTGTTGATGTGATCGAAACAATGAAATTGGATAGCACATAAAGTAGTGTCCAAATACAATTGTTTTGCGTCAAACTTACAAAGACAACCTCTCTTCTTGGATAATCCAGCTTGAACTTTTGAAGCTCTCCGTGCACGTATAGATGGTTTTGGTGGAGATGGCGGGACAATAGGAGGCGCTTCAACTTCAAATGCTTCTTCAGAAAATGTCATATTTTGTGCAGCCTTTGAAGCCTTAACACTATCTTTTGTCGCTTTTGCAACCTGCTTTGCTACTCTCTTTGCCGCAATCTTCTGGTTTGTAGATAATTTCTTCTGCAAGTGTCCAGCAAAGATCTTTTCAACATCGTCCTTCATCTTGTGTGTTTTGTCTTCAGGTCCAAATTCACATTGGAATCTATTCATTTAAAAAAAAAACAAATACGTAAAAGTAAGAATCTTATACATAGACTAGAAAAAAAACCAAAGATATTGAGACAACAACGGTTGCTAAGTTTGAATGAATATCAACAAGAATCAATAAAATTACTCACCTAATCTTTTGAACGGCACTGTTAGCTTGGGGTTTTTCAGCTTCTCCAACCTTTTGTACACACTTTAGAGACGCCTCTAGGAATGTACATGGAAAATCACGGTTTGTACTCTCACCCTCTACAAAGTCCCTCAATCTGTTCCAGGGTATAATGGCTTCAAAAGTGTCAATTCTTTGCCCACCACCATTGTTTTGCACGACTTCCCATTTCAAATCTTTCCTATCAAATGCTCTTGCATTTGGAACTTGCACCTTAGCTCTCAATGCTTCTATTATTTCATCACGACTACGACGTATGTAGCCTTTGGATGCACGTGGGATAGTAACATCATCACTCAAAGGAGGAGAATCATATGGTTGATGTACTTCTCCTTCCTTCCATGGTGAATTGTCTCCCAAATATATGCATTCTTCTTCACCATCCATAACACATTTTGATAAACCTTCCGTAGAAATGGGCATTTCTTGTTCATAGCCTCCGCCATCTTCAAAATCCCTAAGAAAATGATATAAATTAATTTATAAAGACTGTAAGAACAATTAATGAAAATAGAAACAATAAGCATTAGTTTTTCCTTCTATTACTTCTGCCACGTTTTGAGCAACGAGACTACATTTAAAAAAAACAATTAGAAGATCATACTTTGAATATTTAGCAAAAATATTCTTTACCACATGTGAAGTCAAAAAAGAAAGTGATTCTTACAATATTCCAAATAAAAACTTGTCTTCTGACAATTCTTATAATCCTCCTATAACTCAAAGCTACAGTGGATTTTTTTTTCTAAATCAAAATAATAAATAAAAATACCCAATCCATACTGCAAAAATCATACAATGCACCACTCTTTATTATTCCATATCTTTGATGTGAAAAAACATTATCAATTAGTGAAAGAATTATTCACAAGTAAAAGTGAATTGAGAAAACATTATCACATATTGTTGGATAAGGTAACATAAAACTTGTCTTACCAAGTAATGATTAAATAGAAGAGAACAAAGTAGTGACCAAAATGGACACCACTAAGTACTCACCGAAATGAAGACCATTAAGTACTAACCAAATTAAAGACCAAAAAGTAGTAACCAAAATGAAGTCCACCAAGTAAGGATAAAAATGAAGTGAAGTACTAATAATAATCAAGATCAACAAGTAATGACTAGGAAGCCATAGAATGTTAGAACCACCATGTCATATAATATTAAAACCACCATGTTATATGTCAAAGTCAAAACCACCATGTCATACAAAAACAAGATTTGACAAACCATAAACATTGAGCATTGTATGTAAGAGTCCAACGTGGTTTTTACAGTACATGGAAGGAATTAAATAGATTTTGTATGAATTAAATTGAATTGTATAAGTAAGGTTGTAGGCATGATTGTGAAAAAATAAAATGCAGAAAAAAATCCTAAGATTGCAAAAAAAGTTTTTCTAGAACATACCCTTGCATTGTCACTATTGAAAAGAAATGGCTCCTTGCAATATCTAGGCACCTAGGCTTGATGTAAATCGTTGTTGCTCCGCATTCACGTAGGCTTGATGTAAATTGTTGTCAATAATAATATATTGTTGTCAATAAATAATAATATATTGATGCAAAATATAGCTGGCATAATGCAATATCCTAAACCACCTGCATGTCACAAAGTGCATCCAAAAAATTAGATTTCCTAGTCATTGGTTGAAGCTCACTCATTGCTAAAAAGAGGAAGCAATGCAGTAAGCTCTTGACAGAAAAATGAAGAATGCAAAAAGAAAAATTCAAAACCAAATTCAAAATTGTGAAATTGTGGAATATGTTTTCATGAACAAGCTCTCTAATCAAGGTAATATGACTCTCCACAGTGTCACTTTCTGCTGAGGAAGTTTGGTTCCTGCAGGTACAAAAAACCACGGTTTAGTTTATGACAGTAAACTGTAGTGCAGTTTGACATGCCTAAAACAGCCATCTCACATCGATCACCACCTCGCAACTACTAGAAACGTCGTGCATAATCTCAAAATGATGACAGCGGGACTAATAGAGAACTGGGATAAGAGAGTTGAAGTACAACAACGAGCGCTTAAACTCACACGAACATAATTGAAGTGCTTCATCAAGAGTTCCAACTGAAAATCTGCACATCAAAGATACGTGCACCTGTGTGCACCTCTCGATGTGGGCGGCGCTCTGCTGCGGAATTGCGACCACCGGGGGCTTGCGGGAGGTGCAGATTGTCAGGTTTCGCCTGAAACGTCGCTTCTCGGGATTATTGGAGCGGCAACAACAGCTGGTTAGGATTAGACATGGACAGGGGAGGAGAAGGATG
Organism: Bryoerythrophyllum caledonicum; assembly: GCA_963971425.1. NCBI lineage: Eukaryota > Viridiplantae > Streptophyta > Bryopsida > Pottiales > Pottiaceae > Bryoerythrophyllum > Bryoerythrophyllum caledonicum. Next base: position 29,240,029 of record OZ020519.1, on the reverse strand, counting down.
AGGAGCGTCGTGGTGGTGGCGGCTTTGTCCAAGTCGGAAGAGGCGGAGGGAGTCTCGCTGAGGCACGCTGTGGAGGAGGTCGCAGACGGGGAGAGCCAGCCGCAGCAGCAGCAAGCGCAGGGGCGCAGTTTGGTGCACGCGGTGGACGAGAGCGCCAGAGTGTTCGGAGCACCGTATTCCAGGCACGGTCGTTGCGCTCCGCTCCTCCCTGCCCGGGTAGCTGCATGATGAAAAAAACGTCGTGCAAAACAACAAAAATGTGCAGATTTTCACCTGTGTCTTTGATGAATGTGCACAACATCAAAGACACAGGTGCAGAACAACGAAAATGAAGTTGTCCAGGTATTTTAATCTGCATGAATCCTAGTCCAAATTAACGCATGACCTACTTACTTAGGAATGATGTAGAAAACTGTGAGTATTATGTAGAATATTCTGTTTGTACTATTAGATGCAACTAGTGGTTCCATTTCGAAGCGGCAAGCTTACCAGTATCCTTGATACTCAGGAACACGTCATCAACTTTAAAACCAAAAACTGGTTGACCTGCTTCATCCACGACCTAAAAAACACCACGAAGTTTCTTGAATGACATGATTATTATCTGAGTTGAGAGCCTAATGCAGACATGCGAGATAAGTTAGGTGTAGACATAATTGTAGAAGATATGCAGCTCTTTATAATATGAAGAACCAAAGATAACTGCAAGCTACTAACCTTAGAACTCCGTACGTTCGCCTCTTCACGATTCAAACAAATAGTAATTCCAGTCATAAATTGCAGCAAAGCCTGCAAACCTACGTATTACAAAATAACGTCAAAAGTCTCGACTTCGACGCTGTCGGAGATCTATCTAGTCTAGATGTTGATGCTCACGACTTTGCTTATCAGGATCATGGTATGCGAAGTGTAGGTACTACAACTATTATTATAGAGTTGCTCTGAATCAATGGTCAACGATAGAAAAGAAAAGTACCTGATTCCCTTAAGCGAGAGAGAATGCAGAACGTCGCAGGCTGTAGGAGAGAGAATGTAGAATGAGGGAATGCGGCAGTAGACTGCTTCGGATAGGGTTTGGGCGGGACCTCCGCGGCTGACCGGGTATCGCCCGGGTATGGGGCACGACGTTTTTTTCATCACGCAGCTGCCCGGGCAGAGAAGAGCGGAGCTCCGCAACGACCGTGTGCCTGGAATACGGTGCTCCTTGTTTGACGGACCTTAGTGCGGGCCCCCGGGCAAGGTTATCAAATACTGAATACATGTATACAAATACATGTATTCAGTTTATATTCCTTCTGAATACATATATGCAACGAATATATGAATATATGTATTCAATTGTCCGAGTACATGTATTCGATAACCTTGACGCCGGGCTTGCCTACCTTGCCTCCTTCTCTCACCGAGTCTATGTGTTAGAGTATATTTATGTTATATGGTTTTGTCCTAGAACGGGCAATAGTCATGGAGGTGAGACAATAGGGAAGCGGGGCAATAACCCTCTAAAGGACTAACTATTCAATTTAATTTTTTTTTGAATGGAATTATCTTTCAATCTGTACGATCAAAATTCACAAAATTTTAACCACATCATCTTGTATAAGTTTGGAAGATCATATGGTCACATACTCAAAAGGTTCATCTTGGCAGTTTTCAATTGATGGAGTAGAGATTCTTCTAAAATGCCTTGGTTCTTTACGGGAAAAGGTAGGACAACCCAAAAGCGACCAACAACCCAATACCGCTCCCTTCTATATTGTCGTGCACAAACACATTGTGCAAAGATAACATCGTGCCAATAGGTCAGAGCGTACAATTAGAGGCAAACTCGGAGCAATGGTGACTAAACTATCACCGCTGCCTCCATAAACAACGAAAACAATAGTTCACAAAAGAAACTATCATCCACTCAACAACTTAGGCTAGGGAAAAAAAAATCCAGACCACAACATTTAGTAATTGGTCTATAAGGACTCCTTTACTAATAAACAAGTAGAAAACACTTGTAACTAACACAGTAGTCAAGTCCATGCTACTCCTGAAGAGTGGAAGCATGATCACAACAAGGTTGTGGTGTGCAGCATCCTCACCTCATCACGTGGGAGACTCAACTTGAGAAAGATGAGTCTCCCTCAACCACACGCGTGGAGGTCATTTGGGCTCCAAGTCCCAAAATGAGGTGTCAAAAGATACCACTGTTGACTTAGCCGTCATACGGCACTAACTCTAATCCTAATCACCAATTAGGGCTAAGTTGCACGCCTTCCGGTAACTCCACAACTTCCTAGGTGATTCCTAACCGGAAACCACTTGCACAAACACCTCCATGCGCCGATCCTAACAGTTGCCGTGTACAAATACATTGTGCAAAGATAACAAGGTGCCAACATGTGAGAGTGCATAATTAAAGGCAAACTTGGAGCAATGGTGACTAAACTATCACCGTTGCCTCTGTAAACAACGAAAACAATAGTTCACAAAAGAAACTATCAATCACTGAGCAACCTAGGCTAGGAAAAAAAAATCCAAACCACAGCATTTAGTGATTTGTCTACAAGGACCCCTTTACTCGCCCTTTTTGCCTGTGCTGAAGCCCCTTTCACACCGGCGAACCACACAATTAAGTTGATTAACGTAAACTGGAAGAACAACCGATCATGAAAACCTCTCAAGTCCAGAAAAATCAAGGCAACCTATAGAAAACACACTAACAGACTGTGTAGACAAAGAATAGGCCGGGTGCAATGAGAGCCCCATCGTTAATTGCCTCCAACACTTTTAATGGCTAGACTTTGTCTACGTAGACTCTCAATGTGCTAAATAGTGTGGACATGACCATTGACCCACTGGTACCTCTAGAAGAGGTGGGGATAGACATTCTAGATGCCACCCTGTAGAATACAAGTTATAAATGACCATTGTGGCTGCCCGTTTGGCACTACCACATAAATGACATCGCAATCCAGTAGTAATGTGAGAAAGACCAAGGTGTACTGTGCCATCAATGTCTGGCAAATAGCAAGGCGCGCAATTGTGGGTGTAATCCTTCCACACCTTACCATCACGACCCTCCAACAGTAACACTCATGAGTTCTTCACCTCACGAACTTGCAAGATCTCCCGTCCCGCTGTCACATCCAATGTGGTGGGCGCTGTCGTGTAGAGAGGGGAACGCTTTGAGAATTCACGGGGAATCTGGCTGCAACCGGAATAGATGGCAGAAGAGTCCAGTCGTGTCTTCAATTCTTCAAATCTTCATATCTTCATCTCTTCGACTCTTCAAACAGCTCCCCGTTGGCCTATCCTGTGGTGGCTCTAAACGGGTTAAGGGTAAAGATAAGGTGATAAGAACCCACGGCCTCGGACGGGTAAAACGGGACGGCCAGACCACAAGCTGAAACCGTCCGAAAGATTGGCTCCTAAAATTCAAACCCACGGTGACCAGCAATCGCGCCTCACCGGTGGGAACAACATAAATACGATCGTGTGGGTGATCAACCCCACTTCGCCGCAACAAAATTTACGAAGCAGAATTGAAAAGAACTAGCCTCCAAATCCGGCTGGGAATAACAAAAAAAGACAACGAGCCTCCAAATCCGGCTAGGAATAACAAGCCACAAGCCACAACACACGAGTCTTCATGTCTTCTTATCTTCAAGTCTTCAAGTCTTCAAGTCTTCAAGTGTTCAAAAACACTAAGAAACTCAAAAGAAGTGTTCAAAAACACAATGGAAAAATTTCCATCAAGGCTGTAACCTTCAAACAAGTGCCACAGATGACTCAAAATTCCAACTACTAAGTTTAATAACTTTCTGGAAAGCTAATACAAATAACTAACACTCCTCCAAATTTCAAATCATTCTAAACTACTGTCCGAAAGTTATGTGAGTTCAAAGTTCCGCCCTTCTAGAAATTCAATCGCTCATAACTTCTTCTTCAAAACTCCAAATCTTAATTGTAATAGCTTTTTGGAGAGCTATGATAATGGTGCACACACCTTTCAAATCTCAAACCATTCTAAACTATTGTCCAAACGTTATGGCTTGTTGAAACCTCTGCCCTCTCAATGGATGGCCTCGGGTCTTCACAATTTCAAACCTTCATAACTTTTGCAATTCAACTCTAATCAACTTGAATGATAAGTTTATGGAAAGCTAAACAAAAGTTCTATAACTCCTGAAATTTTCAAAGAAAGACGCAAAAACTACAAACTTTGGTGGCCGCCCGAATCTCTGCTCCCCTTCGTTGGGTGGCAGCAGACCCTCCTCCACTCACACGCTTGTAACTTTTTGCTTACAACTCCAAATCAAGCGAAAATAATCTCTCTGGAAGCGCATCTCAAAGAGGAAGCAACCCTCAAAATTTCATTCAAAAAAATTGCTTACAACTAGAGTTCTCGCCCATCAAACTCTCGGCTCTCTACACACACACACACCCTTCTCTTTCAAAGCACACTAACTCCTTTTTCCCCCAAAACCCGACTAGGAGGGAGAGAGAAGATGCCTACCTACCCTCTAGACCCCTAAGGTGGATAAGATCAGCCCATGTGCATATCACATGGGCCTCAAAACACCCATTGGCTCTAGGAAAACTCAAAAGATAAGTATCTACTTATCTTTAAAGATCAACAAACCTTTAGAGTTCTAACTAGGAGGTAAACTACCCTCTATCTATCATCTTTTAACTTCTAACATTCAAATGAAACACAAAATACAAAAATTTAGTACAAAGCTTCAATAAAAAACAAGTAGAGGTAAAAACTAAAGTCAAAGAACAGTGTTACTCCATCTGCAAGAACTTGAGGATGCGCTTGATAGTACTTGCGATGTAATCTGCACGTTGAGTCTTTGTCAAAGGATTCACTGGCCCTTCTAACCAACAATGGTGGCCAGTGCTTAGCTCGATTGGCCTAGGTATACAGAAATAATGGTCTTCGTTCAGGCCCTCGAAACTGCCTTCAAATGTCACTTCACGGGTGCCCGGTTCAACACATCCAGTTTGAAGTAAGATTACTAAAACACGCGCGTCCTTTTGGAGATTACCATGCCAACGCTGCTCAACACGAGGCTGCTTTAGCGGACGAGAAGATCCAGCTTCATCTTGCGGGTGAAATGGCAATGGTGAAGAAACCGTCGGCTGGGATGGTTGAATTGGCAACTGAGACAAGGAAAGCTGTAAATCTACCTCCGGTTCAGACTCTAGATCTTGTGACTCCATAAAAACCCTCCAGTTCGACATATTAGTTCGAACTTCAAATCCAAACACAAACTCTAAGAACGTAAAGGAATACTTCGAATTGGTGAATATTGTTTACGGCTTTCGCCTTTTAAACAATTCCATGAGCAATAAGCGTCACCTTGAAGCTACTGGAAGCGTCACCAATAAGTTTCGTCCTCCTAATCAAAGATCTTTCCAAAAAGGTAAACAAGTAAATATTTTATACACTGAAAATATTTACATCAGGAGAGCGCAACTTGCTGCAAATACACATAGTCTCTAGGAGTAAACCATCGCACTTGCGGTCGGTAGCCTCTTCCCCGTATCATAGCATAGCTCAACGTATCCTGATGTTGATTAATGGAGAGATTCTCCAATGCCGTAGGCATCACCGGCTTGAACAAATCCGCACGTTGCTCAAACACTTGAGCCCACGTGTCTGGATTGTCCATGTTAGCCAACACGGTGTCAGCATCTGCCTAAATGGCCTTCGGCAACACTAGTTGCCTTCTAAACAACAAGAAGTAAGGAGAAAATGACGCTAGAGATGCTTGCTTCTTAATCCGGTAGCGCATGGCTATCCACGGTAATTGCAAGTTCCAATCTTGATAATGTCCCTTTTAAAAACTACACTTCCGAAGCCCCCTCTTGACGGTTTGTACCATGCACTCCGCCAATCCATCCGCTTCAAGGTGATTCCTCATAGTAGTGCGATGATCTATCATTGCTTGCTTACACAACGTTTAAAATTCACCCAAGAACTCACGTCCTTGGTCTGTGAGAACTTCTACTGGAGCTCCAAGGCAACTCCTAACATGATTTTGGAAAGAATAAGCGGTTCCTTCACTAAACTTGTCAGGCAAGGCTACCAACTCTATTCACTTTGAGAAGTCTTCAATCATCACTAAGAGATACTTGTTGTGTCGAGGTGTCATTGGCAATGGACCTGTGAAGTCCAAGCTCTACCTATATCCCAAGCCCATAATTGACAATGGTTGCAACTATGGCATTGGAGCGTTAAAAGACGCTTGCACACAATCACACACCATGTACCGGGCCACCAAAGCTTGAACTTGTGATTGCATTCCACGCCACCAATAGTGAAACTAGAGCAAACTATAACTCCTCCGCACTCCAAAGTGCCCAAGGTCTTCATGCATGTCTTTGATGAGCTTCACTCTCTCCAATGGAGTCAGCACAACCTCCCGCGTGTCATCCGGTCACACCCTCAAAAGATGAGTTCTCTCCCATACAAATCGTTTGGCTCTTTGTGAGGTCCGATCTCTCTCCTTAGCGGACCACGTGGGCACCTCTTCTCCATTCTTCAAAAATTGCATCACGTTCGTGTCTTCAAAGTTGTCCTTGGCGCCCCCAAATTCTTCATCGCCATCCTCATCTACTGTGACCACAGTAGCTTCTTTGGTATCATCTCCACGCATCGCCAACACACTTAGAAAGACCGAACAATGCCAACTTGGAAACGGATCGGCCTCATCTTTATCGTGCCACCTAGCGCCCGTAGCATCTGTTAGGTTTCGAATTGGATTGCGGCTAAGGCTGTCGGCATCCATATTCACCAATCCCGCTCTGTGTGCCACCTTGAAGTCGTACTCCATCAACATCAAGGCCGACCGCGCTAGTTTGCCTGTTAGTTTGTGAGACTCTATCAACCATTTCGAAGGTTGATGATCCGTAACCAACAGAAACTCATTACTATAAAGGTAACATCGAAAATGAGCAATTGCCCATATCGCGGCTAAACATTTTTCTCCATACGAGCTATACTAAGCCTCCGTGTTGGTGTTAGGCCGACTGGCATACGCAATCACAAATTCCTTCCCATCGTCATCCATTTGCGTCAACACCGCGCTGATTCCCGACGCACTCCAATCCGTATGTAGCTGGTATGTCCTTCCTGCTATCGGCCTTCGCAGTATAGATGCCGATGCCAAGCGGTCCTTCAATTCTTGAAAGGCCGCCTCTTGCTCATCTCTCCAGATCCAAGGTTGATCATTCCTTGTCAACATGGTCAATGGCTTTGCAATAGCACTGAAAGTCTTCACAAACTTTCTATAGTAGTTACACAACCCCAAGAATGCACGTAGCCTACTAACATCCCTTGGTCTAGAAATAGACATCACTACTTTAATTTTGCTAGCCACCACACCCAATCCACTTGGATATATCATATGGCCTATGTACTCAATGCGGTCAAAGTAGAATTTGCACCTACCAGGGTGCAACTTCAAATTGTGGAGCCTCAATCTTGCAGACACTTCCATCAAGTGTAGCCTATGCTGCCTTCAATTCGTGCTAAAGACACTGATGTCTTCAATGTAGCATCTCACGAAATCCAAGCCTGAGAACACTCGATCCATAACCCTCTGGAATTCGGCAAGCGCATTCTTCAATCTAAATGGTAAGAACTTCCATTGGATCAACCAATCCTTCCCATCTTTGTTAATGCTCTAAAACGCGGTCTTCTCCTTGTCTTCCTCTCTTAGTCCAATTTGGTGGTATCCAGAGCGCAAGTCCAATATATTGAATACCTTGGCGTCACCAATAGCCTCAAAGTTCTCTTCTGGCGTTGGCATGGCATAACAATCCAACTTGGTGAATTTATTAATCCTCCTATAGCCCCCGCACATCCTCTTCTCGGTCCAATTACCGTAGATATCTTTCTTGGATGGCATAACCGTCGCCGATGCATACTCACAATCCGGTGGAGCCAACTCCAGAAGCCCTGCAGCCACCAACTTCTCTGTACGAGCGTGTATCATCTCCTGTTCAATGTTGCTATACTTGTACGGTTTCCGATATATTGGTGCTTTGTCCATCAAGTTGATACGTACTTCTTGCCCCTTCAACACTCGAAGATCTTCTAGACTAAAGGCAAAGCAATCTAAGTACTCCTTGAGGAACTCATGTTCGTCTCCCTTAACTGCTCCATCTGCCAGGCCTACTATCGGTTTCCAAGTATCCTAGGTCACCGCCTCCTTCGGTTCCTTTGGAGCAGGATTTTCCTTCCTTGGTTGCTATTGTATGCTGGATGGAAGAAGTTCTTCTTCCCCCATCCCCATCATGCTTTCAAATCCTTCCAATTAGCTTAGTCTGCCAATATCCTCCATTTGGTGAGCTGTGTGTTCTTCCATGAACATCTTCTCTACAAATTCTTCCAAATCCTTTGTTTTGTGGGCCAATCTCCTACTTCGGCTCCAATCCTTCATTCCATGGAGAGGATCCTCAGTCTTGGGTGTTGCAAAAAGGTTTGCGGTGCCCCATATAATCCATGGGTGAGGTGCCAAGGCCCTCTCGCCCCCAACCACTTTGCTTGTCACCCTGACAAAGACAAATGGTTCTCCTGTCGCCCGATACTCATAAGACCCCATGAAAGCCAACTGCTTCTGTTCAGCCACTAGCAACAAACAATCCAGGTCAAGCAATTTAAATCCATTGCTTGCCTAAGTAAAAAATGCCGTTGTTGCTCCGAGATTCCGGGCGCATTGGTAGTGCCAGTGGAAAATCTCATGGCTCTCTCCCGTTTATCCGCGTTGGGCTCCACCATCTCTTGAGACAAGAAATCCCAAACAAGACTAGGGCCGTTATCCTTAGAGGTATACGACCGAGCAAAACTAACCAACGTGGGCAATGCCCTACGTGGTTCTCCCTTGTGGTTAAACCGCCAAAGGTGCTTAGTCATCATGGTAAACGCGCCGTGGTGCCCTGTGAGGATCCATAATATCACTCACGTAGACATCCGCCCGTGTAATACGACCCATGACGGACTGTAACGACTCTTGAGGTGCTAAATTTGTCCACTACAGTCGCGAGCGATGTGCTCGCGATTCCACTGGAGCCGCATCCAACAGCACGGGCAAACCCAGAGTTTGGTGTATGCGGTGCATGCCCTCCAATGTCCTTGACCTTGAGTACTCACCACAGGTACATTCTCGAGAATGTAACCTAGAGGTCGCTTATGAGAGGTCTGAAGCAAACGCAATATGCAGATCATATCATGAAATCGCATAGACAAGTATCTTTCAACCCGTTCTGATGTCTAGCCATTGACAATCCTTGACATGGCCATCCCACAATGACAAGGTCCACATGGCCAACACGGTGAATGTCCTCTGCTGAAAGCAAAGCAATGTCATCAAAAAGGGTGGAAAATGAAGTCTTGATGGCACTAGTGGCCAACAATTTTGGGAATTGGGTCCTCAATTGCCGTGAATGCCGCTTAGCCACGTGCCTTGCTACCTCATCAACATCTACGTAGATGTAGCATTTGACCTTGATCCTTGCTTGCAGCACTACCCGCACAGTGCTGGCACACTCTCACCACGTATCTACTTCCCACTGCCACGTAGTATAAAACACGAAGCCCTCACTCCCAAACTCTGTAAAGATGAGGGAGAACGTGGGCAATTGGTTCCCTGGGCGGAAATCCTCCACTTCCACGGCGTACCTTGATCCAAGGTTCATTAGGACAACGGCCTTCTCTCCAACCACAAGGTCCACGGCTTCAACTTGGCCCCGTGCACGACAAAGAGTTGCTCGAACACCCTCCTTGGCCGAAGTGCTCGGATTTTGCGCACCCCACCAAGTGAAGTCCAATACTTCACGGACTCTTTGCTTAGCACCTTTGTGCCTGGCTTCCGGAAATCTTGGGTCCATGTTCGAGACTTGGCTATGGGGTATAACTCAAAATTCTTAACATTAGAGCTCGCATGGGAAGGTGAAGATTTCACTTGCAAATCTTCGAGGCAAGAAATCAACTGACTAAGTGTCTCGATACTAATCTCTACTTTAGCAGCACTAGACTCTTCTGATTTCTTCTTCTTACCTCCACTATCCATGTCCCATATCCTTGATACAACCTACTCTTTTTACGTGGTTGTATTAAGTGAACTTACAATGGATGTGCCTATGAACTAGCTTCCAACCCCATTACCTTCATTCAAACCACAAGTTTTTAAGAGTGAAGAGAGTGTATGTTGTTATAAAAAGGATTATATCATTCCTTTCCAGCCCTTGTTTTAAGGCGAAATTATGCCAAAAATAAAAAAATAAAAACTCGTGGCGATTGGCCTTTGGGTAGGAAATGGCTTTCTAAAACAAATGTAGCCTGATGTGACATCGCGTAAGTGTCATGCCAACCTCATGGCTACCAAACGGTTTAGGGTCAAGCCAGGAATCTAGGGCTTGGTGCGGCCGGTTGGCGCAAGTTGTCGCCTCAACGTGCTCCTTTGGAGAGAGTCTGCGGTTTAGGGTTGCTTCCCGCGCTTGGACTTCGTTGCCTCAGTTGCCTAGTTGCAGGAGCCTACATGACAGTGTTCGCCTACCCCTGCACCACTTTGATGGCACAGATCGCTTACTGCGACTGAGCTCCTCTGGAGCGCGTCGCCACATTGAATTTTTTGTATATATCTCCCCGCCTAACTGTAGATCTTCCCTTTTCCAATACTATGGTACGCCAAATCTCCTTCGCAAGAGAGAGGATTGTGTCGCTTCAGCTGTTATTACTACGATTTGGGGTTATGGGAGAATCGACCTTGGAGTTTGTTGCCGTCATGGCGATGGCAGCGGCCAATACTTCCCATTTCCACAGGTGGGGCGTGGGCTCTGAATATACACGCAAATCATTCTTTGATGCACGTCTCATCTCTTGTTTTCTTCTCTGTGGTGGACCTTGGTCTACACAAATTGTTGTTGTTTGACTGTCTGAGTGGAAGTACTTGTGCGTCCTTGCATGGGCGCAAATTTTGGATCGTGTCTCCCACACCAGCTTTAATAGTTTCTCACACTTGCTTTGTTGTTGTTTACGATGGAGCGGGGGGAGGACTGTGACGTTCGAGAGTTGGGCATTTTTGACAACGCCGTTTGTGGAGGTCAGACAAGTGGGGGCGCACCATCAAGCGAAACAGATCTTCACCGACTTGCTGCAGCAGCGAACGTGGATTAGTCACTGATATATTTGGACGTTGTATCATCACCAGATCTAGCGAAGGAAGTGTTGGCCTTCGCGCCAGATGTGGAGGTGGTGAACTCCGGCGGTCTCGCGGCCAGAGAGCAACGCCGGATCGAGAGACGGCTTCTGAAGGAGGCAACAGAGAAGCGAAAACACATGCGGCTACCTGAGCAACATGTTAGAGCTGTGGCAAAAAACAGAGTTACTATGAAGACCTTTTTCCAATCGTCACGCAACAATCTGAGTGAGGTGTCGTTGTCACAGAGCTGGGCTGCTGGAGAGAGAGCGTTCGTAGGCGATGTGGAAGACACGGTGGTGCTTGTCGTTACTCCTCCCAGGGCAAATCCGGCTGTGCAATTGGTTTCGTCGGTGGACAAGACGGGGAAGCGGTAGATGGAATCAAGAATTATGGTGGCGCAAGGTGTTCGAAGGGGGAAAATTGTGCTGATTCATCTGGTGGCTCTACAGATGCGAGGCCCCTCTTGGAGGTGAGTTTTTATTTCATTTTTTGATCTATCTCTTTTATGTTTGTTTCTGGGTGGGATTGTGTTGTCTTGATCTGGGCTGGTGCTTGCATGGCGGAGTCTTGATCTGGGGTGGTTTAGGGTAGGTTTGTGTTGTCTTCGTCTGGGTTGGCGCTTGCATCTCCAGACGAACTTTCAAGTCCTTGGTATGGGACGGTGGCGTTGTTCTTGGGCGGTCCAACTGGCTGCTTGACTTCGCATTGGAGCATACTGTCCTCTCCTTTTCCTCCCCCTCCATTGCTGCGGCCTGCCACCATAAGCAGTTTCTGGAGAAACTTTCCGGGTTTCTGGAGAAAAATAGGGACCTATATGCAAACCTGTTGCAACTATTAGCATCTTGCGATTGTGCATTGCCACAATTTTTTGTTGCCTCTATTGGAGAGGGTGCTCAGAAGTTGCTGAGCCCTAATCGTAGAGCCAATGGCACAGAATTACAAAAGTAGAGCGTGGCTGCAAAATTCAAGGTCTGTACCTTCTATCAGTGCAAACCATTATCTTCCATCAATTTTTCGTGCAATAAGACATCCATGTATTTCGGTTATTAAAGCCGTGACAAGTTATTTTCAATTAAGCATGTGCATTGCTTTGCATAATTGTTCTATCAGCCTGTAAAATGTGAGCTCTTATTTCGCCAACTGGGGTAACTGATTGTGATTTTGTTGATTTTATGGGATTACAAGGCCAGTTGAACAAGCTTCAATGTGGCGCAGGCACCGGGCGACTTCCTCCTCTTTCTGTGCCTGAAGCCGGGCTAGCGTCAGGATCTGCTGCTTTGCAATCGGAGGTGGTGGTGAGCTCCTGGTTGATCTGTCTACTACCTCAACTGGTGCCTTCTGAGAGAGGTGCTTTTGCAGAGAGTTCCTCTCCTCTGCCAGGCGCATGATTTCTTTGTCCTTGCTTGCCATCATGGAATCTGTCATTTCCTTGTAAGCTTCAAATTCCCCCTTCAGATTCTTTTCCGCAATGCGTACAGCGTTAAGCTCCCTTTGGAGTTCTACATTCACAGGGGCGGTTGCTGTGGGAACAACCTCTGGTCTCGAGGACAAGGCTTTCTCTGCTAGATGCAGACGCCGTTTCGTAATCCACCTGCTAAGACTTGACTAGCGTTTTGCTGAGCTCAAGCTGAGTAGCCAACTCCCGTATGTGTAGACGTGCCTCTTCCAGACCACCAACCTGTGCGTTGAGTTCACGCTGATAGTCGGCTACAGTTGCATCAAGCCTTCTTATTGCTTGGTCTCGGGCCGTGGTAGCCGCTACAGTCTGTGCCTTGGCTTCCTCGAGAGATGATTCCAGTGCTGTCAATGTTGAGGAATCTTGGACAGCCTCCAGTGCTGCCTCTTTTCTCTACAGAAGAGCATGGGCCCTAACCTTGTAGGCAGCTAGCTCTTGTGCTTGCAATTTGGTCTCATCTTTGGCCGTGGAAAGCTCTACTTGAGTAGCACTGAATCTGACAATAGCCCTCGAGTTCGGACTCAAGCTCACTGCGCCTGCTTCCGGCGGCCATTTCCACTTCATTTAGAATTTACAGGGGATTAGGGGTTAGCCATTTAGACATGGCATGCAGACGTTAGAGTTGCTTTGAATGGTTGCCTCATCACCAATCACTTTGTGTGTTGCAGGCACTTCTGGATTACATCAAGAATGATTTTGACCTGAAAGTGTACTGAAAAACCCTGAATGACAATGGAGTCACCAAAGAGCGCATGCGGAGCTATGACCGTCAAATCTGTTTGGAGCCGAACTTGAGGCATGACCAAAAAGATGGTCTTTCCAAAGACCTCACAAACTATTTGAGAACCTTGAAGGTAAGGGCCATTTATTTCTATTAAATCTTTTGGTGTAGTGTCTTTTAATAGTTTGGAACCGATATATTAAGTGCCAAAAGTAAGATAGTTTTCTGAAGTGCTTGACTTTGTGGCAGGCTGTGCATTCTGATGCTGACTTGGAATCTGCTATTCAAGCTTGCATGGGCTACGCTGCTCAAGTTGGATTCAAGTTATCTTCAATGTATAGTCCATTGGTTTCCTCAAATGTCTAAATCCAATTTGAGTCACTGGTTTCTTTTATTAAAGTTTTTGCTGTGATTTGGACTGACCTAACCTTGCTGTTTATTACAGGGAAGTGGCTTCATGGGAGACGTGAAAATCCATCCAATCAGTGGCCTCTCTGAAGCTTTACCTGTGAGCTTACTAAATTCCATCCTAGATAACCATAATTTTTTGTGGCTAATGGGAAAGTGCGCACAATATTTTATCTCAATCACGGATCTAATTACTTGTTCCCTTCTGAATGCAGCAACTTCTAGCTATGTGCTGGAGCATGTCGAAGAGAAGAGTGTGTTGCGGTTGCTTAAGGTATCAACTCTTTTTTGTCTCAAATCATCATCTGGAAGATGTCAATGAATTTTTGATTTTAAGGTCAACAATTATGCTCACACTCAACTACTACATGGTTTTCTTTTCCTTTGGTTTTACAGATCTGCTTTGCAACATGATTTGATCCAAATGTCCTTGCCGACCATCGGAACAAAAACCAAAAGGCAATATCTATCCAGATTACACCCAATGTTGATCTGCCATACATGTAGATTTTTGTGGTTTGTCTAATGTTTGGTCTTCCTTCATTTTAATTTATTATTTATTATTTATTATTATTATATTTCATCATGATTTATTTTAATTTAATTTTGTTGGTGGTGCAATGGCGTTGGTGGTGCGGAAGTAGAAAGTGCAACTGCAACCGATGAGGATCATGCCCCTCCTCCCAAGATTATATTGAAAAAGAAGTTTGTTGGAAAATATGTCATTTTAGCTGATGAGTTCACACCAGATTTGGTATGATTTTCCATCCACTTCTTAGACTACTTCAGACACTAATAACTAAATGTGAAAGGACTATAATATTTTGAAACTATGGAACTAAATTGAGATATTAGGCCTATCAATTTTCTCAGTTTATTATACTATTCTGTTCCAATCTAGATAGATTTCTAGTTCTCAATTGCATCTTTATTGAATTTGAAGTAATTTTTGGATTCTTCTTTTATTTCTGTTCAGGTTGGTGCCAAGTCCTGGAACATAGCCAATTTGAGGGGCAAACTGCCCACATGGATTAATTTGCCATTTGGTGTTTTTGAAAAGGTCTTCTCAGAGAGCATCAACAAGGTACATCAACAAAAAAAAATTAAAAAATGGTGTCTGTATCTTCTCCATTAATTTGGCCACATACACTAATTGATCTAAAAATCAGCTGTCTAAGTGTGTAAATGAAGATTTTCTTATACCAATAGTGGCTACAAATTTTTGCAATTCTTACACTAATGTATCAATATCTATGCTCTTGCTAATTATGTTTACAATAGTAGTGTAGGTGACAATAAGTAGTACAACCAATCAACCCCAGCTTATTTATTTTTCTGTTAGTATTGTCTTAGCCTTGTTACTTTAACGCCGACAAGGCCTTGGAAGGGTCTCTTTAATACACAACTTCCAATTAGGCGTTAATTCAAGTGCACATTGTATCATGTTTGTTCAGGATGTGGCCACTCAGATTGCATCTCTTAGCAAGCAGCTTGGTGATGGTGATTTTAGTGAGCTGAAGGACGCTCGCGAAACCGTCTTGGGCCTCAAATCTCCTCCTACATTGGTAAGCCTAGTTACTTTTAACCAAATTGCTTTCAACCATTCAAGAAAGAGTTTACATGAGATACTAGTTGATTTTACATATCTATATCAATTTAGCCAAATTCTAATTACTCAAAATAAAAATAAAAGAGGGGCTTCTAAAATGAAAAAAAAGAGGAAGTATTTTATTTGAGCCAAGAATCTTGGCTTGGAGTTGATTTCTTTTCTTGTAATGTGTATGGGTTGTATCTCTATTTCTGGTACAGACAAATAGCATTTCACTAATTTTGTTCACTCATGGTTTATGGAGCAGAGGTTGTATGTGGACTTGTTGGGCAATCTGGGGGCGACTTGGAGAAGTTTTCACCGAAGGGCGACTCTGATCTCTAGGATTCTTGGTCGTGTGGGGGCTTTTTAATGTTGTAGTGGGTTGGTATGTGATTGGGGGGTGTGCTTTTGTAGGGGATTCTTGGTCGTGTGGGGGGCTTTCTAATGTTGTAGTGGGACGTTGGTCTGTGATTGGAGGGTCTTTTGGTAGTGGAATGAGTCGTCCCTTTTTGGGATTGAATGCATGCTTGTTCTTAGCTGGAATGCCTCGCAAGTTTCACGGAGTTGTTACCCTGCTGTAAGTGGGCTATGATGGAGGATTCTTTATGGGGCCTTATTCATGCTGCTTCAGTTGTACATGGTGCGCGTAAAGTTGGGCACAATGACTAAAGTTTCTTTTGTTTTCTAGATTGTGTCAGAAGAGGAACTCAGCGACGACACCGACTCCGACTTTGAGCGATTGCCTCCAGCTCCAAAGCAGCAGACTAGGGATTATGATCGCAACCGCCGCTTCCATTGTGAGTGGTCCGCTCGATTTCCATGGGCGGAGGGTGTCGTTGAAGCATGGATGCACTTTGTGAAGTGCATCATCTGCTCTAAGATTGATGGGCGTCCAAAGTTCCTTGCGGCAAAACTAGACACTCTTATCAAACATGAAGGGCATCGTAAGGTAAGTATAAGACATTGTCATTTATTTAACTTTTTCTTACTTTCATTGCAAACTCTAAATGTATGTGTGCTTTTGTGTGTAGGCAAAGAAAGACCAGCTGCTAAAGGGCATGAAGAAGGGTGATGGTTTCATAGCCAAAGATTGTAGACACCAAAAGAATGCGAAGCTTTTTGCTAAGCGACAGCCCGAGACGATTTTGCAACAAGTGAACCATGTTAATGCGAGGATGCGGCGTAAGAAGACCATCCAGTTTGCAAGTATCTTTCAAGTTCTTGCAAATGGAAGGCCTATGTTGGAGTACGAGGAGCGTGAAGCATTGTACAAGTTTCTTAACTTTCCCGACATGCCAAAGATGCACTGGACGGATTCCTCGGGTTGGTATATGGCAGAGGCCATGTACGAGGTGGTTAGTTCACAAAATAATACTTTCCTTTCAAATGTTTGTAGTTGTTTTGTAAAATGCATGGGCTATGGGTGTTCATTTTGTGAAATGCATGAGTTATAAATGTTAATTTTGTAAAATGTTTGAGCTGTGGTGTTCATTTTGTGAAATGCACTCGCTGTGGGTGTTTTTGGTTGAAAGAAGTTAAATGTCGATGATTTTTCATGAAATGCATGGGCTATAGGTGCTTTGTTGGTGGGTTGTAGGTGTTTTGTTGGTGCTTTTCATGAGCTATGGGTGTTTATTTTGTGAAATGCATGAGTTGTGGGAGTTTTTTTGGTGAAAGAAGTTAGATGTGGGTGTTTATTTGGTGAAATGCATGTGCTGAGGGTACTTTCTATGGGTGTTGGTACCTTTTTGTTGGTTGTTAGCTGAATTTTAGGGCTGTGGTGATGAGCAACTGAACCTTTAGTTGTGGTGGAGTATTTCGTGCGACTAACAACTCTGCCCTTATTGTATGCAGTTGAAAGAACACATACGTTTGAAGGTGAAGGGTGCTGAATTTGCCCTCACATGTGATGAGGTCACAGCCATCGACCACACTTCATGGCTTTCAGTACATGCCTATGTGATAAAAGGTTGTCAACGCATGCTTCTTCTACTGAAGGTTCAGAAGTTGACGACGGGGATGAGAGCAAATGACTTGGTGGAGGTGTTGATGGAGATTTTGAAGGAACGCGGTGGATTGGAGAATAAGGACGTGGAGAAGAAGTTGATTAGCTTTGGGGCTGATGGAGCAGCCGTGTTTCAAGGCAAGATCACCGGAGCATCTACTCAACTTCGAGAGAAGGAAGCACCCTTTGTGCAAAGCATTCACTGCTTTGCACATAGGTGCAACTTGGCATTCAAGACTCTCAACGATTTGCAAATCATGGTGGGCATTGAGAAGTTGCTTGCTTCTACGTACACTTATTTCAACAAGAGCCCACGAAGACTATAAGAGTTCAAAGATCTTGCTGACTTGATGGAGTGTAGGGGATTGAAGTTATTGTGCAACGTTCAGACACGTTGGGTGAGTTTATTGGACCCACTGCGGCGTCTAGTGGCCCAGTATAGAGTGATGTTGGCAAAAATGCGACACTTCCAAGATGTTGAGGCAGTTGCACGGGTAAACATCACTTGTTGCCTTTGCTTATTGTAATTCATTCATAGTGTTGGAAAAATTATAATTGAACTTTTTTCTGCCTTGTCTATAGACTCTCTTTGAAGATCTCTGAGACCCGAAGGTTTTGTTGAGCATGGTCGCTATGATCCCTCTCATAAAGACAATCGATGTCCTTGTGACATTTGCACAAAAGCAAGATGTTTTTATCCAAGACTTTGTGGCAGCGCTAGGATGTTGCGAGTCCCAATTGTTTACACTCTATATTGACACTGCCACGGCATTCTTCACTGATGAGTTCACAGGATTCCGTTCACTCATGGACTTATCTCATTGGAATGTGTTTATGCATTGGGATGTAGATGTCAACACTCAAGAAGAACGTTTGATGTGGAAACTTTACCACATTGAAGAACCCGATGTCCACAACAATAGGGCTGTTGATCGTGCCGCCTTTGCTGCGATGGCTCTTGACATCAAGCAGTGCAAAGGTAAAGCATCTCACAATTTATGTTTAATTTTTTTAAATGGTTTTTTACACAATCTCCTTGGTTAAGTAGTTTTGCCTCATTTACAGCTGCTGCTGTGCATCCCAATGAGGAGTTTCGGGGTCGATTTCCCTCAGTGGAGACCTTGAATGCTCTTGGTATTGTCTACCCTCAATACTGGGCACAGTCCGATGCGTTGGAGAATTTTCCTACCCACGTTGAAGCCATCAAGCGGCATTTTTGTGAACCGAAGGAGCTGAAGATTCGAGGTGGAGTTGCAAGGAAGGTGGTGCCAGCCCTTTTGGATGGTTATAATCTTGATGCTGAACAGAGTATGTTCAAGCTCATATGAGCAACAACTTCCGCTCCGTGTGTGAGCTGCCGATTGATGTCAATCCCCTTACACGCATTTGGCGTCTAGCACAATCCAACACGCCATTAGCCGACCGTTTTCCCACATACATAAAGCTTGCTCAGATTGTTGTAGTCATGGTGTCGGGGTCGGTTGAAGACGAGCGAATCTTCAGCTCCCTCTCATTCTTGAAGTCCCGCCTTCGAAACTCACTTGATGGTCACCTTGAGCTCGTTGTGGAAATGTATTCCCAGAAATCGTTCCCCCTTGAGAACTTCCTATTTGAAGAGGCATTTCATTTGTAGTACTCCACACTGGATCGAGGCCGTTATGGTTCCGATGACTAGTACCTGTCTCATGTCTTTTTTTCCAATTATGCAAAGTAGATGTCGCACGGCTTGTGTTTGGCATTTCTCTCTTTTTATGTTCTACAATGTTTACTAATTGTGCTTTCAACATTTGTGTTTCAGCTAGGATGGATTGTGCCATTGGCTGCAAAATTTTCTCTCATGGGTTCTGACATTTGTCTACCTAAAGTTGTTTTTGTGACATTATCTTTCTTGAGTCATTGAGGCCAAAGAGTGCTCACTTTTTGGTCATAGTCGTGTACATTCACTTGCCAAGGATACAAGTTTCTTTCTTTTCCTATGGAATGAGTTTTAACATGCTGAAATGAGCTGATTACAAGTGATATCAGCTGTAATCACTGAAATAGGCTTAACTGAACTGAAACTAGCAATGAACACTTTAATCAGCTGTAATGAGCTGATTTCAACTCCAAACCCTCTAATCAGTTGTAATTGGTTGAATAAATCAGTGCTAAGTAATTTTTGCCATTGGAGCCAATTACCTACTACTTCATAAATTTGGTCGCCCATTAGTCCATGTAATAAAACTCCCCATGGCCTATTTGCACCATGTTTGATTTTTGCATCGCCTTAAAAAATTTGGCTCACAAGAAATTATCGCCAATGTTTTTGTTTTCATTTTTTCCTGTGGTGCCTATTTATTTTGTAGGTTTTTTATTTTTGCCACAAGTTTTTGCCCTTTAAACACAACATAAGCCAAACTAGCTGCCTAATATAATTCCACACAGCCATTGTAGCTATCCCCTTGATTTGAAAAAAAAGGACTGTTCATTTCCATAACGTATCACCGTCAAATCTTTTAGCCAATCAATGAATTTTTGGTAGAATTTGGAAATCCAAACCAAACAACACTCATTGAATTAACTCTCAAATTGAAATGGATATGAAGTAAAGTTTCTAAGCAAAGCAAGCAGAGATTGAGATCCTCATCCTCTGAAAGCTATCGCTTTAAGCCCAACGGAAAAGATGAACTTATCATCCTTTAAACGCATGTTTCAGAGCTAGCCACGGGGAAAATATGAAATCTTCATCTTCTAGACACATATTTAAAGCTAGCCATGCGGTAAAGATGACTTGTCATCCTTCAAACGTGTTTTCAATTGGCAAGAATGTTTTTTTCCAAAGATCCAACTCAACCGCACAGAAGTCCATGAGCATCACAAACATGCCATTCATCACAAGAATAGACCAATTCCCCAAGCACCCAACAAATCCCTCCCAATGTGACTTCGGATACTTTACCTGGTTGAAGTTATCCCGGGTCTCAAAATAGCCAAACCTACCTACCACAACTAGGCTATGAATGAAATTTAATTCCACCGAAGCCTTATAATGCCTCGTGCAAGAAGTTGGCCTTTCTCTAAAACTACTCAAGTTCTAGGATAACGCCCTAATATTTTAAATTATCAAAATCACCTTAAATGTACAATTCTTGCACTAAAATGTGCACAAGCTACCCTAGGTTCAAACATGTGTCCTCCACACTAACAATACTTGGGCAACCTTAACACAATTGCACTTTTGCGGTTCTAGCACAATTTTGGCAACGCTACCGCATCACCAAAAACACCAAAAACACCAAAAATTCACACTAGGAGAAGAAAACATGACATATTCCAACTACTCACCCGATTGCAATGTGAAGGATGCACAGTCGAATCGGCACCTTCTCCACACTGTCTTCTAGAGCAGCCTACTTGTACTCTGTCGTCAACCCACGCCGCGTACTTTAGCGTCAACGCTCCTGAAACCCTCGTTGTCTCCGTTGCAGAAAAGCTAAATACAGTTGTGCACACCGACGCAGCAGGAGCAACGAGCCACATCATAAAACCAAGGTCGCCACTTGGCCTGGAAAATTACACAAACTAACTGGAAACCTAGTTCTTCCTCTAGAAAAACTTCCAACTTGGCGACCACCTCGAGAGCACTGTGCAGTGACCTCTTGAACGAGCTGGAAACAGACTTACGTCTAGAGAACTGGACGGGAAGAAGAAATTGGGAAAAACAGACACCACTCTCCTTGCTCTGGCCATGCACATGAACATGCAAATGGATGCCGCTTACGAATTTACAACACCGTCATCCTTGCCTCCATCTTTGGCAGACTCCGCACCCACTTCCTCGTAGTCCTTCTCCAGGGCAGCGAGATCCTCGCGAGCTACTTGAGATTCTGCGTTCTCCTTAAACTTCACGCAAGCTTCTCATCAATCAGGAAAAGGCCGGAGAATCCCTCGCGCTCTTGGTCACCGTACACACCATGCCCGCCCCTCGTCGATATTCACGTAAGCTTCTCCTCGAGCAAGAAATTGCCGGCGAATTCAAGATTGAAATTCTGCGACAGAGGCTCGCCAATGCAAGGGAAAACTGCGTCGGCCAAGGCAAAGTCCTCGTTCTCTGTGTACCCGCTCTTCGTCAGCTTCAATTCCCTCTGCACCTTCTTCGTGGCGCTTCCCAACCGCCTGATCTCCGCAACCTCAACGACTGTTTACAACCAGAACCCGATATCCAGCAGAACAGCGAGATCCTCTTCAACGCAGGAATGCTACTGAGACGAGGACGCCGTGTTCAAAATCTGCAAGGACTGAAGTTCTTCAAGCTACAAGTAGATGGCTCGCCCTCCACATCCACGTGAATCAGGACTCCAGGCTGGTTGTCGAAGTAAGTTGAAAACACCTGCTCCTTCTTGGTGGGAATGGTGGTGTTTCTGGCGATGAGAACCGTCACCACTCCTCCTACGGTTTACAGGCCGAGGGAGAGGGGAGTGACATCGAGCAACAAAAGGTCTTGGACCTTCTCGTTACCCTCACCCGAGAGGATGGCGGCTTGGACGGCGGCACCGTACGCTACTGCTTCGTCCGAGTTGATGCTCTCTACGACGCGCCATCCACACGAAGACGCCACCAGTACTAGGGCCACCGCTGCAAACCAGTAGCTTCTTCTCCAGCAACACACTCAAGTCGTGCGCAACGAACACCGACACTGCTGCAACCTCTACTTCCGAAGCAACCTCAAGCTCAACTACTCCTTCTCTCGAAGTTGCAGATCACAAAAAGAACTATAGGGCGGATATCAAAATTTCAAGCAAAGTCCACAAAGCCCTATTAGATGTACTATAATGTCACGGTTACATCCATCTTCGCAGCATGATCTTTCTCAAGTAATAAACAAGTAGAAAATACTTGTAACTTACACAATAGTCAAGTCCATGCTACTCTTGAAGAGTTAGAGCATGATCACGACAAGGTTGTGGTGTGCAACACCCTCACTTCCTCACGTGGGAGACTCAACTTGAGAAAGATGAGTCTCCCTCAACCACACACGTGGAGGTCATTTGGGCTCCAAGTCCCAAAATGAGGTGTCAAAATACACCACCATTGAGCTAGCCGTCACACGGCACTAACCATATTCCTAATCACCAATTAGGGCTAAGTTGCATGCCTTCCTATAGCTCCACAACTCCCTAGGTGATTCCCAACCGGAAACCACCTACACAAACACCTCCATGTGCCAATCCTGACAACTAAAAGCCACAACAAAGTTGTTTGGGAACTCCAAAAAATGTTAATCTCCTCTAATAAATCCCGTTGTTACACTCCCATGAATGCTGACATATTCAATAATTATCCCCCGGAAAATACATTCTCCGAATTACCTTCTACCTTGCATATGCCACCTCCCCCATTGCCAATGCACCTCTAGATTTAAGCTTGATATCCTTTGTGTTTGGAGACTCCAATATGACTCCCCTCCTACAGCAGCCATGGATCCTAATTTTAACCCTCCACTTTATTGAAATTACTTATAGTAATGATAGATTTTTGGCCCAAACAATATTAAACAAAACTAACAAATATCATTCACTAATCAACGGCCTTACAAACCATGGTGGAAAGTTGATTCTATCATCATTGTCATAGTTGGTGCCCGTGCCTCAATCCATGTACCACCAATGACAATACTATCTGATAGATTTAAAATCCCTCTCACCGCGATCCGCCACACCTTCCAAAATATCAACACCATCGTTGCACATTATGCTATGTCCATACTACTTTACAAACAATGCATAAAAAACAACCAACTACTCCCACCAACATATGACCCCTCATAGACACATACATACATTGTATAGGGCACCACATTGGAACTCGTCTTCAACCACCATGAATTTTTACAAAACCCCTAATAACCAAACTTACAAACTCCCATCTCATCATCAACAAACATGACCTAGAGGGTGACACTTCCCCCTCATCATTGGGCCCTCGCTACTGGTTACTTTCCATAGTGTCTTCTTTCACAAGAGGGCAATAGTTCTCCTACACTTATCATTGTCATCTGGACATTGATAGAGTGATGAGAACAAACATACTCTTTTTTCACGTTGACCCCGTAAAAAGAAGTCGGAGTTCTTACTACTACTAGAGCATAGGGAAAGATATTGAACATGAAAGAATTCATGCTCTTTTTTTCTGCACCAAAAAATGTATGAGTGGTAATGGCAATCAATATTCTTGGGCCCTATCTTATGTAAGAAAAGGTAAGCCAAATTAATTGAAAATTTATGAAGTAATGAAGCCAAAATTAATGAAAATATCAATTAAAAAAATCCTCAACCATAGAAGACATTAATGGGGAGTGGGGCCTGGAAAAGCCTTTGTCTTTGAAAATATATGGATTGCAAACTCAATTTGGTACCTCAAGGTCTTGGGTTTGAACCCCATGGTCATTAAAATATGTTGAGTATGGTGATTTGTGCTTTGTTGTTTTCTTGAAATTCAAATGGTCTTTTCCAAGTCAATTGATTATTTGGCATGGAGGTGTCAAACTTGAGGTTAGGCTATGGTAGTACTCCAATTTTTCAAAGGCAATTTTCGACGAGTATTTGAGCAAAATTGTCAAGGAACATAATGAAATAAACCTCACTCTGAATTTTTCATTTCTTTCCTTTACATGAAGGACTTTCAAGAAAACTCTATTGAATCACCTCCTTTCAAATTTAGAAGAACTCTATGCAATAAAAAATGATCAAGGTTATCAAATACAGCATATGCATATTTTTATTTCAAATACAAATACTTGTATTTAGTTGTGTTCCATATTCCAAATACACTTGAATACATGATCAAGTGAGGTAGGAACAAACTGCTACCAACAATAAATGCACCGTCAGCAACAACATGTACTAGTACATCTGAATACATGTATACTACAAGTACATCTAAATACATGCATGTAGTTGTCCAAATACTATACCCAAGGGCTGGATTTGGCACTCTTGTCTCAAATAATTATTTATGTCTAAAAATAAAAATTTGACAAATCTCTAAAAATTGAATACACTTCAAAACTTGTATTTTCACTATGTTAAAAAATTGATGTTTTTGAAAAAGAAATTTCAAAAATTAAGGCAGCTATTTTTAGAAATATTTAAAGTTGTATCCAAGACTAGAAGATGGTACATGTACAGTCTAACCTTAATAATATCACACTTGTTAATAGAACACTTTGATGTTGTCATTCAAAACCCTGAAACAAGTTTTCCTAGTTTAAAACTTCCTTGTTAATATCCCTATCACCCTTGATAATATCACATTTTTTTTTCAAAATCTGTAGTGTAAGGGTGACAATGACAAGTGACACGGTTGAATAAGTGCTAGATGGATGACAAAGATACGGGCTATGGTCCCGTCACCCTTATTCCTTTAGGACTCAACGCTCACTCTTGTCAAAATATTGCAAATTTGTAAAAAAAAATGAAATTGCAAAATTTGTAAACTCTCGTTGACCTTAGCAAGCCCTGCCTTTGAATCCTCCAAGTTGTCTTCATGTATTGAACTTTCCCTCCAACCCTTTCCCGCCTATCTCCAAATTGTATCTCCAAACCCTGTCTATAGTAGCGGAACCCAAGACCAAATTCTCCCTCCCCACATCTCACATCCCTCGCCAAATTGCACAGTACATTGCCAAATCCGCCCCTCGATCCTTGTTCCTTAGTCCCTGTTATCGGAATTGCTCTCCCGTAGTTGTTGTTCCCCAAATCACTCTTCTTTAATCGTTGTTCCCTGAATCGCTCTCCCTTGGCTCTCTTTGTTTTGTTAGGGCGCCACCTTCGCCCTTCTTGACGTCATTGATCCTCATTTGATTTGGTCTTGGATGGTCATTGAAACTGTTACAACATGTACAAGATGGGGTCTTTCCGAGAGACTTTAGCTAAAATTTATCGTCTTCATTTCCCATATGCATAGGACATGTGTTGTGTAATTTATAGTTTCAATAAACTATCATCAATTTTAGTCATTGATCCTCATCTATTTTGTTCATTTGTAGTCATATGATGGTCTCAACATGTACAACATATGATGGGATCTTTCTGAGATACTTTTGCCAAAATTTGTCCAACTCATTTTGCATATGCATTTTGATAGTCATATGATGCATATTGCCAAATATCTTGTCTGTCAAGATGTTTAAATGCGGGATGGAGGCGATTTAGGGCCGCTTCACACCTAACGCCCAAGTTGAGAGTTCGTTGGTTTCCACCAATGAGATTGCTTGAATGGCCAAAGTCCGGCCTCTAGGCCTTCACACCAAAGGCCAAAGTCTAAAGGCCGTTGTCTTCCAATGTGCCTACATGGCAATACTTTTGGAGAGTTTTGGTGCCAAGGCGACGAACTCTCGAGCAAAACTTGGATCGCCGTTTTTAGTCAATTCAAACTTCCTTCGAGAGTCTGTCGATTTTTTCAATGAAATAATCAAAATTTGACAAGATCTGGATCGTTAGATGAAAGCGGCCTAATTTTTGGGCTGATTTATTTTGGACTGATTTTTTTGGCAGACTTTTTTGGCTGATTATTATTGGCTGATTATTTTGGGTTGATTTTTTTTGGCGTAATGATATGGCATTTGGACTTTGGACTTGGGCTTTGGGGCTTTACACCACAGCCGCCCAAAGGCTTCAGTACATATGTTTTAATGTTTTTTTTTTCCAAAAGTTTTGACTCTTGCCATAGTTTGGGCAAAAAATTTGACGAACGGACTCTCGACTCGGCCTGGTGTGAAGCGGCCCTTAGTGTGAGTTTGTGATGCTGATTTTTATTTATTAAATTTAAAAACAAAAAACCTTTTTTTCAAATTTTCTACCAATAATATCACATTTTGCATATATTTACAATACGTGATATTATCAAATATGTCACACCTTGTTTATATCAGACTTTTTGGTGAAACGGAGGGTGTGATATTATCAAGGATAGACTGTATACAGTCTACCCTCTTTAAATGTTACTCCTCGGGAGCGGTCAAAAGCATAACACTTATCGAGGTATAACATATATCGAAAATAACACTTATAAATTTTGGAAAAAAAAATTATAACACATATCGAGAATAACACTTATAAGCCATGAGAAATAAATTTATAACATTTATCAAGGTATCAAACTTATAATACTTAAAAAATGAATGAACAATACATATGAAAAAACACATTTCTAAGACTTCAAACATGGATTTAAATTTTTTATAATACTTAAAAAATGAATGTGTAACAAATATTAAAAATCACAAGTTCTCTAAGACTTCAAATATAGTTTTAAAACTTTTATAATACTTAGAAAATAATTGCATACAAATATCAAAGATTCAATTTGTAAGATGTCAAACATAGATTCAAAACTTTTATAAAACTAAATAACGAAAGTACAAAAATATATGAATAATAAATCAACTACGTTGATTCAAAAATAAGAATCTATTGTGGTTTGCCGAGATTCTTTCATGCGCCAATTGTAAATTTTCTTCTGTAGATCTTGTAAATTCTTCACATCCGAATGAACATTCTCCGATCGTTGTTGCAAGAAATTCTTCAAAGTCTCAAGGCAACGCTCTGCATCATTAAACCCTATCACATCTTCAACATCTATTGTATCCTCATCTAAATCACAATCTTGATCTTCAGAGGGTAGATAGTCTAAAATATCCTCATCAGTGGGTTGATAAGGATTATTCAAATCAAATTCGAGCTCAAAATTGATGAATTCCTGAGCCTCCATAATATCATCTTCTTCAGTCTCAGATGATAACAATGTTAATCGCTCAAGCAAGGCTGCCACTTCAGCAACCTCTGTCAGACGACTAACTTCTTCTCCCTGATTTACTACAACATTGGAAAAAATACCAGTATGGCTCCAACAATTTTTAATTGTTTGAGTTGTAACCCCAAAACGCCATGCTCTTTCAACCATAATCACTGCTTGATACACATCAATTTTGAATTCTTTTTCTACCATAACACATTCTAATTGATGCTCTATCACTAATTTCCTGTAATGAGCCTTAAAAGAGGCTGTAATGCCTGCATCCATAGGTTGGAAATGACTTGTTGTATTTGGAGGCAAAAATAAAAGTTTTGTCACCCTCAACCGTGAAGCTATAGTTGGCAATTAATGACCAAAGAAAATATCAACAAGGAGAATTACCTTCTCTCTTCCTACCAAAACCATCTTCCTTTCAAAATCCATAATAAATTGTTCAAAGATCGTTGTTGTCATCCATGCCTTTTTATTCGCGAACCACGTAATGCCCAAGTTTTTTGGATTTAAAATATGCCTTAAAGTAAATTCTCGTGGTTTCAAATACCGATTTATAAGTAATAGAGGAAGACAAATGCGTCCATCCCCATTTGCAGTCAAAGCCACCGTAATGCGCTCTTTTAGTTTCTTCTTCCGAGACTCGTTTTGTAGCTAGAGTTCGATTAGGCTCTAATCTGTAAAAAAGACCAGTCTCATCCATATTAAAAACATCTTTAATGTTGTATGTAAATACTATAGCCTTGATATGCTCCATCTGCTGCAAAACCGCTGGCGAAGTATCCGCTGAAGCATCTTCTCCATGACGAACATAACCTTTGATATGAAATCTCCTCTTGAATTTCTCTACCCACCCATTCGAAAACTGAAGTTCCTTCTCACTTTCATCTCTAGGTAATAATGCATAGAATCTCTTTGCCGAAATTATCACAAGATCATCCGATAATGCAACATCATTCTCTTGCATTCTCACAAACCAATTGAAAGTCACCGTCTCTACTTCCGGACATTGTGCCTTCTTCATACGCTTGGAAGTACCCATATCACCCATACCAATAGAAGTCACCAATGTCTTCCGTTTCAACAATCTACCAGTTGTGACTTGAGAAGCAATATTGTTGAACTTGATATTTGCCCACTCACATAATGCTTTGTTGGTAATTTTGTGACCCGAAGCCAATATCTCTTCACAATAAGAAATGATCTCCTGTTGCTCATGTAATGTAAATTCACGGCCCTTGACCGTGGCAACTCTTGGCGGACGCCCAATATTAGGTACCGATAAACTCATCTTTGATTGAGCCCCCCCCACTCCCTATCCCGAACCCCCTCCACTCCTACCCTAAACCCCCGTACTCCTCCCGAACCTCCCCTCTCCTTGTCCCTCTCCAGACTCCCCTCCCTATCACTCTCCCTCTTCTGACTCCCCACCCTAAACCCTAAACCGACTCCCCTCCCTACAATATCCTTCTCCCGACTCCCATCCTAGACTCTTCCAACTCACAATTCAAACTTCGGTCTTTTTTTGTGCCAAAAAACAACAAAAAAAAACAAACTCTCCCGAACCCCCCCCCCCTTCCGACCCCGACTCCCCCAACTCCCTGCCGACCCCGACTCCCCCAACTCCCTGACGACTCCTAGACCCCCTGACTTGATTCCCCGACTCCCAGAGTCCTAACTCCATGTCCCAACTCCAATCCCAACTCCCCAAATCCGACTCCCCACTACAACTCCAAATTCTCCCAAAAACCTCTAAACTCTCTCCCAACCCAATGTCCAAATATTCAATGACATTCAATCAAAGAGACCCTAAACACCGTATTCACTTCATTTTTCAATAGAAAATGCAACAAGTTAAGTACAAAAGTTATGGGATTATAGATAAAAGTGTATAAATAAATATGGCCTCGATGTATTAGATGTATAATGTCGTTTTTCTCAAAAATAACACTTATCGAGGTGAAATTAACAAAAGACGGAGCGGAGAATGTGTTAACACTTAACACATAACACTTAGTAGTGTTAATTTTTCGGGAGCGAGATTTTTCATAACATTTATTGAGGAATAACACTTATCGAGGTATCATTTAAAGAGGGTAGACTGTACCTGACGTTTCCCGATTGTTGTACCGTTTGACTTTGGGAGTGCAATGCTGTAATATTCTATTGTCAACGTTGCGCGGATACCAGCGATCAGTCCGTCGGGGACGGGATACGGACTGCGCCGATTGGTTCTCAGATAAAATAGTCGGTACAGATGCTACAATGGCGCCGCACCTCTCGATCGTCGCCGGAACAACCATCGACTCACTCCCGCACGCAACGCACACTGTCCCCTCTCTCGCTTCTCCTCTTCATCGTGCTACCTGCCGTGAATAGAATGTCAGTAGATTCCTGAAGCTGCAATGCGACGTTGTGGTCTCGCCGGCAAGATTGCCTTCATTGTCGGGAGTTTCTGGCCTCTCGGAGTTTGCTAGGAGGCAGAGATGCCGGAGCGAGTGTGTTCTGTTTTGTTGAAGGAGCTCGAGGTTGGCAAGGTATGTTTGATTCCAGTCGTATTTTAGGTTTTTTTCTTCATGTGCCCTTAGTTGGCAGCGAGTCGATTCGGCGCTTCGATTTGAGGATGCCTTTTCTTTGTGGGATGTCAGGTCAGTGAATGTTGAACAATTGCAGCGAGTCGACTCTCTTTAGCAGGAGGGTTCGTTCGGATGCAGTGAACCAAGCTGTGGAAGTAACGGCAGTTGGACTAGTGTTGGAAATGTACGGAGAATCGAGACTGTCGTTTAAGCCAATGTAGCATTCTTTTTGCTTGTGCGAATCATCGTTCCGCGCAGTGAATCGAGAAAACTCACTTGGATTTTAGAATCAGAATGGAGGGACAGCAACACATGCCCGGTGGTGAGCCTCCCAAGGTCAAGGCGCCGAGGAAACCTAAAACACGTGATCTTGCTGCGGAAGGATCCCATCCGGGCCATGCTGCCCGCAAAAGCAAGCAGCCAGAAGTAGCGAATTGGGATTCACATGCAGCTGCAGATTCGAATCAAGCCTACGATTATGGCGAGCATGCGCAAGGACATGTCTACGGCGGTCAGGGACATGGCTACAGGGATGGAACTCATGGATGGGATCCCAATCAGGGACATGAACATACTCCGGGCGACGAATATGGCTATGGCATTGGAGCTCACGGATACGAAGCTCAAGTGGACGAGTATGGCCAACCATTACAGATTTGTTATGGTGCACCAGGATACGAAGCTCCACCCGCTCCCAAGGAGAAACCCAAGAAACCTAAGAAGCCTAAGAAACTAGCAGCTGAGGGGAGTTACGAGAACCAGCAACCAGTGCAGGGAGGCAGCTATGAATACCAGCCTCAAGTGGATGAGTATGGCCAACCATTACAGGATGGTTATGGCGCTCCAGGATACGAAGCTCCACCCGCTCCCAAGGAGAAACCCAAGAAACCTAAGAAGCCTAAGACACCAGCAGCTGAGGGGAGCTACGAGAACCAGCAACCAGTGCAGGGAGGCAGCTATGACAACCAGCCTCAAGTGGACGAGTATGGCCAACCATTACAGGATGGTTATGGCGCTCCAGGATACGAAGCTCCACCCGCTCCCAAGGAGAAACCCAAGAAACCTAAGAAGCCTAAGACACCAGCAGCTGAGGGGAGCTACGAGAACCAGCAACCAGTGCAGGGAGGCAGCTATGACAACCAGCCTCAAGTGGACGAGTATGGCCAACCATTACAGGATGGTTATGGCGCTCCAGGATACGAAGCTCCACCCGCTCCCAAGGAGAAACCCAAGAAACCTAAGAAGCCTAAGACACCAGCAGCTGAGGGGAGCTACGAGAACCAGCAACCAGTGCAGGGAGGCAGCTATGACAACCAGCCTCAAGTGGACGAGTATGGCCAACCATTACAGGATGGTTATGGCGCTCCAGGATACGAAGCTCCACCCGCTCCCAAGGAGAAACCCAAGAAACCTAAGAAGCCTAAGACACCAGCAGCTGAGGGGAGCTACGAGAACCAGCAACCAGTGCAGGGAGGCAGCTATGACAACCAGCCTCAAGTGGACGAGTATGGCCAACCATTACAGGATGGTTATGGCGCTCCAGGATACGAAGCTCCACCCGCTCCTAAGGAGAAACCCAAGAAACCTAAGAAGCCTAAGACACCAGCAGCTGAGGGGAGTTACGGGAACCAGCAAGCAGTGCAGGGAGGCAGCTACGACAACCAGCCTCAAGTGGACGAGTATGGCCAACCATTACAGGATGGTTATGGCGCTCCAGGATACGAAGCTCCACCCGCTCCCATGGAGAAACCGAAGAAACCTAAGAAGCCTAAGACACCAGCAGCTGAGGGGAGTTACGGGAACCAGCAAGCAGTGCAGGGAGGCAGCTACGACAACCAGCCTCAAGTGGACGAGTATGGCCAACCATTACAGGATGGTTATGGCGCTCCAGGATACGAAGCTCCACCCGCTCCCATGGAGAAACCGAAGAAACCTAAGAAGCCTAAGACACCAGCAGCTGAGGGGAGTTACGGGAACCAGCAAGCAGTGCAGGGAGGCAGCTATGACAACCAGCCTCAAGTGGACGAGTATGGCCAACCATTACATGGCGTTTGTGGCGCTCCAGCTTCAACGAAACCTCACAAGAGCCGCAAGTCGTCCAAGGATAAGTCGCTGGAGCGAGCAAGCCACAGCGATGGCGCCTACGTGGATCCAAGCAATGGAGCATACGCTGCGGACGGTCACGGGGATGGCGCATATGTAGATCCAAGCATTCGAGCATATGCTGCAAAATATGGCAATGGCGCACATGTGGATCCAGGATACGCTGCGCACCACGGCGACGGAGTGAACTGCGACAATGCCATTGCCATGGTTCCCTACAATCCGAATGGCAGGAATAAGAACAAAGACGCTACTTCCTCTCCAGTCCCAGATGCAGCAGGGTGCACGTTGTCGTCCCGAGCACTCGGCCGCGTCCACGGCGAGCACGACAACGATCCCGGAAGCGCACGCTCCCGGTCGAGCCAGGAAGGAAGCCAGGGAGCTGCGGCAGCGCGCGCCAAATCCTCAGACCGTGAGGGAAGCGGCAGCAATCGTGCCAAACCTCACCGCGAGAACGAAATCCGCTCCAGCCGTGAAGGAAGCGGCACTCCTCGTCTCCATCCTAGCAGCCGCAGAACGGTGGAAAATGAAGGCAGATCTTCGATTCCTGCGCCAAACGCTTTGAACGAGCACCTGCGCAAGACATCCAAACCGATTCAACACGACAGCCTGGTGGTGTTCAACGACCCGAGCGACCGCACGCTCGTGGACGCGAAGGGCTCGGGCTCCGCGCTCAACGAGTTTATGAAGCAGCAGCCAACGTGGAATCAGCAGGAGAGCTTGATCGTGCAGCCGGACGACAACAAGGATGCGCTGGAGACGCAGCTCTTCGGGAAGAAGCTGACCATAACGCTGCCGCCTGTGGAGACGACGGAGCGGCCGCAGTTCCAGGCCGTGGCGGACAACCCGCTCTATCAGCCTGTGAAACGACGACCGTCGCATCCCATCACCAGGCATCAGGAGGTGGCTCAGGTTGATCAGAACTTGCCGGTCGTGGTGAAGAAGAACCATGAGCCGAACGCCAAGTGTATGGCATGTGTGCACGGTGTCGGAGTGCCGATCACCAGGATTCTCACCCGGATTGCGTGCAAGCATTGCCTGAGATTGGCTTGCGCTGGATGCACAATCCTCTGAGAGATCTACACTCGAAGGATGCCATGTGCAGTTATGGAATTTGGTATATATATTCTGTTTAGGTTAGGCTGTAGGAAAGTTTGGTAAGTGGAGCTGCTTGTTGTGGATATAAATCTGAGAGATTCTTGTTGATTTGTCCCCTTTCCGATGGTTTTGAATATGAGTGTCAAGAATGTTGGTGCATGCGGTTGGAACACTATCAAGCAAGGTTCGACGAGTTTGAGAGGAAGGGAAGTAGCGTTGCACACATTTGTTCTGTACAGCGAACGTTCAGATAGCGGACACTTTGTGCTCTACTCAAAATAATGGCTATCTAGTACATGAGATAGGTTTTGATTACAAGAAAGGATGTTGCTGCATGTGGTTGGAACACAGAATCAAGCTTCCAAGAGATGCCCACATTGGTACAGCAAGCGTTCGAATTGCATATTACTGTCGAGAAAAGCTGAAGAGAATAAATGAAATCTTCACTTGCCCATCTCTTGTTCCACTTGAGAGCATATTGATGATCAGTGTTGCTGACTTTACCCACAGGTCGAGGCAATGACCTTCCTAATTGAAGATCAGGATTCTTTACGTTTCTTCTATCAAGTAAAACGGGGACTTCCAGATGCATCAAATATATCGCCCGATCATTCAATGCTGCAGGGCAAGATAACAGAAATTCTGCGCAAATACGACTGCATTCCACGAGGCCAGCTCCCGAAAGCTCGGCTAGCTCCATCGGCACCATCATCGGTGGAGACATTATCAGCTACACCACTTCCGTTGTCAACGACGAAGGCATTATATCTTGTGCATGACGTTCTAGGTTTCGCCCATCCACCTTGAACAGTGAGCTAATAGGTGCAGTTCCATCGTTGGACTAGTTTGTAGGGAGGAAGCTAGCGTTTTGAGGATACGGCGACATGGCGACAGGAGGGGCATGGCAGTCGACAAGGGTCACAAGACGAGGCCGGCGGAGCTGACGATGCAACAGCCCACCGCGACGCCGCCACCCCAGATGTACAGTACCCACCAATAAGTATACGTTCATGAACGTTTCCACACTACACTGCTGCCAACTTTGACACCCTCCTGAGGGCTGAAAAAATGTCATTTTACCATGAAATTTTTGGCACAAGATCATTTTTATGTTGACAACATGTGTGCCAAATTTCAAGGCCAGAAGATGAATATAGAAAAAGATATTCCAAATTTACCAACATGTGTAGTTGTAAGCCATTCACTACTGCCAATTTTGACACCCTCCTGAGGGCTGAAAATTTGATATTTTACCATGAAATTTTTATCACAAGATCATCTCTATGCTAATAACATGTGTGTTAAATTTCAAAGCCATGTGATGAATACAATAAAAGATACACAAGATTGTTTCTCATAGTTTCACATGTTGGTAGATTTTGAATATGGGTTTTTTTATTCATCTTCTGGCCTTGAAATTTGGCACACATGTTATAAACATAGAGGTGATCATGTGTTAAAAATTTCTTACTAAAATAACATTTTTTCAAACCTAGGGAAGGTGCCAAAGTTGAAATGTTACCCTTGGTTGTTTCTCACAATTAGCACGTTGGTAGATTTTGAATTTTTTCTTTTCTATCGTGGATATTTTAGACTTGAAATTAAGCACACATATAATCAACATAGAGATGGTCTCATGTCCAAAATCTCATGGGAAAAAATATAAAACTCAATCCATGGGAGGGTGTCAAATTTGGCAAGAGTGAAATGTTTCTCACAACTACACATGTTGGTAGATTTCAAAAATCTTTTGCTATGTAGGTATTCTCGCCTTAAAACTTGGTACACATGTATTCAATACAAACATGGTTTCATGCCAAAAATTTCATGTGCAAAAACAAAAGATTTAATCCTTGGGAGTGTGTCAAAGTTGGCGAGGAGTGAAATGTTTCTTACAACTACACTCACAACTACACATGTTGCTAGATTTTAAATATGTTTCTTAGTGTGGATGTTTTGGACTTTAAACATGTAATAAACACAGAGAAGGTCCCATGCCAAAAATTACATGGGCAAAAACAAAAAAATCAATCCTTGGAAGGGTGTCAAAATTCGTAGCTATGAAACTTTTCTTAGTGCTACCCATGTTGGTAGATCTTGACTATCTTTTTTTTATTCGACTTCCGACCTTGAAATTTTGCACACGTGTTCACAAGATCATTTCTATGTTGAAAACACGTGTAGAATTATTTACCACACGTATATATTTTTTATAATATTATATATTTTTTATAATATTATATATTTAATTATATGATAAACATAATTGTTAATTATAAAAAATTACTTGATAGTTTTCATGGTATGTTTTCTTTTTTCTCTTTTCTTAATTTTTAATTTTATTTTTTTTCATAATGTTATTTTAAATTTTTATGTATTTATCATGTTTTCTTATTTATTTAGACTTGAAAATTTTACAAAAATACTTATTAATGATGACTTGAATAAAAATGGGAATCTATTATTCTTTCTTTTTCCTCTCAATTCTATTAGACTTATTTTTATTTTCTCACTCAACTAGACTCCACTCAACAATTTTTCTCTTAGGAATGACAATGAGATTTACAATTATCTGGTTTTTCTCTTAAATATTCTCTCTGGAATTTTATATGTGAACTATTAAAATTGTACTCAACAAATTATAGGGAAAAAAACTCACCTTGATGGCCACTCAAGACGACTTAATTTTCTCTCTTATAGTGCTTTATTTTCAAAACTAGTTCTTCAATTTTTTTTATGACACTTTCCATTCTCAAATAACCAATCTTAGCTTTTATCTCTCAGCTAGACTTATTATCTAATTTACTCTCTTCATTTTATTTTCTTTTCTTTTAGACAATATTCTTTTAAACAGTTTGTTATTCCTTTATCATGTTTTGACTTTATTTTATGAACAACTAGACATGACTTATTTCAATTTCTTACAAACTCACGGTCATTTCGTCATCATTTCACTCATCTTCGCTCTAGGCAATTCATTTTTAATTAACCTATCTTTAATAATACTCAGACAGTCACACTCATTCTCCAATTCTTTTTTAAACTTTTATTAACAATTTTATTATTTTATTTTAATTTCCTTCATCTTGTGCTATTACTCTTCTTCTTATTTGTTATATTCAAGAAAAGTGTTAAGGGTGCTAATTGTTCTTCTCTCAAATTTAATTGGCAAATTTCCACTCACACCATTATCATGTTCTCATTTATTTTTCCCTCACAACATTCTAATGGTTTTTTTTAGTGATTTAACTTATTTTCTACTCGGAAAATTGCTTCTTCGTGCTTCATGTTTTTCTCATTATTTTTTATTTGCTTTATCTCTTTTTCTTTTCATTGTTAATTTGCCTAATTGGCTAATTACTAATTTATCATGTTTTCCCTTAACTTTAAAAAATCACTTCATCATTCAGAGTAATTTATTTTATTTTTCTTCCAATCTTATTCAACAATCTAGCTTATAGTATGTAGACTTTGAAAATAGAATCAAAACTTGAGATGATAAAAAACAGAGTCTATTTGACCGATTTCAGAGGTTGCCATCTCATGAAGGTTAAAGTTCAGTCTATTAGACTTCTAATGGTACTATTTTCACAGTCTATTAGGGCCGCTTCACACTATGCCCAAGTCAAGAGGCTGACCGTCAAAATGAGTGGCCAAACTATGGCGAGAGGCCAAACTTTTTTGCCAAAAAAATACATTAAATAATATAGATTGAAGGTTTGGCCAGTCGTGCTGTGAAGCCCCAAAGGCCAAGTCCAAAGTCCAAACCCCATATCATTACGCCAAAAAAAAATCAGCCCAATAATATCAGCCAATAAAAATCAACCAATAAAAATCAGCCAAAAAATTCAGTCTCTCTCATCTAACGGTCTAGATCTTGTCAATTTTTTTATTATTTTAATAAAAAAAATTGACGGACTCTCGATTGTAGTTTGGGTCGACCAAAATGGGCGACCCAAGTTTTGCTCGAGAGGCGGTCGCTTTGGTGCCAAAACAACCCAAAAGTGTTGCCATGTAGGACGACGGCCTTTGGAGTTTGGGTACAAGTGTGAAGGCCCAAAGTCCGGACTTTGGCCATTCTAGCAATCTCATTGGTGGAAATCGATGGCCTCTCGACTTGGCCACCAAGTGTGCAGCGGCCCTTAGACATGAAATTATAGTTCTGTAAGTAATGGCAGAGAGTCAATTCGACCAAAAATGGGTACTAACATGAGTTATGATGCAAACTGATCATCAAAAGTAAAAGATCATGAGAACTACAAATGAAGTTGTAGAGAAGAATAGTAATTGCAAACTCAAGAGTGGGAGTGGGCCCATCTAATTGACTCCTCAGCTGTAGATCCATTATACTCAAAAAAACTGAACGTTGAAGTTCATATGCTCGAACCAAGGGAAAACTCGGAGGTGATTTCAGTTCATGATCCCACATCGCCCTCATCAATTGGTCTACCCGGTTTGTTAACACCTTGACTTCATTCTGCAACCGCTCAATTTCTCCCGGATCGTTCTCCTTTGTCAAAGGTGTTGTACGCAGCTCTTTAATTTTGTTCTCGAGTAGGTAGTCAATCTGATGCTTCAACTTGCGGCATTCCTCTTCTGATGCTTCCAGCTCCTTAGAAAGCTCAATGTTGTCCGCCTCCATTTCTTTTGCCTGGGCCAGCAACTTGGTCTCATCAGGTCGATTCGACTGGGCTTCTACCAACTAGACCGGAGTTGAAGGGGTCTCGGCCTTATGCTAATAGTATACGTTTTTATTCATTCCATCATTTTCATAGGGTCATAATTCGCTAGTCCGAATATTAAAATTCATTTTCCCGCCCTTTTAGTTATTTTCCCCCATTTTCCAAAATTATGGTGCATTCAAATGTTTGCAAACAAATCATAGCATAAATCTACAAATCTCCTACAATTTTTTTTGAATCCATCATTTTTATAAGGTCCTTTTTAGTCTATCCAAGTGTCAAAACCACCCTCCCCCTCGTTTTCCCATACATATGCACGCGCCCCATTCTTACATGACCTGAATTAATTTTCAAGTATTTTCCAAAAATACTTCCCTTCATCTTATGGCCCCAAAATTGTTCCCACATTTTCCATAGGGTGTAAGTTACCTAGGGAACTTGTAAACACCCCACTCCCCCCCTTTTATCCCATACATTTGCACCCACCCCCTCTTCACAGCCCGCCGCGCTTCAAATATTTCCACGCAAATCATTCTATATGGTTCCGATTCTCGTATGATTTTTCTATTCATTCCATCATTTTCATAGGGTCATAATTAGCTAGTCGAAGTATTAAAATCCATTTTCCCGCCCTCTTAGTTATTTTCCCCCATTTTTCAAAATCCCGGTGCATTCTAATGTTTGCAAACAAATCATAGCACTAATCTAAGAATCTCCTATGATTTCTTTTTATTCCATCATTTTTATAAGGTCCTTGTTATTCTATCCAAGTGTCAAAACCACCCTCCCCCTCATTTTCCCATACATGTGCACCCGCCCCTTATTTACATTTCTGTAGGTTCCAACCCATGTCCACTTTGACCCCCTTATGATCACAAAACTTGGACTATAGGGGGTAGACTTCACGCCGCTCCAGCACCCGCAAAAAACACCAAAAAACCTCTTACCAATAAAAAGTTACGGCCTCCAAAGTTACTGCCCTTCAACTCTTGCGGCCGTCGACCCTCTCACACTTCATTGGCCATAACTCCTTTGTCTTCACTTGAAATTGCACGTGCTTAGTGTCCACGGAAGGCCAACTTGAAGCTCCACGCGCCTTCCAAAGATCAGCTTCAAAGTCGTTGTAGTCCGCTCACAGTAGTCCGCCGAAGTTGACGCACCGAATCTGACTAGCAACAGACCCCTCACTACTAAAACCATCACAACTTCCTCATCTTTACTTCAAATACAGCATGCTTAGTGTTTCTAGAAAACTAACAACAAGACCTAACTATTGGTAAATTTTTCCGTTAAATCTTTACATATCTAACACACAAGAGCAGTGCAACCGCAACTCTACAAAACAAGGGTTAATGGGGGAGCACTTGGACATGGCTTCGCCCACGAGAGAGAGAGAGAGAGAGAGAGAGAGAGAGAGAGAGAGAGTGTTAGGGACATAGTCCGTAGAACCTTCTAGAACCTTCCAGAAGATACTTGGAACTCCATAGATCCTCCTAGAACCTTCTAGCATCTTTGTAGTTGGCGGAAGCCACTCGAGAAGCTTCCTATGTTGGAGGAAGTTGCTCGAGAAGCTTCCTATGTTTGCGGAAGCCCCTCGAGAAGCTTCCTAGACTAGCGTATATATTGGAGTCGAGGCTGAAGAGTTCTTCAGTCTCGACAACACATCTCTAGGAGCTATAGCTCACCTCTCTGGTGTTGTTCTTGTACTCGACTGATTAATCTAGTTCTTGTCAGTTCCTCCAGAACTTCTTGTTTAGATTCTAGTCTGTATTCCGTGTCCCTGACAGTTTGTCGAGACTGCACACATCCTTGATATCAGAGCTACTTCCTTCTTGTTGAAGTGTGGATTACCCCTCTTCCCGAAGGTGTACTAGCGTTTTAGAGGTTGCGGATTACCCTCCTCTAAACTGATATTTCCTCAATATCAGAGCTTAGTTCATTGAGGCAAAGAGTGGACTACCCCTTTCCTCGTTGATACTTGAGCGTTCTAAGGGTTGCGGATTACCCTCTCTTAGACTGGTATTGATCCCTTCTCTCTTGTTTAGAATGGAAGGAGATCAGATCATGGAAGGCGCATCTCCACAAGTAGAAAATAGAGTGGCAACTCTTGCAGATCTTCAAGCTCTTATGAATAGCCTCCGAGAAGAAATTGCATTTCTACGCAATCCAAGTAGAGAACCTCAGATTGATTTAGTGACGGAAGAAACTAGACGTGAGATCCATAGCCTGCAACAAGAGGTTGTTCAATTGAAAGAAGCAAGACATGTACCACATATGACCTCTGTAGATAGGATTAGTATGAAAGAACCAAAAGCAAGTATGCCAGACAAGTTTGATGGAACAAGAACACATTTCCGAGGGTTTGTGCAACAAGTACGGCTTTACCTACGTCTATATCCTTCTCGTTATCCGGAAGGATTTACACAGGTTGCTTTCATAGGTACTCTGTTATCGGGAAATGCTCGCTCTTGGTTTGCTCCATTATTGGAGAAGGATTCTCCAATATTGTACAATCTAGAAGCTTTCATGGAGAGATTTACTGCTGCGTTTGGAGATAGCGATCGAGAAGGAGTGGCTGAAAGAAAGATACAACAACTGCGACAAGGATCACGTTCTGCTGCAATCTATGCTGCAGAATTTCAACAGCTTACATGTGATCTTGATTGGAACGATAAGGCGTTCATGACTCGATTTCGATATGGACTGAGAGATGATGTAAAGAACTTATTGATCACCATGCCCAAGGTGGATATGTTAGAAGAACTCATATCTCAATCAATTATTTGTGACAACCGCCTTTTTGAATTACGACAAGAAAGGCGATCGGGCTGGAAAAATGATGGAACATTTGCAGCATTTTCAAAAGGTCCAGAGAATCACCTTACAGGTCCCGAACCCATGCAAATTGATACAGTACGTGTCAAGTCTCTTACTCCAGAAGAAAGAAAGCGACGTATGGAGGAAGGACTATGCTTATATTGTGGTGAGCAAGGCCACAGAGCTGGAAGCTGCCCCAGGAAGCAGAATCGACGCATTGTGAAGACCAGAGGCGCGATTATGCAGGAAAACGAAGATGCCCAGCCACAATAGGAACCGTGCGGCTGGACAATTCAATACCACAACAAAAATCAGGTTCCACTCTTTCTGCCCAGCCTGCTAGTTGTTTTACAATCCCTTTGTCTTTTGGTCCTCAAAAGATCAAAACCCTAGCATTATTAGATTCGGGGGCATCTGCTTGTTTCTTAGACGAAGAATTTGCTAAGCGTCATAAGATCCCTCTACTACTAAAATCCAAACCCGTACACGTAGAAGTAATAGATGGACGACCCTTATTGTCTGGTAGTGTCACCCACGAATCGAAACCTACAGAGGTTGTGTTTGAAAACCATAGTAGTTTTGTTATTTTTAATATTATCAGAACCCCGTCAAACCCTGTCGTTCTTGGTCTTTCTTGGTTAGAAAAGCATAACCCATCTATTGATTGGAGGTTGCGAAAGATGACGTTTCCCATAGATCATTATGAAAGTAAGCCTATTAGAAGGTCTAGAACCAAAAAACCGTTATTCCTTGGGGCAAGAGCATTTGTAAGGTCGTCCAAAGAAGGTACACCATTTATCATTTATGCAACGCCGACCAGCGAAGAGAAGACTTCGACCACAAGTATACCAGAGCAGTATAAGGAGTTTGAAGACGTATTTCAAAAGAATAACGCTGACATGCTACCGGAGCATCGACCATATGATTGTGTCATAGACTTACAAGAAGGAACACAACCGCCTTTTGGCCCAATCTACAATCTCTCTCAAACGGAGTTAGCGGAACTGCGGAAGTACATTGACGAGAATCTGGCGAAGAACTTCATTCGTCATTCAAAGTCGCCAGCTGGGGCACCAATCTTGTTCGTGAAAAAGAAGGATGGCTCTCTGCGAATGTGCGTGGACTATCGAGGCCTCAACAAGGTAACTAAGAAAAACCGTTACCCGTTACCTTTGATTTCTGGTCTTTTGGAGCAGCTCGGGCGTGCAAAGATCTTTACAAAAATTGATCTTAGGGGAGCTTATAACCTTGTACGAATCAAGGAAGGAGACGAGTGGAAGACAGCTTTCCGTACAAGGTATGGCCATTTTGAGTATAATGTCATGCCTTTTGGCCTTACCAATGCTCCGGCTGTTTTCCAACATATGATGAATGACATCTTTCGGGAGCACCTTGACGACTTTGTTGTCATCTATCTGGATGACATTCTGATATTTTCCAAGAACGAAGAAGAGCATGAGAAGCACATTCGTTTGGTCCTTGAGAAACTACGAGACCGAGGACTCTACGCCAAGTCGGAGAAGTGCCTATTCCACCAAACCGAGATGGAGTTTCTAGGATTCATTGCAACTACGAACGGCTTGAAGATGGACCCCAAGAAGGTGGAAGCAATTGTATCCTGGGAGGTTCCGAAGACAGTTAGAGACGTACAATGTTTTCTTGGATTTGCTAACTTCTATCGGATCTTCATCAAGAACTATTCTCAAATCGCTGCTCCACTCACTCGATTGACTTGTAAGGACAAGCTAGAATGGGGACCTCAAGCGGAAAAGGCATTCCAAGATCTCAAGGCGACGTTTACTACGGCTCCAATCTTGGTACACCCTGACTTTGCAAAGGCCTTCTATTTGGAGACCGATGCTTCTGATTTTGCTTTGGGAGCTGTACTTTCACAGATGGGCGTAGACGGAAAACTTCATCCAGTAGCGTTTTATTCCCGGAAGTTCTCTGCCGCTGAAATCAACTACGAAATCCACGATAAGGAACTCCTTGCTATAGTGGATTCCTTCCAAGAGTGGCGACACTTTCTTGAAGGCGCTGCGCATCCGGTGACCGTATACACGGATCACAAGAATTTGGAGTACTTTATGTCGGCCCGAGTCCTGAATCGACGTCAAGCTCGGTGGAATATGTCGTTGTCGCGATTTAACTTTGTTATTACCTATCGGCCCGGGAAGCAGCAAGGACTATCCGATGCATTATCGAGGAGATCGTATCTTGCACCCAAGGCTGGAGAAGCAGCATTTGATCAACAATGCACCACATTGTTGAAACCGAAGCATTTTAGAATTTGTACTGCTGTCGTGCCAATTGATACGGACTTCCTTGACCAAGTACGGACTGCAACAATTGAAGATTCTGTAGCTCTTGAGATCAAAAAGCGTGCCGATAATGACAAGTTCAAGGTGGAGAGAGATCTTTTGTATTTTGAAGATCGACTATATATTCCAAGGGGACCAACACGACTTCGAGTTCTCCAATCTCGCCACGACTTTCCAGCAGCAGGACATTTTGGATACAACAAGACATTGGAGCTTATTTCGCGAGACTTTTGGTGGCCCCAAATGTGGAAGGATGTGAAGGAGTTCGTCCTCTCTTGTGATATTTGTTCAAGGTCCAAGAACCCTCGACATCGCCCTTATGGACTTCTGCAGCCATTACCTATTCCGCATCGACCATGGTCTTCAGTTTCCATGGACTTCATTACGGACCTGCCGCCTTCAAATTCGTTCGACAGCATCCTTGTTGTGGTGGATCGGCTCACAAAGATGGCGCACTTTATTCCCTGCAAGAAGACATCATCAAGCGAGGACACAGCAAGATTCTTTCTTGATAATATATATCGTTATCATGGCTTGCCAGATGATATCGTGTCGGATCGAGGAACTCAGTTCGTCTCCAAGTTCTGGAGATCTCTTTTTGAGATATTGAAGGTAGATATCAAGCTTTCTTCGGCTTTTCATCCTCAAACCGACGGTCAGACGGAACGGGTGAATCAAGTCTTGGAGCAGTATCTACGCTGCACCATCAACTACCAGCAAGACGATTGGACCGAGTATCTACCGTTTGCCGAGTTTGCCTACAACAACACCCTTCATGCGTCGACTCAACAAACACCATTCTTTGCCAATTATGGATACCATCCGAAGCTCGATTTGTTAAATCCAGTAACCAATACCAACCCGGCAGCGGAAGGCTTTGCGAAGCAGCTATCAGAGCTTCAAGCTACGTTGAGACCTCAATTGCAGACTGCCCAAGAGTCTTATAAGGCGTCCGCAGATAAATTTCGGAATGAGGCACCTACTTTCAAGATTGGAGATAAGGTATGGCTACTTCGACGGAACATCAAGACCAAGCGACCGTGTGATAAGTTGGACTATCGAAGATTGGGACCATTTGTTATCCAGAAGCAAATCAATCCAGTGGCGTACCGGCTAGAGTTACCATCTCCTATGAAGGTACATCCAGTCTTCCACGTGTCTTTGTTGGAACCTTATCGAGAGTCAACTTTTCCTGGAAGAGTGCAAGGCCCGCCACCTAGTATCGAAATTGAGAACCACGAGGAATACGAGGTAGAAAAGGTACTAGATTCACGGCTCAGAAGGGGAAACTTAAAGTATTTTGTACATTGGAGCGGCTACGACATCAATGAAAGAACGTGGGAAGATGCCAAAAATCTCGCAAACGCGCCGGAAAAGGTACAGGAATTTCATCAACAATATCCTCATAAGCCTAAGCCATTCCTACGATAGCTTCTCTCTAACGCTTGCCCACCCAGGAGAATATAAAGGGGGAGCGAACACCACCATGATTCAAAGTCGGTGTAGTTAATTTGTCC
The DNA here is from genome assembly GCA_963971425.1 of Bryoerythrophyllum caledonicum. Classification (NCBI taxonomy): domain Eukaryota; kingdom Viridiplantae; phylum Streptophyta; class Bryopsida; order Pottiales; family Pottiaceae; genus Bryoerythrophyllum; species Bryoerythrophyllum caledonicum. Next base: position 29,195,744 of record OZ020519.1, on the reverse strand, counting down.
TAGATAGGATTTTTCTAGTAGTCATAGTTTGGTCTTCAGTCATGGATAGTCAAGAGAGAGACAGCATGCCAGTCATACCATCTCAACCGACGAATTCTCGAAGACGACCCCGAGATGAAGAACCGCCCGCACCACGACGCCGACGAAGGATTCCGAGTAACCGATCGCTGGCGATTGTATTTGAGGTCGAGCCTGCTTTCAATGGTCTGCCAGAAGGTGTGTTTGCAGGACAATTCCATAATGAAGACACGGGAGTTCATGCTTGGTCTGAAGTGGAAGGCGTGGGCCACTATCGTTGGCTTCAAGGGCCGATGAACCACTTGCCTCGCGAACAACAATTGGAGTTTATTGCAGATGTCATGCGGCAGATCTTCATCTTCCTGCGTTGGTACTGACTGACAACAGCGTTGCTTCTCGGAGACCTCGAAGCTAAAGGAGGAGGTGATGTTAGGGACATAGTCCGTAGAACCTTCTAGAACCTTCCAGAAGATACTTGGAACTCCATAGATCCTCCTAGAACCTTCTAGCATCTTTGTAGTTGGCGGAAGCCACTCGAGAAGCTTCCTATGTTGGAGGAAGTTGCTCGAGAAGCTTCCTATGTTTGCGGAAGCCCCTCGAGAAGCTTCCTAGACTAGCGTATATATTGGAGTCGAGGCTGAAGAGTTCTTCAGTCTCGACAACACATCTCTAGGAGCTATAGCTCACCTCTCTGGTGTTGTTCTTGTACTCGACTGATTAATCTAGTTCTTGTCAGTTCCTCCAGAACTTCTTGTTTAGATTCTAGTCTGTATTCCGTGTCCCTGACAGAGAGAGAGAGAGAGAGAGAGAGAGAGCTTGGCCAACCAAGCCCTCTTATACAAGTAGGAAGAGTCTCAAGGGTGGCGGCCACATCCCCATCCTTGAACCTAACAACCCCTAATCAAGATCAAGGGCCCACGAGCACTCTAAGCCCTAATCTCGATTTTAGGGCTGAACACGTCTAAAATCCCTAAACTGAAGGACTTTTGCCAAAATTAATCTCACCAATGTGTTTAAAACACATTGAAACATTAAATTTGACTACTCATACACCCCAATCCGAGTTCTAGATCATTTAAACCAACAATTTGCAAACTAATTGCAAGTCCCACAATAATTTCGATTCTAATTAATCCAACAAAAAGATTAGCAATCCATCTCCAACCCTTATTCTTCTTCTTTCTTCGTCTTTCTTCTTCTTTCTTCTTCGATATGAATCTTTCCCACACTCTATTCTATCACTAAAACACTAAATTAACTTCATCAATAATCATTCAACAACTAAAATTCATCGATATCTAACTCCACTACCTCGAATTAATATTCTACATCCCTAATACTCATTCTTCTACTTCTCCCACTTGCACCAACTTTAAGTTTCATTTTGTCTCTTTTTGCTTCTCGCACATCTATTTTCCTATTAACAACCAGATTCTTCTACTAATACTAATTCAATGATAGTCCAGAGCTCTACTACTAATTAACTGCATCTAATCACAATTGTCTAACTAATTCGCTAGTTTCTAATTAGTTAGTCTAAAACCAAATGTGAACCATTAATTGGGCTCACATGCCACAAGGCAGTCTCAAGCTTCAAAAGCGCTACCTATTCTAACGTGAACTGCTGGAGAAACTGAGAATTTGTAACCTCCAAAAGTTGTATCATTTGGTCAACCGTAGTTGATATGGTCATCAAATATGTTTCCATAATGGCATTGGCCTTTTTGCCTTTTAACTCACGAAGCCCTTGGCATGCATACGTACCAACTCATCAAGTTGTTCATTGGTGAGCGCCATCTTCACTAGTGAAAGACCTCACTTCTTTTATCTTCATTCATTTATTCTCAACAATTATTCTACACATATCAACTTTTACTCTCCTCCTTATACTACTGGTTTGTTATGGTTACTATTTCCTTTTCATTAATCTTCACACGTACACACATGACCAGGCTTTATTTTTACTTTTTAAATTTTTGCAGACTACCCTTCTTGCTTGCTAATTTAGTTTTTTACACAAGTTACCATGGCTGATTTTCTCATCACATATCACTAACTTACATAACCATGGCGTCCACCTGAGCTAAGGTGATATCACCTTGTTTAACAATTGTTTCTCAATACATCAATATACTAACTTAATGGTGAGAAATTTACTCACCAATGCTAAATGCAGAGAGTGTGGATGCCTAAAGCTTGGTTGTGCTTCTCTTGGCAGATGTGATCGATGTAGACACAATTTCAACGTAGGCTTGGCAGACAGTCTACATACTCTGATGAGAACTTTTTAATATCACTCATGCAAACTTATGGATCATGTCACTGCTCTCTCACTGTGTACAACATGACACTTTGTTAGGTTTTGGTACTCACCCATGATTCTGTCCAACTTTCTCACCTGAAAATGTGTCAACTGATGTTTCTGCAAAGTCCATCACTAACATATTCTGCAACTTAGCAATAATGCTTAGCAAATTACCCAAGTCAAATTAATTCTTGCATGACATAACCACATCATCAACAAAGAGTTTTGTGCTAATTTATGTCAACATTTTTCTTCCGCAAAGTCTCTTAGGGTTTCACTACCTTTGCATTTAAAATATTCCTTTCCATCGACAGGAACTTTATCTTGTTTTTTCAATTATCACTTTTTTAATCTTTGACTTGATACTTTCCAAGTTTTTGTTTACTTTAAAGTGTTCTATTTTTATCTTTATTTTAAAGTTCTCACTTTTGAATTTACTAATTATTTATTTATTTTTTAATTTTTTAATTTTATCCCACAAGTAATTATTTTACTACTTGATGGCAAAATCCCAACAAGTGAGGTTTTAGTTATGGTTTTTAACAACCTTGACTCCTAGTTATTCCAAAACTTAGACATTTTCTCACTTTCCCACAGGTAGTTTAGAGTCATTTCACGCCACTTTAAAATGATTTTTTGTAGTAGTTCTATTCTTCTCTTAATATTTGCAATTTGTACTTTCCATCTATCTTTCTAAATTAATTAAATTTTTATGTTACTAAAGTGTGACACTTTGACACAAAATTTTAGATAAAGAAACCATATTCTATTATTAATTACTAGTGGGGTACCCGTGTCCTTTGGACACTTTTCTTGCACCCTCTTAATTTTTGTTGGATGAATTTATTTACTAGGAACAGACGGGCCGACATCAAGCTAGGGAATCCCGTGTCCTCTGGGCATCAAGCTAGGGACTCTAGGGAATCCTGAGTCCTCCAGACACAACATTTTTTTTTGTTGAGTCCCCACCTCCTCATCCCCTAGCCCTTTCCCTCCCAATCCATCGTCCCTCCGTCCTTGTCCCTTTGTCCCCCATCCCCCGTCCCCGTCCCCCGTCCCCATCCCCATCCCCGTCCCCATCCCCATCCCCATCCCCGCCCCATCCTTTTGAAAATGTAATTGTAGAATCTTCTAATTCTTTATGAGATGAATGATGTGATAAATTTTATATATTTAATAATCTTTCTAAGTGAAAATTAAAAGTGTCAATAGCAAAGCAAAAGTTCGTAAAAAAACAAAAGCATGAAGCATGAAATCTTCCCTAAACTTAGATAACCTTGATGGCACAAACGGGAACCAATTATTTTATACGCAGACCAATTCGTTGTCGCTGTAAGGGGAGCATCTCGCAAACCCTAACTGCGACCGTTTTTCAGTTCCTTCGACACCGTGATCTCCCGCTTCGCACCACCGGTCTGCCGTTGCATCGTGTTGTCCTCTGTAGCTTCTTCGCAAGGGCACTCGTGTCCGTTGCTCCTCCCGCTGCAACGCCTTCGACCTCTGGAGCTTTCTCCTCGCCGTCAGCTGCATCCTCGCTCACGGCGGGTTTGTCCACCGTCACATTCCCCTCCACGGACACGAACACCCTCCACCCTCTAGGGCTCAACTTCGAGGACACGCTCGCGCCGAATAGGCTCGCGCTGTGCACTCTCAGAGGCCTCACTGGCGCGGCGTCCACCAAGCAGCTGGGAGACGACACCGCCACAGCGAAGCTGCGGGGCAGCCTGGGCGCCGCATTAGTGAGGAGAAGAAAAGTATTGTCCCTCGTGGGGAGAGCAAAGTACGCCATCCTGCACCAAACCATTCCGTTCAGATTCTCAACTGATAACCCTAGCGAATACTCAAGAATCACAACATCAGGAAACGCTCTCATTCCATAATTGTGCAACATCCTCCCAATGCAAAATGAGCAAAAACTCGACAAAGCCTTACCTGTGCGGTATCATGGCAACGAACTTCTAGATTGACAGCTTTGTGATTAGCCTTCATGTATTCACAGCACCATGTTAATATATTTGCTGTGGTTAGGTCGGATGTAGATTCCAGGAGAGCCAAGTGTCCCAAATTGCTACAGATTTGAGGATTGTTTCCAGGATTCCCTTGCAATGTTCATGACCGGTACCTTTGATCCTTAGCGTCTTGATATTAGCAGCTTTGATGCACATGAGGTGACATCCTTGCAGAAGGTTGCCACTGGTAGCGCATTGATGTTGATGCTACAGAGGTTTGCCATAAGGCTTTGTGAATACAATACGTTATCCTTGGCAGCAGCAACATTCATATCTTCACAGTGGTTAGGTTTCAGAAGAGCAGAGAGTCTCCAATTTGAGGATTGTTTTCAGGATTCCTTTGATCCTTCGCATCTCATGAGAATCCTAATGGACACTGTCTTGGTAGGAAGTCTTTAGTCGTTGCATGAAATTTTACAACCTTGTTGGCAGAATGATTTGGCTCCCGCAGATCAATCGCTGCAAATTATGGCCCTTCTTCGTGAATGCCGGTACGTTACATCAGCAACAACGGGAGAAGAACCGTTTCACAATACAAAACGGAAAAGCTCACTAAACCCTGTGGGCAAAATTCACAGAACCCAAGGAGGGATTTCGAGGACTCCTCAGCTGGATGCGCGGTGTGCGCGTAGTGATTTGCTCTCCCTCCACAGCGCCGTTGTCTACAGCTTCGCTCCCACACCCAAACCTTGACGATATGTGGAGACTCAGGGTGGAGCCGAGACCTGGATGCACCGACCCTAGATTCCAGATCCTTCGTCAACCCCAAATCCACCGCCACCCTAAATCCGCACACTCCGCAGTAACTTACGCCAAAAGCATCGACTCACTACAAAAGCCTCCAGACCGCGAGCACTCACGGTTTCACTTGTAAGGGGATTTGGTGTATGATTGCAGCATTTATTTGACCTGATCAGGTGTTAAACGATGGCGGCGTCGAAGAGCGTTCGAGCGGTGGTTTTGGTGGCCGTTTTGGTGCTGGTTTGCTGAATTTTTGCAGAGGCAAACCGTCGCACAGTGGCGCTCAAGCGAAGCTCCCGCGACGCTGCAGAGGGCGGTGCATCGCGCCAGGACGCTCCAGGGCGTTTTTCATCCAGAAACTACGTTTTCTCATCGGCGCGGCCTTTTTTCATCCACGGGTTCATCCATCAGACGGAATTCTCATCCTGTATTCTTTTATAGATATAGACTAGAGTGTTACCCGTGTCCTCCGGACACAACATTTTTTTGTGTTGGGTCCCCACCTCCCCGTCCCCTAGCCCTTTCCCTCCAATCCATCGCCCCCCCGTCCTTGTCCCCTTGTCCCCCGTCCCCCGTCCCCGTCCCTGTCCCCGTCCCCATCTCCATCCCCATCCCCATCCCCGCCCCGTCCTTTTATCCAAAACCCTAACTTGTACCCGTGTCACCCGTGTTACCCATGTCCTCCGGACACAACATTTTTTTGTGTCCAAAAAAATGTCCCCCCCGTCCTTGTCCCCCCGTCCCCCGTCCCCCTTCCCCCCTCCCCGTCCTCATCCCCGTCCCCGTCCCCGTCCCTGTCCCGTCCCGTCCTTTTATCAGAAACCCTAACTTTTAGCTTTTCATTTTATCCAAAATCCTAACTTTTAGCTTTTCATTTTATCCAAAATCCTAACTTTTAGCTTTTCATTTTATCCAAAACCCTAATTTTTAGCTTTTCATCATTTTATTTAAAACCCTAACTTTTATTTTTTCATCCAAAAGTATTTTTCATCGACGCGTTCATCCACTTGACGGACCGTTTTCATCCGACAAATTTCTCATCCTGTAGTCTATTATAATAAGAGATAATGTCATATTAGATATTAATATGATTTGTTTCTTCCTTAGCCAAAATTTAATTAATCTAAAAAATTAGAGGATTCATTTTTAAGGACTTAATCTAATAAAATAAAAAAATTAGGATTTTTACTTCCCAAGTAATTAATTAGCCACCTATAGAAAAATCCTATAAAATGAGGGATTTTTTTTTTTTTTAACGATTTTCTGAGTGTCTATTGGAACTATCACTAAAAATATTTCTCACTTTCATGTGGGTAGTTTAGGGTCATTGCGGACTATCACAAAAGAACTTAAAGGTTCTGCCCTCCTCTTTTAAAAGGTGACTTGCCCTCAAGTTACATACTTTTTCAATCTATATCCATTATAGCGTGGTGCATGAACATTTCCCACAAAGAACTGTAATTCTACGGAACTATTAGGATAAGAATGCAATATGGACTAAACCAACGCATTTTGAATTTACCATTCTTTTTTGGTACAATTACTACAGGTGACACCCATTCATTATGTGGAACTGGATAAATAAATTTACATTCAAGCAACTTATCTATCTCTTCTTTAACCATTAAAGAATATTTTGGATTCATCCTATATTGTCTCTGTCGAACTGGTTTAGCATCCGCTTCTAAATGATTTTGTGTTGACAAACATTTGGAGGTATGCCTTTAAGATCTTTAAAAGTCCATGCAAAGGCATCCTTCTCTTTTTTAAAGAATTCATGCCATTCATCATACTCTTGAGGACTTAACCTATTGTACACTTTAATGGGCTTAGGATCTTCTTTAGTGCCTAAGTTCATTTCCATGGTATTTTTTATTAAAGGACGTACACTAGGTATTTTCTTGTCCCCTATTAATTCATCAGAATCTGACATATATGGAGGTTCATTATCAGATTCTTTCTCTATAGCAACATTAAAAACTGATGCATTTTGCCATGCCCCTATGGCAGCATCTGAGTCATCCACTTGACTTGGAGGGACAAAATACTTTCTAGGACTTAAACTTTTAAAGGTTGGCATTTCTAAAACAGTATTAGTATCTTCTGGTTCAGTTTCAGATTTGGCCACAATTATCCAATCCAAATCCTCATTTTTAGACTCACCGTGATACTCTATTGGAAACATAGGTAGGATAATTTTACTTCTACCCTTCCCTATTGTTATCGTTCCTTTGCTCCAATCGTCCTTGGCTTTGGCTAGTGATAGCCATGGTCTACCAAGAAGGATAGGATAAGTAGAAATAGACTCAGTGACCTTAAATTTTATAATCAATTTCACCAATTATTGTATTCAATTGTATTTAATTGTATCAACTTTCCTAAAGGTTTGACTCTACTTTGATCGGCCATTCTTAAGATAATGGGAGTAGGAACTATGTTAGTTATACCCAACTCTTCCATAGTGTCAACATTCATTAAGTTAACACTACTTCCACTATCTATTTGTACTCCATCAATCAAAGTTCCATCTATAATCACATCAACTGTAGGTGCCCCCGGATCTAAGGAAATATCATGGACATTTACAACTTCAGGTTGAATTTTACTTGCCTCACTTTTTGTTTTTGCCTTTGGATTTTTAACATTACTCTCTTCAATTGTTTTAGCTCTCTTACAAATTAATGAGGATGTTAATTCATTTTTGCAATATGGTGATAAAGCAAGTAATTGTCTCAATGATATTTGAGGTTGTAACCTATCCAAATTTGTGAGTATATCATAAGGATTCATTCCTACAGCTAACTTCATGATTCTATTATGTTTTCTCTTTTTTAAAGACAATGATGGTTCTTTAATTATCTTCTTCGATGGTCTGTAAAAGTAGATTGTTCTAGTGGCTTCATAGAAGTACTTGATTTTTCTACATTTGAAGGTTTGGGTACTTCTTTAACTGGTATAGGAATTTGTACAGATTTTGCTTGAGAGTCACTACTAGTCATTTCAACTATTTGAGGTGATGGTTTAAGTACCTCACGTCTCTTAAGAATAATTGGTACATCTCTACCAACTACCGGGTTGGTTTTTATTTTGCTATAGTCACTTTCAGAGCTACTAATTGGTTCTTTTTCTAGAGCTTTTCTTGTTTGTGACCTAGTAATGAAAACATCATGTGGTTCTGCTATTGCCATATAATTAACATTTCTAGAATTAGATGACTCTACTTCTTGTATTTGCACTTGTTTTCTTACATTGGAAAATTCTGTGATAATAGCAGGACAATAGGTAGACACATGACCAGGTTGACCACATCGACCACAAATCGGATTATATCCAACTTGTTGTCGAGGATTGGGACATTCTTTAGAATAATGCCCAGGCTCTCTGCATCTATAACATACTATTCCCTTATTCTGATTTTGATTAGGACCTTTCCAATCTGAAATTTTTGGCACAAGATCATTTCTATGTTGACAACATGTGTGCCAAATTTCAAGGCCAGAAGATGAATATAGAAAAAGATATTCCAAATTTACCAACATGTGTAGTTGTAAGCCATTCACTACTGCCAATTTTGACACCCTCTTGAGGGCTGAAAATTTGATATTTTACCATGAAATTTTTATCACAAGATCATCTCTATGCTAATAACATGTGTGTTAAATTTCAAAGCCATGTGATGAATACAATAAAAGATACACAAGATTGTTTCTCATAGTTTCACATGTTGGTAGATTTTGAATATGGGTTTTTTTATTCATCTTCTGGCCTTGAAATTTGGCACACATGTTATAAACATAGAGGTGATCATGTGTTAAAAATTTCTTAGTAAAATAACAATTTTTCAAACCTAGGGAAGGTGCCAAAGTTGAAATGTTACCCTTGGTTGTTTCTCACAATTAGCACGTTGGTAGATTTTGAATTTTTTCTTTTCTATCGTGGATATTTTAGACTTGAAATTAAGCACACATATAATCAACATAGAGATGGTCTCATGTCCAAAATCTCATGGGAAAAAATATAAAACTCAATCCATGGGAGGGTGTCAAATTTGGCAAGAGTGAAATGTTTCTCACAACTACACATGTTGGTAGATTTCAAAAATCTTTTGCTATGTAGGTATTCTGGCCTTAAAACTTGGCACACATGTATTCAATACAAACATGGTTTCATGCCAAAAATTTCATGCGCAAAAACAAAAGATTTAATCCTTGGGAGTGTGTCAAAGTTGGCCAGGAGTGAAATGTTTCTTACAACTACACTCACAACTACACATGTTGCTAGATTTTAAATATGTCTCATTGTGTGGATGTTTTAGACTTTAAACATAGAGGCGGTCCCATGCCAAAAATTACATGGGCAAAAACAAAAAATTCAATCCTTGGGAGGGTGTCAAAGTTTGTAGCTATGAAACTTTTCTTAGTGCTACCCATGTTGGTAGATCTTGAATATCTTTTTTTTAATTTGACTTCCGACCTAGAAATTTTGCACACATGTTGTCAACGTAGAAATGATCTTGTGCCAAAAATTTCATGGTGAAATGACAATTTTTTAGCCTTTAAAAGGGTGTCAAAGTTGGCAACAGTGTAGAGTGGAAACGTACATATGCAAAATGAACGTATACTTATTGGTGGGTATTGTACAACCCGCCAGCCGGGAGCCACTGAGAGTCCACCTCCATCAGCACCATCACACTCGCCCTACCTTGCTCCTAAGGGCTGCACAGAAACGGGGGGCCGCCTAGGCTGCTCGGGCCAGCTCCCTGCCCGGCAGGTGCGCCTCCCCTCCTCCTCCCGCCCCGATACCCGAATTCTGTGCACCCTCACCCCGGTTCTCAACCGCCGCCGCCTCCAGGTCGCCTCCAGAACCTCATCAAACCCCAGAAACCATTGTAGTCTCCAGAACAACTCCTCAACTCAAGTACCTCCCTTACCATCATCACGTGAGTGTTGTTTCTTTAGATTCTAAACCTTTTGAATGTGGTACCGCTTGTATGTCTTTTTTGTAGGTGAATGTGGGTTGTAATGTGTGTTAATTCTTTCTTTCTTTTGTGCATCTCTTATTACATTGTTATTGAATGTTGGTGTCACATGAATGTTAGACTTTGTATGTTATTTTGTATAAATAGGTTGAGTATGTAGTTTACATAAAAAAGTGTTTCAACTTTAAAAATAGATGTTGGTTTGTGTAAAAATTAGGGTTTTGGATGTAGGGTTGGATAGTTACGGCTTTAGTTGTCTACATTTAGGGTTAATCGTACCTAATGCATTTATTTTGCTAAAATATGTGATTGTATGTGTCTACGATATTGTAGATCTCTTCATGGACATTCGATTGCAAGTATGGAGGACAATAAAGAATTCTTGGATGGAGATTTATTCTATCCTTCGGACTTTGAGGATGATGTGGAGGATTTGGTTGGTGTAGAGGAATTTCTTTTTGGTGTAGATGGAGATGGTGGTGCATCCTCTTCTAATGTACCATTTCAAAGTGATGCACCAGTTTATGATGAAAGTGCAAGGCATGAGGGACAATGGGAAGAATGGCAATATGATGAGAATGAGGGGTATGAGAGACATGAGGGCCATGAGGGCATGAAGGGCATGAGAGGGTATGGCATAATAATGAGAGTGAAGTGTATGAGGAGAAATGGGAGGATATGGAACCCACACGTTGCAATTCTTCAACCGAAGAGTTTCTGAATGATTTACAAGAGCCATTGCCTCCTCTATTTGATCATGTTTGTATTGATACTTTTCCAAAGTATATTCATTTTACACATGGTAGTATGAAGCTTATGATTGAATGTTTGAAAGGAGGGTTTTTCCCAACTTATACCCAGATTCATGAAGCACAAGCAAAATTTATGCAAGTATTTAGTATTCATGGACGACCTACTGCTTTCAACATTCCCTTTCATACGACTGAACGTTGGAAAAAACTTCAGGATAAACTAAAGGTCATAGAAACCGTAGATGGCATGGGCATATCTCCTTCAAACGACTCAAAAAATAGATTGATTCCTCCTCTAGAGTCTTGGCCTTCTATTGTGCAAAATGCACACGTAGATACTAGCGGCAAACATTTACTTTTAACCCCAACAGTAAATGCAATCCGCATGCAATGGAGTATTGATCTTCATGTAGGGGGGATTCCTTCATCATATATTCAAAAATGTCTCCACTCATGTCAACATTGTCAAGGATCAAAGTGGTGGGATGAAGTTCAAGTGGTTCCAACTGAAGAATTGTCTACCACTCTTGATGCACTATGTTTAAAGTATATTGTACTTAGGAAGATTTCCAAGCGTGTGAAGTTGAAGCATCAGAGAGTTACATACTATCGTTGTCATTGAGGGGGAAACAAAAACCGTGCTCACAGAAAGAAAAGTGATGTACAAATTTTGCAGAATGGAAAATCTAGACGAGATAGGATGTATTGATTATGCAATTGTTCTTTTGAAATATGGGTAGTCGAGCCTCTTACGATGCAGAAAGAAGAATTTATAGGCAAACTGCAAGCTAAAATATATGTGCATACTACACATACTGGGCATGAACTTAGCTTTGATGGTGACAGTTTTTTCTTGTCCGTTCATCCATATGTAATATCGTGGGCTACGGAGAATTTAAAGTACATGTATTCAATAGCAGCAGTAGCATTAGCATCAAAACAAGACCAAGAATTGTTTCGCCAAAGTGTTGGTGAATTGGAACGTATCACCCATCGATTTTATATGATCAATACGGAAGTGCAAGCACTTGCATATTCTATGGGGATAAACGATAAGTTCTCTATTATTATTTCTTGAAATTGTGTGAAAAAACATTTCATATTGTATAGTTTTTATTTATTCCATCTTTTTTATATATCATATGCATTTTTACAAATTCTCTACGCAAAAATGATTGGGATGCTGCACAAGTGGAGATTATTAGACTACAATGTCTTGGAAACGTTATTTATTATCAGCCTTACGCACCAGAAGAGGCTAATCCAATGAAAAGACCTCTTGTGGTTGTCATTCAAGACGAGTTTATGAAATCTATGGCACAAAGATTTTTTACCGGTAATTTGTGGGCGTTGGATTCAACATTCAAAACTAATCAGTATGGTTTGTCTCTCTATGCCGCGATCGTTCCAAATCAAGATGGAAAAGGGATTTGTCTTTTATATGTTATGCAGTACTGATATTAAGCAGGGTCATGAGGGAATAGCTTTGGAGTTGGCATTGACGCACGTATTTAATTCCATTGGTGTTATACGACCGTCCGCAATTCTCATTGACAAGCACCGAGCGTCGTTAACTGCAATTAACAAAGTGGTTAACAACGATATGCATTGTTGGATCATAGAGGGGGAAAATAGAGTGCAAGTTGCGGGAAGAGTTCTTTATATCACTTCCATGTCATGAAAGCATGGAGTGAAAATCTCCTTATACGGGTTCCAATGGCCGACAAAGATCGGGTTTGGCAAGCGCTTAATATTTTGTTGCATTGTCCAAATGAAAATCATTTTGATGAAAATTTGCGTAGGTTTGTAGAGGAATTTGCACACATACCGTGCTTTGGCACATATGTATTTACTGGTTGGGCTCGTTCAAATGTGCCATGGAGAAGACTTTGGCCAAAATTTGGTAGACTTTTTGCTTATGGTGGTATGGATACTACAAATCACGTTGAACGCCATTGGAAATACATTAAATACACCTTATTACAACGCAAAGTGAACCGACCCCTTCGATATCTCATTGTGGCCATTATTGGGAGTGCAAAAGATGGCACCCGTGTAGGTCAACCAACCCTCTTAAAACAATTCAAGATGACACAACGTATAAGTAAGTGTTTCTACTCTTTTGTATTTAAAAAAATGATGTCTCATTTCATATGTAATATGCTATTTAACTACTATTTTTTATACATAGGTGATTCCGCAAGGTTTTCAAGAAGGGGAAAGAAGAAGAAGAACACCGGTCTCCAAAGGAGGCCGGCGTGAATAAAGTATCCGTTCGTTCCACTACTAAGACCAAGTCCACCGGACAGGGAATTAGTGAGTTGGAACTACTTCCCCCTTTCGGGGGTAGACACTATGTATCCAGTAACAAGTAACCAATAGCATGGGACCAAGGTCACCAAACGAGGGAGGGCGTGTACTGTGAAGTGTAAATGTAGATCTATGGAGGGGGGTTCAATGCATCAGGAAGGGGTTGGTTGTTCTCTATTTTACGTTTATGCAAGAGTATTGACATAGCATGTTGTATTGCAATAGTATTAATATATGAGAAGGTGGTTTTGATTGAAGTGATGGGGATTTTAAATGTTTCTTCAAGGGTTGTCATTGAGGGAATAAAGGTGGTGGCTCTGGCACCCGCGGTGATGACGATAAGGGGGTCTACTTTCCATCCCAGTGCTTGGATATCATCTAGTAATGGTTGGTATTTGTTTGTTTTGTTGTAATAGTGTCCTGGGAGAATCTATCATTGCAATATGTGAATTCAACAAATTGGATAGTGAGACTTGGGTCTATGTGGTTTGGTGGGGGATCTTTATATGAGAGTCCTCTAATGCATAATAGGTCCGGTTTGAATCTCGCATTGCAGTGGCATCTTTGAGTGTGACAAGTGCATGGGAGTAGCCAAGGAGGGACCGTATTTTCTTGTGGGTTGTCATTAAAGGTTCTGGCATTCATGAGAATGAAGCACCAGGATTTGGTTGATGATATAAGTAGTTTGCGAATAGCCCATACTGCTTTGTTATGTCTTTTGACAATTAGTGAGTGTATATGGGGGTTTTGGCACTTGAGTAAGACATGTAGCCATGTGTCCGGGTCCATGGTGTTGCAAATTGAACATGTTATTGTGGAAAATCTTTCTATTCCGAAGAAGAGTTGTTTGCGGGCATTTCCCATGTATTGTCCGGTACGAAATTTGATTAGGCATGTGATTTGTGAGTCCGTAATTATGGGGTTTTTCCAGAAATTATTGGACAGTTCATTGTGGATATTTGGGTTGCCGGTCCATTTATCAATATTGGGGAAATTTTCTGTGAGTATTTCCAGGTTATTTATAAGGTCATGTTTTTTGAGGTATTTGTCCAAGAATCGTATGGGACCTTTATCGGGAGTTTCGCCCATAGAGGGCCATTCATATCTATGAAAGTAATATGGGGTGGCATGGGCATGTTCATATGGGTGTTCGGCATTTTTGTGGGTTTTTTCTCTTCCTTCTTTAGCGAGTTTGTCGGCTTGTTCATTTCCGTCGATATTAGCATGGGCACGGACTTTGTGGAGTGTAGTAGGTTGAGTTCGATTTTGGAGCATTGTAACCATAGATGTGAGGATAGTTTTGTCCGGGTGACTATTGTGTAAAGTGGGGTGTTTTATGTGAGTATTAAGGAGATATAATATATTTATGCAATCTGTAAAAATGTGAGCCGGTTCATTTGGATATTGAATGGTGATTATCTTAAGGGTTTTGTGTATAGCCATCATTTCTGCTCTTAGAATATTTTGGAGTCCATGTAGTCTCTTACCTAATTTTATTTGTTTGGTTGAATTATATACTCCATATCCAGCTTTTTCTCGGTGCCAATGTCCTGGGCTTACTTCGGTTGGTTCTTTAAAGGAACCATCAGTGTAGTAGCTAAAGTTGGGGTCAAATTTAGGGACGGTATTAATTTGGTAGTTGGAAAGTGGGAGGTTAAATTCAATAATTGGTAGTGCGGAGATGTTTGTGTGGGGGGTTTTAGACCATTTTTGGTTTCGGTTTACACGGATTGGGGTGTGTATGGGAGGGGCAATTGCGGTGTATACCTTGTTAATGTTTAGATTTTTTGCTATCATGGTGAGATGAGTGAGGTTTTCTAGAGTACCTATTTCTCGAGTTTGGTGATGTATACATAGAATGCGTAGGTTTGCGGGTTCGAGGCGGGGTGTTTGTGTTTGCGGTGGTATGGTGGGTTCTTTGTATATCATAGAGTCGGCTTCAAATAGTACTATGATGTGAGAGTCCGGGAATGGACCTAAGTGGGGATTAGGATTATGGTACCAATGAGTGTCGGGAGAAATAATAAAGGTGATATTGTGGTTGGGATCATCGTTTGCCGCTAGACGTGCCCAATGCGTTGCTTGTAGTGTTTCTTCTTCGTTGTGAGGGTGTGCAAGGCCTATTCCACTCCACCTATGATCAAAAGCTTTCCCAAGAGAACCGAAGATCTTATCTCGTTCAAATGGAGAGTAGAATTTTGATATTTTTGTGGAGCATGTGACGGGGGATGAGAAGTATGAGTGTGTGATATTCATAGATGTAATAAGGTAGTCCAAGATAGGATCGGGTAGTGTATAGTGTGCATTTTTAAGCGGGTCATTTTTGGGGATTCGGTATTTATATCTTTGGTATAGCCAGACAATTTCGGGTTCAAATGTTTGGGGTATTGGTTTAATATTAATGGGGGTTTGTAGTGCGTTGTGATATTGGTTCCACAACCAGTGTAGTCTGGCGAATGGTATGGTTATTAGATATCTACCAGTGTCTTCGTATATGTTGACATTATCTTGTTGTATTCTGATTGTGTTTGTCTGTGTAATGATGTCAGTTTCAGGGTTGCATTCGGTTGTAAAGATGTTAAGGAGGGGGATGATAAGAGGTGGTGTGACAAATCTTCTGTCTCGAGTTTGTGCTTGGGGGTGGTGTATATGTATGATATTCTGGTAATAACTATTTTGAGTACTGAGGTAGTATTGCGTAAGGATTATAGTGTTGTGTGAGGAGGCGTTTGGGTTGTGCCAGGGGAAAAGGTTCCTTTGCGGGAGCCATTTGGTGTAGGTGGTGTTATTGTGAGACCAATGGCATAGGTATGACGTGTATTGTTTGCTAATGTTGTTGGAGTCAATGTACTTTCTGTGTTTGTGCGCGGTTATGTTGTTTATTGGGTGCATAGAGGGATTTTTTAATATATGAGGTGGAGGGGGTGGTCGTGAATGTGACGGATTAGGAGGGATTAATGGGAGGTTGATGTTGGGGTGGATATCATTATGGCCAGTGATGTATTGGTCTTTGAGTGTATAAGGTGGGGCGTGAGTGGTGCAAGGGATCGGGCATATAGGGAGGCATAATGGTTTACAAAATAATTGTTGGGCAAATTTTAATGTACTTTTTATTAATTTGTGAGGGGTGCCGTAAATTTTTTTGTAGCTCTTGTCGTTCATAAGTTGTGTTCCATTTGGTAGTATAATTTGTTTTAGGTCGGTAATGTTTGCGGAAAAAAGTTTTTGTAAGAGTTTGGCAGATAATTGTCGGTCAAGTCTAGGGAGATTGTGTATTTCATTTGCCCAATTTTGTTCAAGTGGTGCGGGGTCTAGTAGGAAATCTTCTAGTGTGCTTTTTAGGAATGTTTGACCTATTGTTCTAAGTAGAAAAAGTGTGCGGGTAATAGGGGACCTTAGGCAATCAGTTTTTTTAAGTCTTTGGAGGTGTTGTGCTCCTCCATATATGGCAAGGATGTGCCGAAGGAGTCCACTGTAAATTAGCCCAAGTCTTCCCTTGTCGTTAAGTGCATTTTGGAGTTGTTCTCCAATGCAGCGTAAATAGGCGTTCTTGAGGGAGAAGGCTTCTAATCCAAATAGTTCGTGGGGGAGTTGTGTTATGACACTAGGCGTACATTTAGGAAGTCCACATACTTTCTTTTGTATAGCTATAATTTTCTTATCAAGTCTTTTTATGGCGGGCATGGAGTAGGGGACCGCATAGAAACTATATGAGATACCCGGTCGTATAACGGTATCAATCATTTTTATTTTTTGTTGCAATGTTGCCGGACATAGTGCGAGTTCATTACATTGTTTAATAAGTTTTGTAGTAGTAGCGTGGGTTTGAATTTTCCATTTTAACGATGGAACTAGGTGTATTCCAAGATATATGTATGGTTGGTTTTGGTTTAGTACCGGAATTGGTTGGCTACGATAGTGGATATTGGTAGCTTGGATAAGGGCTTTGAAGGCAGTCGGGTTTATTTTGGATTTGTTTGGGCATCCAGTTACTGCACATTTTTGGACCCCAAGTTCCATCCCGGTCCATAGGCAAAATTTGTCTATTTTGTCTAATTGAGTTTGGAGTGATTTAAGGCGACCAGAGATGGCCGCTAGATCGTCGGCATATGCAACCGAGTTTACGGTGATTTTTGAGGTGCCAAATGTGTAGCCATTATTGCCTCTTTGAAGCCATCTCAATAGAGGTTCTAGAAAAATAATAAAGAGGTATGGGCTCAATGTATCGCCTTGGATGGTACCACGTTGGATGGGGATAGGGCGTGCTTTACCAAAGAATTCTCCGGTGTATGTAGTAGTAGATTGAGAGTATATATTACCAATCATTTTGACTGCGTCTTCCGGATATCCAAGATCATTCATTATGGCTAGCAATCGAGGATGGTCAATGGAACCGAATGCGTTTTTAAAGTCGATGTAGAGTATGTAAATGTCTTTATTAGTGAATTTTGCATCTTCAAGTGCGGCAATGAGGGTTTGAAGTTGCCGTGTGGTACTTCTCTCGGCTCTAAACCCTTCTTGGCTTTTGTGTAATATTTGGTGTATTTCCCCTTAAGCCGATAATATTGATGTTAATGTGCTAGTGTATAATTTGTAGATGGTGTTAGCTAAGGCAATAGGTCGGTGGTTAGGTAGCACGGATGGGTTTCCTTTTTTGTATAATAAGATTGTTAGACTTGTTTTCCAAGATGCGGGAATGGATTTTTGTTTGTAACAGTGAAGGAAGAATAGTGATAGGAGGTCGTGGAATCTTAGTGGCATGTTTTTTAGAATTGAGTTGGGTATATGGTCCGGGCTGGGGGCTTTGTTAGTTCCCAAATTTTTTAGGCACATGTTGTATGTGTCTATGTTATAATATGTGTGGAGAGGTATTGTTGGCTCGCCTCTTTTGTCAATGGTAAATCCGTCTAAGTCATGCCACGGGTATTGCCTAACTCCGCACGTGCATGTTGATGTGTGTTGTGGTTGGAAGTGACATGGGGGGGTGGTTGGTCTATTGTTTATTGATTGTTGAAAATATATTTCGTTTGCGATGTCCTCAGGGCTGGTTGGAATGTTGTTGTTTTGGTCTAATATGCAATCTAGTGGGAGGTTTGTGTTATTTTTAAAGATTTTTCTATTAATCTTTTTTGGGCTAGTTTCGTATAGTTGGCGATACTTAGATATGGCTTTTTTGACACATTCTCTTGCATATTTTGTAGTAATTTTCCAAGCTTCTTTATTGGCAGTTTTTGCAATGATTGCAATGTCTTTTAGCCATTCTTCTTGAGATGTGTTAGGTAATGGTAATTGTGGGATATGAGGGTGACGAAGGTTTTGTAGTTTGGAGATTATGGGGTGGGTTTGGCAATTTTGATTAGTTTTAGCTGTGTAAATTGTTTTACGAATGGTGTGGTATGTGGTAAGATGTTGTTTCCACTTTTTAGCTAGTTTTCTCGGGAGGTATCCCCCTTCTTTTGAGGTTCTAGGTGTGAGTTGTGGAATTGGGGGCGCTTTACAAGTTTTTTCTAGTATGGTAGAAATTTCATTGATAAGTTTGTCAAGAGTCGTGCACGCTTCTTCCCATTGAATTGGTGTGAGGTGTTGGTGGTTAGAAAGAATATCTGTAAGAGAGTCTATTTGTAGTGAGTTTTTTTCAAAGAATATTGTATTAAAGTTATGAAGGTTTTCTTTTGGGATGGGATTTAGTATTTTAGTTTCATTTAAGTTGATGGTTGTGGGAGGTCTACTTATAAGGGTGTTGAGAGGTATATTGAGTTGGATTGGGAAGTGGTCCGAGTTTAAGTTGGTTGTGGTATTTGTGGTGGATGTGTATCGGGTATGGTTAGGTGTTTTGATGTAAAATCCATCAATTAGGCTAGTGTGTGTGTAATTGTGTCCACCTTGGCGAGAGTATTGTGTATTGGTTGAGATTAGATATAACCCTAGGTTATCCGTATAATTTCGCCATTGATAGTCTATGTCCATTGGAGGGGTAGAAACACCTCCGTTTTGCCGTCCAATAAGGGCAATATCTCGGTTAAAGTCTCCGCCGAGTATTATTGTATGGTTAGTGTGTGTATTTATCTGTGAGGTGATGGAGTTTTGGATTTCCGGAATAAGCCTTAAGTCTTCTATGTGTGAGGGCATGTATAGGTGAAGAATGAGCCATGGTTGAAGAGGTCGGTTAGTAATTTCAACAATTTGAAGATATGGTGATATATTAGCCGATGTGGGGATTTTAGTAATATTCCCGGGGAAGGCATATGATTGGTGTATGAGCATGAGTAGGCCTCCTCAAGCTGGTGTATATGGCCTACGTTGTTGGATGCATCGTGTGAGAGAATGAGTGTTGTTGAATATAAGTTTGTAATCTGGGAATGTTTTTTGGATGTATCTTGTGGATTTGGTAGCAGTTATTTTAGTTTCTAGTATGGCAATTATGGCGGGTGGTGTATTGGTGTGGGCTGTAAGATTATGGATGCATGGTAAAGCAGTGTTTAATGTTGAGGCGTTCCATGTAGTTATATATGTGTTTCTATTGTCTATATTGTCGTGGTTACCTATTTGCGGTGAAATGTGGGCAGGTGTCGGGGTGGGGTGTGTGTAGGCATGAATTGGTTCGAAGCATCTAAGAGTTTCTAGGATAAGGTTATGCGGGAAATAGGGGAATTTTCGTTGTAGTTCATCAGGGGAAGGGGGTGGAGTTTTGCTATGAATAAAGTTATATAGGTCATTGTGTAGGGAGGTTTTGTGTTGTAGAAGGAGTTGATTTTCCATTAGAAATTTGGTGTATGGGTGGATCGTATTTATATATCTTTCGGGGGGATTCTGTAGGGAGGATAGGGTGTTTAGTAATATATTTGTCCAATGTGTGGGATTCGCGTTGGTAGAGTTTTGGTTAGTGAGATTGTTGCATTCGTCTATTGAAGGGTGGAGGGTGGTGATTATGGCGAATAGGATATGTGTGGATGGGTGGTTATTCTTTTGATGGATGTAGTGGGAAATATTGCGATAGAGGGTGGAATAAGTTTGGTGGAGTGTGTGATTATTTTTTAGAAGTGGTGCAAAGGAGGATGCTAAGTGTTGATATTCGGGGTGAAGTTTTATAGTGTTCGGGATGAAATATATTTTTGATAACCTTTTGTGTGTATTTGGATGGTTGTGGAAGACATTTGGCATGGGGCCGGGGTTAGTTTCTATGTCCCCACAGCGTGTAATTAATATTTTGTAATGAGTGATGATTCTCGTTACAAATAGGAAGGATGTGGAATGTTGTTGTTGTTGTTGTTGTTGTTGTTGTTGTTGTTGTTGTTGTTGTTGTTGTTGTTGTTGTTGTTGTTGTTGTTGTTGTTGTTGTTGTTGTTGTTGTTGTTGTTATTGTTGTTGTTGTTGTTGTTGTTGTTGTTGTTGTTGTTGTTGTTGTTGTTGTTGTTGTTGTTGTTGTTGTTGTTGTTGTTGTTATTGTTGTTGTTGTTGTTGTTGTTGTTGTTGTTGTTGTTGTTGTTGTTGTTGTTGTTGTTGTTGTTATTGTTGTTGTTGTTGTTGTTGTTGTTGTTGTTGTTGTTGTTGTTGTTGTTGTTGTTGTTGTTGTTGTTGTTGTTGTTGTTGTTGTTGTTGTCGTTGTTGTTGTTTGGGGTAGTATAGAAGTATACTTTCAAAAGTATTGTATTTGTGTTTTTGTTATAATTTTTTGGGATTATTTTATACGAAGGTAAAGAAGTTTATAAATATACTTTTAGTTTTTCTATCGTGTTGTAGGTTGAAGTTAGTTTAATGAGTCGGGTCGTCTAACAACCATGGAGGCCTCTTTCGAGGCTTCCTCTTCATGTTCTTGGATTATTTGCACAAGATGCATGCGGAGGGAGGACATTTCTCCTCTAAGTGCCTTTGCTGTCTTGGCTAGTACATTGTCCGCATATTCTTTGGCTTCATGTACTATCTCTGACTTTAGTGCCCCCATCTCCTTTCGTACCTCCAAAATAGTGTTGTTGGTCCCTTTCTTCACCTCCTCTTGGACTATCTTGTGTAGATCCTCTTTACTATACCCTGTTTTTGGTGCATTTTCTAATGCAATGACAGCGTTAGCTACGGCACTGTTCACTTCGTTGAACCCCCATTTTGCGACACATTCATCCGACGGAGCACTTACACCGTCCAAGCTCTTAGGGTGGGGGGTAAATTCCACATACTTCCCTAAAATTTTACCGCTGGTATTTACTATCTTTTTGTATACCGCGGCATTCAAGCACTGGATGTTACATATTCCAACGTGACGTCCATGTTCCAATTTGAAGTAAGTGTCCACAACATTTTCCCTTCCCATAAATGCATTGATACCCTGTTCTAACTGACCAACCGACTTATTTTTGTTTAGATTTTTAGCAATTAAGATAAGGGCATTCTTTCTTGCTTTATCATTTTCACTCAACCTCCCTTTACTAGCAAAATACGGGTTAAAGATCTCATTAGAGAAGGCAATTTTTTGGACTTTTACCTTTTGAGCTTGCTCCGGGGAGGGGGTTTTTACCCAAGCGAATTCTAGTTCTAGCTTTTTTTGGACATCGGTTATCTCATACTCAAACCCTCTAGCAAACCCTTCCTTCACAATCTCTTCATGTAAGACATACCATGGTTTTTGGGCCAAGTTTGATCCGGAGATCTTCACGGATAAGAGGTTTGCAAGAGCTAGGGAATCATAGCTCTTGCATACTTTACCTCTATGAGGGATACCTTCGTTAAGCATCAAGATGAATGGTCGCGTACCTTTGAGGAGTCCTTTCACATCACCTTCAGGATTTTTGAGGTGGAGTTTGATGATGCCACTCCATCTGTCCGTCTTGTGGTGGCATAAAATTGCTATTGGTTCGCCTAAAATTTCACCAAGGTCAATATTCATATGAAGAAGTCTTGTTTTTACCATGTCATAGACTATATTTTTAGAAAGAGCTTGTTCACCAATTTCGAAGAAAATAGCTACTTGATAGTCTAATGCATAACCATACTCATCAATCTCCACCTCACTAGGTAGTTGGGTTAGGTTAAAGTGATTACCTTCTTTCCCATCTGACCTCCGCGAGGGCCATTCTTCTTGGATGACAAATGGGAAGGAAGGTAGTGCTTCAATCCTCTCTTGTGCTTCTAGTTCAGTCAAGCCCAACACAAACAATTCAGGGATAGTCGGGACCGGTTCTTTGGGACTGCCACGACACATACCTATAGTATTCAAAGTATTGAAACCTAACCAATATGGTGGGCGTTGTACCTGCGTTGCTCTTACCTTCTTAAGGTTTTGAGTGTTTTCTACCACATCAATGGGCCGCTTGTGCATTGAAACTACCTCACGTATATTTTCCTCAACAATTTCCATTAGTATAGGACCATTTAGAGAAGGGGCAGTAGGGTCAACAAGCATGCGGTCTAGTCCTTTGGAGGAAGAGGCTGTAGTTTCTGCCGTCATTCTGCATGTCAAGAGTAGTTGGTTGTTATAGATGCTTTCTATCATTTTAAATATCGATTTTCTCTGAATCACTTTTTTATCACTTCCATCCCACAACTTACTTTGTGGGCTTACAGGTCGTGATATCAAGTGTAAGCATGAGAAAATGAAGTATGAAACATTATATGTGGTAAAATTCAGAGTGGGGGAGTGATTACCTGGACGTGTGGGAGGCGCTTGGTGTGGGGGGCGGCAGTCAGTCTGGCCGCGATTCCTTCCTGCCCGTCTGTCCTCCGCTCGCAGTCCTGCGGAGTGTCGCTGTGAGCTGACTGCAGAGTAACGTTGTAGGGGTTCCTTTAGGCAGTGTTCGCGGGGCTCCTCTAGGTAGTGATCCAGTGGCTCTTCCACACAGTGTCTGCTTGTGGACGTCCTGGGGCTCTTGAGATATGTGTTTGTACGAGTTGGCGTCCATGGGCTCCACCCGATGTGCCTCTCCTCGATGGCTGTCGAGGTAGGCTCTGGCAGCTTATCTTGGCTTCGCTGGGGCTCCTTCCGGTGTCTCTTATGTGGAGGTACGTTGCAGTTGCGGTTTGGTGCTGGCCGGTCTCCCTTGCGCTCTTGACGTGGGTAAAGAAGCCAGGCGCTCCGTCGGGTACAGGCCGTGTCCGATTCAGGGGACCTCGGGCTCCTCCGAGTCTTACTTGCTTGGCGCAGTTGTGTGTTGCGGCTTCTGTTCCATGCACCGCTCGCCTCCCTCTTCAGTCGTCTAGGTAAACTTAGGCGGCGACGCCAGTTGTCGGTGTGGTGCAGGGCGGCGCGGTCGCAGGGGCGGGGCGTTAGGCGTAGATGATTCCGAGGAGGGCAGCTGTTTAGTGCGACGTCTAGGTTCTGTACTAATCTACAGAGGCACCTTCGGCATCGTGCGGTGTATATCTGTCTACGGTATGTTTCAGCTAATCTGTGCACCTGAGACCTACGTTCTTCAAGTTTCGTATCTGGACTATAGCATATAGGACTCTTGAGTGCTAAATTCTGAGGGGCGAGGGAAGAGGATGAGCGAGAGGGTTTGTAGAGGACCTGTTTATAAGAGCTTACCCAACATAGGGTTTGGTTGTAGGAGGCTCCACGGCTTCGTTCTTCGCCAGCACTCGCTCTAGGGTTTGGTGGGGCCTGGGCCAATTCGGCGTCTTCTGATGGCGGTGGGTGGCAGTCTGGCTGCCAGATTGCGTCTTGTTCATTTCTGGGTAGAGCTGGAGCGGCATTTTTGGAGAGTTTGTCCGTTAGGCGTGAAGGCTCGGCGCGGAGCTTCTTGGGTCTCGAGCTGGCCAGCTTGGGGGGGAGCATTTTTTTAGCCTGATTTCTGCATGCCTCGCTTTTGAGCGCTCGCACCCGGCTGGCTCTCCTGAATCGGTCTTTCACGTGGTAATTGCTTGTGTAACTTGGTTTGCTATTTTCTGCAGAGTTCTCACATGAAAGTTTCGTGGTGAAGAAGTAAATTTTTTGTGGGTTTAGGAGACTTACCATGTTGGTGGTGATGATATCTGTTGCTACTTTTTGATGCAGCGCAGGGGTAATGATCCCGTGTTCTTCACTTTGCTTGGCTGTCTTGATGAGCTTCCATACTGCTTTCAGGCCCCCCGAATTGGCTTCAGGAGATTCCCGTTGCAATGGTGGAGTCGTATGGCGCGGCAGTGGCTGGGAGCTGGGCATTTGGTTGGGTGGCTTGGAACAGAGGCTGGGTATCTTGAAGCGAGGCGTCCAGCCTGGGCTGCATAACTTGGAGCATGGGCTTGGTACGTTGAAGCAGGTCGTCATGTCTGCTGGGTTGGATGGCTTGGAGCAGGGTTTTTCTGTAAGGATGTCACTTGATTCTCGCTTGGGCGATTGAATTTCTCTGTCTCTTCGGGAATGTATCTTAAAGTGCAGTCTCGTGTATCTCGTCTTGTTTTTTCTTGCACACTTTTGCCAAGATGTTTTCATGATGCGGAACTGAGTTTTTGGTGGGGTTAGCAGACTTACCTCGTTGTTGATGGTGCTGTCCATTGCATTCTTCCTCTGTTTCTTTGTCGCTGATCCATGGGGTCGGTGGTTCGGCTGTTGCTCTTGGGTTGTCTTTAGCTGCTGTATCGTGTTTGTCGCTGCGGGCTTATTTTTTTGTGTTGTGGTCCTTCGTTTTTGTTGGTGCATGCAGGATGTTGCGGCCACTTCTGCGTCTGAAGGCGGCCAGCGGCAGCTCCAGTGACTGCTTTCCTGCCAATAACATTCCCACAGCAATAGATGCAGCGGCAGACTTACCTTGTTTATGCTGCCATTGGTGTATAGTGCCCCGCAGATAATATCTGTTGTTGTCCATTACGTCTCTCCTCGTCTGTTGTTTGCCAGTGTCTTCTTCATATGCCGTCGCATGTGTGTTGCGTAGGTAGTGCTTGACGTGCTATGATGGGGTCTTCGTGCCCTCCTGCAGCCTAGGGTAGGAAGTTTCGAGACTGCCTCTTTGCCCTGATTTTCATTACAATTGTATACCATAGCATATGACGTACAAAAACAAATAATTGTTGTTGGCTTCGATCTAGGGTGATTGTTAGCACTATCTAATAATTGTGTACCATAATTGCAAGAACTAAAGGAATAAAACATTGCAAAGTGTGGGATATCACAGAGGAGCTTAGCTGGTGTTGAGGATCGTTGATCTTTGTGGATGGCGCTTGTGACTTGGCTTCTGATTCGAGCTCGGTGTGGGTAGTAGGTTTTCCTCATATTGGTGCTTGCATCCTGGTTGGGGAGGGGTTTGGTGTACGGTATCCCTATGGTTTTGTGGTAACTGAATCGAGATCTACCTATTAGAAAGATGATATGGAGGGAGCAAGGTCTAGATCTAGATCTGAGCCAACACAAGAGTCCCGCTACAGACTTACTCTCTCAGACTAGTGCTAGTTTTTTGCATCTCCATTCAAGTTCTATAGTACTAGATCAAAGATTTGCGATCCCTTCCAACCTTCTACACACCACAAGTATACCATTCAGCAACAAACAAGGGGCACAACGGGATCTACAATAAGCCCAGCAGCTCTCATTGTTTGTGTACCTTGCATTTGCGCCTAACACCAAAAAACCCCTCCTCACCAGGTTTTACGGAGCTACTCCTCTCTCATTCCGTCCGGAAAAACTTTTTTTTTCCAAGAAAGGGAAATGATAAGGCACATCGACGTCGTTTGAAAGGAGGAGAGAGGAATTTGAAGTCTTATCAATCAACTCCATCGAATGTGTTACAAGTAGTAGATGAGACACATTTATTGTTTTGTATTCAAAGTGAAACCAATGTAGGCACTTGGTACAATGTGTCATTGAACACATACTTTTGCGATTGTCCAGACCGGAATGCTACTTGTAAACATATTTTAGGGGTGCAACACATTGTCAAAGAATATTTCCATAATTCAAAGAAAAATGAGATGGTGGAGTACATAATGGTAACTGAAGATGATATTCCTATTGTTGCACCCATATCTTCTACAATTATGGATGTATTTCCTGAAGAATCTTCAGTATCAGATGAAGCAGGTGCAAAATTGCACAGTACGGTTGAAGAAACAGAGGCATTATTACAAAATGTGAAAGCTTCCATTCGAGAGTATACCGAGGATGAGAAGAAGCATAAGCTACAACTTCTTCAGAATTTTCTTACCTCATTCTCAGAGCCTTTTACATTCCATAGGCCTGCTACCATCGATCTTCCTCGTCGAGGATCTATTTTTGTTATTCAAGAGAATGTCAAACGTACAAGGATGGGACATGGAAAGAAACGTGAGGCATTAGATTGAGTCAAAGAGGGTGCTTCACAACCTCCTTTGAAACGGCCCTCCCATGTGCTTATATCACATTCAAAACAAAAAAGAGCCATCTTCCGCAAACTTCCCAAAGTTACTTGTGATATTTGTGCTACAAAGACTTTAGTAGAGCAAGGTGCAACATCAATTTCTTGCAAAAATTGTGACCAATCAAATCATTGTGCAATAAAGTTGAAGTTCTTTGATTTTAAATAGCATTTGACTTCATTTATGATTAAAATAATTATGTCATGTGCATTAATTATATGTTGAAATGATGTACTTTAAGTTTGTTTCTTCATTTGTAGACCTATGTGATGTAGTAGCATGTAAAAGACTAAGATATCATGAGGAATATGGCCTCTCTTGATTTCAAACTACCAAGATTTGAATTAAAAATTTAACCGTAAGATCTTCTACTAAACTTGCATGAGAGGATGTGGAATTTTTTTGTGAATTTTGACCGTACAAATTTAAAGATAATTGCAGTCAAAGTGTGGTGTCCTTTGGGGTAAGGGAGGTACTTGAGTCGAGGAGTTGTTCTGGAGGCTACTAAGGTTTCAGGGGTTTGATGAGGTCCTCGCCTAAAAACCCTAAACCCTAAATCTGCACCTACAAACCCTAAACCCACAAGTTCACAAAGCCACAAACCTTAGACCACAAATTCACAAATCAACAAACCTTAAACCGAGAAATTCACAAACCCACAAACCCTAAATCCACCAATGTAATTTACAAACCCACAATTTACAAACCCTAAAACCCACAAACCCACAAAATCACAAACTCACAAATCCACAAACCCGCAAACCCCAAAACTCTCAAATCCACCAACCCAAAAACTCTCAAATCCACAAACCCACAAATCCACGAATCCACAAATTACACAAACCCTAGCTAGCAATATAACTTAGAGGAGGTATAATTTAGTGGAGGTTTTACACTAATAGTGGTTATAAGTTAGTTGAAGTGAAGTTAGCTATGATTATAAGTTAGCGGAATTATAACTTATGAGAGGTATAACTCATGGGAGGGATGAGTGTAGTAGCATCAAAAGGACTAAGACATTTAGAGGAATGTGGACTCCCTTGGTTTAAAACTACCAAGATTTTAATTTTTGAATATTCAACCATAAGATCTTCTACTAAAATTACATAAGAGGATGTGGAGAAAATTTTGTGAATTTCGACCGTACGGATTTAAAGATAATTGCAGTCAAAGTGTGGTGTCCTTTGGGGGTCAAGAGTTGTTTGAGTTTTGGAGTTCTGGACTCTGTGGTGCGCGGTGCGAGGGAGGGGCGAGAACCGTCGGAGGTGCGGCGGCGGGTATCTGGCTGTTGCGGGAGGAGGAGGGACGGGGAGGGGAGGCGCGCCTGCCGGGCAGGGAGCTGGCCCGGGCAGCCTAGGCAGCCCCCCGTTTCTGTGTAGCCCTTAGAGGCGAGGGCTAGCCGAGTGTAACACTCGTGAGCTGTCGGACCCACCCATTGAGAAAGAGGCAACACTCGTGAGCTGTCGGGCCCACCCATTGAGAAAGCTGTAATATCTAAATCTAAGTGTTACAACTTTCTCATTGCTATCTGAGAAGAGGTGAAATGTTCTGTAAAATGTTGAGTTTTTTTTACACAAGATTACGAGGCTTTGTGAATCTGTAGTACTGTACCTACATGTGATTACTGTCCTCTTTTCTTAGTATTAGAATGCCTCTGTGGTTTTGAGATGGAACTTTGTCGTTGAATGCATGTGCTTGTATTGTTGTTTTTTTTTGCAAGATCTATGAAGTTTCATGGTAGGGAGATTTGAATATAAAGCTGGACGAGTGTGGGGGTGAACATTACATGCCAACATGTGATGAGATTTTAGAAAATCACAGGTGTGAATACCGCTTGAATCTTTGTGTTATCTAACAAGTGAACATCAATTTACAAACAAACTCTAGTCCCACTCTCCAACTCCTAACTTCTGAGAATGTACCTACTGTTTATTTCTCCATTGCCTTCTCTCTTGAACATTGTTAAAGTAAGAACTTACATAAATTTCTGTAAGGAAGTATACTAATTTTTTGAAACATATATGTTGTAATACTAGTAAATAATGGCTTGGTGCTTTTGCCGGTGGGAGGACCCAACGCCAACCCACAACACAACACCGCACGTTTCTATACCCCTCTTGAATTTCAGGGAGGAAATGTAAGCTATCCCCACATGACTTATGCAATGAGTTGAATTATGTGACAGGGAGGAAATGTAAGCTATCCACACATGACTTATGCAATGAGTTGAATTATGTGACAGGGAGGAAATGTAAGTCATCCCCACATGACTTGTGCAATGAGTGGAATGATGTTACAACAGGCTATACATGTTTGAAGTTGAGGCTCTGACTTGTGTGCCAAGTTTTTTATGGGCATTTTTGACATTTGTGGTGGAGTGTTTGGCTTGGGCGTGAAAGCATGGCCATCATTAAGTAGGTTGTGTACAAAGTTCTAAACATGTATGCATGGGCTCTGTGTGCAGCAGATGCTCATCTTGTTCCACCTCTAAGTCACAGTTCAAATTTTGGCCTATAGGTTAAGGTGCCCAAACAACCCAAAACTGAACGTTAGGCCTTTGAAGGGTTAAAATATAGAGTCAAACAGGCAAGCAAGCTTCAACAAGTTGCACACTCTTGGGTTTCAAAAGAATTGCAAAACGTTGATTTCCGATGCTCGAATCAACCTTGCAGGAAATACTAGGTGCTGATTGCTGCGGGAGCTACAAGATCATAACAAAAAAGAAGAAATTTGGTCTCCAGAGAAGACCAGCCTGAATAGAATGTCTGTTTGTTCCACCACTAAGTCGATGTCCACCGGACAAAGAATTAATGGTATGGAACTACTTCGCCAACCAGAGGGTAGACACTCCAAGATCATGGCATCGATCTAAGAAACACTTCTACAAGCAGGACGATCTAGACGAGGTCAGGAAAAAACTGGTGGAGAGTGAGGCAGGCGGTGCAGATGACCATGCCGAAGAAGGCCGGGAAGATGAGAACGCCGCCGCCCGAGAAGCGGTTATTCGCGACGCCGCCGGAGTAGCCCCGGAAGTACTGGATGCGCGCCAGCGCGTACACGCCGCCCAGGACGGCCGCCGCGAGTGGGTACTGGAGCCCGCCCAGGAGCAGCGACACCATCATGGAGGGCAGGAACTCCAGCGTGTTCTGGTGCGCCCTCTGCACACAGTTGAACTGCTTCGCGTCCTTGTGCCCCTCCTTCTCGCTCGCGTACATCGTTGGGTAGGCTACGCTGTACTTCTTCCGCGCCACTCCAACCTACCCGAAAGTAAACCCCATCAGATCACAACAAATAACACAACACACAATCACAACAAGTAAAAACGAAACACACAACCGACACTTTTACGCATCGACTTACACTCAGCAGACTCACAAAAGAGATTCACAACACGCACAAACGAAAATACCCAACAGTCCCGGTTCACTTACCAGGGCGGCCATCCACTGAGTGACAAAGATGTTGGCGATGAGCGCCACCAACACCCACTTGTAGCCCACGATCAACTCGAACGCCATAGCTCACTGCTGCTAAAACTTCACAACAAATGTCGCAGCTAGAGAGCCTCCAAAAACTTGTACCCTAATCTGGAAACGATCGCGCAAACAACAGACACGAACAATGAACTCAGATGCAACGAGCGCGCGCAGGCGTTTATAACATGTTCGAATACGGCTGACTCCGCGAAGATTTAGGTGAAGATGGTCAGAAACTTGTGGAACGGGGTTGCGTATTACTGGCCAATCGATGCAGTATGACCAGTTTGGAGGCTTCTGGATCTGAGAGAAAGCTTCCAACTGAGTATGAAGGAAGGTGTCGCGGCGCCTTCGTGAGAGGTGCACCAGGTTGAGAAGTGGACTCTCGACGTCATCCCGAGTCGCAAATGCCGGTGGCCAACTGTTTAGCGCAACTTCGTGACAGATGGTGTTTGAAGATCAGCTCTCATGGCGGGTCCCTTTGATGATGCGCTTTTTGATGGCGAGTTTGCTAGAAAGCTTTTGGAGGTGGAATTTGTTTGATGGAAGGGTTTGGAGATTGTCGTTGTTGCTGTGAGGTTTTGGCTTTGGGGGTTTGAGTTTGGTTGGCAGGGATGATGAGTGTGCGGGAGACAGTGAATGCGTTTGCAGGAAACCCAATTGTGGGGGGGAAGAGGGATGCGGAGGAGGTGGAGGCATTGCTGCGCGCTCCCGATGCCAGTTCGCGCGTGAAGGTGCTGCCGCTGTGCGACGGCAAGCCCTTGGTGGAAGTGGAGACCAAGAACTCTGGCGCGGTGGTGCCATGGCGCCTAGCGTGGCAGGTGCTCGACGAGG
This sequence comes from Bryoerythrophyllum caledonicum, assembly GCA_963971425.1. NCBI lineage: Eukaryota > Viridiplantae > Streptophyta > Bryopsida > Pottiales > Pottiaceae > Bryoerythrophyllum > Bryoerythrophyllum caledonicum. The sequence goes on along the minus strand of OZ020519.1, from coordinate 29,165,028 downwards.
ACCGGAACTATGACCAGTTGGTGTACCTAGGCGACGACAACGGATTCTCCTACTTCGCCATCGCCGTGCTGGCCGAGGAGGACTTCGGTGACAGACCGGGGCTCACGTTCTTCGACTTGCGGTCACTCATGCAGGTCGCGGATTACGCGAATCACTCGATCATGGGCGAGCTCTCCATCGCCGGCCATGTGCGTGAGCTTTCTGGTCTTGTCTTTCATGAAGAAAACTTTACTCGTGTCATGTCTTTGGTTGAGGATGTTTCGATCATGTCTTGCCTCTGGTTGAGGCCATTTCACTCGTGCATGAAGCTCTTGGATTTTAGATCGACAATTGCGTTACTTTCAAAAATTTAATCTAGAACTGAAGTATGTGTACTCGGAATCCCAGATTCTGTGACCTGCACACATCTCTTGAAACCTTAGAGTACCAAGTGTTCGCAATATGAACGTTTGCTGTATTAACCATTCTTCACACAGGTTGCAATTAAACACCACAAACAGGAATATGAAGCTCTTGGATTTATTTATATCGAGCTCTAATCGCCACAGCTAGTCTTGACTTTTGGTTTCGAGGACATTCCTTGTTTGCCTGCAGGCGAGGGCGATGATGGAGTGGCACAAGCAAGCGAGGTTTTGTGGACGATGCGGGACGAGCTCTCGGCCCATCTCATGTGGACAGCGGCGGCAATGCACCAATGCCAGGTGTAACAGCAAATTGTACCCGAGGATTGATCCTGTAAGTTATCACTTGCACATACAATGCCATGTAATTGAAGGCATCCAACGTCAGTTTCTTCAGATTCAGAGTTTATGGACCCAGTTGACAACCAGTTGCTTCAAATATAGAGAAAGAGATGCTGTCGACGAAACAGATGCCAGTTGCTTGAGGTTTAGGGTTTTTGGTCGTTTCATATTCAACTATACTTTCTGGTCTTCCTGATTGTCTTGTCCAGATTGTGTACCTTCTCTTTGAGATAGTGCTTGATAAACCTCGATGAAACGCAAACTTCTATCGAATGAAACGTGTTCCATCGCAACTATGTTAGTGTTTATGGAACGAGAATTGTTGTTTTGTGGATTGGATTGAGAGATGTAATGGTGAATGTGCAGGTGGTCATAATGCTGGTCATTGACAAGGAGCGTGACTGTGCGCTTTTAGGTCGCCAGTCGCGGTTTATTCCGCGGATGTGGAGCTGCATTGCAGGTTTCATTGAGGTAAAACCGCTTCAAAGCATGTTCACTAATTATTGTTTTCAAGATGTCAAAGTTCATTGGAAGTAAGTAGCTTGATGAAACCTGAAACCTGTGTGCTAACTAACTATGATGTTACCCCTCGTTTTTATTTATTGCTTTTGCAGCCTGGCGAAAGCCTAGAGGAGGCAGTTCGGCGAGAAACAAGAGAGGAAGTCGGTCTCGAAGTCGGAGATGTAGTGTATCACAGTTCACAGCCTTGGCCAGGTTCTCCTCATTCCTTGCTCACAAGTTACATGTTCTCTCTCTCTTCTACAGATTATTTTGCTTAGTCCAATTCGGACCAATTCAAAAGTAGAAGCCGGATTCTTGGAGATGACTTCTAGATTTCACTTTGTGTTAGCTTAATTATCATGATAAATAGTTTGACTTCTTGTTGGTCTCAGAGTAAATACGATGATATGTGTAGTATACGGTTACAGATTGATTAGATATGAATCTCACACGCTGTCTTCTCGTTTGGAATGGTTTGCAGTGGGGCCCAGCTCTATGTCATGTCAGCTGATGGTTGGCTTCTTTGCATACGCTAAAACTTTTGACATCCGAGTAGACAAGAAGGAGCTTGAAGGTAAACGATTCCCTGCTTTCTGCATTCATTGGGAGACACCTGGGTTTTTCATTTGAGTAAGAGCTTGGAACATGGCTGTAATGCTGTTATTTGTAGAGTCAGTCATCATTTAGAGTTTTCTTACCTCTTGTTTTGGCCTAAGATTCTAAGTTTGTTCCATCTTGGCTTGGGGAGCAAAACCTTACGAATGGGAGAATAGTGAAGACTGGTTATAAGAGAAGTTCATGTTGCACTAAGCACTTCAATTGATGTAGCTTATCTTCAAAGAGAGCGTTGAACTAGTTTTACCTCAAAATCCATCTCTTTCCTCTTCTAGTAGGGCTGCTACTGATAATACTTCGTAAGGAGATTGTACAAGTGTCCCATCACCAGTAACATTGTCTGAATAATCTATAATCAATATTATTTATCATACAATTTTGGTTTTTTTTCTTCTGTGCAGATGCTCAATGGCACAAGCGTGAGGATGTGAGAAGAATATTGCAGAATACTAGATACAAAAGGGATCAACAGGAGGCGATTCAGAAGCTCCAGAAGGCAGCAAATGGTGAAGAAGAGGAGCAACGGAGTGAATCTAATTACAAGGAGTCTAGAAGTGGTGCAAGTAATGTGGCTTTTGTGCCTGGACCGTATGCCATTGCCCATCATTTGATCTCCACTTGGGCAAATCAGGGCCCAGTCCAATCCAATTACTGAAGGTAAGGTAGAGCATACTCTTTTTGTTAGCCTTCTATCAACTTTTCGTGTATAAAAATGGATTAGTCTACATACAAATATAGGGATTTGGAAAGAGTCATTTTAAGGATTAATCAATGGACATGAGCTTCTATTTGTGGATGTTTTTGTATTATAGAGATCATTCTGCATAATTTCTAGAACCAATGCTAGGGTGGTGTCTTGGGTTTTAGGATTGAGTCTTATCAGTGATAACTTTTCTTCCCATTACACACATCCCTTTGATGGCCATTTTCATTAGCTTCTTTTAATTTAGTATTAATTGTTTCAATAAACTCTTTTTGATTCTTAAATTGAAGGCCTACCCAATACAATTGACCCTCTTTAAATGTTAATGGTTGGGAGCAGAATAATCATAACACTTATTGAAAATAACACATATAAAAAATAACATTTGTTAGACCTCAAGAAAAATTTATAACACATTGAAAATAACATTTACTAGACTTTATAACTAAGTATATAACATTTATCAAAAATATCATTTATAAAATTTGAAAAACAAATTCTTATTACATATTGGAAATCACATTTTTAAGACTTCAAAAATTATTTTATATTGTGTATAATAGTGAATGATGAAAGTATAAGACATATTAAGAGTAATTCAACAAAGCTAATTCAAAGAAAGAATCTATTTTGGTTTGATGAGATTCCTTCACACGGTAACAACAAACATTACTTTGAAGTGCTCAAATGCTCTAGACATGTGAAAGAACATCTTCTAGTCTTTGCTCCAAAAATCTCCTCAATGTCTCAAGTGCATACTCTACATCATTAAATCCTACGTCTTCTACCATATTGTCATCATCTACCATAATCTCATTTATATCACATTCTTGATATTCAGAGGATAGTGAATGTATAATATCTTGAGTAGGTTCATGAGGTTGATTCAGATCATCTCTGGCTTGTAATTGATAAACTCCTGAGCCTCTATAGTGTCATTTTCTCACTGTGAGATGATAATAATGTAAGTTGATCTAGTAAAGCTGCAAAGTCATCAATCTCTTTTAGACGCCTAGTTTCATCCCTATCATTTTCAACAAGACATAAAAGAATATATGTATGCCTCCAACAATTCTGAATTGTTGATACAGTAACACCACTATGCCATATCTCTCAACCATGATCATAGTTTGATACAAATCAATTGCAAAATCTTTCTCTGTTGTGATATAATCTATTTGATGCTGAATCACCAACTTCCGGTAATGGATTTTGAATGATGCAATAATGCCTGCATCCATAAGTTAAAAGCGACTAGTGGTATTTAGAGGTAAGAATAATAATTGTGTCATCCTCAATCCTAAACAAACATTTGGTACTTGATGTCCAAATAAATTATCAACAACTAAGAGTATTTTCTCTTTTCCTACCATTGCTATCTTCCTCTCAAAATCTATCATGAACCGCTCAAGAATCTCTATAGTCATCCATGCTTTTTATTAGCGGCCCAATAATACCTAAGTCCTTTGGATTCTGAATGCTTCTGAAAGTGAAAGCTTGAGGCTTTAGATACTGAATCATAATCCATAGACCAAATCAAATGCTTCCATCACCATTTGCAATGAGTGCCATTGTAATACACTCCTTCTACTTCTTCCTAGATACTCGCTTTGTAGCTAAAGTACGATTTGGTTCTAACCTATAAAAGAGACCAATCTTGTTCATGTTAAAAATACCACCAATGTAACTCTGAGATACGATGGCCTTAATATCCTCCATTTTCTTCATAACCGCTTTCGAACTATCCGTTGATGCATCTTCTCCGTGGCAAACATAACCCTTAATTTGAAATCTCTTCTTAAACTTCTCTAGCCACCCATTCAAAAATTAAAGTTCCTTCTCACTTGCACCTCTCCGTAACAACGCATATAATTTCCTTGGCACAACTATCACAAGATCATCAAATAAAACAACTCCCTTCTCCTACATTCTAGTGAACCAAGTGAAAGTAGTTGCCTCCACTTCTTGACAATAAGCTTTTCTCATGCACTACGAATCACCCAAGTTGGCCACACCAATGATCGTAGGAATCGATCGCTTTTGTTTCAACAATCTACCAATAGTCATCCAAGAAGCTGAAGCATTGAACTTAGCATTTGCCCACTCACACAAAGCCTTGTTGGTAATCTTGTGGCTGCAGCCAATACCCCTCAGAATGAAAAATAATTTTTTGTTGCTCTTGCAATGTAAATTTGCGACCCTTGCCATTGCAACCCTTGATCGAGGCTCAACAATTGAAAGATGGAAATTGAAATTGAATTTTGAGGTAGATTTCTTCTCACACTATGACGTCAAAATTGCCTCAAAGAAATTTGAAGAAAAAAATTATTTAATACACGATGAATAAAAAGATATTCAAATACTCTTAAACACTTCCCCTGAACCCATGTCCAAACTCCTCTGACTCCTTGTCCCGACTCTCCCTAATCCTCTCCTGTGACTACCCCTCCATGACCCAACCCTCTCCCCCCTCCCCTCTTTGTCTCGACCCTCCCCCCTCTCCCATCCTATCCCAACCCTCTCCCCCCTCCCCTCTTTGTCTCAACCCTCCCCCCTCTCCCATCCTATCCCAACTCCCTCCCCAACTCCTTCCCTTCTCGACTCCTTTCCTCCCCCCTCCCCAACCTATCTCGACTCTCCCTCCCCTCTCCCTCCCCGACTTGTTCCAACTTCCCCCCTTCCTTGACTCTAATGTGACCTTCTCCCTTCACTGTCCCGTATCAATTCCAACTTTGACCCTCTCAATCGTGACTCCCCTTCTCGCCAACTCTCCCACCCCAACTCCCTCTCCCACTAAGTTACATAACAATGTCCCAATTCCCTCTCCCACTTCATTTTTAAAATTGAAAATGCAAACAAGTTAAGTGCAAAAGATATGGTTTATTAGATAAAGGAGCATCAAAACTTTTTGCTCCAGTGTACTACATGTATAATGTTGTTATTTCAACTTTAACACATATAGAGGTGAAATTAACAAAGGAGGGAACGGAAAATGTTATAACACGTAACATAAAACACTTAGTAGTGTTAATTTTTAGGGAGCAAAATTTTTCATAACATTTATTGAATTATAACATTTAGAGGCGGTCGGCTATAGTAGGCCTAGAATGTTATGTTACAAGTATGTTGCATGTTGCTAATGGGAATATAGTCAGCTCCGTTTAGAACAACCTTTGTTTGTTGTTCCTACCATATATAGAGGTGGCTATTTTGAGCGGTTGTTTTAATGGAAAGGATGGATTCTGGTTGTTACATGCAAGGGATGCCATGCGGGGTGACAATTTGACTTGATGGATGTGACTATTGTAGATTGCTCTTGTAGGGAGCAAATATTTGTCATGGACCAAGCCGCCGGTTATAATGAAATTGTTGTTGTATCAGATGCTTTTGTAGAATGAGATAACTGTAATGATCTCTGTCTTAGTTGCTATGTTCCGTAAATTTTGGCAACCGGTTTAGATTTTTTTATATATATATATTTATCAAACCTAACCCTTGGGTATTGTACCAGCAAACACCTGCTGCAATGCAAACAACAAACAAAGTCCACAAGTTGCACTGGCCGTTGGGATGGGAACATGATGGAAAATGTGGATAAAGAACATGGATGTAAAATCTAGATAATTTTGTGACGGTGTATTTTGACAAGGAAGGTACACTAAAGATGACATTTAGTGTAGTGGACACTAATTGCAAACCCATACACTAATTGTAGAGTTTGCAGTTAGAGTAGTGACAAAACTGTACACTAAATGTCAACTACTACACTATATGTCAATTCCAATAAATAGTAGAACAAAAGTTTTTTTTACTTGTGGACATGTAGTGTATGAAACTTAGAAAATGATTATTTGTACATTTTCAAGCATCAAAGTAAAGAAGATTTTGAGTGCATTTAGAAAAACAAAAATTTGCAAGAGAAAGATTGGAAAAAATAGAATGTAGATATGGAACAAAAGGAAAATCCCAAAAATTGGACAAAGTAGAATGTACATATGGAAGGAAAATGAAACTGCAAGCACAAGATTGAAAAAATAAGAACTTGGATTTTTATTAGGAAAGTGAGAAAAGAAAGGAGTATTGGAAAAGGAAAAAAACATAAATATACAATAAATACACAATAAACTTACAATAAATATAAAAATACACATTAAATACTCATTAAATATGCATTGAATATTCATTAAAAATACAAATATGCATTAAATATGCCTTAAATATACACTAAACATTCATTATGAAGTCATTAAATTTCCATTAAATATATAAATATACATTAAATATTTTTTAGATTATCATTAAAAATTTCAAGGAATGCAAGAGATGGGAATGAGAATAGTTGGGAATGGGAAGATAAGGGAATGAGGTTGAGGATGAGACGGGGAGAATAAATGCATGGCGGCCGATAGGCGGTTGATTGGGGGCTAATAATAATTGTCAACCTTTTTCCGTATGGTAGAGTTTTCCCAAAAGTGTGTACCAAAGAGGCAAGTCAATATGGAAATGGTGCCAGAGAGGGTGAGATTTAAATACGGAAAGAAAGAGAGCATGAGAGATCTCATGCCCCCTTTTTCTGCACTAATGAAATGCTTGGCCATCAATGCTTTTGGGCCCTACTCCATGCAAGCTAAATCTCAGATTTGCCTAAATACCCTGGTGGAGCGTTGCACTAAGCCTCAAGCTTGGAAGGGTGGGAGGGTAGGGACAAAACCGGCGCCTATTTTTATGTTGGAGGGGGGCCCTTTTTTATCAAAAGGGGGGGGGGCTTCAAGGGTAATTTGGGGCCACATGCCCCAAATTTGGCAAAAAATCCATAAAAAACATGTAGAGCCCTGAATGTTAAAAGGCCAGAAAAACGGACCACTCTAGGCTGAGGCTTGGTGCAAAGCTCCACCAAGGTAAATAGGGAGATCCCAGAACCTCCTCCATAGTACCCTTAGTTCTCGAGAGTTGACTAATAGTTCCCCCAGGGCCCATACCTTTCCCAAGCCAAGTCACCATGTGCATGTGGTCCCGGTTACTAAGGGCCTTACCACACGGGAGAGGGAGGAAGTTTCACAACTTCCTCCAACATGGCACTAGTGGCACAAAAAATATTCTTTTCCTCCTTACATTGTGGACTTCCAGTGGACTTCCAGGCACTACACTAAAGATGATATTTAGTGTTTAGGGACCATTAGTGTAGTTACCCCTATGACCTGACTTTCACTAAATGTCAATTTGTTTACATTTAGTGTTTAATGTCAAAAAATCAGTCCAACAAAATTGCTCATAACTTTTTCATCACGACGAATTAGAAGATGTACCATATACCGATGGAATCTCCTTGAAAAAACACACAAGCTAATCACCTCACTCGATAGAATTGGTGCAAAATTGATAAAGATATGCCTCCTCAAACTTTCAACCAAAACTCAAGAAATCTGTCCAAAAATATTCACTATAACTTTTTATATAAGACGAATTTGAAGATGAGTAAGATGCCATTGGAAGCGTCTTTTCAAATCAGTTTAGATAGGCACCAGAAACTCTCAAATTGGACAAAAACTGCCCCCGAAATCATCATTTGAAAATCCAACCTTCAAAAACTCAGCCCAACATGGAAGGTTTGCTTTTGACATGTGGCGAGATTTGGGTGACTTGCAATGAAATGTGGCATATGACATTGTTACATAACCAACACTAAATGTCAATATGTTAAAATATAATGAGGGCAAAAGTTACAGAAATTGACAATTAGTGTTTAAATTGACATTTAATGTTGTTACATTAGTAGGGTAATTGACATTTAGTGTTCAAGTTTGTAATTAGTGTTGCGAACACTAAATATCATCTTTAGTGTAGTGCCTGGTAGTTTTCAACGGCAATTATTGTGCCAAGTCATTGCCATGTAGATTCCAAAGCAACATCCAATGCAAATTCCAAAGCTACAAAGTTGCTCCATGTCATTCTTGCCACTCCCCCTACTTCCTCTCATGTGGCAACCACTTGCTAATTTGAACCAATGTGAGTCATCCAACTCATTGCCTTTCCTCTCGTGTGGTTTGGCCCTAAGATCCGGGGTGACATGAGTTTTCCTGAAAGTCACCAAAATACACTGGATAGTACCCCAAATCTTAGGGTCTTATGTTAGTAACTATGACCACATGCACATGGTGTCTTGGCTTGGGAAAGGTTTGGGGGAACTATTAGTCAACCCTTTGAGAACTTAGGGGGTATATTCAGTGTTTAGTGTAGTTGCCAACTTGTTAACAAATAGTGTAATAGGGTAAGTACACTATTCATAGTACATACCATTATACTAAAGGCATCTTAGCATCAACACAAGATTCACGTGTAGTCCCACAAGGATCATGCCCTGGCTGTGTTCCAGACAACCTGCCAGTGAATTTGCATCGTAATTTCAACAACCTAGTTAACACTGTTCCTGAATCCTGCCTGTTTATCATGTTCCTCAAACAATCCGGTGACTTAACACAACAAAAAAAAAAGATCGACAGGCTCTCACTACAGAAACCAACCCAGAAGAAGAAGAACTCCAGTCCTGATTGGGGGCCGGCGTGAATAAAGTGTCTGCTCGTTCCACTCCAAGGTCCATGGAAACCAAATCCACACCATTAGTAACCCATATTTCTCAATTGAAAACAAAAATTTGTATTCTCCCATTCCACTAAAAAATCTCCTTTAGTGTATCCACACAATATGATTTAGAAGTGCTATAACTTTTTGCTTTTGATGAAGATTTTTACCAAGAGCACCATTATCTATACTACTCAAAGAGGCGGATCATTGTAGACATACAGTAGTTGGTAAAAGTATTCGTGAAGAGTAAAAACGTATAGCAGTTGCAAATTAATTACTGTGCAGTGTGGATACACTAAATGAGATGATTAGTGTAGTCCACTGCAATCATCTTGAATTTGCAGGCTAAGATTTTGGCATATTCGAATGTAGGTCGCGCACGAGAACACTCATCGTGTGCACACGAGCACACAATACGGCCCATGTGCTCACTTCTTTATAATATCCAAACATCACAACAGTCACTTCCTCATCCACATGAATCATCATCGGCCCTTATTTTTTCGTTTTAGTGGGATAGCCACAGTGGCTAAGGTTGGATGACCTATAACCACCAACTTAAGGGCCTTACCACACGGGAGGGGGAGGAAGTTTCACAACTTCCTTCAACATGGCACTAGTGGCACAAAAAATATTCTTTTCCTCCTTACATTGTGGACTTCCAAGCACTACACTAAAGATGATATTTAGTGTTAACCACACTAATTTGTTTAAAAGTGCTATAAGTTTTTACTCTTGATGAATATTTTTACCAACTATGTTAACAAGGATCACTCTCTTTGGATAGTATTGATGATTGTGTCCTCGGTAAAAATATTCTTCGAAAGTAAAAAGTTATTGCTTTACCCAAAACATTAGTGTGGTTACACTAAATATCATCTTTATTGTAGTGCCTGGTAGTTTTCAACGGCAATTATTGTGCCAAGTCATTGCCATGTAGATTCCAAAGCAACATCCAATGCAAATTCCAAAGCTACAAAGTTGCTCCATGTCATTCTTGCCACTCCCCCTACTTCCTCTCATGTGGCAACCACTTGCTAATTTGAACCAATGTGAGTCATCCAACTCACTGCCTTTCCTCTCGTGTGGTTTGGCCCTAAGCTTGCTGACCTATTTATAGCGTTTGTATACGTGGTAAGACATTTTTTGGGAATTAAAAATAGGATTTCATGAATATTGCAATTGTCGTGACCATTTATTTCTTCATATTGAAAGTGGATAGTAAGCCGTGACCCATTCCTCAAGATACAAAACTCTCTATTTCCACACTAAGTTGTACCAATAACCACTTCTGCATTGACTAAAAACCGGCAGCTTTGAACCAATCATGAACTGACACCCAATCATAAATGACTTCCTAAAATTTCGGAAATGGGGTGGGTCTGTGGTGGTTTTGGTACACTTTAGCTTGTTGGTTCTGGGGTTCGTGGTGGTTATGGGTCATCCAACCTTACATAGGCCAGGGAGTTGTAGCACTTCTGGCTTTCTCCTGAAACCAAACATCACCAAATTTTCTCCATGTATATCCATTTTGGAGAATTCAGCTCCTTAAACATAGAATTGTACATTCTTTTTGGCAATAGGATGGAGTCCCTGCTGTTCATTAGTGGCAATATGGTGATATAGCAACAACCATCAATGAAGTTTTGGCGACATTTGAGTTTTTCTGAAAGTCACCAAAATACACTAGATAGGGTACCCTAAATCTTAAGGTCTAATGTTAGTAACCGGGACCACATGCACATGGTGTCTTGCCTTGGGAAAGGTTTGGGGGAACCATTGGTCAACCCTGTGAGAACTTAGGGTACTATGTAGGAGCTTTAGCTTGCATGGGATAGGGCCCAAGAACATTGATTGCAAAGCATTTCATTGGTGTAGAAAAAGGCAATATGAACTTCCCTCATGCTTTTTTTTCCGTTTATACATCTCATACTCTCTGGCACCATATTCCTCCTGGCTTGTCCATTTGGGAAGCACTTTCAGGAAAACTCTATCAAATCATAATTTTCCCACTTTTTCCGGGAGTATTCTTTTTGGGGGGGGGATCGCAAATAGATCGTAAAAAAATAAGGGTTGATCATCATTGACCATCTCGCAGAATCCAAGGAAAGCATCACCAAACACTAAAAAATCCTTTGCAATCCAAACGAAAAGTCAAATAGATCAAATTTATTTTCATCTAGAAGACGGTGTTTATTCGGCCAAGAACAATTGACCCCCTCGCTCGTCCTTACCCAAGGTGGGCCCCGTCTGATTTGCATGGGGTCATTTTTCTGGCCCTCTTATTTTGGGGGGTATAGAGGTTTTTTTTTGAATTTTTTTGACAAATTTGGGGCCTACGTCCTTTTTTTACCTTGAAGTACCCTACCTTGCTATAAATAGGTCCCCATCCAAAAACAGAATAGGGACCAGGTTTGGCCCCACCACCTCGTGGCCCCCACGGGTAAGGGCGAGCGAGGGGTCAATTCTCCCAGGCCGTGTTGATTCAAGGTGAAAAAATCAATCAGGTTCCACAAACAGGTTACCACAAACAGGTTTCCTGGCGACAGAGTAAGGGAGAGGCGTTGAGCCAAAGATTCCATTCTTACACTGGAAAACCGACCTTATTTTCTTGCGACAAATTACCGATTTTTATATTCAAATGAGAAATAATCAATTTAAAAATGTGAGTACAGAACCAAGGCAAGAAGTTCATGGTTGAATGACATCACAAGAGTGAGCAGTGAAGGCCATGAACCTAGACACGCGCCACTTGCCTGCGCTGACCACTTCGGCGCTGCATGCCTGCCCGTGACGCCTCGAAAACCTGCCCAAGCTTCCGCGTATATCACATCACAACCAACACACTCGCACAGACACACACACACTCTTTCCTTCGATTTCTATCGTTGGCTCAGGAGGTTCACGTCCTGTTGATAGTGTACTCGCAGATCAGTATGGCGGCGATTACTTACGAGGAGGTGAAGCCGCACTTGGTGGTGAAGAAGCACCAGGTCGGGGACGCCATTGCCTTCTACCAGAACGCGTTCGGGGCGGAGATAGTGAAGCAGCAGACTGTCAAGAAGCTGCACCCCACCGGGTCCGACAAGAGCGTCGACCACGCGCATTTGCGCTTCGGAGGAGCGGACATCTTGCTCGTGGAAGAGACCGAGGAGCTCGGATCCAGGTGAATTTTCATCGTCCATGATCCTAGGCTTGAGGTTGAATCATCAAATGGGGCTCACTCTTGAATCGATCTACTCTGTGGTCAAGAGAATTTGCAGCCTGTTGCTACTAGTATCTTGGTTTCCTTTTCCGAGTTCAGTATTGTTATATCCTTAGATCCTGGCTGAACAGCTGCATTGTTTGTTGTGAAGGTAGTGATCATGTTCAAAGGAAAAAGCTTTCACATACAGACACAATAGCACCCACTAGCTAGGATTATGTTCCGAGAACAGAAGGTTCCTTTCAGTATGCAACTTCTTGAGTTTCTAGATACTGTATGTGATGAGGTCTGATGTGATTTTTGTTGGTCTGGCAGTGTACACAGCGTGTCAGCGCTGCACGGGATACCTGTGATCCTGCACTTGGACACCAACGATGTGGACGCGGCATTCAAGAAGGCGGTGGAGGCAGGGGCGACGGTGTTAGAGGAGGTGGCGGACCAGCCGTGGGGCCAGCGCTACGGCAAGATCACGGACCCCTTCGGCTTCGTCTGGAGCCTCGCCACCTCGCTGCACCACAACAGTAGACGAAACCGTGTATTGCACCAATAAACGACCTTGCCACTCACTTTGTAACCACATCCACAATTCCGAACTTCCGAGTTGTGCAGACCATGTCTCCAGATCTTGTAATGAAGCAAGCTCCGCTTTCAATCTACTCCAGCTATCCACCAATGTGTCGGCTTGGAGTCATCTCACAGCAAAGTTCTTGTCCATCATACACTGCATCATACATCTACTGATTGCCATCCCATCTTGGTTATAATCAAGGCTCTGGAACTGCTGTGAACTGTATTTTCTCCAGATTTTTAAAGATAGCTTAGCTTTGGATCTATGCAAACAGTTTTGATTTCATGGTTTTCAATCTATTACCAATTACGTGAAGTAACTACAACCTGAAGACTATCGGATCCATTTCACATCCAGTAGGTGACAGAAATTGTGGCGCCTCTTCTGTGAGTGTCATTCATGAGCTGGTTCTAGGGAATGAAGTGGTTGATAATGTTTCAGTGAATGTCTACTTCAAAAACAGCATGTGTACTCGGTTTTACATTCACCAAATACAATAGAAGTCACGACAAAAACATCCATTCCTCATAAATACCCCATACCATCCCTGAACCCCTAAAGTTCCTTGGCAATTTCGCTCAAATACTGGTCCAAAACTGCCACTGTCAAAAAGAGGAATAAAAATCACATTTTTGAGCAAGATTTTGGACTTCTAACCACAAGATCTTAAAATAGACTCCTATCTATGTATGCCATATTTCTTTGGTTGCAATCCACCGCACGGATATGAAGATAATAGCTTTTGAAGTGCAAGAAATAGTTTTTTTGCCCCTTGCCCGGCAAGGTCAGCCCACTTTGACTTTGCATATCTTGTAACTTTACACTAAAGTGTATTTGGAACCATTACCAATATGATTATATGATGTTCGCTAATTGTGTGCAAAATTTTAGGTCAAAACGAGGAGATAAGCATGTCGAAATATATAGTTTGGTGCATGGGGGTACAAATACGTGACAACGACTTCAAAAATGGAGTGGAAATGTTTGTTGCATACAACTTTACATATTTGAGAATCCCAACGGTTCAAAATTGTCATTTCATTGTTCACTAATTTAGGAAAAAGAATTGGGTAGAAATAGTAAACTTGCTAATTTTAAACAATTTATTGAATTATCCTAGCAATTTTTGGTAGGGTAGTCTTTGAAAATGGGTCTTGTTCGTCAAATGCTGGGCCACGTTATCTCACCCACTTCCCCTAAAAGTCAAGGTCGTGAAACTTTTGTTCGCACGAGGGGAATATTAAAAAAATTAAAATCCAACGTGGTAGATTCTATTGGTTGCTCCAAGGATCCCACGGACAGCTGGCGGGCCCAGTCCAATTCAATTTTTACTTTTTTTTTCTTAAAGAAATTTTCTTGGCTTTTATGAAAGGCATCTTTCAAGGCTCTTCTCCCACTTATGATTTAAGCTGCCCCACCCTTCCTCCACCCTCTGTGCCCCTATTTACTACCCCTCTTTGACACTTGTATGTCATTGGTTCATAGGGCTGCCCAAGCTGCCTAGCGTCCCCATATTTATCTTCAAAGGCCAATAACTTTTAAACTATGAGTCCAAAAAAATAATTAAAAAATACCTTCACGAAGCTCTTAATATAAGGAACAATCTAGAATTAAAATTTCAAAAAAATATATTATTTATTTATTTTTAGGAACCTGCTCAAAATCAAAATCGTCTCCCGTAGGGTCACTTGGTCCTTTAGGGGTTAATATAGATGTCGCCAACGCCACCCAATCAATAAGGCCCTCTTTTCCGTTGCAAAGCCTTGCTTTCCAGCTTTCCAACAACCCTAATTTTTCTCTTCCACGATGCCTCTACTAGATGTTCCTCCTAGATCAAGCCGGACGATCCCCAACAAATTTATCATGCTCATGCACATTCATGCATACTTTATCGGCGCTGGACAGCTGGCCACCGAGCGAAGGAAGCTCAACTCCCACAGACGCCTTGCCTGGAATACAAATGTGGGTGAGAAGGTCGCACAAGAGGCAATTCGCCTCTACAATACTGGAGAAGCGCCGGTCCAAAGTATTGTCGGTCGGTTGATCCACACCATTGAGCTAGAGGTGGCACTCCAAATTCGAGAGCTTATCTTGAACGGCAATAAGAACAGTGTGCATGTGCACTCGAAGCTTTTGGTTGCCAAGCTCGCTAAGCAAGGCACCCGACTTAACGTTCAAACCCTCCAAAGCTCCTTGAAAGGGCTTGGATTTCATTTATGGAAAGGGCAACTTGCGCAACATTCTCCACGACACCAAAGCCAATATCAACTTCCGCAACGTCTATTTTGTCGTGCACAACCGCATCGTGCCAAGATAACATCGTGCTAATCAGGTGAGAACGCACAGTCAGAGACAACTCGAGAGTAACGGTGACATAACCACCACCGTTACCTCTATAAAACAATAATACAATGCACACTTACACACTTTCAACAATCCAGACTTGGGGAAAAAGAAATAAATGATCCATGACCTCGTACACCAAGAAGTAGTAAGCGGTCTCCAAGTACCCCTTTACTCGCCCCCTTCGCCCGTGCTCAAGCCCCTTTCACACCGGCGAACCACACAATTTACATGTAAACTGAATGATAACCGCGAATGAAAACCTCTCAAAACCATAGAATCATTGTAATCCACATGAAAAGGCGCTAAAAGACTTAACAAACAAAGGGTAGGCCGGGTGCAAGTAGAGCCCCATCGTTAATCGCCTCTAACATATTTTTAATGCTAGACTTTGTCCACTCAGACCCTCAACGTGCTAAACACTCAGGACAAGACCATTGATCCACTGGTACTTCCAACAGAGGTGGAGTTAAGCATTCTAAATGCCACCCCGTAGAACATAAGTCACAAATAACCATAGTGGCTGCCCTTTTGGCACTACCACACAACCGACAACGTAATCCAGCAGAGATGTGAGAGAGACCAGAGTGTATTGTCCCATCAATGTGTGGCAAGTGGCAAGGTGCACAATTACGTGTGTGATCCTTCCACTTCTTGCCATCACGACCCTCCAACACTAACACTCCTGAGTCCTTCACCTCACGAACTCTCAAGATTACCCTTCCTACTGTCACATCTAAGGTGGTGGGCGCTGCTTGCTGCAAATACACATAGTCTCCAGGTGTGAAACGCCGCACATGCGGTCGATAACCACCTCCTCGTATTGTAGCATAGCGCAACGTATCCCGATGTTGAGCAATGGAGAGGTTCTCCAATGCCATAGGCATCACCCTTTTGAACAACTCTGCACGTTGCTCACACACTTGAGCCCACGTGTCTGGATTGTCCATGTTACCCAACACGGTGTCAGCATCTGCTTGAATGGCCTTCGGTAAAACCGGGTGCCTTCCAAACAATAGATAGTAAGGTGAAAAAGATGCCAAGGATGCCTGTTAGCTGAACCGATAGCCCATTGCTATCCATGGTAGCTGTAAATCCCAATCCTGGTGATGTCGTTTCTTCAAGCTGTACTTCCGGAGCCCCCTCTTGACGGTTTGCACCATGCGCTCCGCCAATCCATCTGCTTCGGGGTGATCCCTCGAAGTAGTGCGACGATCAATCATCGCTTGTCCACACAACGTCTGAAACTCACCCAAGAATTCTCTGCCTTGGTCTGTAAGTACTTCTACTGGAGCTCCAAAGCGACTCAGAACACGGTAAAGAAACGAATAAGCAGCTCCCTCACTGAACTAATCAGACAATGCCACTAACTCTATCCATTTCGAGAAATGCTCGATGATTACCAACACATACTTGTTGTGTCGAGGTGTCACTAGCAATGGACCTGCAAAATCCAAGCTCCATCTATATCCTAAGCCCATAATTGGCAAAGGTTGTAACTGAGGCATTGGAGCGTTAAAAGACGCTCGTACCCGATCACACACCATACACCGAGCCACTAAAGCTTGCACTTGGGATTGCATTCCATGCCACCAGTAGTGAATCTGAAGTAGACTATAAGTCCTTCGCACTCCAAAGTGTCCAAGGTCCTCATGTGTGTCCTTAATCAGTTTCACTCTCTCTATTGGAGCTGGTACTACCTTCTTAGTACCATCTGGCCACAATCTCACAATGTGAGTCCTCTCCCACACAAACCTCTTAGCTCGTTGTAGAACCCTATCTCTCTCCTAATGAGACCATGAAGCCACCGTTTCTCCATCTTGCAAAAACTGCATCACATTCGTGTCTTCATGAATATCTCTGGCGCCCCTAGACTCCTCACTTCCATCCTCATCTACTGTGGCGATAGTAGCTTCTCCGGTGGTGTCTCCATTCGTTGCCAACATCTCTAGAAAGACCGAACAATGCCACCCTGGCAATGGGTCGGTTTCACCCTCAGTATGCCACCTAGCACGTGTATCATCCTCTTGGTTTGGAATTGGATTGCGGCTAAGGCCATCTGCATCCATATTAACCAAACATGCCCTATGAACCACATTGAAGTCATATTCCATCAACATCAAGGCCCACCATGCCAATTTTCCTGTTAATTTATCAGACTCCATCAACCATTTCAACGGCTGATGATCTGTAACTAATAGAAATTCGTTACCGTAAAGATAACACCGAAAATGAGCAATTGCCCATATTGCAGCCAAGCATTCCCCCTCATACGAGCTATACTGAGCCTCAATATTGTTGTTGGACCGGCTGGCATACGCAATCACAAATTCCTTGCCATCATCATCCATTTGCGTCAATACTGCACCAATCCCCAACGAGCTCCAATCTGTGTGTAGCTGGTATGTCCTTCCTGCTATAGGCCTCCGAAGTATTGGTGCTGATGCCAAACGGTCTTTCAATTGTTGAAAGGCCGCCTCTTGCTCATCTCCCCAGATCCAAGGTTGATCATTCCTTGTCAACATGGTTAATGGCTTGGCAATGGCACTGAAAGTTTTGACAAACTTTCTATAATAATTACACAACCCCAGAAATGCTCTCAACCTACTAACATCTCGTGGTCTAGGAATAGACATCACTACTTCCACTTTGCTAGCTACCACACCTAATACACTTGGATAAATCATGTGGCCCAAATATTCAATGCGATCAAAGTAGAATTTACACTTATCAGGGTGCAACTTTAATCCATGAAGCGTCAATCTAGCAAAAACCTCCATCAAATGTAGTCTATGTTGTTTTCGATTCTTGCTAAAGAGAATGATGTCATCAATATAACATCTCACGAAATCCAACCCCGAGAATACTCTGTCCATGACTCTTTGAAATTCTGCTGGAGCATTCTTCAATCCAAACGGTTGAAACTTCCATTGAAACAACCGGTCCTTCCCATCCCTGTCAATGCCCCAGAACGCAGTTTTCTCCTCGTCTTCCTGTCTCAATCCAATCTGGTGGTATCCAGAGCGTAAATCCAACGTACTAAACACCTTGGCATGGCCAATGGCCTAAAAATTCTCCTCAGGAGTTGGCATTGCATAACGGTCTGACTTAGTGAATTTATTAATTCTCCTATAGTCACCACACATCATTTTCTCAGTCCAATTACCATAAATGTCCTTCTTGGATGGCATAACCGTTGCTGATGCATACTCACAATCTGGAAGAGCCAACTCCACCAATCCTGCAGCCATCAATTCTTCAGTGCGAGCACGAATCATCTTCCGCTCCATGTCGCTATACTTGTATGGCATTCGATAAATTGGTGCTTCGTCGGTTAAGTTAATACGTACTTCTTGCCCCTTCAACACTCCCAAATCATGTAAACTGAATGCAAAACAATCTAAATACTCCTTCAGGAACTCATGTTCCTCCACCTCCACTACTCCATCCGCCAGGCCTACTCTTGGTTTCCAAGTGTCCTTAGTCACCACCCCCTTCGGTTCCTTTGGAGCAGGGTTTTCCACCCTTGGTTGCTATTGAATCCCCAGTGAAGGAGACTCCTTCCTTCCTCCTCAATAACACTCCCAAGTCCTACCAATTGATCCAATTTGTCAATTTCTTCCATGTAAAGAGTTGTGTGTTCTTCCAAGAAGATCTTCTCCACAACATCCTCCAAATCCATCCTCTGGTGAGCCAATCTGTTCCCTTCACTCCAGTTCTCCCCTCCATAGTGAAGAACTGATGCCTTGGTGGTCACAAAAATATTTGCGTTATCCCATATGTTCCATGGATGAGGTGCAAAGGCCCTCTCGCTTCCAACCACCTTGCTTGTCACTCTGACAGAGGCAAGTGGTTCTCCTACCGCCCGCAACTCATAATAACCCATGTAACTAGTCAAACTAGAAGCTAACCGCTTCTGTTCGACAACCACTAATGAAACAATCGAAGTCAAGCAATTTAAGTCCATGGCCTGACCAAGTAAAAATCGTCTCTGTGGTTCTGAAATCCCAGGCACATCGGTGGTGCCAGTGGGAAATCTCATGGCTCTCTCTCTCATCTGCATTGGGCTCTACCATCTCCTAAGACACTGAATCCCAAACAAATCCAGGTCCATTATCCTTGAAAGCATAAGACCTTGTAAAACTAACCAACGTGGGCAAGGCCCTACGTGGTTCCTCCTTGCGATTAACCACCGCTAATGGTGCTTGGTCATCGTGATACACGCGCCGTGGTGTCCTGTGAGGATCCAAAATGCCACTCACATACACATCTGAGCGTTTAATACGACCGACCGCAGACTGTAGCAATTCTGCTGGTGCCAGGTTTGTCCACCTACTGCAGTTGCATCAATTAACACTGGCAAACCCAGAGTTTGATGGATCCTGTGCATACTCTCGAGTGTTCTGGACCTCGAACTGCTCACCACGGGCACGTTCTCCACAATATAACCAGGCGGTTGCCTCTAAGAAGTCTGAAGTAATCGAATCACTCGAATCATGTCAAACAACCTGGAAGAACAGGAATCCTTTAACCCATTCTGATTGCCTGCCATAGACATGCCTTGGCAAGGCCATCCTGCAATGACAAGGTCCACAGGACCCACACGGTGAATGTCATCATCTGACAACAAAGAAATATCACCCACAAGAGTAGAGAAAGAGGTTTTGATGGCACTAGTGGCCAACAATTCTGGAAATTGAGTCCTCAGTCTCCGTGTGTGACGTTTGGCCACATGTCTTGCTGCTTCATCCACATCCACGTAAATGTAGCGCTTAACCTTGATCCCGGCTTGTAAAACAGCTGCCAGACCTGTGCCAATTCTTCCAAAGAGCTCCAATACTACGATACCATCCATTGGTGCCTTCCAATGGATGGTAGCAGTGTCTAACGGAGGCCCCATGTCTTGATCAACTCCAGTCTCCTGTTGCATCTGTGGTAGCAATGATTGTTGTCATGCTTCTTCCACTGCTAACTCCGCGGCCTTCCTCAACTGGATGGTGTTACTCCATGCCGCCTCAATCCCAGGTCTATATCATTCTTCCTCTCCACCACTCGTGTTGCCCATGTAGGCATCCACCTTCTCTGAAATGTGGTCAACCATAGAAGGATCCTCAAAACCTGCCTGAAACCATGAAGGTTTCATGTTCATACATCCAGAGAAGGCAAACACGTCAGCTAAGTTACCAGTAAGAACTCGAACAAATCGAGCTGACAGCTAAGCCTTCCGCCCATCTCCTACTTGCCATCCTGGTCTATAGCTTGCCGACTCCTCCCAGAAATCTAAGGTGAATCCCATAGGGTATAGCACCGCCGAGCCCACTAAGACGTCATACGACTTGGCCTCAGTAACGATCGCCTTCACCTTCATAGAACTAGCATCTGCCACATCACTTTGGTTGAGTTGTAAAACTAACTCAGCCCTTGTGATCCATGTGGCGTGCTCTGTACCCCCCATGGATGTGCTAATGGTCCAGGGACACTTCTCCAAAGTATCCCCAGTTAATCCCAACCCTTCCATAGCAGACGCTCCCAGCATCAAAGGTTGAGCTCCCGAATCCAGAAGCACACGTCGAGGTACAAATATCTTCTTCTTAGGCCCAACGAGTTATAAAATATCTTGGGAATTATCAATCACTACCACATCAGGGGTAATGGATGATCTCTCAATCGCAGGTCTAGCGGCCATTGTCTTCACACGCATGGCTGCTGAAAGCAGCCCCTCCACGCTGTCACTCTGGCTCTCCTCTGCTTGGATGATCTCTATCTTCAACACATTCACCCTCGTGGAGTTATCCAACTCACACCTTGAGGCTACACTTTTGAAAACCTCTGCCACACTGAAGCCATCATGTGACAACATCTTAGCAGAAAATAACGAGGCTTCCCACACGAAAATAGTTGCCTCTATAAGTGCTCCAGAACCTCCTATGAGTCCTCCAGCTCGTGGTAAGGCTCGTGTGGGTGTCGCCACTGGTCGTGGTGGAGGAACCATGGACGACGTGGGTACCATCTCTTCTAACGTGAAGGATTGTGGCAACCTGGCTTGTCGGTTATCTTTTCCATGGTGTGGATCGAGAGTCGGAGTAGCTCCACGTGGAATATCCTTAGAAACTGGAGTATGGCTCCGTGTGAGAGCATAGGCCTCCTGTGTGCCATCCTTGATGGCAAGTGCCATGCCACTCAACATAAAATCTCCAAATTCATCATCCATTGAGCTAAAACTGCCCCCAGTATGAAAACTGGGAGTAACCTGAGGCTTGCTACCAACCACATTGGTACTGGCACTCATAGCTTCCATCTTGGCCTCCAACTCGGCGAATTTGGCCTTCCAGCTCTTCTTCTCCCTTCTTGTGGTCTTGGACTCCTTGTCCTTGCCTCTTTTAGCTCCTTTACTCCCCGTGGGCTTCAACTCTGGATGGAGCTTCCAGCAGCTGGCCTCTGCATGCCCCTTAGCACCACAACCCGAGCAAAAACCTCCAGTCTGAAGTGTGGAAGTCTTACCTTCCTTGCAATCCTTCCTCTGATGTCCTGGCTTCCCACATTTGAAGCACAAGGCACCAGACTCTGCAGTATACGAAGGAATGGCCACCTTGGCCACCTTAACCTTCTCTAGGACCTTCTCTTCACATTTGAAAAAGCACATGGCTGCCTTCTCTTCCAGTAAGTTTATTTCAATCCGCTCCGAAGTCTCAAAAACAAATCGTAGTGTAGTGGGTACTCCCAATCGCAACGCCTCATTGCGAACCAAGTCTTCAACTCATTATCCAAGATATTGTACCAATGTTGCACTGTCTGTTGTTCTATAACTCCGTGAGTGGCTGAGATTAGTCTCCTTAATCTCGCATGAGCCTCTCTCAGAGACTCGTCACCTCCACGTGTGAAGGAACGCAGGGCCTTCATCTTATCCGCCCTCTGTCCTTGGTAGTCTCTATGGAGTTGCACAAAAAATCCCACGGTGGGATTGAATGGAGGTGGGTGATTTACCAGTAGCTGTGGCTACTCTATATCCTCCGTTGAGCTCATGCCTTCTTCCATCTTCCCCTTGGACAAGAGTGGGGGTGTCACCCTCGGTGCTCCACCGAACACGTCCACGTAGTTCGGTGCGTAGAAGTCCCTCTAGGCCATGATTTCGGTGAAATGAGCCGCCTCGAACTTTCCGTAGTCTGCCAGTGGTGCTTCTTCCAGACACCCAAACAATGCTCTACACACCATGTATGGATTGAAGTTGGGGTTACGTGACTTCTGGAGTTCACACCACATTGTGAACTCCCTCTTGAAGTCATCGACTTCGATGGTGCCCGTGGCACCTGAAAATCTTCGTACCCCTCTTTCTCCACCTCCATATGGTGAAGTCATTTCCTCCCAATCAAAATATGATTGGTAAGGCTTTATCGGTAAGATTGGAACCTGAACACTCACCTGTGGGCTTTCAAGGAATTCCTCTTCTTCTACCAGTGGCAAAGCACTCCCCTCTGCCTCTTCTGGTTGACCACGATTTTTTGTCAACACTCTCTCACTAGCATCTACTGAGAAGGGGGTGTTTCTGCGTGTAAACCCGGGACCCTTCCAGTTCTCCAGATTGCTAATTGGGTGCTCCTACTCGAACAATCGCCAGGCCTCATGGGTTCCTCTCATCTCTGGAGCATAAATCGTAGGTGTGACTTCCCAGTCCAATAACTCTAAGGTAAGAGTATCCCACACACTCGAGGCACGCTCTTGCCACGTATTAACCTCCCACTGCCAGGTAGTGTGGAATAAAAATCCTTCGCTCTCGAACTCAGTGAAAATGAGGGAGAAGGTGGGTAACTTGATGCCTGAAGAGAAGTCCTCAACCTCTACACCATATCTGGATCCAGAATTTCGAAGAACCACGGCCTTACCTCCAGTTACCAAGTCTTCAACGCCCACTTGCCCACGAGCATGACACAACGGTGCTGAAATTCCCTCCTTCACCCGAAGTGAGCGGATCTTCTGGACCCCACCTAGTGAAGTCCAGTACTTTACGGATTCCGCACTCAACACCTTCGTGCCTGGTTTACGTAAATTCTGGGGTCCCGTGCGGGATTTGGCTATGGGTGAAAGTTCAAAGTCCCCGTGGCTACTACTTGCTGTGGCTGGTGAACCTTTCACTCGTAGGCTCTGCAAACAATTGATCAAGGTGTCCAACACCTCCCCATCAATTGCCACTTTAGGCCCACTAGCCTTCTCGGGTTTCTTGGACTTACCTCTTCCCTCCATGGTCCATAATTAGAGTTCCAGAATATCCTTCAACCCCTTAAACCATGATGCAATGTCCCTGCAAGTCTTTAGGCTTCCACTTTATCCTCTACTAAGTGCTATGAGTATGCAATCACCTCTCAACCTCCTCAAAATCAATCTTGATCCTCACATGACCTCACATGCAAGCCCTTCCTGATCTCATACGAGCATGACAACCACACAAACGGCCCCAGTGCGGGTATCGTGCGCAAATCTGAGCATATGCCGTAAATCTATGTGTCAGCAAACAGGCGGGTGTTTCTTACTACCGGTCTTGGTTATCAATCCCACTTCAGGTTAACGACCCACACTACAGGTTATCAACCCGACTGTCGGTCATCAACCCGACTGTCGGTCATCAACCCGACATTCCGAATATCCAACTCTATACATGGTATCAACCTGTGACACGGATATCAACCCAAGGACCGGATATCAATCCACTTCCCCGGTTATCAACCTCTGACCCGGTTATCAACCCACTGTCCGGGTTATCAGCCCACTGTCCGGGTATGATAATGAGAACAGGATATGCACGGCAGAACAAAGTATCAGGAGTAGAACAGGGTACCAATATCAATCCAAGGTATCAGAGTCCGCCGGATATCAATGTCTAGAACCGAGTGTAAGTCGGTAAACAGGGTATCAACTAGACAGGCGGGTATCAGGTCACTAACCAGGTATCATACCCCTAACCGGGTATCAGACCTCTAACCGGGTATCTAAGGAACGGGTACGGGTATCACAGTCAAACCGTGTATCAGGGTCAAACCGGGTACCAGACTTATGCGGGTTTCAGCTCTCGAAATCGGGTATCAGTACGCAATCCGGGTTTCAACACTCAACCGTGTATCCAGTCTCAACCCGGGTATCCAGTCTCAAACCGGGTACCTAAACGAAGCCGGGTAGCAATAAATAGCAGGATATGAGACAGCCGAGTATAAGCAGCAGTCCGGGTAGGTTCCAGTCGACGCGAACCCTGTCTGCGCCGCGTCTGTGAACGCCGAAGTGACCGTGTCTGCGCCGACGTCGAAGTGAACCCTGCGCCATGTCTGTACACTTCTCCTGAACTAATCGACCGTAGTGACTCGGTCTGGGCAATAGCGCATAAACCCCCTGTCTCCTCACGTCACTCGTCACTAGGCACACTCGTCTGTCTGCACACCCACCCTGGTGCGCTTACCCCAGGATAAACCCCAACTCACAAAATGTCGTTTCTCAACACTGTGGAGAATAATCCAGATTGTGCAAGTCCAAGGACTCCGAGAACGCCACGAACACCTCGCACTCCTCGCACTCCTCAGACTCCCCTGGCTTCGGAGGAGCTACGCTGCCCTTCAGAATAGAAACCAAACTCCGACGACTACAAAGAGGGAGAAAACCAAAAATCACGAACTCCTTCCAGATCCGGAATTTACGTCGCCCACACAACTCCTTACTCCGCAAGAAGTACCACCAGTAGTGTCTCCGAGCTTATTCAACACCGCTCTCAGCTGAAAAGCGCGACCAAGAAGGAGCTACCTACAACTGTCAGGAGCGCCTGCACAGAACACACACAAATGGACATAGATTTCATAACCTCAGCCTGTCACACTCCTCTTTGAAGCAGAAGATGCCGACGCTACCGAGCTCATGCGTGTTCCTGAATTGGCAGCACTGCAGCACTGCAGCAGTGAACCCCGGGCACCCGTCCAGCTTGGCTCAGCCCTTCTCGTCCAAACGGATGACCTGCGTGGAGAAGGACGCCCTTACTCCCGTCGTCGCGTCGCACTGGCCTTTCCTGTGGCTGGAAAAACAAGTGCCGAACGTCACTACAGCAACTCGTCCGTAGAGTCTTCGACACAAGCCGCGCACGGTGTCGCCCAGATTTCCGAGCACAGTGTCGCCCAGATTCACGATCACTGCTTCCGTTCTCGACCTCGCGCGTTCACACTCCCCAGTCCACGTCTAGAGCCCCCTGCACTCAACTTCCTCGCTCCAGCCTCTAGCTCCCGACCTCGCACTTCACAGTCCAGAGCCCATACCACACGCGTCCTTCCCTCACGTCACCATGCACACAGACTCCGACGCCATCGTACAGACCCCGCGTCCAGCGACGTCTCTCCCCTCCCAAACGGATCTGAGGCAGACTACTCGTGACCAAACAATGGATGGAGTACGTAAAGTCAACGTACTTTCATCCACAAATATTAGCAAAGGTAATCGTCCACCTCACCCTTCTTATCTTATCTAATGAACCTCATCCAACTAGCTAAGCACACTTGAGGTTTTGCAACAAAATTTCAGCACTAAAACATTGCTCAAAAAACACCTCAAACACAAGATTTTGAAGGTTTTAAGTGTCACTAAATCGCTAGGAATACACTCATATCTTAGTGATGATCTTTCTCAAGTAATAAACAAGTAGAAAATACTCACAAACTACATATAGTCAAGTCAATGCCATTCTTAAAGAATGAACGCATAATAACAATGAAGTTCAAGAAGTGCACGCACGCACGCACTCTCTCACTCCATCACGTGGGAGACTCAACTTGAGAAAGATGAGTCTCCCCACATTACACGTGGAGGTCATTTGGACTCCAAGTCCCAAATGAGGTGTCAAAAGACACCACCAAGGCCCTAAAAGTCAAAGAACACTAATACTAACTCTAATTAACAACTAAAGCTAGCATCCAGGGTTTCCTTGGGCCATTTAACCTCCTAGTTGGTTTACAACGCGTAAACCAACCTCCACAAACCCTCCAACGCGTCGAACCTGACAATTTCAAGAAGCGCTTGACAAACTTGAACGCCAACGAGCATCCGGTTGTGCCTGAGGCGTTTCTCGACGAGTAGTACTGCCACCTCGACCACTACGCATGGCTCACGTGGATTCTAGTAAAATGCGTGGTCAATGAATGTGGCTGCCGGTCCATGTTGGTCAGTTTCGGCGCCTTCGTTGTCTTCGGACAAGACAACAAGCTGGAGGCCAACATGGTCCAAGAAAACATCCTCATATGGCCTGTTAAAGGCAAACAACGAGGAGTCCGCGTTTATAGCCGCGCACCGGCAGAGAACAACCTTTGGCGTAGTGTGCCGGATTTTGTACGTGAATTAGGCATTGCTACCGATTTTCACAATTACCACGACAACTTTACTTTGAGAAGCTTTTCGCAAAGCTTTGCAAGACGTTCGCGGATGATTACAGTGCATGCCACATCCACATGGACGGTCCTAGGTACCACGTCCGTAAGGTCGATCCTCAACCCACGTCGTCATCCCGCTTGACAGACATTTACGAGTGGCTAAAGAAGAAGGATGTTGCAATTCCTTTGCAGGAGAACGGGCGACCAATGATGAAGCTGCAACTTCTTCAGTTTGTAGAGAGTCTGCAAATTCCTCTCATCTTTGCAATGTAACAAATGGCAACGGAACGTGGGCACACAATTTGCAAGACTCTGCGATATTATTTCGAGCTCCAACCCATTGAGAAGGTCTGGGGTATGGTCAGCAACAAGGTCGCTGCAACTTCGGAAATGGACGAGACGGAGTTGAGTCTTTGGAATTGCTTGCTTGACCTCTTTACTTGAATTGAGCCACGCCAGCTCAAGGCAGTTTGGAAGCAATCTGTGAAGAATTGCCAGGACTCTTGGAAAATCTTTTTGGAAGAGTTGGAGGAGGGCATTGAGGAGGATGGCGATGAGGCGGGCAGTGGGTAGTGTGGGAAGCAGCCGTGGGGAGAGCAACAACGATGATGATGAAAGCGACTAGGAAAAAAATTGACATTTTATGGCCATTTAGGGACCCCCCATACACCCATCCACTTCTAGTAGAAATTTAGATAGTCTACCACTTTCCAAGATGCCAAGCTTGCCATTTCTGGTGGAGAATAGGAATAAAATGCAATTGGGAATGTGGGATATTGTGTTGTGTGGAGAGTATCTTTTTGCCATGGTCTCTATGTACTCCATGTGACTTTCATTTCTTGTCAACATAATTTAGAGAAAAAATTTGGAAAATTTCTTTCTCTGGGTCTTATAGTAGACAATTAAAAACATATTTTTTTCTTCTAAAAAACTGTCAATTTTTTTGTGGAATATGTACAAGATGAAGTCCAAAATTGAGGTTCAATGGCTGAGGATGAAAAATCTTCAATACCCATGCACTCTCTACACTTCCACCTATCCCTACTACCATAATTAGCTGAAAAAATCAACTCAAGTGTCGGAGAAAATTGAGGACTTCCACTACTATCCATATTGGCTATACAATGGTTTTAATGGTACCTATTCATGGTTTTAATCGTATATATGTGCTACTAAGGATACAAGGATATAAAAGTTATTCACAGCTCTCACTTGCGGTGAGGCCTCACAAAGTTGTGAGTCAATTTTGTGATGCCTTTAGAGCAGGCAACCGCGGCTACGAAGGACATAAGAGCCAAGACGACAAATGACGCTCTCCAAATGAGCAAAGGCATGGTTATGGCAACTCCAGCCGCTGCTACTCCCAACGCCACTGCAACCTGTTACAATGAGAAGTAACCAGATGTTACAACTTCACAAGAAAAAGCTCAAAGAAATTATCAAGAAACGTGCAAGTGTACCACACACACTCAGACTGCCCCTACTAAACAATAACGTTGTTTGTAAAGTCACCCAAAGTCACCAATGGTTTTTCATTTTGAATGCTAACCCTTTAAGGACAAGCCAACCCAAACTGGACAGTCATAGCTATTTTTGGAGAGTAGCAACAAATGCCTCATCACAAGGTCATCCAAATCAACCCCACAATCCTTGGGTATCCCTACTTGATGGGACTGCCGTTGGTTGCTAGGTACCAAAAAAAAAAAAAACAAAAAAACAAAAAAAAAAGACGAAAAAGAAAGTAAGGTCCACTAACCAAATTCAATAAGATCATTCATGAATATGAAAAAAGTATGAAGACTTTACCTTGTGGAATTTTTGGAAGGCATGGAGAGTTGAGAGGCAAGACTTGCAATGCACAATATGACGGAAGTAGCGATTGGTAGGATCTCTGGCAAACATGTGCCCGAAGGAGCCCTGCGCAGGAAAACTGGAGGCCGTGGCCGCCGCGACTCCGGCCGGCGCTCCTTCAGCGACAGCCGGATGCTTGGGCAAGGAGAAGGTCCGGTGTCCAAAGTAGTACGGCATTCCATGACCAACGCAGTCGTTCCACTTTCGGAACTCTCGCACCCACACATCTGATGATTTGAGGTTGAGATACAGGTCCTTGGTCGGCAGACTGGTTTTCACCAGGTACTCATTCTGGGAGGCTAGGAAGCCCATGTCCTGCTCAAACACCGTGTTGCTGGTGCAGTGGATCAGCCACGGAGGGAGCGCCATGATGGCCTTGGGAAAGCTTGTGCTGCCGAAGCGGACGATCAGCATGGACTTGCCTTGGCCTGCTGGTCTGCACAGGAACACCGCGCTCAAGGTGGACTCCTTCCCCTCCTTCACCACCTTCTTGTCGTTTCGTAAACAGCCGGGTGCCTCGAAGCGGATCGTGTTTGTGAACGTCGGGCTGCTGATCTCCCTCCACAACCCGGCGAACCCTCGTGGCGACCGCTCCGTCACCTCAAAAACCTGGTGCCGACATGAAACAACTTGTCAACACGTGAACTGACTCAAGGTGCAACATAACCGGTTTCCTAATAAGGAGGTGTTAGCAACTGAGAGGAGTTTGCACTTTACTTGAAGCCATCTGACCTTGTAACTCTCCTCTATCATGTTGAACATACTTTCATAGGCCATGCAATGCTAACTGCTCCATGGCTAGAGTTATGCTACAACTAGAATTTCTTTGTACTCATGCTGAAATCAACAAGGGATTCTATCAGACACTCTGCCACCCTGAATTCAATGAAAAAATAATTCAACGTTCTATCATTATCAAAAAGTTAGTGCCACTGTCTGTGAGGAAGCTAGTCCCATCCTGGAATTATGTGTCATGAAAAAAACTGATCAATCTAGAAAGAATTTGCATCTTGTTCATTTCAGAGCTCACAGTAATGAGGATGTCACGCACGTACCAGAGCTTGGGCGTCCTCGCGTTTGGAGGATTTGTCGGTGCCGTCGTGGGAGATGGGGAGGTGAGCGGGGTCCATGAGATTCTCCAGCAGAATGGAGTAGTCATACGGCAACTCGTGGATAGAGGAGATGTGTCGAAAGCCCTCGCTCTCGTAGTGCTCGAACCAGGGAATCTTCAGGGAGTCCGCGCTTGCTTTGTCCCCCAACCACACCCAGATCACGTCCTGCGAGACCTTCACAGCGTACGCTTTCGCACACGCTTGCCTCGGAATCTTTGCTCCGGCTGCTAGCTGCCATTCATTGATATATGGTTCCAAAAGCCGTGAATCTAGAATCAAACAACAACCATCACCTCACTTCCCCCTAAGTGCACGCCCAAGCGAAAAACAAGACAACCTAGAGCAACAGAAGAGCACAGTTTTGATAACAATCAAAACTTCTAATCTGTATTTGGACTAACTAACTGGTAGAATTTTCTAATGCTCTATTGGAAGTGACAATTCAATTACCTGAGGGATTTTTGTACACTGGCCACTTCCATTGAACTGCCATCCATGGTAGAGGCACTCGAGGTGACCATCGATTACCTGCCCTTCCGACAACTTGGCGAGTCTGACATAAGAATGATCCCGGATCAGTTCATTACCAAAAAGAAGATTGGTATTCATCGAGAAGGGCAGAGTAGTGTGTGCACCTGTGAGGGCAGCGATCCTCGAAGCAATTGAGGTCGCCATTGCCATCGTAAAACAGCACCAAGTTCTTGTCGTAGACTGTCAACCCCAGCGGCGCAGCTTTCGGCATCTCCGAGGCCAAGTACATGGGGTACCACTCCTGCTGCCAATCGTACTCCACCTCGGCATCCTTGGCAGCTTGCTCGTCCTGATCCGCCTCTATCAACGGCCCTTCCTCCGCTACGACTACCACCCGGCACTTCTGCTTCCAGCTAATTCTATCCTGATTCATCTGCTCACTAGACTGCGCTCCAATTACCCATTGCCTCCTCAACCCAAGCCCAGGAGCTCCCACAAGATGGCCACAGCCTGAGCTTGCGACAGGTCGCCCCAGAAACTGCAGCGTCGCAACGCCGGTGCACGCCATCTCCGCTCCTCACAGATTCATGTGCACCTCACACGGTCCCTGCAATCCCAATCCACCTCCAAAGCTCCTCCACAACTCAACACTTTTAGTTTGCAAGCGCCAAAGCGTTGGTTCAGAAACGAAAGAGAAGCTGAAACATTTCCTTTTCATTTCTTTCCTCTTCCGGAAGTACTTTCAGGAAAACTCTTTTGAGAAAAGGAGGAAAAAGGGAATCCTAGATATTCACCAGCAAAGTGAGAAATCTTTAGAGATGACGTCAGCAAGTCTTACTGGAAGCTGGGCCATGAACTTATATTAGAATACTGGGACATTGAAGAAGCTCAAGGTATGGACAAAACTTGAGGCAGGGAGGGCTACAAGAAATGGATAAGGTATTCAGGTACCACCTTTGTATCCGAGATTTAGACAACACACTTCTAATTTACAACCTCCACTTTCACATGACCTTCATTTGAAACATAGACCAATAATCAGTCGCTTGTACGAAAAAGCAGTCGTTGTAAACTGATGATAACCATAAAGGTCAGAGAAGCCACATTTGGGTTGCAACATGATTTTTTTTTCGTGTACTTCACATACAAGGTGTAAGAATTGATGTATACGTTAGTTACAAAAGTTTGTATTTGTGTTCAGCCCAATCCAATGACACATGACAGTTTTAATTTAAATCATTGGTACACTAGTGATACTTTTGCACAACATAGATCCATCAAACGGACTCTGCAATGGCACCACATTCATCGTCCAACACTAAGGTAGTCGCGTCAAAAACCGGAAATATTCCATGACTGACAGCTAGATTTTCACTAGAAACCGCCATTAATTGCACATGTAACCAACTTCCAAATTTAGCGCCGGTAGCAAAAGGCATGGGTAGTGGAAGTTGGTTTCAAAGTTGGTGGTTTTGAGGATAAATGAATGTTATTGGCAGCTTTGCATCATGGCATGAATGGGCATGGGTTGTTGTCAAAATTAGTGAATGCGTCAGAGTGCATGTAAGATAGAGGGAACTAGGATTTTCCAAATTTAGTTCCAGGGTGAGTAATACCCGGTTTCCACTTTTTTGTTAGTGGTTTTAGGCCATTTGTGGGAGGTCATGGCCCCCACCTATTGACGTTGACCCAACTTTCTTCACATGTGACTTTGGAAATTCATAACTAATTTATATTACATCGGAAAAATATGAAATCACTTGGGTTGAAACTGTAATTCTATTGGCTATCACTGAAAAATAATTTAATTATTACCTAGGCTCTCCATGTATGCAAATTGCTTAACTTGATGGTTATGGGAGGGTTTTCCTTATATGGCTTTAGCAATTGAGGTGGAAGTCCACACATGTTATGAATGCTACGTGGCCTACATGTAGGCCACGTAGCATTCATAACATAGATTCCTTTTAGTTAGTGAGAGCTCCAGACTTCCTTATTCAATGTGCCACAAGCAATTTCCAATCCGCATTGCAATTGCCATGACTATCAACAAGTCACAAGGACAAACACTTCCCAAGATTAGCATGTACCTAGGCAAGGACATTTTTTCTCATGCATAATAGTAGGTTGCATTTTCATATGCAACGGCTACCATCAACGTTTCAATGCTCATCATGGAGGGATGAAAATAATGCACACTGTTTACAACAAAGCATTTTGGTAATCGCATTTTAACCCTTTAACACCGATAGAGCCATGTTAGGGTATGAGTGATGTTTTTGGTGAAAATTGAAAAAATTGTGCCAAATTTAGAGTTGTTGTCTTCTATTCAACAATAGCCCCACTTTTCAGACGTTGCATGAACCAGATTGCATCCTAATCGGTGGCGATGGCAGATCAAGCAAGCTAATAATACACCATCAGCTCTCGCATGCAGAGAAAGGGAATACTAAGGGGGGTTTTACACTATGGTGGAGAACTCCACCGGCCGGTCAACAAGTCTCGGCCAAGACATGGTTATTTGAGGCGAGCAGTGGATGTTGGACAAGACAAAAAAAGAATAAAGTAATGCATGAAGAAGTTGCTCTTCTCCGGTGGTTTGGTTTCTTGTCCGAGGGTTTGAGGCCGGACAAGAAACAAGCCCACCGGAGAAGAACTCTTCAAAAAAGTTTTGCCACATAGGTGGCCATGTCATTTTTTCATCCATGCTTGAAGTTCTCCACCGGTCAAGTCTTGGCCGTAGTGTAAACCCAATCCGGTGAAGAACAATTTTTTCTCCAATCATATTGCTCCATTTCCCTTGAATTCTTGACCGGTGAACTTCTCCACCATAGTGTAAAGCGGCCCTAAATATGCTCTCTTGGCCATGTGTTCTCTATTCATGCTAGTCTTTGCACAGAACCCTTACGTACTTCCCAAGCACTACACCTGAAAAGTCACTTAAAAATTTATCCACGGCCCTTTTGCAGCCAAAACAGCTGCAATTCGATTAGGCATGCTAGGATATGATCTTTTACACTCTTCTACACTAATAGGAAAGAAAACTTCTTGCACTCGCTCCCATAATTGAAGAATACCATTAGGAGGAGTAGAATAGGAATTCAATCGCCGTTTGACTGAAGCCCATACATTTTCAATAGGATTTAGGTCAGAGGACTATGCATACCACTCTAAGACACAAAATGATTGCCTTCCAAACCAATCTGAAACAATCTTTGCTAAACAAACACTAGCATTGTCTTGTTGGAAAATAACTTCCTCAACATTGAACTCCAAATCCCGCAATGTAGAATACAAATCTTGCTCTAAAATCCCAATGTAGCCTCTAGCATTTAAACGCCCCTATATATTGTGCAATGCCTCTAATCCTTTAGAAGTCAAACTACTCCAAAGCATAATGTTGCCTCCACCATGTTTGATAATTTGATTGACAACACTTACATGAATGTTTTCTTTGTCTAAAATCCAACACCAAGCTCTTCCATGTAAGCAAAAACGACATATTTTGGTTTCATCACTAAATACGACCCGATCCCAATCACTCACTGTCCAATCTTTGTGATTTTGAGAACGACCTCCTTTAGACAAGTCTAAGTTGTAAGAGTGACGCTTTCTCACTTTATTAACTGTAGATTGTGATAAATCCAAGCTTCTTGCAATTGTGATAAATCCAAGCTTCTTGCAATCTTTCTACTGCTATTTCCTTTTTCTACCAAAGCTACAATATTTTCTTCTTTGTCTATAGAAATCGGCCTCATCCTTTGTTACAACTTCTACAAATCACAAGAAGTGTACAAGACAATCTAGTACAAACCCGAGATATTTTTTACCAAATTTCATAAAGAAACAAGAATAAACAAGCGAAGAAGGTAGCAAGGAAGGCCTCAAAAACTAAGTCTATGCACTCTCGAAGCTTTCCTCTCTATCACTCAAACCTTTTGGAAGATGATGATGTCATCATGACATTATGTCAAAGTCAACTTGAGGTTTTTTTTCATCCGTATTCTACATCCACTAAAAGTCTCATTATCTTTTACCAAGTGGCTTTGAAAGTGCTTGTCCATAACATTGACTGAGTTTTTGGAGTGACTGTAACATGGAAAGATGACAATTCTTGAAGGTAATACAGTGCATGTGTATTCCTACAAGTGTGTTGCATACAAGTGGGCCGTCCTCCTACATCCGCCTACATCCTATATAAAGTAAGCCTTCCCATAACCAACAAAAATCCATAGCCAACGCCTATAAAATTGGGGTATATCCAACCCTCTTCCATCCCATTACCACCAACTCAGCTCCAAATGGAGGTTTGCTATTAGTCAAGACCCTTACTTTTGGTCGTTGGTTATGGGAGGTACCTACTGCTGGTCACCCACTAAACATGGCTGCATACTTTGAAAATTCATAACTAATTCAGTTTTCATCCAAAAAAAAATGAAATCACTTGGGTTGGAATTGTAATTCTATTGGCTATCAGTGAAAAATAATAGCATAATTATCTCTTCTCCATATGTGCACATTCCTTAACTTGTCGGTTTTAGAGGGGCTTACCATAGTCTTATTTGCCTCAAAGTTTACAATCACCTTTGTGAAATAATCATAGCTGTTATGAGCAGTGCAATTCCTAAACAGCTGTCGCATTCACAGTCTATAGCCATTTGACATGCCCAGGGCAAATTGACCCCCTCATTGGTACTTACCCGAAGGGGCCACGAGGTGGTGGGGCCAAACCTGGCCCCTATTTTGTTTTTGGATGGGGCACTATTTATAGCAAGGGAGGATCCTCGAGTGTAAACAATGACCGTAGGCCCCAAATTTGTCCCAAAAAAATCCAAAAAAAGCCTCTAGACCCCCAAAATAATAGGGCCAGAAAAATGACCTCATGCAATGAAGAGAGGGCTACCTCACATAAGTACCAATGAGGGGGTCAATTTGCCCTGGGCATTTGACATCATCGGAGTCACTTTTGGACCCAAAAATGCAAAACTACCACTGGCATTAAAGGGTTAATCCAATTTCATTCACCAATGACTCCATTTCGGAGTACATGTATATGACAATCTTGGATCCTTTCATTTGGATTTCAATTTCTCTAGTTTTTGTAGTTTCTATGGTGTACATCAACTATACAGTCCACTTCAATAAGGTTACGTACTTTTTGCATTCCTAGGGATAGTAACTTTCAGTGCCGCCAACTTTGACACCCTCTTGAGGTCTGGAAAATTGTTATTTGACCATGAAATTTCTGCCACAAGATCATTTCTATGTTGACAACATGTGTGCCAAATTTCAAGGCCAGAAGATGAATATCGAAAAAGATATTCCAAATTTACCAACATGTGTAGTTGTAAGCCATTCACTACTGCCAATTTTGACACCCTCCTGAGGGCTGAAAATTTGATATTTTACCATGAAATTTTTATCACAAGATCATCTCTATGCTGATAACATGTGTGTTAAATTTCAAAGCCATGTGATGAATACAATAATAGATACACAAGATTGTTTCTCATAGGTTCACATGTTGGTAGATTTTGAATATGGGTTTTTTTATTCATCTTCTGGCCTTGAAATTTGGCACACATGTTATGAACATAGAGGTGATCATGTGTTAAAAATTTCATAGTAAAATAACAATCTTTCAATCCTAGGGAAGGTGCCAAAGTTGAAATGGTACGCGGTTGTTTCTCACAATTAGCACGTCGGTAGATTTTGATTTTTTTCTTTTCTATCGTGGATATTTTAGACTTGAAATTAAGCACACATATAATCAACATAGAGATGGTCTCATGTCCAAAATCTCATGAAAAAAAATATAAAATCCAATCCATGGGAGGGTGTCAAATTTGGCAAGAGTGAAATGTTTCTCACAACTACACATGTTGGTAGATTTCAAAAATCTTTTGCTATGTAGGAATTCCGGCCTTAAAACTTGGTACACATGTATTCAATACAGACATGGTTTCATGCCAAAAATTTCATGTACAAAAACAAAAGATTGAATCCTTGGGAGTGTGTCAAAGTTGGCGAGGAGTGAAATGTTTCTTACAACTACACTCACAACTACACATGTTGCTAGATTTTAAATATGTTTCTTGATGTGGATGTTTTGGACTTTAAACATGTAATAAACATAGAGAGGTCCCATGCCAAAAATTACATGGGCAAAAACAAAAAAATTCAATCCTTGGGAGGGTGTCAAAGTTCATAGCTATGAAACTTTTCTTAGTGCTACCCATGTTGGTAGATCTTGAATATCTTTTATTTTATTCGACTTCCGACCTTGAAATTTTGCACACATGTTGTCAACATAGAAATGATCTTGTGCCAAAAATTTCATGGTAAAATAACAATTTATCACCCTCAAGAGGGTGTCAAAGTTGGTAGCACTGAAAGTTACTATCCCTAGGAATGCAAAAAGTACGTAACCTTATTGAAGGGGACTGTACATCCCCTCCTTCAGAAAGGAACAAGATTTTCCATAACTTTGTTGTTTTGGTAATCTGTCAAAAACATGCTACGTTGCCCCATAGGGAACAAGTCAATACACTCGTGTCCTGTAAGTTTAGAAGATCATACAATTACATTCTCAAAACTTCATCTGGGTAAGTTTTAATCAATGGAGTAGGACTTCCTCTACAATGCCTAGATAGGCTTGCAGAGAGAAACATTCAAGTGAAGATTAACAACCTTTAAA
The DNA here is from genome assembly GCA_963971425.1 of Bryoerythrophyllum caledonicum. Taxonomy (NCBI): domain Eukaryota; kingdom Viridiplantae; phylum Streptophyta; class Bryopsida; order Pottiales; family Pottiaceae; genus Bryoerythrophyllum; species Bryoerythrophyllum caledonicum. The sequence continues at coordinate 29,128,250 of OZ020519.1, read as the reverse complement.
ATTCGCATTTTAAGAAACAGAAACCTCCTAAAGCCCAACTCAAGTATTCGCTCTGCACCGGTTGAGACTACTTTTTACCACTACAGGGCTACGCGCACTACTATAGGGGACACAACAAGATCAGAAGCTATCACTAGATCAGCCGATGCTGGTTCCGAGAGGGAAAAATAGTTATCATGGGATAAAATTGATGGTTTAAATAAACTAACTGTACAAAGGCACAACTGGACACTTGAGTACGACGGAGGCAACCATGTGTATACTTACAACCGAAAATCCAACACGCAGACAGTGTTGTTAGAAAAGCAGGCAGCCACTTTATCTCCCTCGCGATTCCAGCAAACCTCAAATATACCGCCACTTCCGCGGTACGTCTTCACCAAGCTGCCGTCTTTAACCGACCAGATGTGAAGGCACTTGTCGAATGACCCACTTGCGAGATACTCCCCGTTCGGACTAAAGGCCACGGAATACACAGGCTCACTGCGACCAGCACGTCGGACGAAGAGTGGTTACTACTATGACGGCTGATGCTTTACAACACAAATATGACGGCAAACAAGAAATATATTCACACCAAAAATAATTGAGCAGTTGTCCTGTCAAATACCTGTGATGTGTGAGGCTGAAGAGCTGTGACCCTTGATCAACATCCCAAAGCTTGATTGTAGCATCAAAAGAAGCACTGCATAAAGAACTTCCAAAGTCAGCACAATAGCAAGGGATGTGTAGGGCAAAAAGGTCATGAACTTGAACGTGATTTTTAAATGAACATATCACCTTGCCAATACAAGATCTCGGTTTGGATTTGCTGATCCTGGTCCTGTGGGACTCCACTTGATGGTGTAAATCTCCTACAGATGGGCAAATCATTTGTTAGTCGATGTCAATAACATTCTTGTTCTATGAAAACCTTGACCGACCATAGAATAAAGTGTTAATGGCAACTATTTTAGAAAGCACCACTTACCTTTGTATGCTCCTTCAGATCATGAACACATCTATCTTGCTTCAAGCTCCAAATCTGCAAAACACTTCCTTGTCAGTTTGGCTGATGCCAAAACCTAAATAAATTACTGGCTCCAAACAGATACAAGTAGCTATAAAGAACTAAATAGGAGCGAGAACATACCTTAGCTGTGTAATCATCAGAGCATGAGGCCAATAGAGTTCCAGTAGGGTCCCATTTGATAGCATTCACCTCATCCTAGAAGAAAGACACATTGTCAGATCCACGAAGAAAGGAAGCTAACACATCCTTGAAGCTGGATTTAGCTTCATCATACATCTCCAAACTAAGATATCACTAGCGGCAAAAAGTTAGTGATTAATGCAGCAAAAGTCCAAATTAGGTCTTTGTAGCGTTTAATAAGAGCGAAGCTTAAATTCCAGTTGTAGTTATGTACTTTGACTTAAGAAAAACTGGGAACTGGATGTAGCGTAGGAAAGAAAGTGACTCCGAACACTCTCTCCAGCATCTAAAGAAAATTGCGCATACCTGATGACCTTGGAAAACTTTAACAGGACGCGTATCTCCAAGCTTGCAGACATATATCATCTTGTCAGTCGAGCATGTTGCAAATGAAAGATTGTTGCGCCAATCAACATCCAATGTAGGTGCTGCAAGGTCACATTTGTGATGAGTTCATGATTTGAGCTATAACATAGTGAATATTCAAAAAAAGAAGACAAGAGCCCAACCAATCATATTTCTAAACATTATCGGAAGGCAACTAAGATGACTGTTTACAGAAAATTGCAACTTTAATCTTTGATACTTTACCGGAAATCAGAAGTAAAAATAACAAATATGCTTCGGAACATACTACTCCCAACAATAAATATTTTCAATAATAAATCTGCATAATTTCAAAAGTGTAGAACTACCTACCTGTATGATACTCAAATTGCTGCTTCACATCACCCGTCTTTGCATCCCAAATAATGGCAGTCTTATCCACACTGCCACTGAGCAAGCAGTCTCCCTTTTTGTTCCACTTCAGAGAAAATATTGGACCCTTGTGTTTATTGAGAGTGTTCTTCAACTCTCCTGCATCAACAAGGAAAAGCAATTCAGGTCATATCTATCCAACAGTTGAAAAAAAAAGCACAAGGCATCCATTAAAATCGGTCCAGCAACGTACAAGAGCAGTGTTAACCGTACAATATCATAAAAACAGTAAGTAACGACAAATTTTCAATAGCGACATTTCATTTCTTCCTTGCACCAAAAATACCACCGTGATCATACCATCTTTGCTCCAAATTCGAGCTTGCCCATCATATGATCCAGTAGCAAGAAGTGTACCCTCCCCCTAGAGCAGCAGCAGTCATTTTACGAAGGGTCAACTCATGAACAGCCTGATGTTCACATTGATCGCTTCACTTAAGGGATTCTCTAAGATCCCACATAGGACTCACGTGATGAAACAATCTCCACGCAAAGCAGCAAAGAAATGGGAGACGTTACGTCGACTAGCTTACATTCCAGTCCAGGGTAGTCACATCTTTGCTTTTTTCGTTAGTCTTGCCCTTAAAATGTTTCAACACAAGTGGCTTGGGAGTCGATCCAGAATTCCCGGGAAGAACATCACCAATGGTCCATATTCTTGCAGTTGAGTCCCCAGACCTGAATAATTATTATGAAATTAGTAAACAGAGAGGTTCTGGGGATACCACACCAGAATATTATGAATCCAATTCAGTCTACGCGGAACATGGAATGACACACAGCTTAAAATTTGAAATGCAACAAAGATCATTTGCTATAGAAGTGAGTGTAATATTATTCCAAGGACATTTCTTCTGTTACAGTGACTAGTTCTCTACACAGAAGATTGTGTACTTACCCTGAGGCAAGGAGAGATCCTGACGGGCTCCATGCACAAATAAAAACCTGCGCTCACAACAAAGTCACATATAACGTCAAAATTTTTTAATCATGAGTTAAATAGTTGCAATTCACTGTAGGACCATTCCATGCAAAATGACGGCCACTGTGTAACTTGAAATCGACGAATTAACTTAATCTTCGCCTCATAACCTAAAAGTTTGATTACAGCATATAATGCCGAGATCCAGGCGTCTCTGAATCACAAATGCTCGCGAATGTAATGGACCGTATACCTCAGAAGTGTGTCCTTCTAAGATACTGACGTCAGCATGCGATATTTCACTGCCTTGTAGCGGCAATCCACTTGCAACCTCCATTTGATCTGAAAACAAGAAAGCCAAGTTATCGTCACTGAAAAACTTTCAGCCATGCATGAGGGTTTAAGCCATAGCGTGCTTGTGCATGAGCTCGGCATTGCGGATAGTCTTCCGAACTTTCAGCCAAATGAGGTAGCTACTATTTTAACAATGTGTGCAGCAAATAGGAAGTTAAAGTAGAAGGAATTATACAAACAAAGACTAGCGACATGGGATATGACCTTCTGTTGAATTAGTTAGCGTGCTTGTGCATGAGCTCGGCATATTACTCAGAAAAACTTGACAAGGTAACCTGTAACACAGTAGGAAGACTGCTCTAAACACGTCTGGGCTGACACTAGATGCATCATGGCATACAATATATAGCTCTTGTGATCTTCTGATATCATGTCAAGAGCTTCTATGCTATGAACGTGTTCAGCAAGAAATCGTACATTCAATAACAAGTTCAGGTTTTATATTTAACGATGAACTGAAGGCGTAAAGTTGTAGTTATACTGTAACAATAAGTTGTACTTGTTCATTAACGATCATCACATCAACCAGTGCCGCAGGATGGAGAAGGACGAAGAATACGTTAGGGCTTACCTCCACTAGGAGCTCCTCGAGGCTCTTCCACCTTCACTTTGATTTTCTCATCACGTTCCTTCTCTCGCTCAGACCGATCTCGCTCTCTCTCTTTCTCTCTCTCCTTTTCTTTCTCTCTCTCACGATCTCTCTCCCGTTCCACTCGCTCCCTTTCCCGCTCTCTCTCCTTCTCACGCTCTTGGCGCTCCCTTTCCCGCTCCCTCTCTCTCTCTCGTTCACGTTCCTTTTCCCGTTCCTTCTCCCTCTCCTTCTCTTTTTCCTTTTCTTTCTCTCTTTCAACCTTCGATCGCTTCTCTTTGATCATCATCCGCAGCTCCATCATATCTTTGGTCAAGAGGTCCACGGGTTGGAGGAGGGAAAAGTCGCCATCGACCTCCGTCCCATCCTGTTAAGAGCAATCGTTGTACTTTAATTTCAAGCAGAACAAGGTCAAGGACTCTATCAGAAACGTTCCAAAAAAATTCAGCCCCCATAATTGAACAGTATCAGAGCAAACACTCTATCAAAGCAACTACTAAACGAAAGAACTCAGCTTGACTAAGGCATTCCAAAAGAACTTCTGCCAGGTACCAGGCAGTAGCTTCGCCACGACGCATCTGTGGACCAAACGAAAACTACCAGCACTTTCAGAAACAGAGGCCTCTGGTAGCTGAAACGAGAGGGACAAGTTACCAACTCACATCATTCAAATTCGCCTCCATTTCAAGATACTGCAATCCCTTTTGAACAAACGAAATAAGTGCACCGGTAGGCACACTATTCCCGTCAATACTGCTTTTGTACAAGCCAGCCTCATAACCTAGCACGAAGGCTGAATGCGTGAAACCTGACCAATAACAAAGCAAAGAGAAAAAACTCAGCCAGCAGAAACTCTTCCTTCTCTCATCACCTAAACAGAACCCTAGCACGCTCTCTACTCGTCAAAACCACTCACACACCTACTCTAAACCCTAAAAAGCAACCTAACACGAACGGGAAACACTGCACTCCCTATCCCGCACCACACGCACCTCAACTCTCGTAATTCCCCCGCTCCTCCACTAGAACTCAAACATCAAAAACCGCACTCTCACCAAAAACCTTCACCTACCTAAAAAAGAACCAAGACAGAAACGCAGCAACAACAGTGAGCCGAGTACTGTAGCTGCTCAGGGTACCGAAAGGCATTTTACCGGACTCGTGCAAGTAGCGGAAGATGAGAAAATTCATCTCCTGCGAGGTGATGGTCGTCATGGCGATCGGGCGCCGCTACTCCTGCTCCTGCTCCTGCTCCTGCTCCTGCTCCTGCTCCTTCTAAGCTCCTGGAGCTACATAATCCGCGACAAAGCAATTGTAACACAACACTCACAGAAAAAAGGCACAGAATACACTAGAGCCATGTCCTTTGTCAATCTCATTCACCACCTACCCAGAACCTAGATTGATGCCAGATTCATGTACATATTGGGTACATGAGAACGGGTTTGGGGTTCAGTAACGGGTTTAGGTGTTCGCATCCTTGTCATTGTGGCGGGAGAATCGAGCGGGGGATGGAATTAGGGTTTATGGGCTCCGCCTGCTTGGGTTCGGAGTGGTTCCGTGTGGCTCGGGACAGGCTCGGGACAGGCTCGGGTTCGGTATGGTGTCACACGTGATGCGTGTTCGTTTATGTTTGTTGGTTTATTGCACTTTGTGCTCATTAGTGCTCCGGAGGTGTTGTTTGGCAGTCTCTATTGGCAGCTGGAGTCCATTAGAGTGTTCCTGAAAGTGAAGGGGGTCATTGTGCATGTGTCACCTCTTACTTTATGGTTTTATGTTCGAATGTACCGTAGGTGAACCTCTAGTTCGGCACCTTAATGCCGAATAATTAATTAAAGTGAAAAAATGACATTCGGCATTCAAAATTATAATAATGTTATTTTCGGCAAGAAATCAAATATTACTATATTTGGCCTGTTTTGGCACCCATGGGAATTGAACTCAAGACCTTGGGATTCCGAACTCAAGTGCTTGTGCATGATTGTCATGGATAAAGACTTTTCCAAGCCTTAATCCCCTTTGATGTCTCTATATGTGCCAAAATCTGTAAATATGCAATTTTTACAATTTTGGCGTTTTCAAAAAAACATTTTCCACTTAATTCGGCATGGGCTTTTCTAATTAATTTATGCCGGACTAGAGGTTCACCTACGGTAATTGGGACCACATGGACATGGACAGGGTGACTTGGCTTGGGGAAGGTGTTGGGGAACTAACATAAGCCCCCCCTAGAACCGACAAGTTAAGGAATGAGTATACATGGAGAGAGGAGATAATGATTATATTATTATTTTTCAGTGATAGCCAATAGAATTACAAATCCAACCCAAGTGATTTCATTTTTTTTTTATGAAAATTGAATTAGTTATGAATTTTCAAAGTGTGTAGCCATGTTTAGTGGGTGGCCAACAGTAGGTACACCCCATAACCAACGACCAACAGTAAGGATCTTGACTAATAGCAAACCTCCATTTGGAGCTGAGTTTGTCGTAATGGGATGGAAGTGGGTTGGATGTACCCCAATTTTATAGGCGTTGGCTATGGGTTCTTGTTGGTTATGGGGAGGCTTACCTTATTGGACAATTCTTTGAGAACTTACGGTACTATGGGGGAGTTTTAACCTGCATTGGGTAGGACTCAAGAGCATTGATTGCCATGCATTTCACTAGGGCATGAAAGGGGAGTTGAAATTCCTCATGCTCTCTTTCTTTCCGTATTTAAATCTCACCCGCCTTGTTATTCTTTCTCCTATAGAAGGTCTTTCAAGGAAAATCTTGGGTTCAAAAATGTGATAAAACTAGTAGATTCCTTGTCATCCTTGACAGGCATTGTCAATCCCCAACTAAGTAAACGTATGTAATTGCAAAATCAAATGTATCATTTATATATCCATTATATACCCATTATTTACTTCATGTACATGTTGATTTCTTTATGTACCAAGAGTGGTAAATTCCATAGTTTCATCCAAATAAATCTAATATGTAGAAATCATCATTTTAGAATTGTGCATGTAGCACATATTTTGTATTTGTAGTACATAAATTATAGCTTTTTTCAACTCAATAATTTTTCTACTATAAACCAAATTCTAATGAAGAGGCTCATTTGAAGGATTCTTGCAAAGGACACATCCACAAGAAGCATTTCAATGGGCACGAAAGGATAATTTCAAAGGGCACTTACGAAAGAATTAGTTCAAAGGGCACATACGAAAGAATCAATTCAAAGGGCACATACAAAAGAATCATTTCAAACGGCACATACAAAGGAATCATTTCAAAAGGCACATCTACATGATTCCTTCAAAAGGCACATACGGAAGATTTGGGCACATTCGGTCTAGAGTGCACATCCAAAGCATAGTGAATCCTCCAAAAATTTTGTTCCAAAAAGTATCTTCAAAATCTTGATTCTATCAAGGAACCGAAACCGTATGGTGTTGACCGACAATATTCTTTTATATTTATACTAGGGTTGGTACCTGTCGTCCCAACGGAAAGAGCGGAGGGTGGTGTGTTAAATTTTTGTCTATATGTTTTGTATTTTAAAAACCTATAAGCTCAAATCAAATCTAAATGGAAAAGTAAATATAAACATTACCCTAGTTTGAATCCACTCCAAAAATAAAATACTTTTGCGCATTTTGATCGACCCTTTGTGCACATAAGTATCACTTGCCTAATATAGGAGGAGAAAACCCTTCACATCAAGAGGTCAAAATCAAGAGTCATTAGGTTACTACCTAATATCAAGAGTCAAGAATAGTGCATCACCGTGCCTCACCCTTCACATCAAGAGGTCAAAATCAAGAGTCATTAGGTTACTACCTAATATCAAGAGTCAAGAATAGTGCATCACCGTGCCTCACCCTTCACATCAAGAGGTCAAAATCAAGAAAGAGAGGTCCTGTTGTAAGTGACGAGCCAAAGGCAATCTTGAGTTAAATAAATGTACATAGATGAAAACTTTGAATTCCAGATTAGAAACTACCTACAATGTACTAAGAAAATAAGCTCAATGCTCTTTGTAATCTAAGGAATCCATGGTACCAACGTACAATCAATTTGGTGCCATTGTATAATCTATATGATGCATACAAATTGTGGAAAAGCATCATGGGTGTATTTCTTATCTACTATATATCCATTATTTACTTTAGATATTCCATACTTACTTCATATACCCCGTAGTTTCATCCAAACCAATTCTATATTTAGACATCCTTATTTTTGAGTTTTATATGTAGCACTTATTTTTTTATATTTGGTGCATAATAATATCTTAAAACTTAGTAATTTTTATATCATATCCAAATTCTAATGAAAGGGCACATTCAAAGGATTTTTTCAAAGGGCACACATCGAGGATTCTTTCAAAGGGTACATTCAAATAACAAAGTGAATCTCAAAAGGCTTTGTCATCCGAAAATGTACCAAGAACCCGCAGATGAAAATTGTTTGTAGTGGAAGCAGTGGATGCTCGGGATAGATTGTTTTCAAGGGTTTTCTAGAGGTAATCTTGGATGCCTTTTACGCAGCATCCATTATATGATTAATAGATTTAAAATAAACTTTCCACTCTTTATCTAATGTGGTTGATATTGGTATTCATGTAATTAGATCAAATGTTGTTTATGAAATCTAATCATTCAATTTATGTGGGGAGGTGTCCAATTGTGGACTCAACATCTTCCGTCAAGCTTTACATTGCAGTTCAAATTTCCAAACCATGTACAATTATGTATGTTGCATATGTGGGTTATTGTCCATGGTCTATTGGTTTGTATATCAAAGATGAGCTAAATGTCTTCTATCTATAAGGTGGAGCGACCCACAATCAATACTTTAAGCCAAAATGGGGTCTAAAATGACATTGAATGTCAAAAAGAATTATTTAGAAAGATGAAGAATTAGGAATGAAACTCAACGAACAATTTTTCAAATTTAATCTCAAATATGCCTAATTGATACAAAGTTTAAAAGCCCAAAATCCACCTAAATCCATATTGTAGTGTAGAGTATGTGGTACTTGTTATGAGCTGGATCGGATATTGTGCCCTCCTTTGCCTAATGCTAGTAAGTGACAATTAGTAAAAGAGAGGACATGCCATGCATAACCAACACATGCATGACCCAAAACCGCACCTCCCCTTCTCAGACTTTCGAGGCAAGGCCACCAATCACAAGCTCAAGTGAGGTAGAGCAGCCCAAAATTGCACACCGTTATCATTCAATGCCGCTACAAACTATTTTAAAATACTCACTTTTTGAGATCTATTGAAATCTTTTGAGATTGATTGTGTTAGAGTTCACCATTTCATGCATACTCTACAAATCGGTTTTGAGTGGGGATGCGGTTATAGGATGCGCCACCTTAATCCATTCGAAAAGGAGTTAATGTTGTGCTTTTACTTTCTCTTATTGGATGAATGGAAATATTTGGTACAACATAGGTACTTCTTGTATATTGATCCTTTAGTGCCCACGAGACCCAAAATGAGACTCTAGAGGTGTTAAAACTCAATTTGCATGAAATCCATGAGGAATTAGGTTGTGAAATTTGGGGTTCAGATTTGCACAGACATCACATAAATACTCTATGAAAATCAAATCATTATTTGGAGTTATGGAATTGATGAAAAGCCAGGAATACAACACAAAATACACTAAAATACAGTGAATACCATGCAGCATACTATGTTGTATTTCATACACATGCGAAATGATTTTGGTCTTAAGTTTTGATTGAAATTTGTCTTTAAGAGGGTATTCATCGTTTTGTGATTGTTGATATTTGTCATTGCATACAAAACTTCCATTTTAATTCGTATAAGTTTGGAACATTTTGTATACAACTAAACAACCTAGTGCACATATGAACCTCTTTTATTCAAAGCACAAAAATTCTTACAAGAATCTATTGATGGATAAAGTAGTATATCATCTATAATTCCCTGTCTGGTGGGCATGGGCTTAGTGGTGGAACGAACAGACACTTTATTCACGCCAACCCCTTCGAGGACCGACATTCTTCTTCTTATACCCTCTAAAGTCCACACTTTTCATTACCAATATATGGTAACTTTAAACACTATAATCTATTCCATCAACCATCGAATGTTGTGCAAATTTTTCTCCAAAGTTTAGATCATGGTTTGAGTTTAATTTTGTAAGGTTGGATACTTAAATTAGGCATTTTATTTCTGTCAAAGTTAGACCAAAGGAAAAAATAAGCACATTTCTTGGTTTCAGAGAAACATGACCTGGGCGCTAAAGGGTAAATCTCTAAAGGACCATGCCTAATTTTGCTCAAGAACAAGTCCAAAAGTGCCACTATCAACAAAAGGCATGAAAGTCACATTTTAAAGTTAAATTTTGGATTATGAACCATAAGATCTTAAAATAGATTTCCATATGAACATGCCATATTTTTTGGGTTGCAATCCACCGCATGGATATGTAGATTATATTGCAAGAATTTTTTTTCCCCTTGCCCGAGAATGTGTGAAATTCGTTGATTGGGATTAAAAAAAATCTTACACTGAAGACTAAAAATGATTTTTGACATCTTCAAAAATAGTAAGATAATTTTTATGAATGAGAATCTTAATCTCAGTACATACTTCTAGCAAAATTTTGAAGGTGCCCGAAGTCCCTAGTTTTGCACTTAGAATAGCACAAGATTCTATTTTAAAATCCATTGTGAAAATGAATTATATTCCTAGAAAGCTACTATTATATTGCATCTTCATAAAGAAATTCCAAAAACTCATGATGAAAACTGAGACAGAAGAAACCTGCCCAAAATGGAAAACTTCCCCCAACAAAAGAATGGTCCCTTTTTAAGAGTTAAGAGAAAAAAAGTATTTGTAAGCACATTCATACATACGACTATAAAATTGAAGAAAAGATGTGGCACATATTATAATAAAACTCTTCATGTATTTATAAGTTCTATACCAATTAGAGACCACGACAAAAAGATACACTCTCCACCCAACACAGTATCCCACATTTCCAACTGCATTTAGTTCCTATTCTCCACCAAACATGGCAAGCATGGCATATTGGAAAGCGGTAGACTATCTAAATTTCCAAGAAAACTGAATGGATGTGTGGGGAGTTCCTCAATGGCCATAAATTGTCAATTTTTCTCTTAGTCGCTCCTATCCTTGCTACCGCTCACCCACTGCCGCTTCCTACGCCGCCCGACTCATCGCCATCCTCCTCAATGCCCTCTTCCAACTCTTCGAAGAAGATTTTTTAGGAGTCCTGGCAGTTCTTCATAGATTGCTTCCAAACTGCCATAAGTTGGCGTGGCTCAATTTGAGCAAAGAAGTCAAGCAAGCAATTCCAAAGACTCAACTCCATCTTGTCCATTTTTGGAGCTGCAACGACCTTGTTCTTGACCATATCCCACACCTTCTCGATGGATTTGAGCTCGCAATGGAACGGCGAAGTCTTGCAAATTTTGTGCCCGTGTTCCGTTGGCATCCTGCACAATGCAAAGATAGGAGGAATTTGCAACCTCTTTACAAACTGAAGTAATTGCAGCTTTGTCATCGGTCGCCCGTTCTTCTATAGAGGAATTGCAACGTCCATCCTTTGTAGCCACTTCTAAATGTTTGTTAAGCGAATTGACGACGTCGGCTGAGGATCGACCTTACAACGTGATACCTAGCATAGTCCATGTGGATGTCGCAGGCACCGTAATCATCCGCGAGTGTCTTGCACAACTTTGCAAAAAGCTTCTCGAAGAGGCTTGTCGTAAAGTTGTCGTGGTGATCGTGAAAATTGATAGCAATGCCCAATTCATGTACAAAAATCGGCACAATACGCCAAAGGTTGTTCTCCGTCGGTGCACAGCCACAAAAGCACTCATTGCTGCTTGTCTATAATAGACAATATAAAGATGCTTTCTTGGACCATGTTGGCCTCCGGCTTGTTGTCTTGTCCAATGACAACGAAGGCGCCTAGAATGACCAACATGGACTGGCGGCCGCATTTGTTGTCCATGCCTTTTGCTAAAACCCACACGAGCCATGTGTGGTGGTCGAAGTGGCAGTACGACTCGTCAAGAAACACCTCAGGCACAATCAGAAGCTCGTTGGCATTCAAGTTTGTAAGGCGCTTCTCGAGATAGACGTTGCAAAAATTGATATTGGCCTTGGTGTTGTGCAGAATGTTGCGCCTGTTGCCCTTTCCGTAACGAAATCAAAGCCCTTTTAGGTAACGCTGCAAGGTCTCGACGTCAAATGCGGTGCCTTGCTCGGCGAGCTCGACAACCAAAAGCTTTGAGTATACATGCACGTTGTTCTTGTTGCCATTGAAGACAAACTCTTGACTTTGGCATGCCACCTCTAGCTCAATGGTGCGGGTCTGCCAAATGACAACACTTTGGACCATCGCTTCTCCAGTATTATAGAGGCAAATTGCCTCTCGTGCCACCTACTCACCCACGCCACTAAATGACGCAAGGCGTCTGATCGAGTTGAGCTTCCTTTGCTCAGTGGCCAGCCATCGCCAATGAGGTGTTCATCAACGTGCATGAGCATAAGGAATTCGTTGGAGGTTGTTGGGCTTGATTTGCGAGTAACATCGGGTAGAGGCATTGTGAAAGAGCAACGTTAGGGTTGTTGGAAAGCTCAAAAGCAAGGATTTGTAATGGAAAGGAGGGCCTTTTTGATTGGGCGGCATTGGCGGCATTTATATTAAGGGAGAGTATGGGGTATTCAAAAAGGCTGCATGTTTTTGTTGTGAACTCAAATTCAATTTTCACTACTTTTCAAACAAAGACATTTCATAACCATGACTAGAAGCCTACAACGTGAAACAAATTTAGCTTTAATTACTAATGTATTAATACCACCTCTATTGAAGCAATGTAAACCGTATGTTTGCGATGTCTACAAATTCTACCAATGACACCATATGCATTATATTGGGAGATTAGGAGCCTCCCAAAAATAATATTTGAAGCCTGAGTTGACCTAAATAAGCAAAAGCTTAGTGAATTTGCACAATGCAATTTGCCCAATATCTACAATATGGATAAATATTCAGCTTGAGTCAACCTCAAAGTGCACAAACAATTATTATTGGGAAAACCATTCATACCTTTCAAAGTTTTGGAAATCTTCCAATATAATGAATATGGCCTTCAATGTCTACAAATGAACCCACAATGATCTAGTTCATATCAAATACAAGGCCTTGAGAATCATAAACCTAAGAAAAGGAACAATTTATTACCCTCTCCAACCCAGATAACACAACCACCCAACTTCACCCAATATTTTGCAGCTTGCCTCACTCTTTAGAATTCCGAGACGAACTAGGATTTTCTGCGGAGTTTCCAGCATATGAATCTCCACCCTATGTTTGGATCAATCAACTCCAACATCCGCTTATCCAGCTTGAAGATGAAGACCTTCACGAGCTGGCGCTTTGTGATCACATCACCGGCTTCCGCAGACAATCGCACCAAGCGGATATACATAGTGCATGAATTATCCTCCTTCTCCTAGCGGAAATTTTGGATGCGTTGCATCTGATCTCGTCAAAACCCCTCGTATTCCGCCTCGAAATGTACCATGAATTGCACTAGAGGATCAAAGGCTAGCAGATTGCCAACCGCCACCAATGCCACACGTGTGGCTACAATCAAACGTGACATGGCCCCCATGCTCCTCTGTTTGCCCACAATGGCAACACCCTTGCCTTTAGAGTACACACTAAGGAAACTCTCTTCCATCTTGGGTTCCTCGGTGGAAGTTGAGAATTGCTCAACCGCACTCTCCTTGAGCGCAGTCACCAACTCTACGTGCTGGCGCCAGTACTCCTCAAAGGGGTGCAACTCTGTCTGGTGTTGCGTGGTCCACCTCTCGTATGTCAAAAGGGCCTCCAACTCTAAATGCTAGGACAACAACTCAAACGCGTACCAACCGATAAAGGTTGGCGTCAGCGGACGTTTCTCCTTCATCCATGTCTGAAATCAAAGTTGCCAATCAAGTAGGAAGATGCCCCCAATCCGTCCTAAGAGCCTATTTCGCACGACATGACGGTGATCATCGTTCATGTTGTTAAACGTGTCCACACTCCAGATCCAAAGCTACGGTGTCCTGCCGTGGCCCAATGTCTTTGGTCGAAGCACTTTCAGGGTGGTCTAGTGAGGGGGAGTAGAAATACCAATTCCGTGTACTCACCATAAACAAAAACCTCCCCAATATCTATCTACGAGTACTATCTAAAAGATAAGGGTACGAACATGCAATCTGCACCTACAAAACCACCAAACTTTGTGGTTCACCGGTCATCACCTCCTGCTCGTACAAGTCCAACTACAACCCTTCACATTAAAAGGTCTTGCCGGCCATGAACCCAACTTCACCCCTATTGTATCCTATCACAATCTAGGGACAACAAAAAATGATGCCATCAGAAAACAGCAGTAACAAGCTTGCAACACAGGGGAGGTACCGCATAAGAATCTAGAAATCAAACTGGATCTTGTCTTCCAACAACGTAAAAGCAGAAAATAAAAATGACCAGAGGCACTGGCAACCGCCTGCAATGGATGGTCACTAGTCGCAAAAACCTACAACAACACAAGGGAAACTAAAGAGGTAGCGAGCTACTGCGGTTGCAGTGATTACAAGCACAAGTCTCCTCAATGAAAATCACACATTAGATGACAACCCGCTCAACACCTATCCAATATCAAAATTGAATTAACGGTAAAATGCCCTAAATAAAGGTGCACATTTCACTCAAAATCGAGTTAAATTTCCCTAGTTACATACCTCCAAAGTTTAGACACTAATCTTTTTTTTAACCCACAAAAATGTGGGTTTGGAAAAACTTTTTCCACTAAATTTTTTCCTTCCCACTAAGTGTAAAGCCGTATGCGGAGTTCAAATCCAAAGTCGGAATTCAAAAAATATATGTTTTGGAAGATATTAACACAAAGTTAAATAAATTTTGCCCAAATTATAAATTCATCCACATTGGATGAAAACTGCACGTAGCAAATGAATCTGCAAAAAAAGGATGAATATTGACCGTAGATGAAAATTTTCTAGGAATGATAACTGCGTAGTGGATGAAAAATTGCAGAATTAGGTCCAATAGCTCATCTTCTTCTTCCAATTCTTGCGCCGCTCACATCTTATTAAAAGTTTATCCGATTTGAGCGCCATTTGTTGCATTGGCTCCATCTTGAGGCGCTCTACAACACCAATCTAGGCACCTAATTTTTTTCTAAACTCATCCAAACTCAAACTTTAGAGTTAAAGAGAAAAAAGTGGGAGGGTCTTTGTTAAGTGAAGAACCAGTAAATCACAAGAGTAGTCAAGCGTCCCTCACTCCACAAAGGGAGAATCATAGAGTAGAAGTAGTGTAAGAGAATGCGGAGCCTTTACTAATGATAAACAATCACTTACAAGCAAAGGTAATCACTAAACACTCTCAAACTGACTCACAAAGCTTGACTTGACAAAGACGTCAAGTCAGAGACGTGTGCGGCGCTACACACACACACATTCCTAAGAGGACGAAAATCATCTACAGATGAATGCGGTGCGCCGCCGTACGTCCCTAAACCCATAGATTAGTAACAAACTAATTTACGCTAAAATACTACAAACAGAGAGGCCCTCAACGCCACGTGCCATGACACATTGTTAATCTGCTAGGCCTCACAAGTATTCAGAGTGAGCGATCTAGAAGGTGTACTCAATGTTTGCCACACACCACGCAACAACGTGTTGAATAGAAAAGGGCTGTAGGAAGTGGTTATATTAGTTGCATGCAACGATCATGTATTGTGATGGGAGTCATGGAGGATAAAAAAGTATTGCTTACGGCTGCTTTTGCACATGCAACAATATTTACCACTCTGCGGTCGATAGTTTTGGATTGTATTTCGAAGTCTATGTATGACTCTCGAGTTCAGAGATTAGGTCGAGCTTGCCACTAAATTTTAGTCCGAGTTAGAGGTATTTTTTAGTTTGCATATTTATACATCCCTTGCCACAATAGCATGTGTTGTAGAACTTACTTCTTTGTAATTGTGACGCATTTTTTAATTCCCTTATTTTCCAAGAGTCTCTTAAGACAAAGCATCCGCAACTGCTGTATGAGTCAAAGTTGTACCGAATACTGCAAGGAGGGAGTAATGAGACTTTTTTTCTTAGTTTATGTGAAATTAAATGAGATCTGAGATTCCATCGGACATATTGTGTTTGTAGCATTACATGGCATGAGATTAAGTAGACTTGGGAATGATAAAAAAGGAGTGGAGTGTTGTCAAGTTAGGTCTTAAATAGTAACATAGTCTACTGTGAGCTTCTATTGTAGAGCACATGAGGTTTGTATGTTTATGTATCAAATGGTCAATGGAATTTCTACCAATATTTCTCTTGTGAATGTTGTGGCATTTTATGTAGTGGTATCTTTTAATATGGTGTTCTGTTGTTGTTCAGCCGGGATTTCCAACATCATATGGTTTGGAATCAAAGGAGACTACAACGTCCTGGTGCTCAATCTTTTGGGCCCTAGTCTTGAAAATCTATTCAACTGTTGTAGTCGGAAGTTCTCCTTAAAGACATTTTTGATGCTCGCAAAGCAGCCGATGCGAAGAATTCTAACCTATTCTGATTTGTTTGGAACAATTCAACCTAGCGAGCGTTGGTATCAAATTCACAATTTTGTTGCTTTCGTTTCAAACACAAAAATGTAATTCAAGTTGTTATGTAGCATGATACTTGTCTTTTACTTTGTTAGGGTAGCTTGGTTGTTGCATAGAATGGTTTCAAGTTATATTGTTTGGTTGGTCTCTCTGTTTCGTGAATGCATATCAATAGAGTGAAGTATGTGTATTCAAAGAGTTTTCTTCATAGAGACATCAAGCCCGACAACTTCTTGATGGGATTAGGCACGCGAGCAAATCAGGCCCTGAACGATGTATACATGAAACAATCAATTTGATATTATGTTCAAGTGCTCATGCTTTTGGAATATGATTATGTTTGCTATTCAAGGGTAGAATGGCTATGTTATAGTTTGAAGTGCTCACACAATAGTTATGCGACCTTGTCAGGTTTACGTTATTGATTTTGGTCTTGCAAACAAGTACCGTGATCCCTCCATCCACCAGTACATTACATACCGGTATGAATGTTTACACCAATGAAGTATTGCACTGTCGACTGAGTGTGCCTACATTTATGTATGTATCAACATCCAAATATATTGAACTTGTATTGAGGCTGATGTGGTTGTACTTTTGATTGATTTAGAGAGAATAAGAACATGACTGGAACTGCAAGATATGCAAGTATCAACACTCATCTTGGTATTAGTAAGTTATCCAGTTGTGTTCCTACCTAAAGTTATGTCTCTACTTCATGTGTGACCGGTTTTTGGTGAATGTTATTCTTATTAATCAGTCGCGTCTCTATCTGTTGATTTTATTAATAGAAGTTAGGTGTTATTGTGAACAGAGCAAAGTAGGAGTTTCTTGAAGTCTCTTGGATATGCTCTCATGTACTTTCTGATAGGCATGTAAGATATTAACTATCATTGGGGGGTCTGTAGCTTCTGTGCTCTGAATTAGGTTTGGAGACTAATTTAGCGCATAGTTGTAAGTATCATTGGCCTTCTAGTTATTGAAATGTAGGACAAGGATGATATGGTTAATCACACTTTGACTAGAACCTGGGTGTTTGAGGCAATCAATCTTATACAGATTTTGACTCTTATATTGTCTGAGATGATAGTCTTCTTTGGCAAGGCCTGAAGGCCGGAACCAAAAAGTAGAAATATGAGAAGATCAATGAGAATAAAATGTCTACTCCCATCGAGATATGGATGGTGCATGATTGACTACACCTAAGAATATACGAGAATTTATGGGACCGAGTTAAAAGTATGGTTCGGTTTGGATAGTTTGGTTAGTTGTCACGTGTGTTAACAGGCCCTTTGTAAAGGTTACCCATCTGAACATGCATCTTATTTCCACTTCTGTCAAACTCTGCGGTTTGGCTACAAACCAAACTATGCTAACTTGAAGAGAATTTTCCAAGATCTCTTCATTTGTGAACGTAAGAATCAAGATATGTGAGCCTATAAAAGTAGCGTTGTAGTTCATGTATGTTGTAGCATTTCGAGTTGGTGCAGCAATCATTGAAAAGTGTATGTTTGGTTTCAAAAACTTATTAATGTGAGATTGAATCGTAGAGAAGTGTTGCTGAGCATTTGATCCTTGTAAATTTGATATGAAAGCGTTTTTCTATCCTCTCCGAACACGGGGTTTCAGTTCAACTGTGTTTTTATTGGACAATTATGAAGTATCAACAATCACAAATGGCAAGCGTCGGTGCTCCCTCTTGGCCCGTGGTATGTTGGATTCTCTTTTTTCTCCCTTTTACATGGTTTTTTTTGGAATTAATGGTTTTCTTCCATGATCAAGGAAGTGGCCAATGTTTTAGATGAAGGTTCCAAGGACAACTAGAAATATAGATGGTTTCGTGAGATGTCCTTGTCTCTGTTTGGGCTTTGTTTTGTATTTGAGAGTGGTAGCTTTGAGCTACTTTTTTGACTCCTCATATTGTGTGAAGACATAGGCTTTGGTTTGATACAACCACTTCTATGTGAGAAGTCATGATGGTGTTTTTTTAGGGTGGGTCTAGAGGAACGGGCAGCAGCGGCGGAGGTGATCGGACAACAAGAGGTCAAAATCCTTTAGACATACCCCAGGCCATGGATCCTATGGGTGCTGCTTGACATCGGCTAGTTCCTAGGGCTGACTCAAGTACAATGAATCCCTTAGGCGCAACGAAACACAAGAGCCCTAGTCACGACAAAGCCACCACCAAGGATGTTGTAAGATGATTTTGAACTTGAAGGAACTGCAAAAGCTTTGTTGGGCGATGTACTCCTTACCAGATGTAATATATTTTGATGATGTGTTAGGCCCTTGAAGGTATAGCAGAACCCAAGCGCATGCATGTGTCGTCGTTTGTGGGTGGAGAATCATCATTAAGGAGAGTTGTCCTTCCCGGCAGCTCGAGGCCCGCTGGATCAACGGATGTCGTCGAGGGTTCTTGGTTGTTGGCGAGAAGATGTATTCCACGAGCATGCGTTCATCAGAAGCAAGAATGCAGAGGAGCTCCCGGCGACTTCTTTGACGAATCTGAAGCAGACGGTAGCTAACAGCCATGCGCCGCCTAGTAGTATGATGCCGGGATGGAATTATGATGTAGCCCTAAAGGAAATTGAGTCTCTTTCTGTCGAGATGGATGGAAGGTTTGTGGCTAAAGGGCAGGGCTAAAGGGTAGGGTTTCTTGCCCGTCTCTTGAGACCATCAAAACCTCTTCCCATTTTCTGCTGTGTTATTGTTTGTTTTGTTGTAGTTCCCTGATTTACTCTCGATCATCCTGGATTTGTCTATTCGGGGGCCATCTCAAATTGAAGATGAGATGCCTTGCCTTGAAACTTTGGTAAACGCTTTCCTATGTGTGGATAGCTTTTATTCGTCACATACAATGAACTTGAATCAGTTTCTTAAGATATTACCATTGAACACTATAAGAAACCCGTGTTTTTTGTGACAGGGCAACTAACGTGCAATTATGTTTTGTGTAGCATCCGGCACGTCAACGTTGACGTCCAAAAAAATCCGTTATAATTGACATGCGAAAAACATGCCAAAATCTCAAAAAACAGGTCCACGTTTTTTAAAACGTCACAAAAACTTGGGGGTTGAAGGTGTTAAAAATCTGCCATGTGGCTGCCACGTCGCGTCCACGTCATCGCCGCATGGACGGGCAGTGCCACATCCCCAACTTTTTCATCCGGGCCCTTGGTAATGTGGCCCATGATGTGGCGCATGACGTGGCATACGATTGTGACTAGGCTTGCATACGTGGACCCGCCATTTTATGACGTGGCACCTTTAAAATAGGACGTGTCACTTTTAAAAATATGACGTGGCATGTCCAATCAACATAGTTTAATGCAATAATTAATTGTGGACAATGTAAATTGGGACGTCATTTCTAACACGGTATGTTTTCTGTGACGTTCGTTGAGATGGAGGTCACCAAAAGCAAGCACCAAGTCAGCAAAAGCAAGTGCCATGTCACCAAAAAGAAGCGCCATGTCACCAAAAAGAAGCGCCATGTCACCAAAAAGAAGCGCGATGTCATCAAAAAGTACCGTATCACTTTAAGTTTCAAGGGTAATTCAAATTCATCCAAATAGATGGATGAAAGTGAATTACTCTTGATTCAAGTGTGATGAGATAGGAGAGAAGGCCTTACATATATATACAATGGGATGCACAAGTGGTGACAATCCATATGGGATTATTGGATTTGTCATGGTGTTAGCCTCGTGTTAGCATAAACATTAAAATGTCACAGTAGACGTCCATCCAGACGTCTGTTCCAACATCCTTTTTGCCTACGTGGCAGCTGATTTCAACCTTGCCTACGTGGTACAAACATTTTAAAAAGAATCCAATTTCTACCTTGCCTACGTGGCTCAAACATGTTTTTTGTGATGTCAGTAACGACATCCACGTTTTTATTTTTGTAGGGGTCAGCCCATCTCCACTCTGTTTTAACCGTTGGGTAGTGTTTTACGGGAGGTTGCAGTAACAATCTCGAAGTTACTCACAGTGAAGCTGAAACCCCCCTGCCGACGTGGCATTGTCACCTTTCTGAGGACGTTTTCTAAAACATGACTATGTTCACTAGGACGTCCCGCAAAACAAATACGTTTATGCTAACATCTCTGCGTTTTTCCGCCAATTTTTCCATGTTTGGTGCAACATCCACCAGAATCGGAGAGCCCAAGGCTCGGCCCGTTCGCAAAAACATGTTTTGAAAAACACACTTGATCACAGCTAACGTCACAAAAATCACGGGTTTCTTATAGTGGAAAGTCGCTTTTGTTGTCCCTTGTTTCTCACGAATTAGTGATCTATTGTCAACTTGTAGGTCTTTGGACATGGTTTTTGTAGCCACCAACCTCTTTCCGACCTATATGGTATATTATAGGTTGTAGCTCACGAGTGGTCTTTTCTTAATTAGAGATTCTGCCCTTAGAAAATAGCCTTCAAATTAGCGATTCGGTTCTATTTTCCCTATTGGCAAATCCATTTTAAGTGGTCTATTTTTATTGTCCTAGTTTTGAAGAGTTAACAATGTATGAGCGCGAATTGCTCTCTTGACGCACTCGTAAATTGATTGAGAAGTGAATGAGGAATTTGAGTATGCATGGAGGACTAGGACTGATAGTTGCGTGTTTGATGATAGATTTGATGATGCACATATAAGTGATGGGGCAAGTTATGGTGGTAATTAGTGAGTGATTTGTTGGTGAATGTGGGACGTAGTTGTGTGGGCATGGCTTACGTCTTGGCACCGTGGCAGTTGTATAGGGTGGAGATTCATATGGCGGAAACTCCGCAAGAAATCCTAGTTCGTCTTAAGAATTCCAAAGAGTGAGGTAGGCTGCAAAATATTGGCTGAAGTAGGGTGGTTGTGTTATCTAGGTTGGAGAGCGTCATGAATTGCTCCTTTGCTTAGGTTTGTGACTTTCAAGGCCTTGTATTTGATGTGAAGTATATCATCGTGGGTTCATTTGTAGACTATGATAGATGTTCTACATGTATTTGCGATCTACAAGAAATTGTGAACAATCTATAGTCTAAATTGATAGTTCTTGTATTACTGAGGCCTCCTTGGATTACTGGTTTAGTGTCGTGGCTTCTTTTATGAAGCATGAGATGATTTCCTATTTAGTGTTGTATCGCTTTGTGCCGTATAATATTTATTTTTTGTAGTTTTATTTAGGTAGCAGTTTAGCCCATTGAGGCTTATCATTACAAGTCATAAAATTCAATTGTCGAGCATAAGGGCTTCTTATTGGTTATGCTATTTTAATCCTTTTAGGACCAAAAGTCTAAGTTTGGGCTTCTTGAAGGTTTGGTCTAGTTTTTATTGTGTCTATTTATATCATCCATGTCTGAAATTTTTATCAAAGTTGGGCATTTCTAAGACTTTTTGGGAGAATTAGATTTCATTCAGATTCCTATGTTTGAAATTTTAATGAATAGTATTAGCGTTTTGAATTAATTTAAACCTTCTTTCTTGTTGTCAAAACTATTTTGGCTCAAATGGAAAATAGCATGTTAATCCATGTCAAACATTTTCACACATTGTCACACATTGTTGGGCTAGGTACCAAAAGAACTTCTTTTCCACATAAAACTTAGAAATCTTCATAATTTTTTACTTTGATTTTCTTACCATCTACAATAATATGTTGTGTGAACCTCCTTATTGACCATTTGGATTCTCAATCTAGAATATATTTAGTTCACAACAAAATAAAACATGAATTGACAGATTTTTTACCTCCACTCTTTGTACTATTGTTTTGAATATGTTGTACACCTTTTCTACCTATAGAAATTGGTACAGTAGAAGGATCAAATCTAGAGATGACAATGAACCATTTTCACTTCTTCAAACACTATGATATTTCAATCCGTGTTGACAAAGTTTACAAAATTTTGTGAGTTTGTTAACTTAAGAAGTCCTAATTGAGTTCCTATGGATAAAGCTGGAAATAAAGTTTTCTTTCTTTCTTACTCAATGATATGGCTAATGTTTTGAGACAATGAGGAAGCTAGAGCGGCTGTATAAACTCTGTACTTTTTACTTTAATGCCATTTTGGAATGGTGTAGTCAAAGGTGCAAATAAATTTCTAACTCCAAGAAAGATGTCAAAAAAACCGCCCTTGTGTAAATATAAAAGACATCAAAATTTTGAAAGAAAATGAAATAGGAGGAAGTAGATTAAGAAATGGCACCAATACTAACAATAAAATCAGTAAAAAGGTAAAACTATTTATAATAGAATTGGGTGGAAGTAGTTAGATTAGATTAATGTTGAAGGGCTCAACTTCCCTCAAACATTCATAAAACAAGCTTAAGTTTTATAAGTTGCTATAAATAAATAATTTGTATCCTAAATAGATCAAACCATTTGGAATTGCAAAACATACCAAACTACTTGGATACGTAATTAAAATTGTTCAAACCTCCATTTCCTTGTACAATCTTTCCAAATTGTTACATTCTTTTACCCCTCTAAAGTATAAAACTAACACTGCGTGACTCATACCTATGATAAATATTAATTTATCACGGTACCCTTGGTAGCTCATGGTTGTATAGTTTGTGACATGAAGAAAAGTTAAAAATATTACTTCTTCCTTGCGTTAAGAGTATATGAAAAACTACTACGTGGGAATCTTATAATTTTATACCAATAATAATAGAAAACAAACTTTAGGGATGAAGAATTGATTTAGGATACAAAAATTAAAATTAAACCATGAGTTAAATCATTACATAGATTTTTGGCACATTACCCACTTTTATTACATGGATACATTTTATTTGTATAGTAATTCATTCAAGGCACTCCCAGAAGACTACATCTCATTTGGATGCATGTTTCTTCTGTGATCATGTGGATATGTGTGGTAAATGACATGGTTAATCTTATGACCAAAGCTGCACATCAATTTTTTACTCCAACCACACCAAATCATGATTTGTATGCATGATATCTTAAAAATAAACGACTGGATAATTGTTGCAACAAAATGAAAATATAGCTAATTTTGACCCAAAAAAGTTATTAGTACAATCCAAATTCTCAGAAAATCTGCACGGGGACTTCAAAAAGAATGAACAACACACTACACTTGGTTAGTTGAAACCATGTACAGTACAGTACAACAAATTCCTTTGCAGGAACGAAATAACGAACAAATATTATACTAACTGAAAAAGCATTGTTGCATATTTTTCACATGGGTGACCAAAACACGGATGCCTAGGTCGAAATAGTAGCCCTCTAACTTCAGCTCCCTAATTACCGAGTCCCCTCAAGTAGAAACCAATCATATATATGTATATAGATATATTAAATATATTCATCACAAATGAATATATTTCTTTATTGATAAACTTTAAGTCTTTACCCTAGAGAGGGGAAAATAGTTCCATTCTACTAAACCTTTGTCCGATGGACATCGACATAATGGTGGAACGAACACACACTCTATTCACGACGGCCTCCACTAGAAACTGGAAGTCTCCTTCTTCATCATCATGACAGAACAACAATCACTTGCAAAGAGTTACTAGTTGCAACATTACTTCTCCTCCAAGTTTACTCTGCAGTCTGCACACACCAAAACAGAGGTCTTGATCAGTCCAAACTACTCAAAAGACTACGTGTAATAATCTAAGAGCATAATCCGAGACTCGTAATCTGAGAGACTAATAACCTGAGACATATCTGCAAGCATAATCTGAGAGCATAATCTTCATCCAGGAGACATGCCGTGAAACTCACAATATCCTAGAACAGTATATATTCAAAAGGACATATCTTCATCCAGGAGACATGCCGTGAAACTCACAATATCTTAGAACAGTATATATTCAGAAGGACATATCATAATGTTCAGAAGGAGAGCGGATTATGACTTACGAGTAGGCCCGAACATCAGAACATCATGCAAAGCCGCGGCGCATGTTGGGACCGGGACGGGGCCGGTAGCACCGGGCTCGGGAGGCTCGAGGCTGGGCAACGGGGTACGGGACAGGCAGCCTCAGCCGTTGACCGGCCAACGAAGGCTGCGGGGTGACGACCTCCCGTTCATCCCCTGGCTGGGCAACCACTGGGTGTGTGTAATGTCCCTCCAGATGTGGATGCATTTGAGCATGCTCCATGGGGACATGATTTGGGGGTTGCATGGACATATGATTTCCAATTTGGTGCATACGATGATGGTTCTGATGATAACCCCACATACCATGCATCATGTCGCTCTGTGGCATGATGTCACTGGCGCTCATAACTTCATCACCTGATTGTTGAGGTTGACTTGGGGGGAGTTCAACTTCAAGTGCCTTCCAATCGTCCATAGCTCCAATATCTTGCCGTAGAGCTCGACTTTGGCCTGCATGAGAACTCTCTGGTACTTGAAAGTGATGCTGCTGAGAGATGTGTGAAACTCCTAAGTGTTGCTGTTGAGCTAGCATTTGGCTTGCAGGATGGATATGTGAAACTCCCAAGTGTTGCTGTTGACCTTGACTTTGGCTTTGGCTTGCAGGATACACATGTGGAACTCCAGAGTGTAGCTGTTGGACTTGATTTGTAGGATAGACATGTGGCTCTCCAATTCCATTCAAAATTGCTTCAGATGGTGATTGATTTCTCAAGTCCATGACAGGCTCATCCTGTTGTCCCCTCAAATACATCTGAAATATTTCACTGACAGTCCCATGCGTGGCTACTTCGATCATTTCAGCATTGTTGCATCCCTTGGGTGGAATTATGATAAGAGCTACTCTACAACCGCACATGGCACCCAGTTGTCGCGCCTTCTTCTGTAATCCCTCCTTGCGCTTAGAAAACGTAGGTCTCACCTTTTTCTCTCCCACTGGCCGATCCAGCGGGATTGGTCTGCGCCCCATACTTGCAAAATATCAAAAATGAACCGTAAACTCTTAACTTGGGAAACCCTCAGCCCTAAACCTGGACAGACACTCAGGAAATACATATATATTTAGCATGTAAAACATATACAACTTGGAAAGACATATGAAAGCAAAAATTGGAAAATATATATGAAAAGTTCCGTCCGTAAATTTAGCTTGATACCTATTAATAGACTGTTTAATTTACTTTCACATCACTCAAAGTAAAACGGGTATTCACTTTAAAATAAAAGCAGCGTGAAATAAATTAAAAGCAGCATTGTTTGCTCTGTTTTTTTTTTTATTCACAGGATAATTTGCATGAAAAAACACTTAGCTGAATAAAAAAATAGGAGAAAAAATATGTACACAATGGCGAGCTTCAGTACACATGAAAGACTGATGTACACAAACCAATCACAGCGCGCATTTTAGGCAGACAGTAAATTTGAGATGAGAACAACTGATGAGTTCAACTTTCTTAAGAACCGTGGCCACAACTTCACACCCACTACCATTATCATCGAATGTTCTATTGTAGAGCCCCATAATTGAACACTACAAAGGCCTTTTATGCTCAAAGAGCTCCTGCATGTGAAACCAACATAGTAAAACCATTAGTGTATGCTAAAATTCATTGCTCACTAGCTAGGAATGAAATCGACGTCCCTTCCTAAACGGACAGGAGGACCACAAATTGTGAGGTGCTTGGCAAGGACCAGTCTGTCGTTTTAAAAGCGCCCTCGGCATGTCTCACATCTTAATCACGAGTACACTCTCAATATCTAAAAAAAAGAGACATGCTTCTAGAACTCTAAGTTGATTCTCTTACCAGTTTAAATGCGGCTGGGATACATGAACACCCTTACTCTGGCACCCTGAGATTGGAACAACAATAAATCAATGACAGAAATCAGTGACTGTATGATCATCTAACAAAATTATTTATGAAGTGAGGCAAAGATACCATGAATTCGACCTCCATTCTCAAAATCAACCCTAAATTTCTATAACCAGCTCAAAGATTAAAAAGTCAGCTCAGATTCATGGTCCTCGTTTGTTCGCTCTCATAGGCGGCTAACACTACTTGTAACTTGAGTTTAGACACCACCAAGCTCTTCCGTACTTAACAGGGATTCTAGTTGACAGACCACCATATTAAGGTGCCACTGGTGGCCACAGTATTCTACATGTATGGTGTCATATTTGAACATGATAAGGTTCACATATTGAAATGACCTCCAAATGAAAGATGTTAGATGAAGAATCTTCAATCCAAAGGTGCAACTCTTGCTAAACTTTAATACATTTTTTGTATCCAACAGAGTTAAAAACATACCTGTATATACAGATCCCGACTGACGGTTAAGGGTTAAGACTTTAGATGACTTACCAAATAACTCAAGAAATAGTTGGATAACAAGCTCTCACAACAATGATTAATCTCTCACTAGAAAAGAAATCCTTTGCAAACACTGATGGTAAAACCCTAATGCGTTGACAGACACCATAGAAAAACACGCAGCTAGGAAAAGAGAGGTTACCAAAGAAGAAGGGGGCAGGTTGCTGCGGAATCTGGCGCGGACGACTCCACTGCTACCGTGCGGACGGGCCACCTTGCCCCACACGCACCGGAACTGGGACCCATTCTTCTTGGTCTTGGCCTTGTACACGTAGGCCAGCCTCTTGCCAAGGTACCAGTTCACCTCCTCCGACGTGTTCACGCCTTCGATCTGAAGCAGAGAGGTGCTAGGGTACTGGTTCGACTTGGACCTAATATCATTAGCATCATGTCCACACATCAGCATCATGTCCACACATCAGCATCATCTCCACGTACAAAAATCAACCAAAAAAACACCATTCCCGGAAGGAAAAAAAATTCGTATTACCTCTTGTACCCGAGGACGGTTCCCCGCACATACAACCTGCCCAAAACACAACAAAAAACGTAAAACCCCGTCACGCAAAACCCTAAATATCCGCCAAATCCTTGGCACCAAACACTAAAGAGGCCAGCTCATAGAAACCAGCAATGTGGAGGCGGCCATATCAAAAGAGACACACTGAAGTGGCAAAACTTACTAGAGGTGCTACGAAGGTGCGTTTTGGTCCGTTTTTTGGGAGGTGAAGAGGTACCTGACGCGCTCGCCCTTGCTTTCCACCATGGCTGAAGGGGTGGTTGGTTCCGCCGCGGGGGCTGCTGCTGCTGCTGCTGCGGCAGGAGAGGAGAGGGATGGCGATGGCGATGGCGACGATGGCGCAAAGAGAGCGAGCAATTAGGGTTTACTTCATCTATTGGCTGCTCAGCTACTCGTTCCCACCTCGCGTTCCCAAAGCTCTCTATTGACTGAGATGAACGAAGAGTTCACAGGATGAACGAAGAGTTAACGGGTTGAACGAGAATATAACTTTTGTTCTCGTTAGACCTATAGAAAAATTCATATCATCTTTTTTTAATTGTTGGGGGGTAGGCGCAATTTATTTTTTCTATGGCACTATATTAAATGTGAGGTTTTTGATACAAGTAAGATATTTTATTTGAGTTGTTTAAAAAAACAACAATCTATAGCATAATGATGAGTTAAGGATTTCTCTTCATTTGAAGGTGGGTGTTTAAAGACATAATTTCATTACCTTGTAAAGATTAGTGATCTTGATGTTTTCCTCAATATAATTTTTTTACTTCAAGAAGAATTTGGCCGTTTGAATTTATATCTTTGCACATAATGGATTTTTTTAATAAATCAAAATGTTTTTCTGGTAATTTTGAATTCTTCTTCATTGCTTAATCTTTTGAAAAAGCGTCAAAGTTTGTGAAAATTTGGAAGAATGTCTATTTTGTAATTTAAAATAGAACAACCCATAACCGCACCTCACCCAAAACAATTTTGTAGACTACGCATGAAATGGTGAAGTCTAACATGAGTTAATTAACATAGATTTTAAAAAGCTATAACTAGAAATATTTAGTGGCTATATTGGATCTTGAAGGTGTGCAATTTTCGGTTGTTTTACCTCACTGGATCTTGTCGTTGGTGGCCTTGCTCAAAAGTCTCAACAAGTTGGTGTGGTTTTACATCATGCATGTCTTAGTCATGCATGGCATGTCTTTCCTCTTTTACTCATTGGCAATTCCTAGCATCAAGCAAAGGGGGGCACAAAATCTAATCCAACTCCTGACAAGTACCACATGGTCCAAAGCGCAATTAAGAGATCTAATGGATTTTGGGCTTTTGAATTTTGTATCAAATTGGCACCTTTGAGATTAAATTTGATGAATTGCTCGTTGAGCTTCATTCCTAATTCTCATTGTTCTACATAATTTCCTTTGACATACAATGTGATTTAAGAAACCATTTGGCTTAACCCTTTACCACGTAGCTATATTTCAGGAAAAACCAAGATTTCTACTGATTTTTTTCTTTGAATCGGATTTGATGGAAATACAATGCCTAATATTAATATCTAACCTTACAAAATTGAAACTTAGCCCATGACCTAAACTTTGGGGAAATTTTGCACAACATCCAACGGTTGATGGAATAGATTACAGTGTTTAAAATTACCATATATTGGTAGTGAAAACTATGGATTCTTGAGGGTGTACTACTTTAACCATCAATAGATTATTGCAATAATTTTTTAACTTTGAATAAGAGCGACTCACATGTGCACTAGGTTGATAGCTTTGCATTGACGTATCATATGTTAAAGAAAATATTCATACACAATTATCGGTGATTTTTTTGCTTTTTTCTACTTGATTGCATATTAAAAGGTTCCAACCTTATACAAATCAAAACAAAAGTTTTGTATGTGAAGAGAGAGATTGACAATCACAAAACAATGAAGAATGTCTTAAAGACGAAGTTCAAATACACTAAAATACAATGAATACAATAAATACCATGTCACATACTATGTTGTATTTCACACACATGCACATTGATTTTGGTCTAAAATTTTGATTGATGTATTTTATGTTGTATTCCTAGCTTTTCCAAGAGTTCTATAAATCCAAATCATGATTTGATTGTTGAAGAGTGTTCATGTAATGTGTGCGCAAATTTGAACCTCACATCTCAAAGCCTAATTCCTCATGGATTTCATGCAAATTGAGTTTTAGCACCTCCGGAGTCCCATTTCGAGCTTTCTGGGCAATAAAGGGTTAAGAGATTATGGATTGCCCGACCTTAGATTTTATAGTTGGAGATAGAAATAATAGAGTTTTCCTTAAAGTCACCAAAATACACTAGATAGGTACCCCGAATCTTAAGGTCTTATGATAATAACCGGGGCCACATGCACATGGTGTCTTGGCTTGGGAAAGGTTTGGGGAAACTATTGGTCAACCCTTTGAGAACTCAGGGTACTATGGGGGAACTTTAGCTTGCATGGGGTAGGGCCCAAGAACATTAATTGCAAAGCATTTCATTGGTGCAGAAAAAGGCGATTAGAAATTTCCTCATGCTCTCTTTTTTGCCGTGTATACATCTCATACCATCTGGCACCATATTCCTCTTGACTTGCCTCTTCAGGAAGCACTTTCAGGAAAACTCTAATACCTCATTTCAATATCTGAACCTTATCATGTTCAAATGTTCAAATGCGACAAAATATACAAAGAATACTGTGGTCACCAGTGGCACCTTCTGACGTTTAAGAGTTAAAAAGCCCCTGACTAAAACTATTGTAGTGTCCTTTATTTCACCAGAAGCTGAAATGCTTTCCGTGGAAGTCAAGACACACCCAAAAAAAGACACAGAATTCCATGATACTCTATGAATTCAGCAGAGAAGGGACATGCTAAAAAGTGCTGAAAGGTAAGCTCATCGTCAGAATTATTTACTGTACAAGGAGACAAGACCCCATGATTTACCGAGCCATTGCCAGGTGAAGTTCCAGCTTTGGCAGTAAATGCTAAGCATTGAGCACAAGAAATCTCAGGACAAGTAGGGCGTGTGGACTCAACGAAGGCCAATCAGGAGCTATAGACGGTCCTGGTCTAATATACAAGAAACAGAGAATTCAACGACTCACTGCGATTGTGTGGGTTGTCCCGTTTGTGGTAGTTGGCCTGTCTGTGGCATTTGAGTGGGCCTCCTCGCTGGTGGAGCTCGGGCTGCCGCCGCGGCCGCCGCGGCTGATGCACTCACACCCATGTTCCCAACCGCACCTAGACTCTGACCACTACTGAGTTGTGGGCTCGCAGGGTTTCCCACCAGTGAATTCAGGCTGCCACCTCCACTCAATTGCTGCTGCTGCTGCTGCTGTGGGTTCAGCTGCTGTGAGTTCAGTTGCTGAGGCTGGAGCTGCTGCGTGTTCAGTTGTTGAGAATTGAGCTGCTGCGTGTTTACTTGTTGCGGATTGAGCTGCTGGTTGTTGAGTTGTTGAGCGTTAAGCTGCTGCGAGGTGAGAAGTTGCTGCTGCTGCTGCTGTTGCTGTTGCTGCTGCTGTTGCTGTTGCTGCTGCTGTTGCTGTTGCTGTTGCGAGTTGAGCTGTTGCTGTTGTTGCGAGTTGAGCAGCTGGTGCTGGTGCTGTTGTTGCTGGGAGTTCAGCTGTTGAGCACCCTGCGGCTTGAGCTGTTGTTGCTGAGCGCTAAGCTGCGAAGAATTCAAGTAATAGTTCTGGTTTCCTGATGGGACCTTGGGGGACGCAAGACCTGTAACTGGAGCTCGTTGCATTGGGCCAAGATTGTTGGACCTATTCATACCCTGACCCATTACTGACACACCAGCCCCTCCGTGCACCTGATTTGCACCTTGTAGTGCTGAGAGTGCATCCACTTGCGTTCGCACTCCACCAGCAGTGTTGGGAAGCACACCTGTACCTGTCCGACCCCTCCCAGCTGCCGCGAGTTGTTGCGCTCTGGAAGCTTGTAATGCAGCAGCCTGCTGGTTCATAGCTCCCGGTCTGAGCATGTTTCCTTGTTGGCCCAGGCCGCCCATGCCGCCCATTGCACCCAACTGACCCATATTTGCAAGACTGGACATCCCTCCGATGGAGGACATTCCGGACATGGATGTCATTGGACTCATTCCACCCATCCCGACACTGTTCATTCCCCCCAGGTTAACCATGTTGGCCAGACTCGCTTGGCCCCCTGCATTCGCTGGCATGCCTACTCCATTCATATTATTCATGCCTGTCAACGTGTTTCCCATATTTCCTGGTAACATGAGCTTCCGCTGGTTGAGGAGCTGATGGTGCTGTTGGCGTGCCTGGTTTTGTTGGTGCTGCATGAAATGCAGCTGCTGAAATTGCTGGTTATTCTGGGCAACCAGTTGTGGAGAGACTTGATTTTGTCCCTGTCCAATGATAAGAACAAGTTATATTCAAGATTCATCTAGATAGCAAGTACAAGCTTGCATGGAAAAATAGGAACAACCACAAACTAGAAACATGGACGAAGACCTACCTGACCCGTCAACTGGGCCAACTGCGAAGCAGCCACCATCTGCTGTTGATGCTGCTGTTGTTGCTGCTGTGGTTGCCTCTGCATCTGAGCCTGCTGCTGCAATTGGTGATGTTGCTGCTGTTGAGCTGCTAGCTGAGATGCTTGAGCAGAGTCAATTTGAGCAGGTTTGATATTTGAAGCGACAGCCTGTTGCCCCATATGAGTATTCATAATCTGCCGACTTGGTGCGTTGGAAGGTGGTGGCATTCGGTTAGCAGCCAACTGGCTAGGGGATGATGGCTGCATTGGATTATGAGTAGCAATGACATTGCCTGATATAGAACCCTGCATTAGTTGGGGATTCATCCCAGTTCTCTGCGTGGTTGCAAGATGCCCAACTTGTGGATTGCCCAAGGTGGAGGCACCTGCAGGCATGGGTCGAGCACTTGAGGCTGCATTTACTACTGGGTTCCGAGGAGCACTTTGTTGAACTTCATCTGACACCAGCTCATAATTCTCCTTCTTAAGCTGTCACCAAAAACATATGAGACATGAGAATGTTTGAAGCATGAGAAAAGCTGGTCTGAACAAATTTGAAAGAAATCTGAAACTCCACTTTTAGGCACTACAAGACTTTATGATTGAAGACCTTTTCTATTCTTCAACCTGCTCTACTCCTCTCTATTCTATCTGTAAAGCTGCACGACTGATAGTCATAGATAACTTCAAATTTTCGGATGAGTCACACAAATGCTCATGCCTGAAATCAAATCATCTTGGTGAATGATTGCATCATGACAAGCAACCATTTTAATCATCACTGAAATCCCCGCAGCAACATGTGTCGCTCGAAAAACCAAGAGTAACTGAATGTGACCTAGACATTCTAAAGTGAGATATACGAGAACCAATGAATAGTGCACACTTACCAAAGCGCAATATTGCTTTGCAAACCGGTCCGCCACATGCTGCAAACAAAACAACAGATCATAACATCAGCAATTCGCACAAATACATGAGTCAAACCATGCCAACCCTTTGGTGAGGTCGCTACTGACTATGTGTTCCACCTACCCAATTAATGGATTTGCTCAGAGTAAGAGACTGATGGCACAGACTAGATGCTTACAACATTAGACATGGTCGGCAAGACATGATGAGGAGGTACAGCTTCTTCTTCCTGATCATCTCCAACTTGGATGATAGCCTCCACCAAGCTGTCTTTCGCTCGACCACATAACACAAGCCGCTTTCGTGAACGATGGAAAGCCGGCTGGAAGTTCATTCCTGCTGTTGGCACTCTATTCATCAGTCTGGTCTTCCATAAAATATAGACGGTGTATGACCCATGTGTCCTCACATATTAAACAAACAATACTCCGTAGACGCAGGCAGGTGTTGAAATCCCGACCCACAAACCATGACCTCAGACGATGCATTTGGACGAAAGCCCATTGCCTAAAATTATAATACACCCATGCGTGACCGAATACAAACTAAATACATAAACTGGTAGCTATCTTGTGAATTGCAAATCAAAATGAGGATTAATGTATTGATACTTGCCTTGATATGCCTGGTCCGGCTTCTGTTCAGTTTTCACAAAAAGTAAGGAGCGAGTCTTCCGAGAGTTGATGTTTCCACCCACAAGAGAATTGGCCATACTTCGCTGGCCCATCGGCTCCTTGACTTCATCGCCAGTCTCAGACAAGGCGACTGATAACAGGTGAAACGATGGAGGAAGTTTATTTGTGACATTTGGGATGTTCTCAGCTGGCTTCTTTCGGTTGTGCAACCCATGCCTGTAAAAAAATGGGAAAACATTGTCGGGTGATCAATCACTACGGCATGCCTGAAGTAGAATAACTCCTCAGCAAAATTTCAAGCGAAACCAGTCCATAGGTCAGCGATAACTCCAGATCTGATGATGAGACGAGTAATAAAACTGAGGGATCAATCGGACAACAAAGAAGAAACATCTACATGTAAACATGATTAAATGGAGATACCTTTGGATGGCAGCAACTAATTTATGCATCGTTTCCATTTCTTTATTTTGTTCCTGATCATCCGAACCATTCGAGGGGACACGTTGCGCAACAGTTGTCGGTTCAACCTTCACACCTGGTGTCGGAAGCGCCCCGCTTCCCGGCACCAAAAAGGAACCATTCACTCCAGGACTTTGCGTTGAACTTACGGTGGTCTTTGGTAAAGAGTTTTGTCTTTGTCGAGATTGTGCCAAAGAGTGTTGCATCTGCAAAAGTTGAGAGTTGAAAGAAATTACTTCGCAATTACGCTTACATTGATCAATACGTAAAGCATGTTTGAGGGCATCAAGAGTGGACAATAGGCGGTTTGATAAAAAGATACATCAACAGCAGAAAACAGCCAGTACAGCAGCCAGGAAGTGCTTAGGCTCACACTACTTTGTACGAAAGCAATTCACATTGTACAATCACTACAATAAACCAATCAATTTCACTCTATTCAAGACTTAAACCACCACAGGTTCAAATATACTCAACTTTTAGTAATCAGAATTACTAAACGAGCGACAAACTAAAATCACTGAGTTAAACCATGAAAATCAAGTTAAGCACAAGTACCTGATCCATATGGCTTGGAACGGCAGGAACAAGGTTTGAAGCCAATGCATGTGCCTGTGCTTGTGCCATGGCACCAACGGGGGTTCCCATCATGCGTAGGTCTTGTACCCCCATAGCTGGATTGAAAGCCACTCCAGAGGTTGGCAAGGAAGTTTGAGGTAGCAGAGGGTTCATGGGCAGAGGCTGCTGCGCCATTCCCATATGTTGCATTTGTTGACCTGATTGAAGCCCAGATTCAGGCTGTGTTAACTCCTCGTGAAGTCTCAAACCATTACAAACTCTACGTCCGGCTTAATATGAACAGCAAGCTATCAAAACCCTCAACTACGCAATTCGGGTAGCAAGGGCATGCCCGGGTACAGAATGATTGCTGAGCAACCGGACCATAAGCTACAATAAATGGTAACAAATTTGACATACCTTGTTTTCTTGCATCCACCAATTGCTGCTCCTGTCTTCCTTTCGCAACATCCTCAAAGCTTTGAGTATCAAATTCTTGTTTCGGCCTTGCAACCTCCTGTAAACAAATTTGACAAGAAACAATAAGCAAGAAGAAAAGAAAGACAAAAACGATACACACCCTCGGTCATATCTCAATCGGCTGACATGAGCCATATCCAAAGAATTAAACTATGAGAACCACTAGGCAGTTAATATCGTAACACCTCCTTTGTCTACACTCTCAGACAAGTTCAATCTCAGAGCAGCAACGGCAACAAAGGGGTAAAGAGGTGAATCCACATTCTTTTAGTATCACTTCATGTAGCTTTCACCAGTGACTACTGAAGCTAACAATTAATTGCAAGAAAAGCCCATAAATAAATAAATAAATAAAGTCCCTCTGTTTCCAATTCAGTGAAAGGACTAAAGCATAAGAAGAGCTTCTTACTTGGGGTTCCATCTTAATTACTACGTCCGCCCCATCCCTCTGGTCTCCCATCGAGGATCTGTTCTCCGATCGCGGAGTAGTGGAACCGTCACCCATAGAAATAGAGCCTGAATGCTGAGACAACAATGACAAGTGACTGTTGCTTCGTGACAGTTGCTGCTTCTCTATTTTGAGTTGCTGCTGCTGCTGCAATTTTTCCTTCCGTTGCTTTTCTTTTTGCTCTTTGGCGTCCTGTTTTTCTTGAAGCTTCCGTTGCTGTAATTTCTCTTTTTCCTGCAGTGCCTGCACCCGTCATATTCCTCCATATCAGAATGACCACCGTGGCAGATACCAGTAAACCCTATTGCACATATTTCATCTGGTAAGAGAGCACCAAAAAAATTCAACCTCCTCGCAACAGCCTGCAAAATGGATCTTGATTACATATCCCATCAATAATTCTGCTGCATTAAGACTTAACAAACTGGTAGGATATACAAAAGTCAATTAAGATCGACCTGCTTGGCCTTCATTTGCTTTGCCTCAGCCCGAGCTGCAGCTACTGATTCCTTGCTTTCCCTCCTTCCAAGCAAAGATGATGCACCTCCCAAGCCACTCGTCACTTCATATCCGCCAGCAGATGTTGCAGGAGTCGCTGGTGTGCTTAAAGAAGGAGACATAGGACCAGAAGGAACTGAGAGTCCCGACATAGAATGTGCCAACCCTCCTGCACGAGCCATTGAAGTTTGCTGCCCAAGAGAGCCTTGCGAAGCGCTTGGTTGCTGAATATACACACTAGGTGCTGCTTGAGAAAATTTCGAAGGCTCGTGAATTTTATGTCTTCCACCTACAATAGGTCATAAAACCTAATCAACAAACGAGATCCAGAGATCGTATGCATACTAAATCCTGGATTAGGCATCACTATTTGTAACAACATCAAGAAACATGACACACCTGGTGATGATATCGCAGCCTGATGAGCACCAGAAACGAGTTCATTAAGGCCTGGACCACCTGCCAACCCTCCATCAATGCTGGACTTCCGGCGCTTAGCCAATCCATCGGCCCTTGACAACGCTTTGGTGGCGGCAGCAATATGCAGCCTTCGGTCTCGTAACGAACCGGGGGTCTTCCGATACCTCCCATATATCGGGCACCCTATGTTGTACTTTAACTGCAGGAGACAGGCAAAGTTGCACAGAAAACTTCATCATGTCAGAGTTCCTCAACATGATTTGAAAAATACAAGTATTCTCACACGTAACGATAACCACATCATCACAAGCATTGGGAAGAGGAATCACGCATCCACATCGAGATGTGAACAACATTTTTGGAAACAATATGAGACAAGTGGCAGGATTACAATCGAACCTTATTGTAATTAGTTGTGTAGGCTTCTTTTGCAACATCCGGTGTAGGGTCCAAGCAGAGTGGAGGTTGCAGAGTGTTGATTAGCCTGGCTTCCAGCTCCTGCAACACGTGTTCCCCAGCTCCAAGTTACAAACATGTAAGGAAAAACTCTCTGGTGCATAGAATGATCCTCTGGAAACGTGCTCGGCTTTACAAAGCGGACAGGATAGTCAAAATCGATTTATAACACAATAATGCAGTAACGAGACTCACCAGACATTCTTGGTAGGTCCAACCGTCCAAATCCATGGACTTGAGGTCCTTGATGATATTTCCACTGTTCCGTTGAAGCAGCACACGCTGAACAGCAGGCATCCAGTCCCCGTCCCTTCCATTCCGAGGCAGGGTTTGAAGTGTTTCCCCAATTGATGGTTGCAGACTATCTCTATAATCACGAAGCTGGGAGACAAATAAACAAAATACGGTTGATTTAGTATTTTACATTGAAATATCAATTATACCAAAGGCAAGTACCCTGTGAAAGAGTACGGTTGAAGACCAACCTCGCAAACAACACAACCATCAATATACTTGCACGGTATGTCCTCGAGCAACGTACTTGGAATCCATCCACCGTCAATGGCCTGCTCCCATGCAACACAACAACTCTTAGCAAAGCACGTCAAGCACCGGATTTAAATCAATTCATATATATTCTAAGGGAAGTAGAGAATGATGGAAAGTGTTGTACCCTTAAAAAGTCACCAGTATTACGATCATAAGGTAACAAGTGCAAATCCGTCACTTCAAAAGCGGGAGGTGGCAGTTTCCCCTTCTGTCACAAAAAATTCGAAGACTGTTAAAACTTGAGCTAAATTATCACCGCAAGCAGGTACGTGATAAGACTCGTATGATTCAGACAAACTACACTTCGAGTGAGACAACAAACCTCCGTAGGTTTGTCAATCGAAAAACCATCGGGAAACAGATTGATCGCAAATGAAGCCTCGGCATCTGCACATTATCAAAAGAAAAAAGCCATATACAATTAGATGACACAAGCTATACCAAAAACTGAAGTCATCAACTGATCAATAGAGCTTCTTTACTCGTGTGAAGAGATTTTGGTTCACGAATACCAAAATTTAAGTAGATAGTTAAAATGATTTGAGGAAAGCCGGTGCTTACCCTTCGGAACATTACGCCCCAGGGGATCCAAATATCGCGTCCGCGAATCTCCAGTGGTACCCTGAAGAGAAACCTACAAGGCATCCCTCGTCCAGTAAATTAAATCTGAAAATAAGGTTGCTGGACATATGCAACTGACTATGGTGACAGAGGAAAGAGAACTAGGCGAACATTACTCCAAGAAAGCTGGGGGCTCCAACACCGAAAAAAATATCACAATGCAACTCGGTCTTGCAGCTCTATTTGATAAACCTAATGAAACATGACCGTCATACAAGCCTTGTACAAGGTGGTTGATGGCTCATCAGTGCAACTAAATATTCCTAGAACACATTCAAATGCAGTAGTCACGAACAATAAGACTTGTAGCATACCTCCTTACGACTTTTCTTCGCAGGACTATACAAGCCCTCAACTCCATCGGAGAGTGGCCGCTTCACATCCTGGCGACTGGTCCCATTACTCTGGACGCCAGCCGCTACTTCATGCTTCTGAAGCTTCACATTGGAGGAGAGCTTCGGTACATACCTAGTGCCACTCTTTGAAATTTTAAAGGATATTCCCACCATGACTACCTAGACTTTTGCCGAACTCCTCATCTCAAGACCCTAAACGACTGCAACTCCAGTAGCTCCCAAATCTGGGTTTAGGTCACCTGAAACACGACTGAAAGGTAAGATTCTCACTCCTCCCAAGTGAACAACCACTCACGGCTAACTACATCATCCAAATATAACAACACCAAATAAATCAACAAAAACCTGAAAAAAGAACCAAACAACCGATCCCAAATAACACATCAAAATATTCAAGATAGACTAAACCTTCACGGCTTACTCCAAAAATCACTCTCAAGTACAAGAAATCCAAACGCAAAGCTACAAAAGACAATGCTAAACCGACTACACTTCCACAAAACCTCCCGCCTCACAATTCAGTCACTCTCACAAGAACCCACGCCATTTCGCAAGAACCCCGGCCAACTCCTCAGCGCGCGTCCCTCCAACCGATCACTCCACTCCACAACCTCGAATTAATTCCCGAATAAATTCAACTAAAAAGCCACACCTCTGTTAACCAGAACCAAAACCCTAAGTGCTGATGAAAAAGTCAAGAAGCCATGGTTTCCGGAACGGCATACCACGATTGCGAAACTCCGAAGCTGCACGTCAATCCGAGGCGATCACGCTCCTGAGATTACGAAAACGCGCAACTCGTAGTAACTCCAAGGCTTTGCGAGCGGGAGCAAACCCTGGCGATGGACTTGAGCGAAGCGAACCGACTTAGGTTATGGCAATTGGCCAAGTTGTTGAGAAGGCTGTTCTGAGCTCCTTTCGTGGTTGACGGACCTTCGCAACGACAACGACAACGACGACGAAGAGTGCCAAGTTGCTCTCAAAGATGCAGTCTCATGAGCTAGAAACAACCTACACACAAAACGAAACAAGATATACAGAGACCCTGAACCTGCATAAAATCCCGAAGCTACTGTTGCAGTGTGAAAGGGGATACTATTGTTCCAGTGTGAATATTATAGCAGGACTGGTTTTTATGGAATTTTTATTGATTTCCAGAAATTGCTTAAATAGCCTATTTCTTTTTAAATGTCACTAATAGAATTTACATTCATCCCTCTCATAAGTTATAGCCAAATCTACGGCCAATCGATGAGGTGGTAAGAACTTCGTAGAGGTCAAAAATTAGCTGAGGGTTTAGTAGAGGCTTGGTAAGTTGAGTCTGATTTCTCCTCCAACCACCCACCCCATCCAAGCACCCTCTTACCCTTTATTTTTTTCACCACCATTATTTATTGATTTATTTTTAAATTTTAATTTTAGCATTGGTACATAGTTTTGAGGACATAACTTGGCGGTATTAATTTTTAAGTGCTTGAGATTCAGCTTTTTGCTTCTTCTTCTTTTTTTCTAGTTTTTCCATACAAATATTTTTCAATAAGATTGTTATCTGAGTATAATGTTTTGAATTTTGGCTCATGGATTTCCTATTGCCCCTTCTCTTGTATTGAATGACAAAGACTTGTTTGCAATTTTATCCTTTCAATGCAGAATGGGAATTATCCAATCTTGATGTAAGAACCATTCTTAAAAAGAGTAGGGTCTTAACAAACATGTAGGTGGCAACATTCTTAAGGTAAGCCCCCCATAACCAACAAATTCCCATAGCCAACGCCTATAAAATTGGGGTATATCCAACCCTGTTCTATCCCATTACGACCACCTTAGCTCCAAATGGAGGTTTGCTATTAGTCAAGACCCTTACTTTTGGTCGTTGGTTATGGGGGGTACCTACTGTTGGCCACCCACTAAACCTAGCTGCACAATTTGAAAATTCATAACTAATTCAGTTTTCATCGAAAAAATATGAAATCACTTGGGTTGGAATTGTAATTCTATTGGCTATCACTGAAAAATAATAGTATAATTATCTCCTCTCTCCATATACGCACATTCCTTAACTTGTCGGTTTTAGGGGGGCTTACCTTACATCATTTTTTTTCCTTCTTCTAATTTGCCCCTACTATTTTACATAACACCTACAATTTCTAAAAAGATATGAAATATGTAGTTTTGTTGCATATTGGGTTTAGGTTACATTTAATTTCAGGAGATATTAATGAAGTCTTGTTTAACCCTCAATCCCTAAAGGCCCAATGTCCCATCGAGGGACATTTTGAGTTTGGATAGGGTACCACGTTCTCAATTTAGGCATGATTTTCTAAGACTTTTAATTGAATGGGCAACTTTTTATTAGCTTCCCGTAGACATAATTCTTTTGTAGAAATCTAACTTTCAATTTAAAATTTACAATTTTATTTTTATAACACATACAAATAGTGCACCGGTGTAGTGTGACATATCTTAAATAGTGTAGGAAAACTTTGATCAATGCTAAATTCAATAGAAATCTGAGATATTTTCCATTAAAAAATAAATAAAAAATTCCTCTTGAAAAGGAAATAGAAATCTTTGCATCTACCGTAAGGATTTTTGAATTTCAAATATATGACAAGAATATGATATATGCAAAACTTGAAGTGTATTGTTAATTCTTAAAAAATAGTTGCATTGCAAGATTTTTAAGGACATCTTCTACCTTTCTTCTACTTTTAAAATTTGGTGCACATGTGCCTATCATGATCCTTTTTAAATTAAAATTAGGAAATTGCGGACCTAAGTTAGTGCAAAAAGTTGCCGTAGAAGGTGGTCGAAGTTTGATGAAGGTGTTTAGTATGACCTCAAGTAGAGTTAATGTCTCACTTCCAAGTATGATATCTTTCAATTATATTTTAAAGTTAAAATTAGGTAAAAATTTACCACATACACTTGTACAATCCTACTACAAGATCCTACAATAAGATATGTAAAAATTGTGTTAATTTGCATTTTGTGTTGAACACGTTGAAACTTGAAATTTTCAGTGAGCTTGGGTGCTAAAATGCCTTGGGCATTTAGGGGTTAAAGGTCAGAGAAGCCTTATTTGGATTGCAACATGATGTTTTTTGTGTATTTGATATATAAGGTGTAAGAATTGATGTATACAATAGTTCCAAAAGTTTATCTTTGTGTAGAGCCCGATCCAATAACACATGACAATTTTAATTTAGATCATTATTGCACATACTACATGCTTGAGAAGTTGCAAAATGGTCATGTATTCTACATGTATGGTGTTGTATTTGAGCATGACAAGGTCCAGATATTAAAATGACCTTCAAATAGAAGATGTTAGTTGAAGAATCTTCAATCCATAGGTGTATGTCTTGCTAAATTTTAGTACATGTTTTGTATGTTAAGAGTAAAATACATGATTGTATGTATGGCCCTTCACTGATCTTTAAGAGTTAACCCTTAAACTACCAGGATTATGTTTCACCAAAACCATCCAAAAAATGCCTCTCCAATAGAATAAGTTGCAAGACTAATTGAACAATGTTTCACTATTTTCAACCATAGGATCTTCAAGCTAATTACCACAAGTAGACATTAGAAGACTTATGTAAATTTTAACCGCACCAATTATAAGACACATGCATTTGAAGAGTGTGGTTTTTTTTCCTTTCATGTGCGGGCATGGTCAACATACTTTGACTCAAAATAATGGCATATTTTTCCACTAGACATTACATAAACTTTATGGATCTATTCTACCTTGTATGAGGTCATTTCACGCTGTTAATCACAAATAATGGAATCGAGATGAGAAAAATGGACTTGCAATGGCTTAGAGTAGAGAAAGAAGTCATTTCATTTGGAAAGAAATTTTATATTTTGAAAAATTAAACAATAGATAGAACCACTATGCCTTTCCTGTAACAAAAAGAAAAAAATGAAAAAAGTAAAATCCTTAATTTCTATGGGCTTTAAAACAAAACAATGAGTTTTCTTAAGATTTTTTCTACACTGCTATCCACTACAGAAAATTACGCTATTGAGCTCTACTATAGTACTATTTGAGCTTTATTGTACTAGTATTCAGCTTTTTGTCACAATGTACAATATTACACTCGCCCTGTCACTTTCCCTTGTTTAAAATTCAAAATCTTATATCTTCAATTTTAGGCATAAATTTTCATTTTCTTTTCCCAACAAAACTACTAATTATCCACATCTCCAATATAAATTTTACATTTTCATAATCTAAATCAAAATTGATGTAAGCTACAAATAATCGCTTGAAGCCCACCTTAGGAGTTTTGGTATTATGTTTTTTGTGGTATAGATGTGGTATTTATTTGTCATAACTTAGAAAATTCTAAAATATTACTTGGAATTTTTTTTAAACAAGTCACTTGGGCCTTTGAAGCCCTACAAAAGGCATTTAGGATTTTAGGGAATTGGTATGATTTTACTTATAATATGATATTATAATAGGGTCAAGATAAATTATTGACATAAGGTTTAAATGTTGGAAGTTTGAATTTGTGAAAAGATCTTTAATATATGATTGTATAAATCATAATTATCATAATACACTCTTGAAATTTTTGAAATGTTATAATCAGTAATATTTAAATGTAATAAAGGGTGTTATATTACGTGGGTTTGAGGGATTAATTGAGAGTGTTTATTTTATTTTATTTTTTGAAACTTATTCCACCTTAAGTATCTTCAAGAAAAACATGTAATCTGGAAACTTTAATTAAAAGTTTTAACAAGTGGAGATAAAACCCTATTAACCCCTAAAGGACCAAAGTTGCTTTGGAGGAGATTTTGAGTTTGGGTAAGGTACCACGTTCTCAATTCTAGGCATTATTTTCTGAGATTAGTTATTGATTGGACAACTTTTGATTGGCTTTGCGTAGACACAAATTTTGTAGGATTTTGACTTACGGTTCAAAAGTTACAATTTATTTTCACTCACATATACAAATAGTGCATCAGTTATTTTCACTCACATATACAAATAGTGCATCAGTTTAGTGTGACATATCACAAATACTGTCACTAAACTTTAATAGCTTCTAAATTTGATAGAAATTCGAGTTTTTGTCCATTTAAAAAAAAGAAATGTCCTCTTTGAAAGGAAATTTAGATATTTGCATCTACCGTACGGAATTGTGAATTTCAAAAATTTGAGAAGGATATGATATATGCAAAATATAAAGTGTATTGTTGATTCTCAGCACATAGTTGCATTGCAGGATTTTTTAGGACATATTCTACACCTCTTCTACTTCAAAAATTTGGTGCACATGTGTTTAACATGATTGTTTTCAAGTTGACATATTAAATTCACAGCCCGTAGTGCAAAAAGTTGCTATAGAAGGTGGTCGAAGGTTGTTGAAGGTGTTTAGTATGACCTCAAAAAGAGATTATGTCTCTCTTCAAAGGTTGATATCTTTCAATCCGTGCGATCAAACTTACCAAAATTTTCACCACACACTCTCATACAACTCTAGTACAAGATCCTATGGTGTAGTTTTCAGAATAAACATTTTGTATTATTTCATGTTGAATGCGCTGAAAATGGCAGTTCAGGAGTGATTTTGAGGGGAAAATGTCTAGGTCCTTTAGGGGTTAAGGAAGTTACAAGGTAATTTGGGAAGTTGTACCACTAAGAATAAATTTTCATATTCTTAATCATTAGCTGGATTGTGTCTGAAAGAATGGTATGGACCCTTTTTGGACTCTATATAGTGCAAGTCTACTTTCCTTGAATGTCATTTGCTAGAGTAATAAACGAAAGAATTAATAGCACATAAGTAAATGGTTACTATGTCAAATTGATCATAGCTTTAGTTTGTGAGTATAATACACAAACATACTCCCATTATGAGACGTGTATATATACAAAGTTTTAGTTTGGGGAGATAGAAGTCTTACAATCCTATGTTGAATAATTGCAATGAATAAAAGGATATGAATTGTAAAAGTAGCAACACATGGTCATAATCTTGAGATGAGCCATCTTGATGAATCATGTAAGTCATATAAACA
Organism: Bryoerythrophyllum caledonicum; assembly: GCA_963971425.1. Lineage (NCBI taxonomy): Eukaryota > Viridiplantae > Streptophyta > Bryopsida > Pottiales > Pottiaceae > Bryoerythrophyllum > Bryoerythrophyllum caledonicum. Next base: position 29,083,984 of record OZ020519.1, on the reverse strand, counting down.
ATTGATTAGCATAAAAAAATTACAAGGCAACGATCTAACTATATAAATTTAAAAATATGGTTCAAATAACTAAAGATTTATTACAAAGGTTTCAGAGAAGTTAAAAATGTAGTCATTAGGGAGTATGTTAGAAGTGGAAGGTGAATAAATAAATTAACGTAAAGATATACCATACCCTTGTTTGTTCCAAGCACTACATGGATATCAACCTTGGCATTACACAGGCTTCACCTAGGCATTCCCTGGGATTCACCTAGACAAATCTCTTGAATATTCCAAAAAAAATTTGAAGGCATTCTCAAATGTAAATTAATTGCGTATAGTAGGGTGACATTCAAATTAACGTCAAAGGGGAGTGGGGCTTGGAAAAGCCTCCCTTCAAGATTGGGCATGCATGGAGGCTTCGATTTAGAAGCCCAAGGTCTTGGATTCAAATCCCATGGTCGTCAAATGTGCTAAATACAATAAATTGTGATTTCTTGCTTTGGTAAGAACTTTGTAGAGGTTAATAGTTAACTGAGGGTTTAGTAGAGGCTTGGTAAATTGAGTCTCATTTCTCCTCCAACCACCAACCCCATCCAAGCACCCTCTTACCCTTTATCTTTCTCACCACCATTATTCAACGGACACTTTATTCACGCCGGCCTCCTACGGGGACCGGCGTTCTCATTCTTCTTCAAGTTGGCGTTTGGGCAATTCCAGGGATGGTGTCCCACACTGCTGCCAACTTTGACGCCCTCCACAGGGCTGAAAATTATTATTTTACCCTGAAATTTTGGGGAAAACATCACCTCTACGTTGAAAACATGCATACCAAATTTCAAGTCCAGGGGACTCATAAGACAAAAGATATTAAAGATTAACCACCATGGGGTAGCTATGAGAAAAGTTTCACAACTGCCAACTTTGACACCCTCCCAAGGATTGAGGATATTATTTTGCCCATGGAATTTTTGGAGTGAAACACCATTATGTTGATTACATGTGTGGGATTTTTCAATTCCAAAAAGTGCACAAAAAAAATCACATCCCAAATCTACCAACATGTGTAGTTGTGAGAAACAAAGGGAAAAACCATTTTACTACTTCCAACTTTGACACCCTCCCTAGGGCTGAGAGATTGTTATTTCAACATGAAATTTTTGACACACGGTTACCTTTATGTTGATAATATGTGGGAAAATTTTCAAGGCCACAAAATGTATTCCAAAGAAGATATTCAAAATCTACTAACATGGGGGTTAGCTGTGAGAAAAGTTTCATAGCTGCCCACTTTGACGCCCTCCCAAGAATTCAAAAAAACACATTTTTTCATGAAGTTTTGGGTATGAAGTCAACTTCACGTCAAATAAAAGTGTGGAAAATTTCAAATCCAAAAGATCTACACAAAACAACATATACCAAGTCTACCAACATGTGTTGTTGTGAGAAACAAAGGGGAAAGCTTACCACTACTTCCAACTTCAACACCCTTCCTAGGATTGAGTTTTTGTTGATACATAATGAAATTTTGGCCACAAGATCATCTCTATGTAAGTAACATGTGAGATAGATTTCAAAGCCAAAAGATGTATATAAAAATAAAAACTATTTCATAATTACCAATGTTTGTAACAATGAGAAACTATATTGAAGGAGCATATTGAGAATGTTGAAATATCTTTGACACCTTGTGCTCCTCATTGATTTTATTCATGTGACTAAGCAGCCAAACATAAATGCTTCTCGAAAAGATCAATAAAATCTTCATGTAGAAGTGAAGAGGTGTTTCATGTAGAAGAATCCACTTGGTCATAAGGTGTGCATTCTATACGTATGATGAGTTTTCTCCTCCAAAATACCTATTGAGCACTATGTAAAGGAAATGTTGTGTGTGTTTTTTGTCATGTGATTTGTGATAGACTAAATGTTGAGATGATATTGAGAGCAAAGAATGTCATATTGTGATGAATGAGTGTTAATTTAGATGTAGGGCATATGGGTTGAGTGGACATATTACATATGGGCTGAGTGTTGCTGACTGTTCGAGTGGACATATCACATTTGGGCTTATTCATTGAGTGGACATATCATTTTTCTAGTTGAGTGTTGTTGAGTGGTTTACCGAGTGTGGACATATCACATGTAGCATGAGTATGTCCAAGAGTATTTTTTGGTTCACTCAATTGATGCACATGCCAGTGTGAGTATTATGTTGTTGATTGATTTACATAGTGCACATGCCATCCGCTCAGTCCTTTATGTTCACTGATCCATATAATCCAAATGCCATAGGTTGAGTGTTATATTGACTACTTGTTAATGAGCGTTTAGTATCGTATCAACATCATAAAAAATAGTCCCAAATGGCAATTTTGGATTAATTTTGTACTTGCATTATAGGTTTGAGTGAAGGAGGAAATTCAAGAGTTCAAATTGCAACCGTAATTGGAGTTTCTGTTAGAACAGTTCAGAGGTTAATAAAAACGTTTAAAGAAGATAAAACTTACAAGCGCAAACCTTGCGGTGGAAGTCATGCTAAAAAACTTAGTGAGAGATGTGCATAGTATTGTGCGTTATGCAAAACCTCATCGTCGCTCATTGTCGGAACCTAGTTTTTACGGAATTAAGGTCTTAGTATAAGTAAAGGGCAATTGGGTGGTGATTTTTTGGAAATAAGGAACATCCCATTTGTAAATAGATAGTTTTACTAAAAACTATCACAGGCCCTCGTTGCCTAAAATTAAAAACCCTAAAGTCACTAAGAAAGAATCCGGGCATCACTGGCCCGATTCCGGTCTCGGTAGGATAGAACTAGGATCGGGATCTAACGGTCAGAACCGTCACCGGGTTTAACGGCCATAATCGGCCGCGGGTTCGGATTCAGGTAATGATTACCGGACTGGGAATAAATAGTTAATCCCAGGATTCTTCATCTCATCTTTCTTAGTGAGTTCTAGGGTTGGTTAGCGGCAAGCGAGCGAGCGTGTGCGACTGAAGGTTGTGTGAGTGAGCGTGGCGAGTCGGTAGCCATGCCTTTGCGGGTTAGGGTTTGAGTGCGAATTCCTTCGCGGATCCTTTAGAAAGAATCCATATACGTATCCAGAGTGAGGGTCGTTGCGATGACGTTGAAGAAGGCGACTAGCAGCAGGGCGACAATCGAATCGATCGTGAACCTCCGGAATGTGGTTTTGTTACGGACATACTTTAGAAGACACGTTAGAAAGTCTTAGAAGACTCTAGAAGTTTCTAGAAGACTCTAGGAAAACCTTAGAAGATTCTAGGAGACTCTAGGAAGTTGTTAGAGAAGCTTCGTAGTTTTTAAGAAGTTACAGGGGAAGCTTATTATAGGAAGTTGTTAGAGAAGCTTCTTATAGGAACTTGTTAGAGAAGCTTCGTAGTTTCTAGGAAGTTACTGGAGAAGCTTCTTAGCTTGTGTGGAAGTCGCTCGAGAAGCTTCCATAAGGGCCTTATGCCAACAGTATAAATAGGAGTCGAGGTTGAAAGTGTCTTCAGTCTCGACAACTCACTCTTATGGTCTAGCCAAGGCCTTCTTGTACCTTGTTCTTGTTCTAGCTCTTGTTCTAATATCAAGTTAGCTCTCTCTCTTGCCTTCAATCCTTGTTCTGAGTTTGGTCCCTGATAGGTTTCGGTGGTTCCCAAATCCGAGAGTGACCAGAAGGCGTTGGACGCGGATCTGAAGAGGATGGAATATTTCGGATTTTGGAAGCAGCCATGAGGTTTCAGAGACGACGCGATGGTCTGGAAGCTACTAGATGGGGTCTCCAACGAATTTGATGGCACCATCCGAGGGAAGCCGGAGAAATGGACTTCAGCAATGTGGAGCGAAGTCTACGGATTCCCGACTCGCGGAGGAGGTAAATACTCGCGCGGGGAATGTTTTATTGACGGGAAGTTTGAGCGGAAGGCAGATCCGAAGGACGGCACGACGGTGGCGGATTGCAAGGATCCGAGGGCACGAAGAGTGTACGAGTTTCTGCTCCCGATCCTGTATCCGGATCGGCCATCGAAGACTACCACAGCTCTGGCCAACACGATCTGGGGAGCGTACACCGGCGAGCGGAAGGTGGCATGGGGAGACATCGTGTCACTACTAGGAAAATAGTGGAAATATGACTGGGTTTTATGACTAGAAAACGACATATGACTGGGTGATGATTACTACCAATTTTAGTCCTCAATCCAGTCATAATGGACGAGTCATAACCATCTGCGCAAATTTAGTCAGCCTATTCAACTCCATGACTAATAATAGTCATATATGTATATATGTATACGACTAAGGATAGTCAGAACCAACTGACTACATTTAGTCAGCTTCTTCAAGTACATGACTAAAATGCTGGAATTTAATGATGTCATAATATGACTACCAGTAGTTGGATAATATGGTTGTGATGACTAGAATTAGTCATTCTTTCGGTTTAGATATTGGTGAAGGTTCGTCAGTCATTCACATCCGCTAGTAGGTGTTTGAGATGTGATGTCTGTGTATTTTAGGCCTTGTTTACTGGACTTAGTCATATGTAACAACAAGCGACTGGTAGTCAGAAGTTCACATACATTCAAGTATCCGGCCAATGATATGACCGAATAAAAGCTTTATTTTCGGTCAAAAATGCATATAATCTGACTATGAATAGTCGTTGCTTTTAAAAATCTGACTACAGCTAATGACTACATATAGTCATGAGAATCAAAACGTTCATGAGCGTAAGTGACTAAGTATAGTCCGCTAATAGACATTGATGATTACAATGGATGCTTTAAGCATTGTGTGGGCCACAATATAAAGCTATTTACTGCCTGTCCCATCTTCGTGATGGGAGGGTCATCTAAATCTACGCTGGAATACAGAATGTAGTCGTCGTTGTTGCTCTTCTGTACCTCCACGGAGACACAACCTTCTGGAATTGTGGCCCCATGCAATCTGGCCCCCACTACTAGGAAAACAAAAAAACTCCAATCAACTCATTCTAAACATACAACATCTCGATCACTGATTAATTCAATAGACATGCATGCCCTCTACACAGAGGTCTCAGCACTGAACTCTACCGCTTCTTAAACTACCCTCGATCGATAGTTGCTTGTGATTGCCATCTTCTTCACCTGAACATCACCACTACAACTTACAAAACACTCTCTATTTCACCACCTACACTCCATTAACAAGATCATGAATACCTACCGCAGATCCAATACCACCTCCCACCCCACCTCACAAAACCCACACCACAACCCCATACCCACAAAACCATCATGTTCATACCCAAAACCTCCACTCCATAGTGTTCGCCAGCACACACGCCTAGGCCTACCCAAAATCTTGCGATCGCTCACGCCATTCTTTGGATTTAGCCGTCCAGCTCTGCATCCAATGACTCACACTAGCGATAATCAAAACATCCTTCCATCAACATCCTTCGCCTCCACCACCTCACAGCCACCCAACACTACAATATACACACTAATCCAACCTCCTCATTCCAATACTGCCACGCACTACATTACCACAAGACACCATCCAACTCCAAAACACTCAAGACTCTAGAAGCACTGATGGTAGGAAGTTGCTCAAACTCCAACGTGGTAGTAAATGGCGATGGCAACTAAAATGGCGGTCCTAGGTTTAGGATTTAGGTGGCGGGGGTATTAGAGTTAGGGTTTTCTCTTCTTGATGACTAAATATAGTCATCAATTTACAAAGATAATGACTACATTTAGTCATAGTTGTTCAATATGTATAACTAATTCTAGTCACATCTCCTTGATTAATGACTATATTTTTTGATTGCTTACTGCAATGATGACTATTAGTAGTCAACTATTTACTTTATTGTGTAATTAGATGGAAGTTCTAGGTCTTTTAATCTTTTATATGATTAGTGTACAGTGTATAATATTAGATATTTTTGGCAAAAAGTATGTATTACACCTAATTTTATTTCCAACTCTGTATAGTGAAGAATTTCTTCTCCAGACTTTTTAAGTTTTGATTAGTCTCTGGGACATTTGGATTAAATTTTTTATACTTCCTTATGCTAATGTTGGATCTCTATTGTTTTGAATCTTTTGTAGTGCTAAAAAATAATTAATCCCTTGCAACATGTATTCATGTATTTCATCTTTACCTAATTGTACATTTTTGGATGCTTCCTAAGAAATGCATCTGTGACCGAGTTGAGGATTTAGAAGATTTTTGTAAATGAGTACTTGACCTAAATACAACAAATGGATGCTGGGTTCACTTCCTTTGACAAATAATCCCTCAAGAAACAAACATTTTTTTGGTCAAAACTGTCATAAAATACCCCCTGGTAAAGCAAGTTAATTATTTTAATTTTATAACATTTTTAAAATGAATCTAATCATGATAGTAATTTATAGTTAATATAGTAAAAAACTCCCTCTTCAAATACCAAAAATAGAAACAAATTGATTGCAAGCTCTTAGCCCTTAAACTTCAAGAACAAATTATTTCAATCTTTCCTAAATTTGATTGTTATAAATTTACAAAAGTTATGGTTTTGTGTTCTCAATTGAAGAAATTGATATAATTGTGATAACTAAATGAATTGAGAATTCACTAAGAAAAAACTGTGATGTTAGAAAAAATAAATGGAAGCCAGAAGCATTGCCATAAAACAATTGGACTTACCTCCAAGTCTAACGTCTTTAATTCAACCCTAAAATTGTGCAACACTAATTCTATTTACAAATTTGTCAAAAGAAAAATAAAATAACAAAAGTAAGATTTGAAAAAAAAAGAAAAAAAAGAAAAAATAATAATAACAATCTTAAAAAACTAAAAACTAAATAAATAAATAAATAAATAAATAAGTAAGAGAAGGGAAAAAAAGAGCAAAAATGAAAATAAAAAGATGAGGGAGAGACGAGAGAGAGAAGAAGAATACAAGAAAGAAGAAAAAATAGATAAGAGGAAGAAGGAAAAAAAGTAAAAATAAATAAATAAAATATTAGATGGGAGAGAAAAGAAAAAATAAGAAACAAAGGCAAAGAAGATAGAGAAAAAAAACTGAAATGAAGGAGAGAGAAGGAAATAAGTCATAAAAGATGAAAAGAGGAGTAACTAAAACAATTAAAAAAATAAAAGAAACCGTAGAAAGGCAGAACAAAATGAAAGAGGACGAGAATATGGAATGAAGAAAAAATAGAGTAGAGAAAAAACATGAAAAAGATAAATGAAATTTGAATAAAGAAAGAAAACGAAATTAGAAAAAAAATAAAATATAGAAAAGATTAAAACCTTAAAGGAACGAAATAAATTCCAAAAAAGAGTGTAAACTCAAGAAAGGAAAGTCAAATTGAAAGAATAGATCAAACATAAACAAAAGTATATAAATTTGAATTAAAATCATAAAGGCCCCACTCTAAAACCCTCTTACAATTGGCTGCCCAAAAGCATAGTCAAATAACGACTATATATAGTCATATTGCTGCCCGAAACCATAGTCATATAACGACTAATTCTAGTCATATGGCTGCCCACGTGAAAATTAACAGGAAGAATACGTTCCCTACGCAGTTCCCATTGAGGTCCCCAGAATATATGACTAGAATCATAGTCATGTGATGACTACGACCATTTTAGTCATCAAAGTGGTTACTGATGACTGCATTCCAACCAAAAGGAGCTTGTAGTCATATGGCCGTAGTCATATTTCCACTGTTTTCCTAGTAGTGTGTGGGAACTGTGTCGTAGTACGCGTTGGCAAGTATTCACATCTTAAACACAAAGATATCCTAAGGTATTCGTTCCCACAGAGAATCATCGAGAACTACAACGACTAACAACGTGACTAAATCATTACAATGCTAAATATACCACAATAGATACATAAAAAGAAAGAGAAGAAATGTTATATCATATGCGTTAGTCTTATCTACAACAACCCCTCCCTTCATCGTTATGGAATGGGCTTTCCTCCTTGGGCGGAAACCCACGGCAGATACCCTTGGGCAGAAACCCACGGCAAATATCCTTGGACAGAAACCCACGGCGGAAACCCCCTTGGCCCTTAGGGAGGAGTAACTATACATCCATGTACATTATAGACATCCGGAGTACATGAGTATCCGGAGAGGGTATATCACCACAGACGATGATCCGTGGACTCATAGAGATTTTAGTGTTGACACAAGTAACGACTATCCTTCCTCACCTTCTTTTCGACTACTGCTACTCACTCACTTGGAATGGTTGTGGTTTCACTATATTTTCTCTGGTAAGGGGGACTAGGCCCTTGGCCCTTAGGACTTGTACAACTCTCGTGGTAGACAAGTGGTTTACCATCCGAACTATTAGTCCTTCCTTTACCTCGAGACGACTAAAAGAGTTTCATCTAGTGGGTCCGCATAGACATCTACACAAGGGACCATTGACTCTACTCCTTTCCTTCAGAGAACAAAGTCCTTTTTCTCGTACCTCCAATAGACATCTGCACGAAGGGGGTTAATTAGATTTCCTTCCTTCTCTCAAGGTAACCCGAGCTGTTAGAGTAGTTCCTAGTTATAACCGCATAGACATCCGCACAAGGGATCAAACCAGGTCCTTCCGAGTCCTTAACACATAGTCTGGGGTTCATCTCTCATCAATAAACATCCGCACAAAGAGGAAGACTCAAACTAGACTTAATGTTTAAGGTAAGGTAATGCTCCTACGAATCAACCGTCCAACCAAAGGTTTGTGTATCACAAATCTAACCACGCCTTCACAACCGGCTACATCCGCCACCGATAGGTCACACAAGGCGCACCAAGACTACTTCCCCACCCGTCACTCCCCCCTCTTCCTCCGTTATACATTAGTTATCTCACGTGTTATTCCCACCCTATCTTAACTAGTTCTATGTGATGGTTCAAGGAAACAACAACCAACATTCAACTTCAGATTCACGCCTCTCTAACCCTCCCATTATCTCACCTGTTATTCCCACCCTATCTAACTACTCTAAATAATAGAGCAAGGAAACAACAACGAGAAGGTTAGAATGAACTGAGGAGCGGACTACTTGAAATGGCACTCACAGTCATGTATAGGATCCGAGCTCTCCAACCACAGAAGGTTTTCTGAGAGCGTAGGTTTAGAATTGAACTGAAAGCAAATACACACATCAAGCAGTGAAGAGAGGTGCCAAGAGGCTCCCTACTTATACTGCAGCAAACACATACAAACGTCCAAAGCAAAGGATGCCATCCAACTAAACATGGCGGCATTAACTACCCATGACGGCGCAGCCGCCATTCCACCAACTGTACGTGCCAAGTCAAAAAGCATCAAAACACAACTCCCAAGGCAAACCAAGTCAAATCCAAAGTCAAACCGGGGCCTAGTCCGCGGATGAACATTGACCTATAAACTAAGATACTCACCCTACTTCATGGTCAACTCCGCAAGTCTTCTCTTCTCTTCCTTCCTCTTCCGCTTCTTGGCACTCCAGCTCGAGGTCGACTTGGACGCGGCCTTCGCAAGAGTCGCCAAGGGAAATAGCAAATCAGCGGACAAGGAGGAAGTCGGTCCGGACACAGACGCACGAGGGAGGGTCTCCCTCGAAGTCAAAGAGGCATCTGGGCCACCCGGAGTGAGTAACACGGCAGTAGTGCTCGGGTGAAGCTCGGGTCGAGAAGGCTGGTACCGGGCTTGGAGTCACGATGACGGCCTCCTCACCGGTGATGTGTCTGAACTTGTCCTTCGTTGATATCGGAAGGCGCAAGTAAGCGGAGCTCTCACTCGTGGTCTTCCCTAGGCGAGACATACTCTGCAAGGGCGCCACAATCCTCGTGTCACGAGCGGTGTCTCCAAGAGGGAGCGTGCGAGGACCAGTCATGGGTGAAGGCTTCCTCGTGACATCGATGCTCTCCTTCCAACCGCTCTGTACCTGTGTAGTGATCTCCGAGGGAGAACGATAAGCGACAACTCCCAAAGCTGAAGCTCGTGATGGAAGGTCCGGGCTATCCAAATCACCACCTCCTTCGGCATGCCTTGGCTACCCAAACCTAGCCTACCCGAATCCGTCTCTGATCCAGAATCTGCATCCACACCCGAACTGTCAAGATCCTCCCCAACCTTAGGGAGGATGTGGGTGAGGTTGCCCACCAACACCCTCATGTTAGCATAAGCCTCCTCCAACTTAACGCTTAGCTCCACCATGAAGGCAATCACCCGTTTGCAGGAGATATGGCCATCTCTCTCCAACTTGGCATCAAACATCTTGGCCTTTGCAACCGCATCCGCCGGGAAGTGTAATGCGTCCTCACGTGCTGTAATGCCGCCGCCGAGCCATTGGCTTGCAGAAGAGCCTCCTTGCAACTCCTCTCCGCCTCCAATGTCCGGCTCTTCATCCTAGTCACGTCCAAGGTGAGCCGGTTTACCTTCCGCTCCATGATACGCAGGTCACCAGCCCCTTCAATCCTCTCCTTGACCGCAGTAATCAGTCCCTTACGCGGAGGATTGTCCACCAAGCCGCTCACGTGTCCCAAAGTTCTATCCACGTCATCCACATACACCCGAAGTGTCTCTATCAACTCAGAGGCCGGGTAAGTCTTACCTCCGAGTTGAGCTGGTCAAGTGGTTGCAACACGGATTGCCGCCTGGGTCCTGGTGGCAGGAGCTCCTCCTTGCCTCTGGCACTCGGGCGGTGGTAACGCTTCCTCCTCCGACTGCGATGCGCTGCTCCTATCTTCAGATCCTGGCTCGGGCCCCGACTCTGTCCCTCAAACTTCTTCAACATGAGCTGTGTCCCATAAGCAATGTCTTCCTCGGAGGTGGTCTCCTTGAAGTGGTGATAGAGGTGGATAAAAAAGGGGTAGATGGGAGATTGCTTGGCGTTGTTGATGCCCTTTATCAACCTGAGCACCACCTCCCTAACAATAATGGCCCAATTCACCATCCTCTCTCCCAAAAAAGATCCATACACGGTGTTAGCAACGGTGACAGTGATTCGAGAAGGCTTCTCAGGGTGCAGGATGGACACGAGGATTGCAAAGACCCGTTTGGCCCGGGGGTCACATCAATCCTGTAATGAATAGCCGTTCTTGGCGCCCTTGGTGCTGAAACATCCTTTGGCATACTCCTCCTTCTTCAAACTGGTGCATCCTCCTCCCTGTCGTGGGAATCCATACACCTCCTGCCACCTCTCCATGGTCCACCTATCTAGGCAAGCCCGGATGCTATCTTCCTCCTTGAGGTAATGGATTCCTCCGCATCTCTTGTACGGTAGAATCCTCACAAAAGTTCCAACATAAATCAATGAGGGAGAGGCAAACCATGCATAATAGATCATCCTTGAGCTCCGTGAGCTCAAGAGGATCTTTGAGGAGGACTGGGCAAATGGTCATGTGAGTCGAAGGTCCGGCTGCCATATTTTCTGCTATGTTGTGGACGGCACCGGGTCCGCCTTGCTTGGTCCTTTCTTGCTCACGATGTCCGCCCTCGAAGTTCCTCCGACTCCTCGTCTGTGGAGACCTTCCGCCTCGCGCACCACTTCGGGTCCTTGGGAGGCAGCCTGGGATTCCTCTTTTATGCTCGCCTTCGTCGTATACTCGGCAAGGAGCCCTCGGGTCTTACCGACTGCCTGGCTCCGCTCTTGCTTACGAGGTCCGCCCTCGGCCTGCTGGAATCTACCTTACACCCGAGAGGTCGCCATGCGTTGGTGAGGTCCGCCCTCGTGACTCCGCCTTGCACTGGTGAGGTCCGCCCTCGTGGTTCTGCCTTGTGCTGGTGAGGTCCGCCCTCGTGGTTCTGCCTTGTGTTGGTGAGGTCCGCCCTCGTGGTTCTGCCTTGTGCTGGTGAGGTCCGCCCTCGTGGTGCCGCCGACCTACTTACACTTGTTGGAGGTCGCCTTACGTTGGTGAGGTCTGCCCTCGTGACTCCGCCTGGTGCTGGTGAGGTCCGTCCTCGTGGTTCCGCCTTGTATTGGTGAGGTCCGCCCTCGTGGCGCCGCCGACCTGCTTACACTCGCTGGAGGTCGCATTGCGTTGGTGAGGTCCGCCCTTGTGGTGTCGTCGACCTGCTGGATCCACCTTACATCCGAGAGGTCGCCTTGCGCTAGTATGGTCTGCCTTTGTGGTTCCGCCTTGTCTGGTGAGGTCCGCCCTCATGACTTCGCCTTGTAGTGGTGAGGTCCGCCCTCGTGGTTTCTCCTTGCGCGGTGGGCTCCACCTCGATTGGTCTTGTTATTCCACGTTGTTGGTGCATTCACTCCATGGGTTTAGGGTGGTTTGGTTGCCTCCGGTTGAGGTGACCCGGCTATCCCCTGGACTTGGGTTGGTTTTTATGATCGGTCTAGGCTTGGATCCAGGCCCTCCTTTATCCTTGGTAAGGATTTTAAGGTTGCCACTTATTCCTCCTTCTATAATTCTCCGTAGAGGCTAATCCTTGTTTAGACTAATCCCCAAACTTAACTTTTTGGTTTAACTTTAACACCCATAACTACCTAACTAATTTTTTTTGAAAATCCAATGTACGACAAACTGGTAAGTAAGTTCCTGATCGGATTGGAAAATGTGCGACCTACCCCAATCTCTCCATTCCATTATCACTTATACGAGCATGAGGATTTACTGCGCGACAACGAGAAGACCGCCTACGAGACGGCCAAGGTGCTGGCGAGCCACGGCTCGGAAGATACGAAACCGGATGCGGAATTTGAGCATACTCCGTATTTGGATTCGGACTCAGATTCCTCCTCCTCCGACGGCCCGCCAGCGACAATCAGCCCGAGGAAGAAGATGAAGCAGACGAGAAGGAGCAATACGACCCCTCCCATTCGCCGGAAGAAGGTCAGCTAGGAGAAGGAAGATGAAGATCCTTTCGACATGATCGCGGAAGGATACGAGAAGGCGAAGGAGACTTACGAATGGATCGAGGTCATCTTGGCTGAGGCGTGCCGGATTGCGAGACACGTGGGGGCAGACGAGCTTTGCGGACATTTAGAACGGAACCTGCAACCCCGGAACGTGCAAGAGCTAGAGGCTCGACTCATCTCCATGGAAAACTGGAACCGGAAGATGAAGACGACCTTGAACTAGAAGGAGGTGGAGCTGGTTGCAGCGACGGGTAAGGCCAACGGTTCAGCGATTTCCCTTACCCGGGTGACAAAGTTCATGCAGCATCCAGGAGATGTGCTGTTGAAGGCGAGGTTGTTCGATGCTGGTTTCGACGAGGCTCGGAAGCTGGACGGCCTGGTGGCGAAGAAGCTTCTCGGGGTGTTGGTGAAGTACCATTCCAAGATGGAGAAGATGCTGGAGGAGTGCGGGAAGATTCATGCGAGCTCTTCCGAGATGTTGGAAAAGATAAGCGGAAGGTGTCTCCTGAATCCGAGCCGGCGGAGGCGCTTCTGGTAGTGCTGGCGGTTTCGGATCCGGAAGCCGGATTCCGAACCCCGGGTCCGGAACCCAAGAAGTGGAGGGACGTGCTTCCTTCGTTGTCTCAGCTGAAGACGAGGGTTTGGCAGGGGAAGGCGAGCAAAGTGGAGATTGACACTCCGGATTTGCGAGTCTCCAAAAGGCGGACCCTGTCGGTTTCCGAGAAGGTAACCCCCATGCGGCAGACCCGGTCGGCTTCACGGACCATCACTCGTGAGGCGGAGGAGAGGACACCTGCAAGCCAGCGGATCAAGGTGCAGAAGCCGGAGGACAAGATCGAAGAGGTGGAACTGGCTTCACCTCAAGTCGGAACATCAACGGTGAAACTCTCGGACTCTTTAGAGGAAGACGAAGGTCAGGATGAAGAAGACAAGGAGTAGGATGGCTCCCCTGCCTTGTGAGCAAGAAACTAGCCGTAGACGGTTAGGAGTCTAGTGGTAGGGTTAAACGGTCATAGCGGTGACTCGATTATTAGGGTTTTATCCGGAACCGGAACCTGTTCCGGAAAAGGTGGATCGGATCCGTAACTTTCGGATTTGGTCGGGGTTAGTTAGGAAGTGGTGGACAACTTGTCAGGACCCGTTTTGATCGTGGGTTCTGGGTTTTGTGTTTTGCTTCCGAATGGAGGGTATTTAGTTGTTAGTTTCAAGTCGGTTAGGGTCTTGTTAGTTGACCTAATCGTAAGAGCGAAAAAGATTATGGACCCGGGCAACTTAGGGTTTTGGTATGTAGGTCGGACGCCTTGCAGGGCCGCCGCTGCAGCTAGAATCCGATTCCCGTTATCTTAGTGTTAGGAAGAGAGTTTGCAAGCACCCAACTACGGGGCGTCGTTTCCTAAGGTTGTACGATATGCATTGCCCATTTTTAATGTTAAGTTTGTGTCTTTCTATTTAAACACCTATCTATCCCTTTTTGTGTGAGCTCCGAAGTGGTCCTTGTCGCGAACGAACCCCATTCCGCATGGTTGTGTAACCTTCGAGAAGCCTGGATTGGGGTGGAGAAGAAAGGTGAGGGATCCGAGTTTCTTTGGGATTCCGCGAAAGGGTTAGAAGCCGTAACTGGTCACAACCGGATCCGGATACTCTGGGATTCTCGTCATTGTAGTAAGCGGAGGGTTGGAATACCTCTCGCGTGACCGGCTGTCCGGTAACAACCCTACAGTTGTAAGGAGGTAGACACCACCCTAGTGCGCGTGTTTGTCATGTGTAGAGAATGTTAGGATTGATAGTGGGTTCCTTCACCACTCTAATCTACGAGGGGAGAGTTTTGCACACCGTCCCTCTCTAGACATGACGCGTCCTCCGATAGCTAATCTCATGAGGGAAAACTAGAGCTGATTACTGATGTGTGTGTGGTTTGATATTCCCAAATTCAGATTCAAAACCGGAAACAGGAAAGTGAGGAAAGGCAATCCGGATAACCGGATCGGTGAGATAACCGGATTGGGCCTGATTGGATGAGAAGAATAAAAAGAAGTATAGGAAGGAGTCATAATCCGATTGTCCTAATCTAGTAAACTTCACTTGAATCCCTGGAACGATACACAAGTCACCACTTGGGGTGTTTTGGTCATTTAAAACACTCAAGGGGATGCACTTGCAACAACCGTGTTCCGACACTCATCGCTCTGAGATATGACTAATATATGCCGTAATCAAGTGTGTAGACGTATTATTCAAAGGGTATTACATAAAGGGATATTTTTAGTCAAATAGCAATCAAGAAACCAATTTTGACACCCCGTCACATGTCTCAGCGGATAGCTTTTGCTCAAAAGTACCGTGGATGGAGTCCAAAAGAGTCGGGGCGTATTGTTTAGACAAACGAATCTACTTTTGAGATTGAAAAAGTTCTCGGCAAATTCATGTTTGGAGAAGTGCATATGAGCACTATTCTTCAAGTTGTATAGTTCCTACTTTTTAAAAGTGGACCGTCATCTTTGGTGATTTGGGGTGCATTTGCTGGAGGTCAAAAGTCACAACTTGTCTTTATGCCAAAAAATTGACGTTCCGTTAGGATTTTGTGGAAGTGGTCTACGATGGCAAATTGATTCAATTCTTGGATAGAATTCCAGAAGGAGTCCTTGTGCAAGATGGTGCACGTGTCCATCACAGCAAAACATGTAAAGAATGGAGACAAACCCACCAATTCGAAAAGCTCAATTGGCCTACATACTCTCCCAATCTCAATCCAATCGAGAATGTCTGAAGGATGCTAAAAGATGTTGTGCAACATGGCAAGGAATGCCGTAGAAACTTAGAAGTGTTAAAGGTAGTTCTTGAAGGAGAGTGGAATTTGGTCAGCGGTACAAAGCTCATTCAACTATGTCATTTTATGCCCTCAAGGTTACAAGCAGTGATTGACGCTAAAGGAGGACATACATGTTGGTAGATATGGAATAGTTTTTATTTTTATATAAATCTTTTGGCTTTGAAATCTATCTCACATGTTACTTACATAGAGATGATCTTGTGGCCAAAATTTCATTATGTATCAACAAAAACTCAATCCTAGGAAGGGTGTTGAAGTTGGAAGTAGTAGTAAGCTTTCCCCTTTGTTTCTTACAACAACACATGTTGGTAGACTTGGTATATGTTGTTTTGTGTAGATCTTTTGGATTTGAAATTTTCCACACTTTTATTTGACGTGAAGTTGACTTCGTACCCAAAACTTCATGGAAAAATGTGTTTTTTTGAATTCTTGGGAGGGTGTCAAAGTGGGCGCTATGAAATTTTCTCACAGCTAACCCCCATGTTAGTAGATTTTGAATATCTTCTTCGGAATACATTTTGTGGCCTTGAAAATTTTCCCACATATTATCAACATAAAGGTAACCATGTGTCAAAAATTTCATGTTGAAATAACAATCTCTCAGCCCTAGGGAGGGTGTCAAAGTTGGAAGTAGTAAAATGGTTTTTCCCTTTGTTTCTCACAACTACACATGTTGGTAGATTTGGGATGTGATTTATTTCATGCACTTTTTGGACTTGAAAAATCCCACACATGTAATCAACACAATGGTATTTCACTCCAAAAAATCCATGGGCAAAAAAATATCCTCAATCCTTGGGAGGGTATCAAAGTTGGCAGCTGTGAAACTTTTCTCATGGCTACCCCATGGTGGTTAATCTTTAATATCTTTTGTCTTATGAGTCCCTTGGACTTGAAATTTGGTATGCATGTTTTCAACATAGAGGTGATGTTATCCCCAAAATTTCAGGGTAAAATAACAAATTTTCAGCCCTGTGGAGGGTGTCAAAGTTGGCAGCAGTGTGGGACACCATCCCTGGTATTGCCCAAACGCCCTAGTACAACTGTGACTCGCACGTAGGGTATCTTTTCCTTCAATTCCAATTGAGGCTCTTCTACTTTAACGCCACTCAATCTCCAATTCATCTTAGCTGAGTAAATTCCCTTTGATTCTAAGATTTTTAATAGAAAAAAATAAAAATAAACGAATCTTCTACAGTACGCGGTCATTGGAGACCCTCAAGCCCCATAGAAACCCACTTGTACGATGTATTTTGGTACTCTTGTATTTTTCCTTGGTACGATCCAGAATACACGGAGGTACATTCGAAATCTACCACCGGGCTACAGGCCAAGGAAATCCTGGACTCACGTCAAACTTCCAACCAGCGATAAGTGGGTGATGTACTGTAACAAGAAGGAGTCAAGTGAGCTGCCAAGCAAGGACGGACGTGACCCGTGACGCAGGACCGTAGACTGCGACGCCAACGAACGCATTGAAGTGACGAACTGCAACCCCGGCAACCACTTCAAGAACGGACTCCGACGACAAAGCGACTGGCGGACGAGAAATACAAGGCTCGTGAGCGCGAATCACACACACAAAGCACCTCTCCGCGGATGGCAATGGCGATGTCGGAGTTGGAGATGCCGCATCTCATCTAGTGTAACGTTTTCTCCAGCGATACCTTACGATCATCGGAGGATCGGGTGCTCTGCATTGGAAAGGGGGATCCGCATCCGGGAATCTTGAGCCCCGGTATGCTTTTCTAGACTTTCTCGTTTGCTTTGACCGGGCCTGCAGCGGTGTCGGAGAGTTCGAGACCGGCCGATGCACGTCGATGGTGAAGTTATTGAGCAGTGGTGTGTATGCCTTGGTCATGTGACAATACCGTTTGAAGGAGTCAACACCGCAAAGTCAGAGCGGAGAGAAAACAATAGGCCGAGAGGGTGAGAGTGGTCGTTTTCTATTATTGTGTGAGGCTGTAGCGAATTGGTCGAGGACAGGGGCTAGTTTCTTCTCGGTTGCGTGAATTCGGTTTAGCAATGTCGGAAGGGAAAGTGCGCTAGTACCCTTGAATCGGAAACGCTAGTACTAGCCTGTGTTGCTGATTTCTGAATGCTGCCTGCAGGAGGCGGGCTGGAATGGACCTCTTCCTTGCGAAGATCGAGGACCTGAAGCGGCACGCTGAGCTGCTGAAGCGGAGCAGCCGATGCGAAACCCGGCGGCCTGCTAGCAAAAGAGCGAAGCGGGATGTTGCCGATACCCCGATTCCTAGTCCTTCGTTGAATGTGAGTTGATTTCTCTGATTCTCTTCTTTTTCCTTCCCTGAGTGCACAGAGCCATGAAACTTGTGTGTGTACGTGTGTGTGTGTGTGTGTGTGTGTGTGTGCAGCAGCCCTATCCGTACGAAGCGGACGGGGTCGGGGATTGGGTATCGCATTTCAAGGAGGAGGCGGGGCGATGGACGGGTCGGCCGCTGGTGGTGCTCAGCTTGTTCGATGGATTGGGCGGAATATGGCAAGCGCTCACCATCCTAGGCATTCCCTTCTCAGGGTACAGCTCTGAAGTGGTGAGCAAACAATCAGACAGACCCAACCGGTTCTCTCTCTTCTAGCGTGTCTCCTTGCTAATCGTTAGTACTTCTGCTGTTGCAGGAGCAAACAGCGATACAAGTTGTAAAGAAGCAGCATCCGGGTGTCAAACATGTGGGTGATATCACCAAGTTGAAGCTCTCGGACATCCCTGAGAAGCTGGACCTTGTGATCGGTGGGTTTCCGTGCCAGGATCTGAGTGTTATGGGGAAGAAAGAGGGGTAAGTGCTACAGCTCCGTTGCTTGAATGGACATTAGATGCTCTTTCCTTACTTGTATGGTTCAGCAGTTAACGATTCTAGGTTTTTGTGGTCGCTGGGCTGATTGAACTGCTGGGATTTTAGGCTTCATGGAAGCAGGAGCAAGCTCTTCTTCCAACTGCTTCGAGTGATACGCGATTTCCAACCCAAATGGTGAGATGATCGCCATAGCCAAGTTAGTGAGTTTCTCTTCTTTTCGGACATGATTTTGAAGGGGTCTAATGTATGATGTGTCCAGGTTCTTAGTGGAGAATGTTGCTTCTATGTCGTGGATCGACCGAGAGGAGATCACCAGGCACATAGGCTTGCCTCCCTTGGAACTGGACTCACAGGAGCTCACAGCCAGCAAGCGCCGGCGTCTGTATTGGACCAACATTCCTCATCCTCCGCATCTCCCTCAGCTACGCGATCACCCAACGGCGCAGCTACAGCACTGTCTTGAGAATGCTTTTGCCATAGAACAGAAGTGTGGAGTAAGTAGTCACTAAGCATGGCCTAACATTGAGTTCATGTGCCTACCTACCGTCTCTCTATTGTTTACTTACCTGCCAGTGTCGATCTGAAATCCTCAGGTCATCCTCTGCAGCAATTTGTACAAGGGGAGTAACGTCAGGCTGGAGTTCGTCCTGGACAGTAAAACCATGCTGCCTCGCTACATGAGGCCTTCAGAAGTGGAGCTGCTCATGGGCTACCCTCGCGATTACACCAACGTCGTGGTGAAGAAGACAGTAGACCAAGTGCCCAACGTGAGAGCGTCACCCAAGTAAGTCTCTCGAAGCAGCTTCTTCTGTATGGTTCTATGAGTACCCAATCATACAAACGAGATGGGTTTTTGTTGTTTTCTGACCATAAATTCTACTTTTGACTAATGACTCCAAATCAAAAATAGAATTCTATTATTATATATATCAACATTCTTGCTAAGGTCATTGGATTTGTGTTGCTAGGACTCCTAAGACTAAGCCACCACCGAGTCCTGCACCGCCAGAGTCCATGAGGCAACTGCGGCAGAACAGGATGTCACGGACCTTTTTCCAACCAGAAGTTTGGGAGACGAAGATGGTTAAACAGGGGAGCTTGAAAGACAAGGAGAGATGGAATTTACTTGGGAACACCTTCTCGGTATTGCCATTGCAGCGTTGTTTATTTTGTTTCTTTTTCCCCCAGGCTCTTGATTATGAGTGTTAAATAGTAGCTTGAGAGTGATCATCAAATGTATTCTTATAACAGGTGAGAGTCATTGCCTATCTCACTAGCCCACTGCTGCAAAGTGGTATTCGTTCCCGAGGGAAACCAGTGAAGATTACCGGCTCGGTAAAGGAGGAGGAGCTATCAGCAATGGAGCCCGGTGATGTATGTTCTTTTCTATTTCACTGTGTTTCATGTGTGTCCTGTCTGTGCTCTTTTCTTGTCTGGTATGTAATTAAGAGGATGATTGCCCTTTGGTTGTTGTCATACCTTAGCAGTGAGGTGGGATACTTTCAGGTATGGGCTCTGTACAATGAGCAGGGGAAACCAAACTGGTATGCTGTCATAAAGTCGAGAACTGGGGATAGATTCTCCCCAACTCCAGACCATTCCCAGAAGAGAATTGCCAAAAAGACGCCTTTGAGAGTTGAAATGTAAAGTCTTCAATTGCCCTTTCTATCACCACTTTTTCAACAAGCTGATCGACTACTTGTTGTGTCTCATTAATTTGAAAATTGTAGTTTTAAGATGGTGTTCTACAAATTTGTAGGCAATACTTGGAGCTTACAGATAATTACCTCAAAAATGAAGATGGGTGGAATTCTCATCGAGGCTCTGGTTTGTTCAAGATGCGAGACATAGTGGATATCCAAACGTCCTGGCAAGCATTCTCGCACAGGTATGAAGTGTTAATTCTGTTGTTTTTTTTTTTTCATGAATTTCACTACTGATTTCTAGCCTGTCTAACTTTCTTTGAGAACACTTGTGGAAACAGGGTGAGAAGCTTCGACAGCGTCGACGACAGTTATTTTGTATTCCCTGGAAAGGATGAAGTGTGGGCTATTTGGTGCTCTGACAGTCAATCTCGTTATTTTGTGGTGAGGTTATGAAATCTTCTCTTCGTGAGTTATTATCGTTTGAGGATCTCGTTGGGATTTTAGTGCTGTTTAAACTCTAACTAATGTAGGGGTATGTGGCCCGCAGTATGTGGAAGGCAGCACAAAGAAGACTGTAAAGCTACTGGCAGACAAACCAGGAGAAGAAGAATTTGTCGCGCGCTGTTGTGTATTGTTGCAGACAGGAGAACATGAGGTTTTCAGGTATATCTTGAGACATAATTTTCTTGCAGATTTTCCAGGTTCACAAGAGCATGAACACAACTGAGTTGGATGGTGATGAATGCAGGAAAACCGATACCGAGGTGACGTTCACCGACACGGAGAAGTTCGAGTTCCGAGCCCCCTTCCACCTGAAACACGAGGCAGGTTTGCTCAAGGTGGAGGTGTCGGGTTTGAAGGGAAGGATGAAGAGCCGAGCAGCTTCGGAAGAGGACCTTGACGATGAATACGAAATCCTACCCGAAGAAAGCGAGGGCCTCACCGCAGAGGAGCACATCTTGGGCGACTTAGATGATCCAGTTTTCGCTACTCCCAATGGAGCTCCTCATGAGGGCTCCCCTCTAGATGCCTGATTCATTTAGGTTTCTATCAAGATAGAATGTACCATAGATGACCATTCTTTAGAATTGACAATCTATTCTAAACTCTCACACGTTTGATACATTCAAGAAACTTTCCAGTTTTCAATTCCTACAGGCTTGGACACCAACTATACCTTGTGTGCACTGAGATCATGGTCCATTTTTCCACTTCGAAGTTTACTCACAACACTGCAAATAGTGTATCTTGCTAGGTACACCACTTTTTGAAAAACTGTAGCTGTTGGACTTCACTTTGTTTCATGAAAGAGAACAGCATTAAGGGTAAAAATACGAGACCACGTGGGAAGGAAGAAAAAGGAAAATACTTTTTAGAGTTGCTTCATCCGGTGTCTTCACAAAGTTCTGAACAGGCGGAGATAAGTTTCAAGAAACAAAGATTGATGTATCTAACAGTGTTAAATCAGGCTAGATATCAACTCCTTCGTCTTAAAGCTAGTATTGGCCACAACCGCATCTCCATGAGACAAACACTTCTTAGCTCAACCAAGGATACAGGTAAACACTCCAATATTGAATCACACAGAAGCCATGCTTTTTACAAATTGGCCGAACAGCGTCGTCCAGTCTCAGCGCCTATTTTCTCAAAAGAAAAGTCTAAGAGAATCTGTCTACTGTACAACATTAGAATACACACAGAAGGGGCCGTCCCTTGGGGACACCATTTCACGCACTATGTCGCACTACCGAGCAGCTGATCGATCAGCTGCAGCAGAAGAATCATGTGGACGCCGCAATGTGCAGCCTCCGAAAAAATTGTTCTAACTGAGAGTGAAGTCTACTGGGATACATGCTTGATCAGTTGAAGGAGCTGCAGGTGCGGCGGATTTCGCCCTGGGTAGCCGAGAGGTGCACGACGGCGCCCATCTTCTGCATGGCCCGGGCGAAGTTAGGCCCGAACGTCTGGAAGTCGGCGTTGGCGGCCACCATGGGGCGCGTCTCGGGGTCCAGCTGCAGGTTCTGGTCGGAGGTGAACAGGCCCCGGTTGGCCTGCAGGTTGGTGTAGTACTTCTCGTCCAGCTGCGTGGGAGTGGCCAGGTCCAGGTTCACGCCGGCGCCAGGCTGGGAGCACTGCTTCCGGAGCACGGCGGCGTAGGTGGCGTCTAGATCCGTGGCCTCCGCGAGGCGGTTCTGGATAAAAGCGCACCCCGCTGTGCCCACGCTGTGCGCGCCCGAGAGCACCACCATGTCCTCCGTGGACAGGCCGTTGGCCATGAACGCGGCTTTCAGGGTCGCCACTGAGGCGTCGAATCTGGGTAGCTTGCCTGTCACGTCGGCCACGGACGAGACCACTCCGTCCCGCCTCCCTAACCCCACTTGATAGCTAATCCGCCCTCCAGACAACTGCAATCAAACACAGAGCACAGAGACCATGAGTGGCTAAGAACTTGTCGATGCAAACCGCAATTGAGGAAGGTGCAATGGACTGAGATAGATGCGAACCGCCAAGACTCAGTTATAATCAGATGCAAGCGACTGAGATAAATGCAGGTCACGGTTGAGACAGATGCAAACTACTACCGAGGTAAATGCACTGAGAAAAGATTAATTGGCTGCAGAGCATCACTGTAACTGTAGTACCTTCTGCACGCTGATCTGTGCGGCGAGCGCAAGGATGTCAGCGCACGAAACCACACCAGGGCAGAGCTGCTCCACGGCCGTCTTGGCCGCGTCGATGACGTCGAACCCCTGCAGGCCTCGGTTGGCAGGCGCGAATCTCTCGGACCCAGGCGCGTCGATGAGCACCGATGCGTCGCATCCCTGCATCGACAACGTGGTCCACGTGAGTCTAATGAGTCTAGCTCCATTCATGCCAGCCTACAGCTCGATGACAGTCGGTCCGCGTCACATAATTTACCCACTGTACATCTATCTTCATTGGGCCACCTGGTCTGGATTTTAAGGATGGCCAATTGGCTTGGAAAACATGAAAGAAGGCTATCTTCGTAACATTGGCGGTTTTCAGATTGTTATCATATTCTAAACTTTTTCTCTACTACTGTGAAGGTCTGTCCTACTTTATCTAAACAAACAGAGCATATTTAGAACACAATTATGACATGTTAAATCTAGAATTGCACTCATCCAATGAATATGAGGCCGATGAAGACTCACATTGACAAAACAGTCGTGAAAGAACATTCGGAGGACGCCTGGCGCCGCCGGCGCGCGGCTGTTCAGTGCTGCGTTCACAGCCAAGGCGATGAGCGTCTCCACCCCGGGGCAGCTGGATTGGTAGAATCCGGGCACCAGCTGCACCTGCTGCGCCTCTACAGCAGTACTAGCGGCCATGAGGAGCACCAACATGACTCCCAACGATGAACCAGAACAAAACGCCGACCCCATCTAAGAGAGGAAATCCAACTAGAAGGCGAGTCTCTTAATTCCTGCAGTTGAAAAGGATGGAAGAGTTCTGAGCTCTCAAATTCCACCGATTGAATAGGACTCCAAATTCTGGAACTGAACGATCCTGGGCAACTTGGTGCTGATGGATATTCAAGCTTGCTGTGAAGACTGATGAGCTGCCGGTGCTCTTCAGGTGCCTTTTATACTCTCTGACTTGCACGTTGGGAAAACGGCGGAGTTGCCGTGAAGGTGCTGTGACTCGGCTTCGCCTTGCTCTCTATCCACAGCTAGCACGCCGGCGGCGTGTGAGCTGATTGAAAGTCTGCACTGGCAGCTAGCTGGCTGTTTGCACTTTGTACTGTAGTCTACATGCAGCGTCTCGGGCGCGACGCGGTCTGTGCGGTTGACTGGAAGTTGTGACGTTGGTGTTCCAGCAACCGAACTCCCCAGGTTTACTTACGTCCCTGATCGTGGACTCCAATTATTTGGAGTTTAAGGTAGCAGATTTAACTTAAATTCCAGCATACTGTCTGGAGATATTCAGTCCTTTGCCAGTTTGAATCTTAAACTTCACTCTATTTACAAGAGACTGTCAATAAATCCATTTCATCACGAAATTTGAAGCTAAATTTGTAAGAATTCATGCTTTTTGGATCATCTTTAACTTCCGGTTACGGCAAAGAGATGAATTATGGGCATGCTGTTGCAAGTCAAAACTTGTTGAGAATTAATGCATGCTTTTGAGAAACTTGAGGGAATGTGGCCTGGGATGATCTCAGCTGCCGACTTGAGAGAGCCATTATTGGTACTGATCTAGCTGACAGGAATGTGGCTACGTCGGTATTACGGTAGGCCAACTAACCCATGGCATCATACAGTTTGATCTTGCAGACTTTCTAAAATACAGTACAGTGGGGTCTAAAAATAATTCGAATTTTTTTGCTTATGTACGTTTCCACACTACACTGCTGCCAACTTTGGCGCCCTCCTTTGGGCTGAAAATTTGTCAATTTACCATGAAATTTTTGAAACAAGATAATTTCTATGTTAAAAAAATGTGTGCCAAATTTCAAGTCTAGATGATGAATACAAAAAAAGATATTCAAAATCTACCAAGATGTGTAGTTGTGAGCCATTCACAGCTGCCAACTTTGACATCCTCCCTAGGGTTGATTATTTTTTAATTTACCTTGAAATTTTTGGCACAAGATCATCTCGATGTTTATAATAAGTGTGCCAAATTCCAAGGCCACATGAAGAATACAAAAAAAGAATATTCAAAATTGTTTCTCATAACTACATATTTTGGTAGATTTTGAAGATGGTTTTTTGTATTCATCTTCTGGCCTTGAATTTTTGCACACATGTCATCAACATGGAGATGATCTTGTGCCAATAGTTTCATGGTCAATTAACAAATTTTCCGACCTAAGGAGGGCGCCAAAGTTGGCAATAGTGAAATGGTTTCCCTAATTGTTTCTCACAACTACACATGTTGGTAGATTTAGATTTGTTTCTTTTCTTTTGTGGATCTTTTGGACTTGAAATTAAACACACATATAATCAACATAGAGATGGTCTTATGTCCAAAATATCATGGGAAAAAATAAAAAATTGAACCCTTGGGAGGGTGTCAAAGTTGGCAGCTGTGAAACTTTTCTTACAACTATCCCATGTTGGTAAATCTTGGATATCTTTTTTTGTATAAATCTCTTGGGCTTGAAATTTGGCGCACATGTTTTCAACATAGAATTGATCTTGTGCCAAAAATTTCATGGTAAATTGACAATTTTTCAGCCCTCAGGAGGGCGCCAAAGTTGGCAGCAGTGTAGTGTGGAAACGTACACAAGCAAAAAAATTCGAATTATTTTTAGACCCCACTGTACAGTACAGTAATTCTCTCAACTTTGGTTTTTAGAGTACTTCTGACAGCTTAACTTGTTTGACAGTATTATATCATTTGTGAGCTCAGAATGAACTGATACGTTTAACACATGTTAGCAAGAGTACGTCCATTCGCCACATGTTCCCAGTCCTTGGTCATTTGGTGGTGAAGAGCAAGGTACAGTGAAGTTGCATTATTGGAGATTGCTCATCCACACCACGCTGCAGGTGACAGTAGCATCTTCAGTTGCAGGGATTTGCCTAAATACCCGGTCGAGCATTGCATCAAGACTCAGGCTTGGGAGGGGTGGGGAGGGTAGGGGCGAGACCGGCCCCTATTTTTATGTTGGAGGGGGGCCCTATTTGATAAAAAGGGGGATCTTTCCAAGGTAGATGAAGCCGCAGGCCTCAAATTTGGCAAAAAAAACATTCCAATAAAAACCTCTAGAGCCTTGAAAGTTAAAAAGCCAAAAAAATGGACCCACCCAAGGGTATGGCTTGGTGCAACGCTCGACCAGGGTAAATAGGGAGATCCCAGGTGCAGCCATTGTCATGGATGCCGTAAGGTCCAAAAGCTTCAAGAACTGATATACCTAATAAATTAGAGTCAAGGCTGATTTTTGAAATTTATTGTATGGAAATGCAAGGGGAATTCCTCAACCCCAAGTCCACATCCCTACCACTTTGAAATATTAGAATGTATTTACAGACGTTTGCATCTATCATCTATCCATCTGTCCATCCAATAAGTCCCATGTCTATAAAAAATGCAAATATTCAAGCATATTTGAACATATTTAAAGAATATTCATATTTTTTTAAGGAATATACTAAGACCATGTGTTAAAATATTTTGGAATAGACACATCCATCATGTTTGTCATGTCTAGTTGGGTAATTGGAGGGCCTTATCTATAACCTTTGTTGTCATCATCCTTCTTTTCTGACCCTTGATGAAATAGATCCAACCATTGACATTATGTTTGATCATGAGCACGTACCATTGGCTCTAGAACAATAAGTTACCTATCTTGCCACTCCCATGACTTGACAAGGTTACTGTAGGTGAACCTCTAGTTCGGCACCTCCATGCCGAATAATTAATTGAAGTGAGTAAGGCCATTCAGCATCCAAAATAAAAACAAATTAATTTTTGGCAAGAAATCACATATTACTATATTTAGCATACTTGGCGACCATGGGGTTTGAACCTAAGACCTTGGGTTCTAAATCAAAGCCTCCATGCATACACAACCTTGAAGGAAGGCTTTTCCAAGCCCAACTCTCCTTTGATGTCTTCCACTGTGACAAAATCTGTAAATATATGCTTTCTCTAGTTTCGGCAATTTCATTAAATATTTTCCCACTTAATTCGGCAAGCATTTTTCTAATTAATAAACACCGAACTAGAGGTTCACCTATGGTATCACTTACAATCAGGGCTTTTTTATTTGGCGATTTGGAGCCAAATGCCAAATATTCCCCTAAAAGGGAATATTCCCCAAAAGTGGGAAAATTATGATTTTATGCCGCCAAAATTACATCCATGGCCATTTCCATATCATCATATTGCTACTAGTGAACAGCAGGGACTCCATCATGTCACCAAAAAGGATGTATAGACTAGTGTTCATGGAGATGGATTCTCCAAAAAAGATATTTATGGAGAAAATTTGGTTTTGCATTGTTTGAGGAGAAAATTTGTGTCGCCACTTTGGCTAAAACCGTGAGACAAAAAAAAAAAAGCCTTGTTTACAATCAAGGGCTCCTTGCACATTACCTTGGGTTGTCTACAAAGAGAGACTAGGCCCTTCCATTGTGCTTCAATGTTAACAAGGTTTATTGAGCAAGGTAATAGCACACTACATTGCCGCCAAAAAAAAATTGTATGTCAAGTATATTTCCAAGAACACCCTTTGTAGAATTCTCACAAAATTGTGGCCGTGGGAATGATAGGTGAACCCAAAATATCTTGGATTTGGTGTTGACCTCTAAGATTTTGTGATGTCATGACATGTGGATACTTTTCATTGGCCATACAAATTTTTGCCAGTATATCTGCATACTACATACAATACATATAATATATTATACTACAAAGTATCTGCAGTATACACAATGGGCCAGGGCATAAGGAATTAGGGTTTCATGCATTTCAAGGTTAAAAAAGGAGTCTTTATAAACACCCTAAAGGCCAACCTAGTTTTTTGTATGATTAATAAGGATGCAAAAAGAAGTTTGGCAAAAACCAACATTTTCTCAAGATTTTGTTTACACTACATGGAAGCCTATTTTCTTCAATACAAGTGAATTATGACAAGGAGTTGTTGATTTAAATTTCTCAATTGGAAAGTCCATTAGCATTACCATATTTATGTTTTTCCAAATATTCATTGAAATTTGTAGAGTAAATCATTGAGAAGAAGTATATTTGTACAAAATTTGAGATTGTGACAGGGGTATAGTGATATACAAGTATTCTTTCTACTCGTCAATTTGTCGAGTTGCGTTACAAAACTATTGTCCCCTGGTCTGGTATGGCACTCTAGAGAGACATTCTAAAGTCAAAAATCCAAAATGAAATGTATTTAGCATTTGGAAAGCCTCATAATGATTGTGACTCCTTGGAAAACCCCCTATGACAACTTTTTAATACCGCTGTAGCTTATTATCACGTGGCAGATATACGGACGGATGAATAAAATGGTTACATGTTTGTCAAGACAACCTTTAGTGACATTACCTGATCCTTAAGTGGGAATTCTAGTATTCCAATATGATAAGGTAATTGAGCCCATTACAGCCATCATCCTATTACCACGGTCCACTAGTCTGTAAATGGTCCAATTATATCTCTTCACTCTCTTCTAGTTTTTTTGCTATTGGTCAAGACCCCTTAATATCGGTCTGTGTTTATGAAGGGTACCTAGTGGCAATGATGGGCTATACTTGGCAGGCCACTTTTAAAATTCACAATTAATTCACACTTCATAAAAAATATAAAATCACTAGGACTTAAACTATGATACTAAGTTCCATCATTGGAAAATCATTTTATTATTATGCGTCCCCTCCAAATATGCAATGCTTATTTTTGCAATAATAGGTTGGCTTACCTCAGGATCTTCTGTTATCTACGAGTTTCTCATGTATTGAAGTTAACCCTTTAGCGCCCAGGAAGCCCGAAATGGGACTTCGGAGGTGCTAAAACCCAAATTGCACGAAATCCATGAGGAACTAGGCTTTGAGATACGAGGTTTAGATTTGCGCACTCAATACACAAACACTCTCCAACAATCAGATCATGATTTGGATTTATAGAACTCTTGGAAAAGTTAGGAAAACAACACAAAATACACCAAATACACTCAAATATAGTGAATACAGTGAATACAGTGAATACAGTGAATACAGTGAATACAGTGAATACTATGCCACATACTATGTTCTATTTCACACACATGCACATTGATATTGGTCTTAAATTTTGATTGAACTTTGTCTTTGAGACATTCTTCATTATTTTGTGATTGTTGATCTCTCTCTTCACATACAAAACTTCTGTTTTGATTTGTATTATGTTGGAACATTTTTGTATACAATCAAGTAGTAAAAAGAAAAAAAATCACCAATAATTGTGTATAAATATTTTCCTCGCATATGATATGTCAATGCGAAGCTATCAACCTAGTGCACATGTGAACCGCTCTAATTCAAAGTAAAAAAATTCTTGCAAGAATCTATTGATGGTTAAAGTAGTGCACCCTCCAAAATCCACAGGTTTCACTACCAATATATGGTAACTTTAAACACTATAATCTATTCCATCAACCGTTGGATGTTGTGCAAAATTTCCCCAAAGTTGCAATCCAGGTCATGGGTTTATTTTGATTTTGTAAGGTTAGATATTAATATTAGGCATTGTATTTCCATCAAATCCAGTGCAAAGAAAAAAATCAGCAGTAATCTTGGTTTTTCTAGAAACATCCCTGGGCGGTAAAGGGTTAAACACATATGTAGAGTTTAATTAGTGAGCCAAACTTTGCTGTAGAATGAGGAAATCAATGCTACTTGTTTAGAAGTTATTGCTTTCTAGCGTTATCAATCATCAATCATCAATCATCGTAATATTGGTAACTTTGGCAACATTTCACATATATTGTTGGATGCTAAAGTTTGTGAAATACCACCTTTTCTCATCATCTCAATGATAGTTGTAACCACTCTCATTTAATCCAATGATCTCATGTATGCATTCGCCAATGACACGGTGACATGATATCATGGTTTGAAGCATTATTGAAGAGCTCCAGGCTAGCATGACGCAGGCTTCACTGGAGGTGGGTTTCATTCCAATCATACGGAACTCATACAAATCATGCAACTTGGCAATGATCGGGATTCTATCAGCTTACATCAAAATCAAACACTTACTTTTTACCTGGGACATGGCCATATATGTCGCACTGGCAGTTTTCCATATCACAAAACTGGGGCCCACTTCTGTGCCCTTCAATTCAGAATTCAAGAAAAACATGTGTGAATTCAATTCACACATGTTATCCTTTCCAGTACCAATTTGGTATTTTACATATTCGGTTATCTTGTATAAGGTAAGGCCCCATAACCAACAAAAACCCATAGCCAACGCCTATAAAATTGGGGTATATCCAATCCTCTTCCATCCCATTACCATCAACTCAGCTCCAAATGGAGTTTTGCTATTAGTCAAGACCCTTGCTTTTGGTTGTTGGTTACGGGGGCTACCTATTGTTGGCCACCCACTAAACATGGCTACACAGTTTGAAAATTCATAACTAATTCAGTTTTCATAAAAAATTGTGAAATCTCTTGGGTTGGAATTGTAATTCTATTTGCTATCACTGAAAAATAATAGTATAATTATCTCCTCTCTCCATATATGCACATTCCTTAACTTGTCGGTTTTAGGGGGGCTTACCTTACATGTAGTAGTGCCCCCTTTCCACCAAGAGGTAGGCTACACCGAGCACTACACTGAAGATGACATTTGGTGTAGTGGTACAAATAGTGTATTTACCCTCATACACTATTTGGTAATAAGTTGGCAATTAGTGTTAGCCGCCATTGTCTTTTATAATAAACCCCAACTATCCACCTACCCTAATACACTATTTGTAAAAAGGTTAAAAATTAGTATTAGCCCCCAATCAACTGCCTACTCTAGCACAAAAATTAGTTAACAAGTTGATAAATAGTGTTTGCCCACAATCAACCGCCTACCAGCTGCCATGCATTTATTCTCCCCATCTCGTCCTCAACCTCATTCCCTTATCTTTCCATTCCCATCCCTTACATTTGTTGAAATTTTTAGTTCGAGTGAGAAGGGTATGCTGGAGGTTGTGAAGTTGTGAAGTATACTTTCCTGGAGAAGCATACTTGAGTGGTTCTAAGTTTAGGATAATCAAGGCCACATCCCAAGCCATTCATCCGACCACAACAATATTCTTTGGGGCATGCTTGCGCGGGTTTATTGTGTATCTAGAGAATATATAATGAATATTTGATGCATATTTAATGCATATTTAATGAATATCTAATGAATATTCAATGTATATTTCTACATTTATTGTATATTTATTGTGTATTTATTGTATCTTTATGTTTTTCTCATTTTTCAACATTCCCTTATTTTCTTACTTTCCTTCTAAATCCAAGTTCTTATTTTTCCAATCTTGTACTTGTAGTTTCATTTTCCTTCCATATGTACATTTTCCTTTATCCAATTTTTGAGATTTTCCTTTTGTTCCATATCTAAGTTCTATTTTTCCAATCTTTCTCTTGCAAATTGATGTTTTTCTAAATGCACTCAAAATTCTCTTGACTTTGATGCTCGAATAGTACATGTGTTGATTTTCTACGTTTCACACACTAAATGTCTACAAGTAAAAAAAATTAATGTTCCACTATTTACTAGAATTGACATTCAGTGTAGTAGGGGAGCCATATTTCCACCATATTTCCATGTGGAAAGTACTCTCCTGATTTGTGGTTGTTGACTTTTGCAGGAGGGTCATCCGCATTGGGTATGCGTGGACAAGTTTTGGCGACCTACCAGAGGAATCCTTCATTGAACCATCATAGGTTGTATCGAACGAGGTGTATGCGCCGTTGCCTTTAAAGGGTTAAATTCAAGAATATCCTCTCCCTTAAAGCCGCACAGTTTTTGTTTGTGAGAACATGATCCCACTAAATACCCTCGCTGAAGCGTTGCACCATGCCTCAGCCTTGGATGGGTCCATTTTCTTGGCCCTCTCACTTTAGGGGTTTGACAGGCTTTTTTCCGAAATTTATTGGCAAATTTGAGACCTACGGCTTGGTTACACCAAGAGACCTCCCCTTTGATCAAATAGGACCCCCCTCTAACATAAAAATAGGGACAGGTTTTGTCCATATTCTCCCCCACCCTTTTGAGCCTAAAGCTCAATGCAACCCTCAATTGGGGTATTTAGTGGGATCCGTAAGAATACTTGTAAGAGTTGGCTATAAATAATACTTTACCCGATTCAACCCAGCTTGTGATTTTTAGGATGATACTTTACCCAAATTCTGACTTACTCCATCGCAATTCTCACGAGCTCTTTATTTGTGAGAGTTGGCTATGGATTTTGTAGGAGTCTGAGCTCACTCTTTTCAGCTTGTTGTAGGGCAAGTACAGACTTGTATGTGGATAATGAAAAACCTTACATTTTGCTTCTGCGTTTTATCAGATTTTAATATGATGTTTCATTATCTCTCGCCCAAACTGGCTTTGACAATTGTCAACTTAACCTGTAGTGTTGAGGTGGTCGTTTTTGGGTTGGCTCCGGGGTATAACTCAAAATTTTTTGCTTTCCGGGGTATAACTCTTTCTGTGTAAGTTAGATGAACTTTTTTGTTGAGAATGTTCTAGCACTAGTTCACACGCTTCAAATGGAACAATTCCCCCCCGCATTGGTGCAAGCATTGGAGCTACAAAGTTTTCAGTGAAGTGGGGTCAACATGAAATGTAGATGTAATATTGTTGTGCATTATCTACTAGCTAGTGTGTATAATCTAGTACACTCGTGGACTCTCATGTGCCTTATAAAGACCTCTTGTGTTGAAGAGTTAATCTCAAGGTACTACCTTCAAAGTTCAACATCTAATTTCCTTTTGGATTCTTGATTTCCATGTCATCTTGAGAGATCCAATGCTCTCTCATTACTATTGTTGCTTGTCATCTATCTTCCATCTTAGACCAACTGCAATGTTCCAACTTGCTATTGCAGCAAAAAATTACAGTGAGAAAACTTTGGGTTTCTAACCACAATCAGTAATCATTAAAGCTTCAAGCAATCCTTTGTAAAAAAAAGTGTAAAAATAATTATAATGTGTATGAATGTTTACTCTAAAGCTAGAAGTGAACATCCTTTGATGATGGCCAAAGGAGGAGTTTCTAGTACTATTAATAAGACAACTATTCATATTACCAATTTAAGTTGGAGATATCAATAAGACTTATATATTCATATTGTAATTATGGAAATGTTACATGCAAATGTGATGTTTTCACATAATTGTCACTTAATATTGTGTTACTAAAACATGCTTTAGAGTTTTGGGTTTCTTTGTTTCAGTTTGTTTGTATTGATTATTCCATGAATGAAGAGAAAAAGAGAGTTGTTTAACCCCTAAAGAACCAAGTGCCCTTTGGGGGGATGATTTCAATATTGGGAAAGTTCCTAAAATTTGAAAAAAAATTCTCTTTCTTTGAATTCTTATACTAGATTTTCCCTAATAAGAGCTTCGTGGAGATAGTTTTTAAGAAAAAAATTATTCATGGTTTGGAAGTTAGTACCACTCAAAGTTAGAACTAGCGACTCCGGGCAGCTCAATATTTTGCTTAAAGTTTCTATCGACATTGAGATTTTTCATGCAGATAGAAAATATTACTCTATTTGAATTTGTAAAAAAAATCTTGTCTTTAGTGTAAATAAACATTTTAACTCAAGACAAACATTTTTACACATTTCAAGCAAGGAGGGAAAAAACATCTTATTTTTTGCATGAAACCTAGAGATCTTCATATTTTTCACTTTTTATTTTTTCAACAACAATATATGGTGGAAAACATCTTATTAACCGTTTAGATTATCATTCAAAAACATAATTAATTCACCAAAAAATAAAACGTGTATAAACAATTTTTAAACCTCAACTCCTTGCACACTTGTTTTGAATATGCTACATCCCTTCTCTACCTCTAAAATTGGTGTATGGGGAACTAACATCATGCTTAACACAATGGTAAGAGAATTAGAACTTGTGAAGTCAAAGTCTGTTGATCCACTCAACGCAGGGAAGAAAATGTAGAAAGCATTACAAGCTACTTCAAAGGAAAAATAGACCATGACTAAATGGTGGAGGATGATGGGCATCTATTGAGACCATCGCCACCGCAATCGGTGCAAGCATCAAAGAACTACAATGATTTCCATGAAACAAGTTCGTAGATTTTTGTGCTGAAATGTCCCGACTATGTAGATGTCATTCTGCATGATGTAGTAGATCCTAACAGGTCGAAAAAGCTCATTGGCTTGAAAGGGTTAAGCAAAGGCAACCTTCACATGTTTACAACATTGTTGTCTTTTAGTCTCTTGTAACATGAGAGCTTGAGTTCCACTCAGGCACTATCACAAGGTGTCAATTACTATTACAGAGAAATTAATTGTAACATGTACTTTATAAAAAGCTATCATACCCGAGGGTCAGATTTGGCAAAATTATCTTTAGAATGTTTTTTTTTGACAAAATGAATATTTTTTACCAGTTAGAAAGGAAATTCAACAACAGTTTCC
Organism: Bryoerythrophyllum caledonicum; assembly: GCA_963971425.1. Lineage (NCBI taxonomy): Eukaryota > Viridiplantae > Streptophyta > Bryopsida > Pottiales > Pottiaceae > Bryoerythrophyllum > Bryoerythrophyllum caledonicum. The sequence continues at coordinate 29,049,716 of OZ020519.1, read as the reverse complement.
AAATATTTTGGTAGCTCATTTAGAATTATCTTTTATCAAATCCGACCATGGGGTACAAATAAGATTCCTTGTAAAGATTGCCTAAAAGCATTTGATACTTGACCGGTTGAAATTCTTAGAATCCAATAATAATTAAAATATTTTAGTATTTTTTATAAAATTAAATACATGATATTTATTAGTAATTACCAAACAAATCATTGATGTTTTACATTGATTTCCATTGGAAGATATATAATTAACAATTTTTTTAAAACCATGTTCATTTAATTTATTATGACAAATCATAAGAACATGATATTAGTAGGGGAACAATTGTGCTACTTTAGTTCTTCCAATTCAACTAAGTCAAACACACGATCTCACTCAATTTGTAGCCAAAGATGAATTTCGATATAGAGCATTTTTTCTTCATTCAACTTGCATATACACTTCTTTTACACAGTTATATTTGAATTGCATATACTTTATATGGCCAACAATTAAGGTTTTTTGTCTCCTAAGTAGCATAATACATGGTGTAATGCAACATATAATCCTTGTATTGTATAATAGAAATTCTGTGGAAAAGATTTAGTAGATGCCAAAATAGCTTTGAATGTCTTATGTATTGATAATCATCATGAAACAAAAATAAATGTTCCCGCATTCATTTCATTATTATTAGAAAATATTATGAAGTTTGTTGTGCATCCGGTTTGCACAAGATTCCTATATATGGTAGGTATTGTGGCTTATGTTGATCTATCCTCAAACAAATCTCACAACCTTAGCATTTCTTCAAACCCTTGCTTACATCTAGTAGCACAATTTTTTATTCTTAGAATATATGGAATTGAAAGTTTGACACACTACCAAGAGCATTATAAAGAAGTTACCCTTCAAATCTTGGTGCCATGACTCCAAATTCAAATGAAATCCAGGTCTTCAAAGTTGTTGCTATGAGTTAAGTTACAAGCACCCAATTCCAATCAGCCACCCAATTCCGATTAGTAGAGTATGCATGGCATCGTGCATGAAAATGGAAAATGCATCAAATGGTGCATGTAGTGAGCCAAAACTGATAATTCAAAATCTGAAAACACCACTCATTATCGGCATTGGGTCATGAGGTGTGCAATTTTGCTCCACCTCAATTGAGCTCTCATTGGTGGCCTCAAAAGTCGAACAAGACCGATTGGTATTGGGTACCCTCCATGAGTTGGTTATCCATGGCATGTCTTCACTCTTTTACTCACTCTCACTAATTGGCATTGGGTGAAGGAGGGCACTAAATCTCACCTACTCTAGAGTTTGATTATGGGCTCCGGAGGTTTTTGGTCTTTTAAATTCTATATCAATTCCAAATCTTTGTGATTAAATTTGAAAAAATATTTGTTGAGTTACATTCCTAATTCTTCATAAATGTTTTTGACATACAATGTCATTTGAGTCCCGAAAGTGATGGGAATTGGGTGCCTCTACCTTACATGCATCCCCCCGGCCTCCTTCATTCCACTACTCCTTTTCTCCTTCCTCTACTTAAATTATTAATCAAAACTACTAATTACAAGTATTTTATCTTTTCCTTTGAAACACCTCATAATATCCTTTTAAAAAACTACTCCGATCAAGTAATATGGCTTAAAATCCAAGATATAGAATTTTGCCCTCTTTATAGCTCAAAAAAAAGATACAAGTATAACACTTTGTACATCTCCTCACTCCTCCAAGTAACCTGAACACCTTCAAATCTATGAGCACTTAGAAATATTTAATCCCTAAAGGCCCAAGAGGCCCCCAAGGGGACCTTTATAGTCTTTGGAGGGAGCTCTTGGGCCTTTAGGGGTTAAAAGACACATATAAATATACAAACTCCAACATCACTATGAGTTATTTCTACCCCCCAACCCTAGCTTATTTATATTACACGAAATCCAAAAGCGGGTTGTAGTAAGAACGTTTTTTTCTCCCATGTTTTACATCTGTAGTGTGAATAGGCCTACAAACTTATTTCAAAATTGATGTAGTGGGAATATTATAGCTAAAAAGTCACAAAAATTTAAAGAGATTAAGGGATGTAGCTTCACATCATTTGAAAGGTTAATCTAGAGATTCATATATTATTCTAAATTAGTCCAAATGAGACAAAGTTACTCTAAATACCATAGAAGAAAACAAAAAAATTATTGAAAGAAGTAAGGTATGCTATTGGAGATGTCGAGCTAGCATGTCTAATGTTATATTGTTGATATCCTTGAAGTATCATAGAAAAAATAAACGATACAAACTTGATAGAAGAATCTCTTTGTTTGTGTTTAACTTAAAACAATTCTCTTTCAAAAAATAAAAGTTTACAACATAAAAACTATATTGGGTTTACATCAAATTTTATGGTAGACGAAAATTTTAGAAACTATGATAAGTTATGGACCTTATGGTTTAGATAATAAAGAACCAACATTCATAAATAACCTTAAAGATATAAGTCCTATGTATCTTCACATTGCTTTGAAATACTATGAAAAGATAATCACACAAGAATAATATGGTGAATTATAATTAAATTCATTTTAGTCTACCTAATATCATAAATGATATTTTAAATAACCAAGCTTGCCCACCTCTAAGCAATTGCCATAAGAATTCTCTAGCCTTATGATAAAACATTATAAAATCAATGCTATCAACTTCTTAAATTAGATCTAATATCCAATGTCTAAGGCATTTATGGCACCATTATATGTGACAAAAGAATAAGTATTATAGAGCATGGCAAGAAAAAAGTCATGGACAAGAGACATAGAATTTTAGCAGAAGAAAGGAACAAAATATGATACATTTGTTACTGCAAGCTGACTTAATTTTTAAAGCTATACCTTTTGCTAGCCCCAAATACCTACATTTTTATAATGAAAACCTTAGGCAATCCCTTAACTTACAATTATGTTGAAGATGATGATGCTCTATTGAACTCTCTAACATCTCGTGTAAAAAATTAACATGATATCATTCAATTCATTAAACAGTGTATCTTAGAATCATTAAAGTCTAGAAATATAGAAATAAAGAAAAAAGAGCAATTCACTTGACTCTTGTTGTCATCCACTAAGTCCTAGAAAATTATCCCGTGAATCAAATTTACCAAAGTAAAAAGTAAAAGATGATTATTATACAAGAAATTCTTTTTGCCACTTGATTTTGAACCTTTACTTTAAACTTCAGTTACATTTGAACAAATGATTGATGGAAGTCCATAAAATACATCCAAGGATTCTACACTAGAAGGTTAGAGGTTAAAACTCTATCAACCAATCTTGATTCAACAACACAAAATAGTTGTAGGATGAAAGGAATGGTTGAATATTATTCCAGATAATATTGAGGTAGACACCATCATTGTCATATAACAATTTATTCATAGTATAAATATAACAGGGATATTAAAAATTAATTGAACGGTCACATATTAAAAACTACGCAACATCTTAGGAGGGGATACATCCGAAACAACATCAGGTTGCCTCTGTCTCTCCCCAAACAAAGCCGAAATGTGCCCAATAGTGAGCAATGAAACCTTAAGAGTGAGCAATGAAACCCCATGTTGAAACTTTGACAACTACGATGGGGAATCCAACCCAATCAAATAGACGAAGACAACGCCAAGCCCATTTCCACGCCCCAAGCGTGTTCCTGCAACTTACCTACGACTACCTACGAGTTACTATTGTCCACGAGATGTCCACGGCCACATAGCATTTCCATTTGCAAAAAAAATAAGACAACAATGATAGCAAGACATTGAACAACAATGAAAGCAAGACATTGAACAACAATGAAAGCAAGACATTTAGTATTGATTGAAAGAATGAAGCGAGGGTCAATTCTTAAAAAATTCGTGCATCTTTCGGAGGAGAAAAAATGAGATAGTACAAAGAAACATGGTTTTAGAAAAAATAGCAAATGGATCTATAGGACCTTGAAGAAAATTTACGTTGGCACCTAAATTCCACAAAATAATTTGATTTTTCGAGTTTTGTTCTTGCTGAGTACCTAACCGCTTCATGTTCATCCAAGTGCCTTCTTTGCTCTATCCTTCTCCCAAAGCATTTGCTCACCACACACACTACATTGACGGTCAATTAGAATTACATATCTCTCTCCCACTACTTACACGCAACTTTCTATGTTCATGGAGTCGTTCACAAAATTCCACTTTGTCAAGATAGTTGTCATAATATATGCACACAAAAAATGACAAACCAATAATTATTGAGAAGAATGTAGAAAAGCACAAATAACAAACCAAAGACAATAGACGATGTAGAAAAGCACAAAGAATGTAGAAATGATTGATGGTTTAATTGGGTGTTAATTTATACACTCATTTAAGAAACAATAGTAAAATGTTAAGCAATATATTTGGCCCTTCTTTAAATGTCTCCGGACGAAATGACTCTCAATGGCCAAAATTGTGCTTGAGAGACTCAAATTAGGGTGGAAACCAATTCTATTCAAAGTGGCTCTATTGAAAATTAAGTTTATTGGATGAAGTTTAAAAGTTTATTAGGTGGATTTATCTTTGGATCAATATTCTTTGATCAATTCTTTAATACAATCCCAAAATATAATCAATTACCTACTCAAAATCATTATTTAAGTTGAAATTTGAGAGTTCTTTATGTGTGTTTATGATAAGACGAACCTTGAGATCTCCCACTTATTTATTCTTTAAAAATGATCTAAACAATAATATATAAAAAATTACAATATAAATTGCAATTGGAGAATTTATTTGGTGGGCATTCTAGAGGTGAACACCTATGGATCTTCTCTCTAAATTAATCTCCAAAAAGTGATTGGACAATTACATATTCAAAATTGCATTTAAAGTTGAAATTGGAAAAATCATTAAGTGGATTTTTCAAAAGTCAATGCCTTTGAATCCGCCCACTGTTTATTCCCCCCAAAAATTAAACAATTACAAATTGAAAATCTTTTGATTACTCTTTTGAAATTTGGGAATTCATTAAATGGGTTTTTTGGACCTTTGGAATCCCTTTATTATTTAATCTCAAAAATTTAATCAGACATTTACAAATTGAAAATTACAATGAAAATCTCAAATTAGAGAATTCATTAGATGCATTTTTTGTACGTTTATACTTTTGGATCCTTTTAATTTAATCTTAAATAATTCATTAGACAATTATTTATTCAAAATTACAATACAAACAAAAATTTGAGAGTTCATTATATGGATTTTTCAAAGGTCAATACATTTGAATCCTCCTTCTAATTTAATCTCCAAAAATGAAGTAGATTATTACATTTTAAAAATTGTAAGAGAAACTTAAGACATGTCTGATTATTCAACAAGATATGCAATTTGGGCCAATAACTTGACCACCTTTTCAATAGATATTTATCTACAAGAAGACTTTTCTTTGTTTTCAAAAACAATAGAAATACCGGCATAGGCTATGAGCCAAAGTTGTTTATTCTGACCTTTGGATGTGTTTCTAATTTAATCTCAAAAAACTAATTTGATGGTTTGCAATCTAAGATGAAATTCAAGAATTCATCAAGTGAATTTTCTACACATCAGTACCTTTCGATCCCTTGTAATTTAGTTTTAAGATTTTTTATTGGATGATTACATATTGAAAATGGCAATTAAAGTCAAAATTTGAGGAGTTCGTTGGATGAATTTTTTGTGCAATATTACTTTTGGATCCTCCTCTAAATTAATCTTCAAAAATTGATTAGGCAATTACATATTCAAAATTGCAATCAAGGTTGAAATTTGAAAAATCATTTAGTGGAATTTTCAAAAGTCAATACCTTTGGATCTACCCTCTATTTATTCTCCAAAAATTAAACAAAACAATTGCAAATTGAGAATCTTATGATTATTCTTTTGAAATTTGAGAATTCATTAAATGGATTTTCCATAATTCAATATTTTTGGTCTCCTTTCAAATTTAATCTCAAAAAAATATTTAGACCATTACATATTAAAAATTGCAATCAAAGTTGAAATTAGAGTACTCATTAAATGATTTTTTTGTACATTTATACTTTTGGATCCCCCCTCTAATTTAATCTTTACAAATTAATTAGACAATTACATTTTCAAAATTACAATACAAATCAAAATTTGAGAGTTCATCAGGTAGGTTTTCCGAAGGTTAATACCTTTGAATTTCCCTTCTAGTTTAATCTCCAAACATAAATTAGATTACTACATTTTAAAAATTGAAAAATGAAACTTAACATACGTCAAACTATTCTACAAAATATTCAATTTAGGCCAATTTTTATCCATTCTTCCAAGAGAAATATATTTCGAAAAGGATCATACTTTGTTAATAAAAACAATAAGTACACATGCATGGCCTAGGAGTCATGATTGCTTATTCCAAGCAACCTTTGGATCTCCTTCTAATTAAATCTCAAAAATTAATTAGATGATTACATATTGATAATTGCAATCTAAGATGGAGTTAAAGAATTCATCAAGTGAGTTTTTTTGTACGACTATATCTTTAGATGTCCCTTCTTATTTAGTTTAGAAAAATTAATTAGTTGACTACATCTTCAAAGTTACAATTTAAAATGAAATTGGAGAATTTATTAGGTGGATTTTCTAGAGGTCAATACCATTGGATACCCCTCTAATTTAATCTCCAAAAATGTAAACATTTACATTTTGAAAATTACAATTCAAGTTGAAATTTGAGGAGTTCATTAGGTGGGTTTTCTCAAGGTCAATACCTTTGGTTCTCCCCTCTAATTTTATCATTCAAAATTCAAAATGAAGTAGACCATTATATATTCAAAATTACAACTCAATTTGAAATTGAAGAGTTTATTAGGTGAATTTTAGAGGTTAGTACTGTCACGGTAACTTTTTTATTTTGTTTAGTCTTGCTACTTCGTTGAAAACCCTTGGGAACACCATAGTCTAGGGTGACCGTGGTTTTAGGCATTGATCTTTAACCATCACCATATCTTTTCCAAACTAGTTTCTTCCAAGAAACCATCCCTTCCAAGACATAGGCTAAATCAAGAACCGCTCTCATCTTTTCCTAACTACTTAGGTAGTATATAGTACTGACAAGGGGCTCGCACTAACCATCTCATCCTCGCTCATATGCTTCCTCATTTAGTCTTTTACATCTTTCTTCTTCTTCCAATACTCCTTTTTTTTTTATAGTAGTCCAAAAATAAGAAACCCATGATTTTTGTAACGCGTTGAAAAAATGCCTGAACGTCAAAAATGACATATTGTTGCGTCAATGTTGATGTCACCTAAAATCCGTCTAGATGAATAGGCCAAAAACGTTGAAAAATTTGTCGTAACATGGTTGTCAACCTCTTGACATCCAATTGAACGTGGCCTGAAATGTGTGGGAAAGGGCTCCACGTGGAGGGTGGTCCATGTCCACATTAGCTATGTTTTCCTTTCGGCAGCGCCACACGGGAATTTTTTCATCCAACTCCATTTTGAGCGGACAGTGACGTGGAATTTAATAATTGCTGACTTGGACCCGAAGAATTATGACGTAGACCATCGACGTCATGCTTTTAGAACATTTTTTGTCCACACAAGGCTGATACTTTTGACGTTCGTTTTGACATGCTCGTGTTGTTCATGACATCAATCCTAACGTTGGCGCGTTCTGCCTATTTGTTGTCATTGACCTTTTTCATGCTGGAGTTCATGTTTACTTGAACATCTAGCATGTTCTTGCGGACATTTTTCTAAACACGCTTCTAAGAAACATGTATTCTATGCGATGTGCTCTTTAATGTGGGATGAACGTGTGATAATGTTAGTGAAGACGTGCAACATTGTCAGCCGTGACGTGAGGATGAACATGCCATCAATGTGGCTTTCACATTCCAAGTAACATAGACGGTGGTCAAGCATGGAACACCGTTGCTACATTTGTTGCCTGCAGCAACACAAAACATCCTATATATCCTTTTATTCTACCTTTTATTCTACCAATCCAAGTATAACTTACAAAACCTGTCATATCTAACGCAATAAAAAACGACAGGTGTTGTTTAAAACATCAAAAGAAACACTTGCCGATTGGCTTGACATCAATTTTGACAACACTGCCGCCCCTCACTTTCTCCAAATGCCTTCAACTTTCTTGCCACTCCCAGCTTGCACAATGAAAAAGAGCCATCCTCATAGCGTTAGTTTGTGAATCAGGTACTCCATTCTAGAAGACCACTGTTTATGTTCGCAACACGTCGTGGGTAGGTTGATGGCTCACCTAGTGCTTCAATTCTTTCTGCATGAGTTCAGGTGTTTGACACATTAGAATGCAAAATTGAGCTTGTTACCAAAGCTCAACGACTTCACTTTCCCAATAACATGGAAATACAACATCTAACATCCACACATGAAAATAATAGGACCTCCATGTGAAAAACAAACGCATCTGGAGGCTACTCTCACCCATAAGGTAAATCATATGTATTGCCTCCGTTGTCAGTGACATTACAAACTATCATTTGCGATGTCAAAATGACGTTAGGATTGACGGAAGGTTGTCCTCTCGAACGGTTAGAAGTCACAAACTATTCCAACTCTAGCGGTTTTGAGGAAGTACACTTGTCAAATAAAGGATTCAAGGATGTCATGCGTACTAGGGGCTCTGAAAGGCTGCCAGAGAAAAATTCAATAGCCTCCACCTCCGTTGTGTTCGCTTCACCTACCACGTCGACGCCATCACATCAAGGAAAGACGTCAATAATTCTTTTGTGAGCATAAAAAAAAATGGGAGAAGGAGGTACTAACGTGTAAACTTGCAAATTCTTGAGCTCGCCCTTGCTGCTGCATTAGGCTCTCCACGGTGGGGAACACTGAACTTGGCTATGGCTAGGATATCCTAGCCATGGCTGAGGTCAGCTATGGCTGGGGTTAGCCGGCTATGGCCTAAGTTCCCCATGCCATTGTTCTTCTTCCCTTTAAGCTCTCCCTTTGCTGTCTTGATTTGCCGCAGATCGCCTTCCTTGCTCCGAGCTAGCTTCGTCGTCACCGCTCCATGGCTGCCACAATAGCTGCCGCCATAGCCGCCGCCATTGCTTTGCTCCAACGCCTTCAAGTTGCTTCTTTCTACTCCTTGTTCTCCTAATCTCCCTCCTCTTAGCATTGTAGTGAGCTTCGCCGCTCCCCACCTCCCACTTCTATCACCTAAGTTCAGTTTGCTCTCACCCACACTCCCAAAAGTAAAGTGTAGATGATGTGGAGGTTGCTTTTGTGTAAGTCGCCCTTTTGCTCTTCCTTCCTTGCGACATATTTCATCCACTACGGATGAAAGCTGCCCATTTCTTCAGTTTTTTGCTTTTCGGAAGTAGGCTGCAGTCATTCTACGGTGAAATTAAATGCAACTGTGGCTGACGTGGACATCCCGTGTTTTCTATGACGTTACAGTTTGACGTGGTCACGTTTCTTTGGACGTCACCAAGAACGTGCATGTCTACGTGACATCAACGCATTTTGTCTTTAACAGGAACATGCTTGATGCAACATCAAACTAAATTTGAGGTACTGTAGCAATTTTCCGACTAACGTATGACGTCACAGAAAACACAACTCGTAACAGCCTTGACGACACCAAAAACATGGTTTTCTTTTAGTGGTCAATCTCTTTCTTTGTCCTTTACTTTAGTTGTAGAATAGAAAAGGGCAATGTTTGTCGTTTCTCATTTATTAAAGTCAATTTGTATCAATTTATTATGTTTTTCTATTTCTTAAATTAGATATTTTTAACGATAAACTTTATAAAGCACGTTTCATTTTGGTTCCGTTCTTGGGACTCAAATTTGTCATACAAAGGGATACGTCATTGTTGCAATGGATTATCTGACAAAATGGACAGAAGCGGTAGCGGTTCGACACATCATCAAGGAGGAAGCGACAAGCTTTATCTTTAACCAAGTCATTTGTAGGTATGGTTGTCATTTGGAGTTGGTGACAGACCAAAGTATCCATTTTCTTAACGGACTCATTTCCAATTTATTGCAACGTATGTCTGTAAAGCATCGCCATTCAGCCCCGTATTATTCTTAGGCAAACAACCGAGTAGAAAGATCCAACTGTATAATGTGCTACATTATTGCCAAGGTCATTCGCGATGAAAGACATAAGTAGGATTTAGACTTAGGTGAAGCATAATGAGCCTATAGAACCGCACATAAGCTACCGATGGGTTTTAGTCTTTCCTACTAAAATTGCTATCTATGGCATTGAAGCAGTGATGCCCATTGAGCTGGAGGAGGAATGGTTGAAGACAACAATTCACCATCAATTGGATGACGGGGATTCACATACAAGAGAATGATCGTACTCGAACGATTATACGAGACTAGCGATATGGCGCTTTGGAACATTGGGATCACCCAACGACAGCACAAATGTTACGACGACACCAAAGTAAAGACAACTACTTTCAATCCGAGCGACCTTACCATGCTCGTCAATAGTTGGTTGACAAAGCAGTACAAACAAAAATTCAAGCCTTGGTTATAACTATGGTTGTAAGAATCTTAAAGGAACATCTTAAATTAATCAGACCATTACATATTAAATATTGCAATCAAAGATTAAGTTAGAAGGGGGATTTAAGAGTATAAATGTACAAAAAATTCATCTAGTGAATTCTCTAATTTCAAATTTAGTTGCAATTCTTAATATGTAATAGTCAAATCAAATATTTGAGCATAAATCATAAAGAGAATCCAAGGGTATTGACCTCTGAAAAACCCATTTGATGAATTCTCAAATTTAAAAAGAATAATCATGAAATCCTCAGTTTGTAAATGTTTAATTGTTTTGGAGAATAAATAGAAGGCGGATCCGAAGGTATTGGATTTTAAAAAATTCACTTAAAGATTTTTCAGATTTCAACTTTAATTTAAAAATTCAATAAATAAATTTTTAATTGATATTTTTAGATTAATTAGAAAGGAAATTCAAAGGTACTAAAACGTGCTAAAATAACTTTTTAAAGTTTACCACTAAAAAAAATAATTTAAGAAATAGGAAAACATATTAAACTGATTTGACTTACTTTAATTAATGAGAATGGACATACATTGGATTTTGCTCAACACGTGGGTCCTTTTCTACTTCTAAACTAAAGCAAAGGAGAAAGAGAGAGGTTGATTCATAATTACAAAGAAAACACGCAATTAAGCAATTATGCACTTAGCCAAGTCCACTGGTTGCTGGTAGAAAGCCGCAAGTTATTTGCTCATAACTTTTAAAAAATCTAAATTTGGCAAAAGTTTAGTATGTTTTTCGTCAAAATTTTTTGGTGTTTGTCGTGTCATACATAGGCATCTTCATGTTCATATCAGTAATATATTTTTTACATTCGCTACCTTTTTTTAGAAAATATATGATTTCTAATCTAGTTTACAAACCCTGCTACAAAATTATGATCATGTGTCCAAAGAGATTATAAATGTGTTATGAGTTATTATAGGATTTTAGAGTATTGCACTACAAATACAATGTGTAAGAGATACAAAAATATATATGCAATTTCCTAAAACAGTGTAAAGTACCTCACTGTATTTTATAATGCAAAAACATATATAATCAAGCAATTCTATACTATTGCTGAGGAATTCTAAAATCAAACATATCATATGGACCACCAAATATATAAATATATACCACCAACCGAACGATAGACACATCTCAAACTGCAGTATACTAACGTACTTGCCACCTAAACTATGTGCATGCTCTACTATAGTATATAGCTCCAGGGCTCAGAGCTCATCTTCTGGCGGAACGACTCCCTCCACGTGTCCAATGGCGCTACCTACCATAGCTGACAGTTCATGATCCTCCACTGGACGATCTCCCACATCTTCGATGCCAATGGACGCACACTCAACAAATCGGTAATTGCCAGGAATACCCTCCCGCGTATGCCTTACGCTATCTTCATTGTAGAAAAAGCCATCCTCTACATTGAAGGACATCTCTCTCTTTGATAAGAAGGCCCCCTGAAATGCAATGATGTCCTCGGATACGCTAGATCTTGGAACGGAAGGCAAACCTCGTCCGCTATTACTCTGAGTACCTCCGAACGTCTCTTGTGTCTCCGATACAGGCTCTGATTGAGAAGGCATCGAAGGCTGTGGAATCCTCCTCTGCACCGAAAAAAATCACATGAATCCAATTCTTCCTCCTCCATCTTCATTCCTCACTCCACCAACCGCCTCTTCGGTCTCAGGTACAATGTTGCAACCAGTACTTGTTCCCCCAGTCTTGACCAACAGTTGTCCTTGGAAATTGTCGGACAACTCATTGTACAGAAATGAAACTCTGTCTGTACAATTGTCAATGAAAAAAACCTCAGATCCCTGGAAATCTCCTTCAAGGATCGTAGGAATGGCCGTAGATATGTTACACGCCACTAAACCCCAACCACGGGGCAAGTATGAGCCCACTAGTCTTGCCAGCTCTGATGGAGATCTCTCAAGTGAATCAACTTCAGAGGGTTAACATGCCTCACTATAGTCATCCAAGAAAACAAGTGGAAGTGGAACGTCTCCAGAAACATAGTTCGAGCTAGGAGATGTACCCACTGGGTGCTGCATACAAATCACAACATCGCCAATCGGTTGTACTACTTGCTCCAGACGCCCATTCTCTATAAAATCGAGAGCATAGGGATTAACCGAGTTTGGATCAAATGCCCAACATCCACGTCGCATAGTACATCTCTCTGGAAGCTTCACCTTCGTGAAAAACTCTTCGTTGGCATACTCGGCCGCTGGTAACAAGAAGATGACGTTCCATCGTTCAATATTTTCCATCCATAATGTCAATTGTGTAAAAGCAGCGGATAATTGGGCGTCTCCTCAATGACCATCTCCATGCCTCCCAGCGCCGCGTCGACAATCAATCACCCACAAACATGGTTTCCCCAACTCTATGTAGTCGGTGCGGAATAACCCTCTTCTACACCGAACCGGAAGCAGATTCTCTGTGTCGCTCTGGCCTGGCCTCTTGACTTTCATATGCCATTCTCAATTAGCAGTAGCCTATCCTCCCACATCCACGGATAGTCCAATGTATCCACGCCCCCCTGCTGCAATGTCACCATAATGAAACCTGATGGAAGGGGGGATGAGGTAGCCTATATGTACCAGTTTAGACACCTTCCTCCGCACGGGAGCAGTCCAAGCTTCTTTCGTGGCAGCATTCAAAAGCTTCCCAAAGACATCAAATTGTACATTACTCCTCGGAAAATACTTCCCTACATGGATATGAAAGAACTCCTCCATGGAATAAGGTAAATTTTCCTTGTTCTCCACCATCAACCATCGGATGGAATTCATCACAACTTTTCGTCTCTGATATCGGTCAACCACACTGGCAATCGTACGAGGATGTGGGTTCTTGTCTTTGACACTGTCGAAGTAATATGCTTGACGAGGTCTTACTCCATCCTCCTTCACCGGCTTCGCTGCAGCAGACTTTGCCAACCCAAGATAATATGGATGTGGAACCCTACCTAATGGCCTCAACCAATTTTGGGTCATCTCCTTTCTTGTTCGTCGTACGTCCACATTTGGATCCAGCTCTTTCTTCCTCGCCATGTCCTTCCTCTTGTCCTCTTCCTCCTTGCTATAAAGGAGAATGCCGTCTTCGTAGTCATTGCATACTTGAATGAAGCTTCGAAGCAATCATTGCTCGGATTCCATGCATGATTGGTTAGATTCTCCATGGTTTTGGCCAACTTCTTCACCGTGACAACTCCATCCCCTTTGGGCAACTTATGCACTACACTTGCCGCTCTCACCAAAGCAACAGCCCTGCGTGCATTGTCCGCACGTACTCTGCTACCAGGCCTCCCATATAGATCCCAAATCTTACGGAGCTTCCTCAAATCCTCCTCCATGGTAGAATATGAATGTCTCTAGAACTCCGCCACGTTGATCCGCGCAGACTTATCAAAGTAATAGCGACGATCATCATACTCCACAAAAGAGGCCTCCCGCCGCTTGAACGTGTTTAGGTACTCATTTAAAGATATAGTACCATCTCTCCACTGTTGTTGTACAAACTTACAAGCTGCTACTATGTGTTGCCCATCTACCGGTTCCCAAATGATATGATCTTGAAGCCAAGAATATTGGGATCCCATAACACCTTATGTAGAAGTACTCCCGTGTGCAATGAACATGCGCTCAAACTCTCGTGCGATTCCTACCAACGGAAATAGCAGCTCCTCCTTCTCAACGACACTATCTTCGGTGGTAGTATGCACGATGTATCTGATCGGTCGAAGTACCAATCTACTCACTTGACTCACGGATTCAGGGTCTTTTAAGCGGTTAAGTACTTCTTTGACCCTCTTCTATGATAAAACCCGGTGGTTCGTTTCCGGATTCTCCACCGAGACAATGCGGTCTATGTGTGCCTTAAACACAAAATTCCCCACACTGATCCTTTTGCAATCTCCTCTGTGTAGACACTGGTGCTTTTAAATACATAGAAGTTGGAACATCTTGTGGTATCTCCGCATTGTCTTCAAAATCCTCTGGTACACTCTCAGATAGGTTGTGAAATCCTTCTTCCTCTGACGCCATGGCTGACAAATCAGCTAAATCTCCCGGTGAAGATGTAGAGGCTCTATGATGACCATTAGACGTCCTGAGCCCCAACTTAGGAACCCTGCCACCGGATCTTACACTTCTTCCAATCAACTTCCTCCCGCTTGAATCCAAACTTGATGGGCCTTCTCTTGAATCAGAAGCTACATCACTCTCAACACGCCGTGGCCTCTTCGTTGGACGTCTACTCGGTAATGGGGGATTCGGTAATGTCTATACCTCAGAAGTTGTGGTGGGATGTTGGCCTCCACTTCCCCTCCCCTCCTCCAGTGGTCGCCAATCCAATTGCAACGGCTGAGCAAGAATTCGATAAACTTCTGTTTCTTCTAGTTCAACTAGTGGAGCTTAAGTTGTCGCACGTGAAGGGTCCCTCTCTTTAAATGCCTCATATCTAATATTTTCCTCCATAATCATCTTAGCCTTCAGCACCATCTCCGGTGATAACGCTAAACATGCTAAGACGTTATTGTGTCTAGCAGTACGTACCGCAAGAGAGAGATTCAACCAAAACCTCTGCAATGATTTGAGGAATTTCACTTGACCTGGATTTTGAAGAAGATTCAAATGGACAGGTGCAAAAAGCAACTTCTTTCAATGAGAAGTCTTCACCTCTGATTGACCTAGACCCACCGCACAAGTAACGTATACCATATCATCACGTCGAAGAATGATTGCTTGGATTTTGCCAAAACTCTTCCCCAACGCCGATGTACGCTTCCCCAGCTCAAAGGGATAATCCATCACCCACAAGAAGGCGTTCGACTCATCCACTTCCGCGATCCACCAGCCGTGGCTCTCCTAGATTCTGTCAATATTTGGTGGTGCCATAACGCAACACTCAAAAAACCTGTATATCATTACAAAACAATAGTCACTATTAGTATGGAATAAGAAAATTTGAACCACCACTCGTTGCACAATTTTTTTGAACATGCTACACCCCTTGTCTACCTCTAAAGACTTTTGCAGTACGGAAGATCTAAATCCAATACCATTGTGTTAAGCATGTTGTTAGTTCTTTGGTGAAATAGCATATTAATCCAAGTCAATTATTTTCACACATTGTCTCACATTTTCGGCCAAAGTACCAAAAACACTTCTACCTTTCCACATAAAACTTTGAGATCTTTGTATGATTCACTTTTGATTTTTCATACAGCATTATGTGATGTACAACTTCTTATTGACCATTTGGATTCTCATTTGAAACAATATCGAGTTCACAAAAAAAATATAACGTGAATTGAGAATTATTGAACCTCCACTCATTGCACAATTTTTTTTGAATATGCTACACTCCTTGTCTACCTCTCAAAATTGGTACATAGCAAACTAACATCATGTTTAACATTAAGGTAATTAATTGAGACCCTTTATAGTGCAAAAATTTGACACTAATTGAAGTCAAAGTCAGTTGATCCAGTAAATGCAGGGAAGAAAATGAGCCCTTTCTCTACTTCAAACATTATAATCTTTCAATCCATGCGGTAATAATTTATAAAATTTTGTGAAAATGTTATTTAATGAGTAAGGATTGAGATCCTATGGTTAAAACTACAAAAAAAACGTTATTTTGTCTTCCTTGCTAAATGCACTAAAACAAGCAATTTTAACAGTTTTTGGTTGAGATATTCTCAACATCATATATGGACCAAGGCACTTTGGATATCAATAGCGAGGGTATCACCACCAGGGTATGAATTCATAGGTATCAATACCCGGCTTACAACCGAGGTATCAACTAGGATTTCGTATTAGGGTTTTGGAAATTAGGGTATCAATGGAGGATATCAATCCTTAGGAACTTTGGGTAGTCCTACAAGGGGTGTGCGCAGTAGTTGTTGGGAGGCTGTGAGTGTGTATTGGGAGGGTTTGGAGGAGGGGGAGGCTTGCGAGAGGCTTATGTGAGGCTTGTAAGCTTGTGAGAAAGGGACGTGTGAGGGCGGAGGGTGGGGAGAGAAGAGTTGTGAGGGAGAGGAATGGAGGGGAGGTGTGAGAGAGGGGAGGAAAGTTTTGGAAGGTGTGAGGAAAAGAAGTTGTGGGTGTCTAGAGTTTGGGAGAGAGAAGGAGATTTGGGCACGTTAGGGGAGAGGAGAGATGGCGAATAGGGAGAGGAGGGGAAAAATTTGCAAGGCCGCGC